>OX439483.1:228001195-228601195 GCA_949320155.1 Melangyna quadrimaculata | reverse complement strand
ATGCGTCCAATTCCCGAATATCTCGTTCATGGACGTATTAGATATGGACTGCTAGCCCATTGTGGTTTCCATACAAAAACCCCATGGATAATAGGTCAGCGATCGTTGGCCTATTGGTGCAAAGTGGCAAAAAAAAATACTACTTTACGAAAGCCATCTATTGCCACTTGTCATAACAACCATATTTTTTCAAAGAAGCTAAGGCCATCTGTTATGATACTCTGTTATTATTTTGACGTCTGACATTTAGTTGCCATTTTTTTTTCAATTTTCAAAAATATTTTCGTCACGATAATATATTTGCGACATTTGAATACAAATTATTTTTGTTTGTTTTCAGAAGTTTTCTGAGGAACATGAACTGGCAACAGGAACTCCACCGAAACCTCCAGCTCCAATATTGCCTTCATTTGGCCATGATGTGAAAAAGCCTATTAGTTCGAGATCATTGTTTGAGCAGCATCAGTTACAGCAACAAGCAAATCTGTAAGAATCTCAACACTTTATGGACGGTGGAAGTGAATCAGGAGCTTCAAGCGTAAGATTAATCAAAAATAAACAGGACAGCCTACAAGCGGGTATTGCATGGAGAAGCCGGGAAGTTCTTACCTTTTACACACTGAGAAAACCGGACTTGGAGCAAGTGTCAAAGGGAAAACTACCTCTTCGAATTCTTCAAGCGGATGCAATGGATCAATGAAGCATGACGTAGACCTGTGAAAATTCGTTAAGAACGTCATTCATGGCGGAGAAAATGCATGAAAATCATGTCAACAATTCAGTTTTAATCGAGGACGACCCAAAAACCGATGTCACCGTAAGTAGAAATTACTGTTTGTCCATTTTGATTCTCATCAAAAACTCTTTAGATTATTTTTTTTTTTTTTCTAATTCCATTTAGTATCCTTTCTAATCGACCAAATGACTCCGTTAGCACACTTCAAAGTACCATATTGAATGGAGTAAATTTTGATGCCACATACGCGTCACAATTAAGCCATGAAACCAATAACTCTGGTGCAGAACATTTTAGCCGCGATGCTATTGGCAGACGTTCGATACCGGAAAAACACCATGCAGCATTGGATGCTCGCGAAACGGGAACCTACCAATGCAATAAAAAACTACGCGAAGATCGTGAACAAGAACGTCGACTTCAATTAACTAAATCAGCAGTATTTGGTGGATCAGCTGAATTCATATCTAAAAGAATAGCCAATGCTAATCATCAAATGGCAAATGGTAAAAAACCTCACTCAAATGATTTGCGATCAGAGGCCTTAGATCAACTCGGTGAGTTGTGACCTTCGTTGGGTCTTAAAAAATCGTCAAATCTCGAATCGCTGCAAACTATGGTGCAGGAAATTCAAATGTCTGATGAGCCACGAGGACCTAGTGCCCTACGAGCTCCACGGGGTCGTGGCAGAGAAGATAGTTTGAGAGCCGCTGTTGATTGCAATTCAATTTCAATGTATAATATTTTTCTGTATTTTTTTAGATGCCCGCAAGCACTGGCAGCTTGAAGGGGCCGATTCTGATGGTGGTTATCCCAATCGTAATGGTCCATTCCAAAGCTCCCTGAACGATGGTAAAAACAAAATTCGTGGAAAGAAACCCAGTACTATTTGGGGTGTTGGCCATATGTTTCGTTTTGGGAAAAATCGCACGAATGTAGTTGCTCCAATGGAACCACAAAATGATTATACAATTACAGTTAGTAATCAATTGGCTCCACAATTACTATCTCCAAATGGTTCACTACCAACGGCGGCTTTAAGTATAAACCGTGGTGGAAAAATTGCTCCACTCATTTAACAGCCACCACCACCTCTAGCTAGCAGCAGTGCACACAGCTCAACATCTTCAAAATCTTCATCTTTGGCTGCTTTACATCAAAATGATATATTCAATCATCGCTATCAACACTATGCGAGTTATGAAGATCTGCAACAGCTTAAAGGATTAAGCTATTTGCGTGATAAGCATGCTATTATGCACAGAGACGTGAAACCCATTAATATTTTAGTTAACAGCAGTGTCGAAATAAAGATCTGTGATTTTGGAGTTTCTGGTCAATTGAGTGATTCAATGGCGAACTCCTTTGTTGGAACGCGCAGTTATATGTCGGTGAGTATTAAAAATAATAATGATTGCTTTAGCTAAAGACAAAGGCTACATGAAATGAGGCCCAATAAAAAATGGCCCAAACGAAAAATGTAAAATGGCCCAGAATTTGGGGATTTTTTTCATAAAGAGAAGTGGCCCCATTTTTACAATGGAATAATGGCCCCAAAACAAAAAACCTAAAATTGAACCCAAAATTTGTATGGAAAGCGTCGGTTCAGGAGAGGCTTTTAAGTACCTTGCCTGGCCTGCTTCGCGGGTTCAAGGATTTGAACTCCCTTTTTTGGGCCTCTGTACCACTCACTTAGGGTATGCTCAGTGGCCTAGCAGGCGCCTCTGTTGTTAGGTATCGGTCTGCTATCAAAGTTTTTGTTATAAAAGTATTTTGGTTTAAGAATAAAAGTTTGTTTTGTTTGTGTTTTCCGTGTAAAAAAATTTCTGATTTGCTATACACTTTCTCAAAAAACAGCTGTATTAATAGTTTTCTAAATTTTGAGCACTTACTTTTTTTCTCTAAATTGTTGGTGAATTGAAAGAAGTGTTTTCTAGACTATAAAAATATCCATCCCTTAAGTGATCTTTATAGTAATCTTTGAAAGTGTTTCCCTTCAAAAGTGAAAATAATTTTTGAAAACAGTTACTACTTTTTGTTTTTAGCACAATTAAGAATTTAAACAACTAAATAGGAAGATACATTTTGAAAAATACGTAACTCTTAGGTGATCTTCTAGTTCCTTCTATTAACGCTAGCTTTCAAACGAAAATAAAGCTATTTTTAAGCGGATATAACTTTCTAATCTGACCCCCCACGAATAGCTATAAGTTATGAATAAATAAGTTAAAAAAGATATCTATCACAAAAGTGATCCTACAAATATACCCTTAAACACAAGCAGCCGTATTCATAAGAATCCGCTGAACAGATGACACTATCAGCCTTCCCAATCACACTTTCACTGGAGACAATATTCTCAACATCCGATGGGGTCATCGGACTACCACTACAACCAACTACTTTATCTGAATCAACCAAATCGAACGCATGAAGTTACGATTGCTTTGAAAGTAAATCCTTATTTATATGTAAATTCACATTTTTATTTTTAGGTTCATTCTGCCTTAAATGGATGTGAAATTTGTGTAAGAAGTCGCGTCCCAGGATCAACGGTAACGTCATCGAGCTGTCTGGAAGGACATATTGAGATATAAGATGGATTCTGTCTTTAAACATTATGCAAGTTTTTATAATACCATATGACTGGATTCTTATGCGTCCAATTCCCGAATATCTCGTTCATGGACGTATTAGATATGGACTGCTAGCCCATTGTGGTTTCCATACAAAAACCCCATGGATAATAGGTCACCAATCGTTGGCCTATTGGTGCAAAGTGGCAAAAAAAAATACTACTTTACGAAAGCCATCTATTGCCACTTGTCATAACAACCATATTTTTTCAAAGAAGCTAAGGCCATCTGTTATGATACTCTGTTATTATTTTGACGTCTGACATTTAGTTGCCATTTTTTTTTCAATTTTCAAAAATATTTTCGTCACGATAATATATTTGCGACATTTGAATACAAATTATTTTTGTTTGTTTTCAGAAGTTTTCTGAGGAACATGAACTGGCAACAGGTACTCCACCGAAACTTCCAGCTCCAATATTGCCTTCATTTGGCCATGATGTGAAAAAGCCTACTAGTTCGAAATCGTTGTTTGAGCAGCATCAGTTACAGCAACAAGCAAATCTGTAAAAATCTCAACACTTTATGGACGGTGGAAGTGAATCAGGAGCTTCAAGCGTAAGATTAATCAAAAATAAACAGGACAGCCTACAAGCGGGTATTGCATGGAGAAGCCGGGAAGTTCTTACCTTTCACACACCGAGAAAACCGGACTTGGAGCAAGTGTCAAAGGGAAAACTACCTCTTCGAATTCTTCAAGCGGATGCAATGGATCAATGAAGCATGACGTAGACCTGTGAAAATTCGTTAAGAACGTCATTCATGGCGGAGAAAATGCATGAAAATCATGTCAACAATTCAGTTTTAATCGAGGACGACCCAGAACCGATGTCACCGTAAGTAGAAATTACTGTTTGTCCATTTTGATTCTCATCAAAAACTCTTTAGATTATTTTTTTTTTTCTAATTCCATTTAGTATCCTTCCTAATCGACCAAATGACTCCGTTAGCACACTTCAAAGTACCATATTGAATGGAGTAAATTTTGATGCCACATACGCGTCACAATTAAGCCTTGAAACCAATAACTCTGGTGCAGAACATTTTAGCCGCGATGCTATTGGCAGACGTTCGATACCGGAAAAACACCATTCAGCATTGGATGCTCGCGAAACGGGAACCTACCAATGCAATAAAAAACTACGCGAAGATCGTGAACAAGAACGTCGACTTCAATTAACTAAATCAGCAGTATTTGGTAGATCAGCTGAATTCATATCTAAAAGAATAGCCAATGCTAATCATCAAATGGCAAATGGTAAAAAACCTCACTCAAATGATTTGCGATCAGAGGCCTTAGATCAACTCGGTGAGTTGTGACCTTCGTTGGGTCTTAAAAAATCGTCAAATCTCGAATCGCTGCAAACTATGGTGCAGGAAATTCAAATGTCTGATGAGCCACGAGGACCTAGTGCCCTACGAGCTCCACGGGGTCGTGGCAGAGAAGATAGTTTGAGAGCCGCTGTTGATTGCAATTCAATTTCAATGTATAATATTTTTCTGTATTTTTTTAGATGCCCGCAAGCACTGGCAGCTTGAAGGGGCCGATTCTGATGGTGGTTATCCCAATCGTAATGGTCCATTCGAAAGCTCCCTGAACGATGGTAAAAACAAAATTCGTGGAAAGAAACCCAGTATTATTTGGGGTATTGGCCATATGTTTCGTTTTGGGAAAAATCGCACGAATGTAGTTGCTCCAATGGAACCACAAAATGATTATACAATTACAGTTAGTTATCAATTGGCTCCACAATTACTATCTCCAAATGGTGCAATACCAACGGCGGCTTTAAGTATAAACCGTGGTGGAAAAATTGCTCCACTCATTTAACAGCCACCACCACCTCTAGCTAGCAGCAGTGCACACAGCTCAACATCTTCAAAATCTTCATCTTTGGCTGCTTTACATCAAAATGATATATTCAATCATCGCTATCAACACTATGCGAGTTATAAAGATCTGCAACAGCTTAAAGGATTAAGCTATTTGCGTGATAAGCATGCTATTATGCACAGAGACGTGAAACCCAGTAATATTTTAGTTAACAGCAGTGTCGAAATAAAGATCTGTGATTTTGGAGTTTCTGGTCAATTGGGTGATTCAATGGCGAACTCCTTTGTTGGAACGCGCAGTTATATGTCGGTGAGTATTAAAAATAATAATGATTGCTTTAGCTAAAGACAAAGGCTACATGAAATGAGGTCCAATAAAAAATGGCCCAAACGAAAAATGTAAAATGGCCCAGAATTTGGGGATTTTTTTCATAAAGAAAAGTGGCCCCATTTTCAAAATGGAATAATGGCCCCAAAACAAAAAACCTAAAATTGAACCCAAAATTTGTATGGAAAGCGTCGGTTCAGGAGAGGCTTTTAAGTACCTTGCCTGGCCTGCTTCGCGGGTTCAAGGATTTGAACTCCCTTTTTTGGGCCTCTGTACCACTCACGCGACTCCGTCGGTCCGCTTAGGGTATGCTCAGTGGCCTGGCAGGCGCCTCTGTTGTTAGGTATCGGTCTGCTATCAAAGTTTTTGTTATAAAAGTATTTTGGTTTAAGAATAAAAGTTTGTTTTGTTTGTGTTTTCCGTGTAAAAAAATTTCTGATTTGCTATACACTTTCTCAAAAAACAGCTGTATTAATAGTTTTCTAAATTTTGAGCACTTACTTTTTTCTCTAAATTGTTGGTGAATTGAAAGAAGTGTTTTCTAGACTATAAAAATATCCATCCCTTAAGTGATCTTTATAGTAATCTTTGCAAGTGTTTCCCTTCAAAAGTGAAAATAATTTTTGAAAACAGTTACTACTGTTTGTTTTTAGCACAATTAAGAATTTAAACAACTAAATAGGAAGATACATTTTGAAAATACGTAACTCTTAGGTGATCTTCTAGTTCCTTCTATTAACGCTAGCTTTCAAACGAAAATAAAGCTATTTTTAAGCGGATATAACTTTCTAATCTGACCCCCCACGAATAGCTATAAGTTATGAATAAATAAGTTAAAAAAGATATCTATCACAAAAGTGATCCTACAAATATACCCTTAAAGACAAGCAGCCGTATTCATAAGAATCCGCTGAACAGATGAATAGTTATGCACTGCATAAGGATTTATGTAGCCACTATACAACGTTGCATAAATTGTTATGCATTAAATATTTTTCAACCCATTATAGTTATAATGAGCTTGTGTCAAAATTAGTACCATAAAGGAAGAATCTAGTACGTTTTACTTTCAAAACTAACAAAGGAGACCCAGCTGTGTGTGTGCTGTGTGAAAAATCAATAGAAGTAATTCTGCTGGCGATTGGATTCTTTTTGGTTTCTTATTAATTTTTTTTAATATTATTATAATTATTCAATTGCTTTGTTGTTTTTTTGTGTTCGCAAATAAAATTAAAAATATGTGAAACCAAAAATACGTCGTTTTTGATTTATTCCATGAATTTTTCAATTCACTGACATCGTGATGTTTTTGTTGAGGAGAAAAATAAAAGGGTGGTGCTCATTTTGTTATGCTTAAAATTCATTTGTTTTTTCCCATGAAAGTAATGAAGGTGAATCTTTGTATAGTTTTATTTAAATCACGCATGCCGTCGAGCATTTGCAAAAGTTGTAAGATTTGATGGAAAATCTTTAAATTTTGCAAATTTGTTAAGCAGCTTCTATAAAATAAAGTGTACAAAAAAATATTCTTTATATTTTTAAACAATATCCCAACAAAAATGTACAGTAAATTAACAAAACCAACATTATTAATTGCTGTATTAAATTTTATAAAATATTTTGAAAGTGAGATTTCAGCACCTCAAAGATTGCAAAAATAAGCGCCCCCCTAACATCTATCTACATTATTGCTATGTGTGAGTCAAAGTGACATGCCGATACTAAACAAGCCTTATGTTGGCTCTATACAACCTCCAAACGCGTTTAGCTTATGTTGCTTCTATTCAACGTTGCATAAGTTTATGAATAAGGTTTTTGCGTTCAGAGACATTATAAAGAGTGCATAGCGCTATGCACTCGCTATAATTTGTTTATGCATAAGGCTGAAGGAATGTTTGATATCTACCCCTAATGGGATCAAAGTCCTTACTCGAGTTATTTTAAAACGGGTACCACTTTTTGCCGTTATCCCGTTTCATCCTTTCAAAACACACATTTTGGAAGCGCTCAAACATTCTTCTATGTATTTTTATGTATGGATTCAACAAAATTCATAAGAAAGGGTCTAAATTGTTTTCCATTCAAGGGTTCAATTATAATTTTCACTACAAGCTAACTTTTATCAAACTTTATTTTGTAAGAAAATCAGTACCTACATTCTGCGAAGTAAACATCAATGTAACATTGAACATTTTAACAACATTAAATTTTATCTTTATTTATAGCCAGAACGACTGCAAGACACACATTATTCCGTACAGTCAGACATCTGGTCACTCGGCTTGTCGCTAGTTGAAATGGCAATTGGTATGTCTGCTATTACACCATGCATCTAGACGCGTGCAACTTTTCGAACATATGTAAGTGCAAAAGAGAAAACAAATTCGAAAAGATGAGACGGAAGAAAATCTGCCGTGTGCACTGATCTCTATAATACACTGGATAGTGGATTCATATAAAAATCTTGAAGCAAATTGAAGGAAAATTAAAACAGTGCAAGGATACAACTGTTGACAGTTGTCAATTTTTTTTTAGTTTATAACAGTTTAAATTGTATTAAAATGGTGGTTTTTGTTTACATTTTTTTATTAGCTGATGTTTTTCGCGAATTCATGAATCTTGAAATCGTCCTTTGAAAACAAATCACCCTTGTCAATATCTTCTGAGAGACCATCCCAACAATGATGTGTTCTGAAGATTCTTTATTTATCCGTTTATTTTTTTGCCAAACGCTTAACACCTTCAAAAAGTTTTGGAAAATCTTGTTGGTGCAGTTTTCCTCCAATTTAGAGCACAATCCATCTTTCATGAACAAGACTGGCTAAGATAGTTTCAGTTTGTAAACACACGCATACAATATTTCGAGATACTTTTAATTTAATTAACAATTTTAATTTTATAACATTTTATAAGACACGTACTACGGTAAACGAGCGCTCGGTATATATTTTATCTGTTAAATACGCAGAAACAATTCTTAAACTGAATTTCTTCAACATGTATTTAAGTTTGAGGGAAATATTACAATTTTTTATGAACACTTATTAAATTTAATGGAAACCAATAGCAAATTAAACAATTTTATTTATGTTTTGTTTTCGTTTGCGTTTGTACTACAAACAAACCAAACCAGTGCTGTCAAACAAACAGCTGATATCAATGCACGATTTTTTGTGGTGATAAAAAACTATCTCTTTCTTTCCTTCGGTAAAAAAAAGAGACAAAAGTGTGCAAGGATACAATTGTCAGATTCAATTTGCTTCAAAAAAAAACTGTTATACGTATAGGGAATCCACTATCCAGTGTATTATAGAGATCAGTGGCCGTGTGTCGCGTGGGTAAAATATTCGTGCAACAAGAGAATTCGAAAAAGTTCGAAGAAGTTGCACGCGTCTAGATGCATGGTGTAATAGCAGACTATGTACCCAATTCCTCCGCCAGATGCCAATACTCTCAAAGCGATATTCGATGAAAACACCGATGAGGGTAGCCAGGCAACCAGGTTGAACCAAAAAATATGGCAATTTCCAAACTATTAGATTATATAGTTAATGAATCTCCACCCAAACTAGAGCATAATACTTTTACTGAAGATTTTAAAAACTTTGTGGATATATGTATGTCTTACGAAAAATTCAGATGAGAGAGCTGATCTTAAAACACTCTTGGTAAGTTTAAATCATTTATATAAAATTTTGTTGATAATGATTTTTTTTTTATTTTTTAAGAATCATGCTTGGATTCGAAAAGCTGAAGTGGAAGAAGTCGATATTGCCGGTTGGGTATGCAAGACTATGGATTTACCGCCGTCAACACCAAAGAGAAACATATCACCCAATTAATTCTCTTCTATGTAGCTTTATGAAAAATTCTTGTATTTTTATTTGTTATAAGTTAAATTTTGCTCTTTTGATTCATTCAGTAAGTCAGCAGCATAAGCGTATTATTATGTTTATTTTTATAGATCTTCAGATTAAAACACTCATGTAATTAAATAAGAAAAACAAAATACACTCGATGGTTTCATTCCGAACGGTATGGTGAAGCAGTTTGTTTTCTTCGTCAAGTTATCTTTTATTCCGAAACTGTGCGACTTTATCATTCCGGGAATGGGGAAGACTTGCCAGCTCGTCGCGTGCATTACTGCTATTGCTTTCTACCAAGGCTTCATTATTATTGGCTTTTTTGGGTGCTTCTGTAAGTTCATATTCAGAGCAGCGTTGTAGAAAATCACTAGGAATTTTTCAAAATTCATTATTTGTACTAACAGTTCCCATCCAAGATCAACAAACTCACTTAAAGTAGATTTCCCCCAAATCAAGAAGTCTTCCTCGATCAGAATCTCTTAATTTGGTGGATAATTTTGCCAACACTGTTGTCCTCGTGTGAAATGATAATCTTCTGTTTAATGGTGAAGATGTCTTCCGACCAAAACATCCATAAAGGCCACGTATAGCATACATAAGATTTCAAATGGACTATCTTTCCATTAAGAAAGGAATCTCGAATGCATCCTACAAAACGATCACCGTAATCTGTAGAGCCTCCAATCACAAGATTAGATATAGGCCACACGCTGGACCTGGTGTTTCGGTCCATTCCATTCTCTCCGAGTCGCTATTACACCAGAATTCCACGTTCACATTTCCGTGATCCTGGCAGTACACCATCAGCCCAGTACTCTTTTGGTTGATTGTGTCTCGAAACCCATCAAGAAAATGGACGGGATGCATTTAAATCACCTGGAAATAATACATAACTTTATCTATATATTTATGTATGTACATTGTACATAATATATTGGTCCGATAAGAAATTACTTGAAGAATTAAGAAGCCTTGCAGCCTTGAATATACCTAATCTGCTGCCAGCAGGAATGAGATCCAGGACAAAGTTTATTCTTTTTCATTGCCAGAATTAAAAATTGCCACTTGCAATAGTAGAATTGCTCTTCATAGTTATCCAAAGCCAATTTTCTTCTTTATAAAAATTCTATAAATGAGAAATTATAATTACAAGTTATAAGTACAATTTTTAATTATGTACATAAATTTCAATTAAATAAATAAAAATTGTAAGAACCTACTTTCACTTTTCACAAAATCAAACAAAATGGCTTACATTTTAGATGTTATTTACAAATTCCACGAATATAAATCTGACATTTGGATTTTGGACTGCTGTCATTTCCAAAACTTCAAATGTCGAGAGTTACACAATTTTTCTGCTTTGCACCGCCGGCCGCTCGTGTCGTTAAAGCAAGAACCAACGTGAAGTTGGGGGCTAGCAGTCCATATTATACGTCCATGATCTCGTTGATCCTGGTACGTCCGACAATCTAACACTATCTGGCACTAATGAACGCTGGATAATACTAATTTCGCTGCCGGTATCCAATAAAGAGAAAACATTCGTAAATTCAGTACGCCGAACTTGGCTATTACAAAAGGCTACACTTACCATTTGCATGACACTTATTGGGCCTGCCACCTCGTCATCATTGTCTGAGTCGGCTAGTAGACGTGTAACTGCTGCAACAATCTTCTGATGTTTTCGTTGTGCTTTCAGGCAACTATTGTGCATGTGCCCGATTTCGTTACAGATGAAGCACGCATCAATGGGTCTAGGTGGCTTCGGGCAGCTGCTCTTGTAGTGTCCAAAACGGCTGCAGTTGTAACATCTGACTTCGGATAAATTTTGAGGTTTTACGGCAGTGTTTGACTTCGGTTTGCTGGCAACTAAGTTTGATGCAACAGCAATAGGTTTTACGTTTGGCGTGTCACTGATCGCTTTTGCTCGTAGCGGTCGAGCCTCGACAACAACTCACTGAGTGTCCTGCTATCATTGATTAGCGTGATGTTTGCGCTCTCATCATTGAACCCATCAATGATGAATGTGCACAATTCTGCCTCGGGCACATCAATTTTGGCTGCTATGGACTTCATAGCGATAACAAATTCCAGGCATGACTCATCTGGACGGATCTTTCGCTGCTCCAACTGTCGATAGATATCTCGATGCGTAACTTGTCGTCCGAAAGTTTCGATGAGAGACGCCTTCAGCTGCTGGTAGTCGACAACACCTTGTGCATTGATGAAATCTCTTGCCGTCTCCTTCATCAGCCGGCGCACACCCAAGCACATGTCGTCTGGCGTGAACAAACGTGTCGCGGTGTACTGCTCGTACTCCCTGAACCACTTTCTGATGTCGTAGTGGTTCTTGCCAGTAAATGTGTTGAGGGAATTCTCCAGATGTTCGAAGCTGACCGCCTGATGGTGACTGCTTTCGGCTGTGCCCTGCTGCATTACGCGAATCTGTTGCTTCAGATTCACCACCTCGTATTGCAGCTTCAGTTCCTTAAGCTGAGCCTCCAGCTGGTCTGTTTGGAGCAAAACTGTGTCATCGTCTTTATCGACAGGCTCCTCGGTGCTTTCATCAGCTGGGTCGGTGGACTGACCACCAGTCAGCTTCTGATACATGGCTCTTTCTTGTTGTATTGTAGCAGCTGCTTGAATCTCTATGTCGGTGGCAATGAGGGCGTCCATCGTCTGCTTCATTGACTTCGTCGAAGTTGGCATATTGTTCGCGTGACTTTCTTTATTTTAGGTTGAACCCCACACCTGAAGCTTTAATGGGGAAATCTGAATGAAACTCTAAATGAAACTGTACTTTCGTTTTAACAAAATTATTATCTATCTTTATTGAAGCGTCTATTCACAACGGCGGTTGGATTAAAGATATCCTTTTTTCTTCTTTTCTCATTTTCAAATCATTTCGCTTGAAGTTAGTTCTCGTTTGTTTTTGACAGTTCTCCTGATGACCGCGAGGTGGCATGATAAAAGTATAACCCTCATATTAATAAACGAACCTATCTTTAACTCGTGGATTAGGAGTAGGATTACTACCACTTACGAGCTAGCTAAACCACCAAGGAAGGTGTATTTATTTGTCCTAGTAAATCCTTCGCTAAACTACCATCCTTGGTGGTTTAGCTAGCTCGCAAGTGGCAGAAATCTTACTCCTAATCTGCGAGTTAAAGATAACTCGCCGCTAGCTTCGTTTATAAATATGGGGGTAAAAGTATAAGAATAGCTTAAGGCTCATATTACATTTTACATTTCTAAGTAAAGCAAATTAATAACAAATAACATTACTTAGTACAAATAAATACATTACAGAAGTTAATTATTTTTCTTTTCTCCGAACATAAGCAGATGATTGTAACGTCACACCCATAATGAGCATACCTTGTTTCTGTTAATTGTGCTTAAGTGGCCGTGTTTTTTCGGATTGAAATTATCAAAAATATGTATTATTACTTAGTTTATTTTAAGACTATTTATATTAATTTAAGACTATTGAAATAAAAATGGAGCAAGGGGACTGCTAAACAAATCGTTTAGGTACATTTGTTTCCTCACGCGAAATGTATAAGAGAGTTAAAGAAGTCTTGTTCATGTGTGAAATTTTTTTAGAAGCTCAGATTTATTTAAGGAAAATTTTAAGTTTTAAAAAAGGAAAAGGCTGATTAAGTTTTTGCATCTTCCAAATTATATCTAAGATGGCTGAGTGGTAAGAGTGATGGACTGTCACGTAGGAGTTCCCGAGTTCGATCCCTAGTGAGGTAAAAATATAATTTATGTTTTATAATTGTTTCCAATACTATAATTAATAAATAATTGAATTTGATACTTGATTTCAGATAAAATGCAGTAAAAATCACATTCAAAAATAAAAATGCTTCTTTCTTTTTTTATTTATTTTTGTTCACCTTCTATAAGACTTGTATTTCACTTTTATACAACCATGTCCGAAGCTATCTGTCAAGTTGAAGTGTCATTCAAATTTCCAATATCGCTCGTTAAATCTTCGTATCGGCTTCTTTAGGCTTTTATACAATCTGCTACTTTTAAAAGATCTGTGAATAAGTTTATAAGAAGATTTTCCGAAATCATGTATACAAGCTATATTAGCTTGTATAACATTATCCTTTTTATGCTTAAGTAAACTTTAAAAATGTCTTATGGAACTTCTAAAGCCTATTCTATTAAGCCAAACCGAAGCTGAAATGTTAGTTGGGAAAAGTTTGTATCCGGTCCCCAAATCAAATTTTACCCCTGCCGAGAGCTAAGATGTTTACACATCAATAATAAAAGAATAAAAAGTTTTTTGACAGTTCGATAATTTGTATGGAGATTAATTAAAGAATAACAGAATAAAAGATTGCGCCGAATAGGCCTAAATATCTCCAGTTCGATTTTTTGTATGAATCCAAACAAATCATTTAAGAGAAAATCAATTTGTTCTTAGTTCATTCTGTTTTATCATTTACACTTTTGTTGTTATTTCTACGACCAAAAACGACTAATTTTAACGCTGCATAACGCCGAAAGTCTAAACGCAGCCTTAAAACCATATCAACGTCACCATGTTTTCCGCTTTGCGCCAATTTATCGCTAGTGTATCAATTTTTTTTTTTTAATAAATGGAACCATCGTGAAGTTGGCTCCTAGCAGTCCAGATATGATAGGTCCATGCTATAGTTGGTAATCGACCTTAAAAAATAACTACTGAATAAAGCCAGAACCATAGACGGCTTTCACACAAGGAAACTGAGTTGCCAGAAACTGGCTAGTTTGTAGGCGAGAAGGGTGTGAGGGGAAATTTGTTGTCTTCCTTTTACGCCCTTCTCGACAAGAAACTAAAAATCGCCGGCAACTCAGTTTCCTTGTGTGAAAGGGGTCATACCTGCGTCGTGTGTTGTGTTGTGGAGTCGTGTGTCGCTATCGCTACAATGTTTTTCATATGCGTAGAACCATACTTGTTTCGTGTGTTGTGTTGCAGTGTGGCAAATAAAATGTATGAAATGACAGCGACACACGACTCCACAACACAACACACGACACAGATGTGGATCAGGCTTAGCCATTCAAGAAAAATTTCTCGGTTCATTTGGGAATCCAAAAAAACTGAGTGTCTCACACACATTAACAAATTTTCTGTGTAGGGATGTAAAAAGAAGAACGAGAATCGAGTTTTTTTATGCACCGAGAAATAGAGAGAGTAGGAGAAGTATACATACATAGTCATTTTGTTTTAATTTCCACCACTATTTCTTTGCTTCACTTTCGTAGGTAGCGTGGCGAAGACGATTGCTTTTTTATCTTTTTTTTCTTGTGAAAACTTTAGACATTTCCAATCAAAAATACAAGTTTCTGTTTAATATATTATGTATAATCGTGGAAATATGTAGTTTATAAGTGTAAAATAGTTTTTAGAAAACCTTTTATGAATCATAAATAAAAAAGTCTTACCCTGAGGCTACACGAGCCAGTACTGGTAAGCCAGTTGGCTACATAGATTGACTGTCAAGTTCGTATACGTGAATATGCTGTGGCGTAGGCGGCAGGCAACTTGTAATAGTCCTTCCACACTTCCCCACTGTGTTTTAATACATGTCAAATTGAAAGTGGGAAAGAATTCCACGCGACTGCCAAATTTGTGTGAAAGAAATGACATTACCTTAACGTAAAAAAAAGTGTGATAGAATGTGGGATAGAATTAGAACTGTTCCTAAAATTATTCATGTATTAACACATGTCAAATCGTGTGGGATAGAATGTCGGGTTGTGTAGGCTGGGCTTTCATATTTTGTTTTTACACTATTCTACATGATTTGTTCCCACTTTTTTGACATGTATTAATACTCAGTGGGCTAGTGTGGAAGGCCTTAAAGCAAGTTGCTTCCAAGTATCTGCAGTCACGTTCAGCTTTTACTAGGACATCAGCTATCTAGGATTCTAAATACACAATTTTATTGAATTTGCTTTGTCATCGGACTTCGATTTTTTCTTACTTAACAAAAAATGACGTCAAATTCTACATCAAGTCTTGCGATGGTCAACGCATATACTGCCAATGCGATGACGGATGCATTGACAGACTTTTCTGTCGCGTCAAAGTAAGATGGAATAATTTTCATCTAATTCAAAAATTTCAATTTTTTTTAAATAATTTTTTAAAAAATTTGTTTTTTTTTAGATTTTTTAATGCATCAACATCGGAGCCATCCTTTAATGGAATTTTACAGTCCATACGTTGACAGATAGGCAAGAAACTAAATTACGTAATACGAGAATTGTTTCGTTCCAAAATGTCACCCAAAGGCGCTAAAATCGCCTTTTCCTGAGCAAAAAATGTAATCCACAAAAATTCAAATATCTTCAAGTTTTTCAATGCATTATCTCCGTAGCAATCTTTCAATTTAATTTGATAGTCTATGGCTTGACAAATCGGTTCTAAGTGTCACCCGAAATCCCCAAAACTCTCATTTTTCCCAAGCAAAAAATATACTCTCAAAAAACTAGGATTTTTAAGAGATTTTGTATAATTCATAATAATCATAGTGATCCTTCAATCATATTTGACAGTTGTTGACTATTTTGGAAACGTTAAAATTTCTTGGTCCCTGCTCTCATTAAAAGTTGTGGTAAAAAGAATATTTATATTAGATTAAATTTTCCACGAAAAGCTATCTTTATCGCTTTATATACAAGTCTGAACGAGGCCACTGTTTTATCTACTGGCTTCCCAACTTGCTTCGAAAATGGCAAGCCAGTTGACGAGCAAGTTGCTCAGGTTTGTATGAGTTAAGGTTAGACCGCACTAGGCGGAACTGCACTGCAGCGGAACTGCGATTCAAAATAATTTGTATGAAATTGTATGAAGTTCAGTTGCCGCTTAGTGCGATATAGCTCATACAATTTCATACAAATAATATTTTGCCGCGTCGTGAAGTGTAGTTCCGCTGCAGTTGTGTGCGGTCTAACCTTTAATAAGAAAATTTAAATGTATTGTAAAGTCTGATCCACATCTGTGTCGTGTGTTGTGTTGTGGAGTCGTGTGTCGCTATCACTACAATGTATTTCATATGCGTGAACCATATTTGTCTCGTGTGTTGTGTTGCAGTGTGGCGCATAAAATAAATGGAATGACAGCGACACACGACTCCACAACACAACACAGATGTGGATCAGGCTTAACTTGTAAGCCAGTACCGGCTTGTGTAGTTTCAGGGTTAAATGAAAAAAAAATCTGTTTGTTTTTTTTTTTTGTAGGAAATGTAGAAACTCGACTAGATGGGAAGTTTTTTCTTAATACATTTGGGTATGCCTGAAGCCTCGATTCATTCATTTTTTTGGTTTCGGTTCTCCGAGTATAGTGAATTGAAAAACTCTCTCTCTCACAATACATTCATGCTCGATTCACAATGCGACGTGAAAACGCGACGTGAGCGTGACGAGAACTCGTTGTAGTTGTCAAGCCGATTTCAAATCATAGGATTGATCAGTGAGGTTTTTTCAGATTAGAACAGAACAGAATAGAGTAGAACAGAAATGTCAGACAAGATAGGTCAGGCAGCTGTCTGACAGATGTAATTGTCAAAAAAAAAATTCGAGTTTAGTGAATAAGCAAGAAATACTTTTTATTAAAAACAATTAGAAAAAGTATTTATTTAACTACACAATTTAATTTAATTTAATTTATGTTGTTTTTTAAATATTTATTTGTTTGTTTCCAAAGTTAAAGCACAAAGAGCCACGAAATTTGTTAAAAAATATCAACTTACAAGTGACAGCAGCTGATTTTGACAGTTGTCACAAACCTGTTCTAAGTTGTTCTACCTAAAAAGTAAGAACAGAAAATCCTGTTCTATTCTGTTCCAGACTGTTCGGAACAGCCTCACTGAACAGCAAATCAGAACAGTTTAGAACAGAAAATTCTCATTGAACAGCAAAACCTTGTACTTTTCTGTTCTAAAGTGTTCCAAACTGTTCGGAACAACGTCACTGAACAAAGCTCATGTAAGTATACGAGAAAACGCCAGGGTATGCACAATGAAACGTTTCTCGTCGTCACGTCACGCCGGAGTTGGGAAAATTGAAAAAAAATAACGCTCTATTCGACGTTAAGTTTTTTTGTTTATATTTGACTGATGGTGAATTTTGTGAAAACAACAGATAAGTGTAAATTAACAAAAATAAATATAAATTTTGTTGACAGTGAAATTATATTTATAGATCTATTTGTGTTGACAATATTATAATGTTGTGTTGTTTTAATTTCTTTGCAATTTTAGCCGAAAATCATTTCACCAGCCCAATGGACAAACACAATTATTATATTTAAATAATTAAAGTAATTTTAGTTTAATTTGTTTCATTATTTTGAACGCACACTTCACAGCAAGAACAAAAATAATAAATAATTTAACGCTGTCAAAAAACTCGTCTTCAATAAATTCGTCGCATTGTGAATTGGGGAACGATTTTATAGCTAGACAAAAAATGACAGCGATTCACGTCACCCCTTCAATCAAAATCACGGACCCAAATTTCTCGGTTCACTTGGGACTCCAAAAAAAATGAGTGTCCCACACACAATAACAAATTTTCTGTGTACACATGTAAAAAGAACGAGAATCGAGAGTATTTTTTTTAAGCACCGAGGAATAGAAAGAGTAAAGGCGAAGTATACAATCATTTTGCCTTAATTTCCACCACTTTTTTTTTTAATTCAGTTTTGTAGGTAGCGTGGCGAAGACAGTTGCTTTTTTATCTCTTTATTCTTGTTAAAACTTTGAAAAATTTCCAATCGGAAATGCAAATTTCTATTTATTAAATGTAAATTTATATTTGTGGAAATATGTCATGTGTATTAGTGCGAAATAGTCCTTAGAAAACCTTTTATGAATGATAAATAAAAAAAACCTCTTGAAATGAAAAAATTCTGTTTGTTTTATTTTTGTAGGCAATGGAGAAACTGGACTAGATGGGAAGTTTTATTTAATACATTTGGGTATGCCTCAATTCATTAATTTTTTTTGGAACCGTTTTAGATTCCATTTGGTTTCGGTTCTCCGAGTATGGTGAATTGAAAAACTCTCTCTCTCACAATACAGTCACATAATGGCTCCGTGGTGATTCTAATTTCCATACTAATTTGAGCAGCAAAACGCAGTTTTTCGATCCGTATTTGGATCCGAATGCGAAGTCGTCCATACGTTGTTTGTAACGTTTGCGGACCGAAAACGAGCTCGCTTGCTTGAAGGGATGTAACTAAATTTTGACAGGCAAATGCATCACCCCTTCAAGCTAAATCACGGAACCGAATTTCTCGGTTCACTCTAGAATCACTTAGGAATCCACAAAAAACTAGTGTCTCACACACCTTAGCAAATTTTCTGTGTACGGAGAAATTCGGTTAGTTTTTTTTTTTTTTTAGATAATGTAGAAACTCGACTAGATGGGGAAGTTTCGTTTTAATACAATACATTTAAGAATGCCTCGATTTCGTTTTGGATTCCATTTGGTTTTGGTTTTCCGAGTATGGTGAACTCTCTCTCTCTCACAAAACACTCACATCATGGGTCCGTGGTGATTCTTAATCTCCATACTAATTTGATCCGATTTGAAATCGTTTTGGATCCGCTTTTGGGTCCGTTTATGAACTGGTTTCGGATCCAAAACGGACTCGCTTTCTTAAAGGGAAAGCACTCTCATCTCTACGGCATCTGCTACTTTCGAAAACCTTTCAAATTTATTACATTTTCCCTATTACAAACCAATGGTACACGCATTCCATTAATTTCAATACCCATCCAGATCCATAACATATAAATAAAAAATCAAAGCGAAAGCAAAAGCATCTTCAGGTACAAATACAAAAATAAAAAAAATAGATTTTATTTTTAACAAACATACACAAGCTGTGCTTTGTTTTTCCAAATGAGTAAAAGCCGAACTCTTAACAATTCCTCGATTTCCACAAATTGATTGAACGTTTGTAAAATGATTAATCCCGTAGCATCAGAAGCTATATTCTCTGCGGCGTATGTTGATAATTACATTGATTCCGTTGAGAATCTTCCCGACGATGTCCAGAGACACTTATCGCGAATTCGTGATATCGATGTGCAATATCGAAGTAAGTTTTATCCTCGAAGAAGGCTTTAAAAAAAATGTTTTGACCCTATAACCTTTTTTAGGCCATCTCCGAGATGTTGACTACTATTACGAGCAATGGAAAAGTTTCACAACTACATCCGAAAATTCTACCAACCGAAGAGCTCGAGCTATGGCCAGGATGCAACAGAGCCTTATTTCCGCCCAAGAGCTTGGCGATGAAAAAATGCAGATTGTGAATCGGCTACAAGAATTGATTGACCAAAAAACCCGACAACTAGACTCTGATCAGAAGAACCTCGACTACGGAAAGGAGGAGCAGCTTATGCACGATCTTCCCCAAAAAATAACACGCACATTGAGTCCAGTTCCCTTACAAGTCACCGTTCCTTCGACGATTAAAAACGAAGGCGCGTTTGTCGCTGCAATTGTAAGTAGCGCCACCGTTGCAGGAGGACAGGGGTCAGGGAGCAATACGCCCACTTCTTCCTTACAAGCACCGGAACGCACAATCACAAACCACGGTGTATGCGTAAGCAATGTGAATAATTCCAATGATTCTCGTTCCAATAAGCGATCTCGAAGGCCCCGCAACGAAAACAACAACAGCAGCAGTGCCATGGAACTAGGTGGTAACGAATCGAACTCGGCCAATGAAGGTGGCGGTCCAATTGGGCACAAACCCAGCGGCACGGGACAATCAACCTCATCGTCCGTTTCGGCTTCACAGAAAAAGTCCGCTGGTCAAAATGTTGGCAGCGGAGGTGGAGGAGCGGGAGGTGGCAACAACTCAAGTAACAGCAAAAAAAAGAAGCGCAAAGCTCGCGGACAGAGCAGTTCACAATCCAATGCCCGAGACAATCGCGAAGAAACTCCACCTCCTGATCCAATCGATCCAGATGAACCAACTTACTGCCTCTGTGATCAGGTAAGAATCATGATAACTTTTTTAAATTACTTTATTTTAACTTACCATCTATTCCAGATTTCTTTTGGCGAAATGATACTTTGCGACAACGACTTGTGCCCAATTGAGTGGTTTCACTTCTCGTGTGTGTCGTTGGTTTCAAAACCAAAGGGTAAATGGTATTGTCCGAATTGTCGAGGAGATCGTCCCAATATCATGAAGCCCAAGGCTCAGTTTCTGAAAGAGCTCGAACGTTACAACAAAGAAAAAGAAGAAAAAACTTAAAAATTGTTCAACAGTTTTTAGTTTTTTAATCGTACTAATGGAGTTTTGTTGTTTTTTTTGTTTTACCTAAAAGCAAGGGCTTTTTAACTTCAATCTTATTTTTCTTCCGACTTTGTGAAGGCGTTATTTGTTTTAAGGTTTATCTTCCCTTATGTTCTTTATCTCTTTTTTAGCACTCGGTAGAATAATTTTGTGTGGTGTACTTCATTTTTTTGATTTTTTTAATATTTTTCCTCCTGTTGGAAAAAAAATCATCAGATGTAAAAAAAAAAAGATAAATAATGCAATAAAAAGATTTGTATTATATGTACAGTTTATATTAAAATAAAGTTCATAATAAATGTTTTAAACAAAATTTACTGAATATTAGGATTGTTCAGTGAGGTTTTTTCAGATTAGAACAGAACAGAAATGTCAGACAGGATAGAACAGGCAGCTGTCTGACATATGTAATTGTCAAAAAAAAAAAATTTCGAGTTTGGTGGATAAGCAAGAAATACTTTTTATTAAAAACAATTAGAAATAGTATTTATTTAACTACACAATTTAATGTAATTAAATTTATGTTGTCTTTTAAATATTTATTAGTTTGTTTCCAAAGTAAAAGCACAAAGAGCCACAAAATTTGTTATAAAATATGAACTTTCAAGTGACGGCAGCTGATTCTGACAGTAGTCACAAACCTGTTCTAAGTTGTTCTTCCTAATAAGTAAGAACAGAAAATCCTGTTCTATTCTGTTCCAAACTGTTCGGAACAGCCTCACTGAACGGCAAATCAGAACAGTTTAGAACAGAAAATTCTCATTGAACAGCAAAAACTTGTACTTTTCTGTTCTAAACTGTTCCAAACTTTTCGGAACAACGTCACTGAACAAAGCTATTATTGAGGTGAGATGAATGAACTACTTATTCAAATTGCAATAAATTAAAAAGGTAAGTACAGGCGATTGTCTTTCTTACTTTACCAGCCCTATTCTGCTAAACTTTCACGTGAATAGTTGTATTCTGCTATCCGACGGAAAAAACGGATTATTCCAAAAAGCATATTTTCTGTTCAAGATAAATTTTAGAATTAGATTCTCCTAAGAATCTTAAAAACAAATATTGGTGAAGCTTTGAACTCAAAATATAGAAGTATTTTGAAAATAAAGAACTAAAAATTGAATGAAATATTCACGTGAATCGAAAAATTCGATCGGATCGGATAGCAGAATAGGGTTGTACTTTATTTGGATAGTTTAGACCGCGGGTTTTATTCGCCAGTTCGAAAGCGAAAGGTCTGACGGACAACCAATAGAAAATAACTGAAGTAATTTTCACAAACCAAAAATGTTACTCAGCCCTATTGTGAATTCCGCGTGAAAGAACTTCCACCCGGAAAATTTAGATTTCACTCTTCCCTTATTGTAAGTTTCGGGCGAAATGATTTCCATTTAATTTTTGGCGGCGAACGAGGCCACACTTGTAAAATGGAGGGTGAAACTGACAATAGCTTTCAAAAATCCGTGCGAACAAAACATTTTTGGGCGAAATGCTTGCCGGGTGAAACTCACAATAGGGCTGACTATTTACATATATATATATATAAAACCTGCCACTATTAACAAACAGCAATTATAAAATCACAAAATACCGATGCCCAGATTTTTGGTGACGAGATTAAAGTTAAACTCGGGTAAGCCCTCTTTTGATTGGTTGAGTTTTACTCCGACACTCGGATGATCATTTGAATTGAAAGTGTAACAATTATGTTAATCGTCAATTAAATGAAACACTTATAATTTAATTAAGTTATAAAATATAAATTTATTATTAGAAGTTGTCTGAACAGCGGTCGGAAATAGAATCAATTCTTAATTATCTCAAGAGCAAGAAAGTAGTTACTTTTTGGTGTAGGAATACATAATGCTTGCGTTCTTAACCTTAACATTATGTTTGCATTCTTAGTCTTAACTATTTTACATTAAGGTATGTGTACATTAGCTAACTTATTACACGCTTTTTTCTTTAATAAATATTTTTTTTTTATTATATATACATATATGTACTTATATAAAGTTTCAGTCCCAGCCGTATCTTTGCGGTGGACGTACAGTTCTTCCACTACTAGTTCTGTATTGTTCATTACCCATAACTGGTACATTATCTTTATTTACAGCAATTTCAGGTGTCTCAAAATCACCTTTTTCGCTTGATTCTGATTCACTACTATCAGCTGTTTCATACTCATTATCTGATGATGTACTTGTATTATTATATGAAACTGGTAGTTGTGAATCATCCACATTACATTCAATTTGTTTAGTCATATTTAGAGATTGAGAATTTCTTTTATTATTTCTATCTTCAGGAACAATTTGAATTTCTTAAAAAATATCTGGATTTGTTACATTTTGTTTAATGTTTTCTTCGAACATCATATCGCTAGCATTCACTGGAAGTGATTTTGCACTTTTGTCATAATAATATTTCTGCTTTTGCCTTTTTTCATTAAATTTGGTCTGAACAAACTTCTTATCTATGTGATTTCTGTGAAGTAAGGAACTGGAAATCGGCATTCTTGTTTTAATCATTCTGCCAAAAATTAATTGAACTGGTGCAAGACCAATGCTTGTCACAGGCGTGGTATTGTACTCAAGCAACCTATACTGAAAATGTTTTATTTCTTGTGCTTCATAGCACCTTTTAAGAATATTTTTTGCTATTGCTACACCCTTTTCTGCTAACCCATTGCTTTGCGCATACCGTGGACTTGAAAGTCTCATGATTATAATGTGACTGTCTGCAAATTTTTCAAATTCCCCGGAGGCAAAAGGACTATTATCACAACGAATAATAGTTGGGTATCCTATTTTATTGAAATTAATCTTTAGTTTCTCGATTATATGACTTGAAATTTTGTTACTTAGATGTTCTACTATTACAAAGCATGAATGTGCGTCAATAATGGACAGAAAGTCTTTTCCCGCATACTCAAATAAATCCATAGCAATGATTTGAAGTGGATATTCAGGTTGATCATCTTGTAATAGTTTTTCCTTTTGAATGTTTCGCGTAAATTTTTCACAAATTTGACAAGATTCTACAATTTGCTTTAAGTGAACACTCATGTTTGGCCAAAAATAGTGCGCTCTTGCTCGAGCAAGTGTTTTTTCTATCCCCAAATGTGGAGCGTGTATCCACTTTGCAATTTTGTTCTGTAATTCAGTTGGAATTACTAAACGATGGTTACGAAACAGTAATCCATTTTCAAAATGTAGTTCTGACTTATATTTATGAAGTTCTTGCCCTAAATTATTAAGATGATGGAAATTTGGCCAACCATTCTGAATAAATCCGACAATTTTCGAATATTCTTCATCACGTTTTAAAACAGAACTGTAAAGGTCATAGTTTGTCATCGATAGGCATGCAGACTTAGTTACAGTGTGAATTATTCCCATTAAGTTTTCAATTTCCCCGCAGCAACTTAGTTGTGCACGCGATAAACAGTCTGCTACAAGCATTTCTTTACTAGGTTTGTAAACTACTTCCATTTTAGGGTATTTCAAGAGTGCCATAAACATACGTTGCAATCGTGGTGATACACCAGCATTTGGGAGAGCAAAACCATCTGGCTTTGGTTTCGACCAAACAGCAGCCCAACTAACAACATCTTCGTTTGGCCAAACCACCAACTAACACAGCTGGATTTGGATCGTTTGATCAAGCCGCTCAGCAGCCAACAAATGCCTTTGCTGGTGCTACGACTGCATTTGGCCAACACCAAGCAACAGCGGGCAATACTGGCTCCGTCTGAAAGTTGGAACTGTAACAATTATGTTAATCGTCAATTAAATGAAACACTAATAATTTAATTAAGCTTATAAAATATAAATTTATTATAAGAAGTTGTCTGAACAGAGGTCGAAAATAGAATCAATTCTTAATTATCTCAAGAGCAAGAAAGAAGTTACTTTTTGGTGTAGTAATGTAATGCATTATGCTTGTGTTCTTAACCTTAACATTATGTTTGCATTCTTAATCTTAACCATTGTTCATTAAGGTATGTGTACATTAGTTAACTTATTACACGCTTTTTTCTTTAATAAATATTTTTTTTTAAATTATATATACATATATGTACCTATATAAAGTTTCAGTCCCAGTCGTATCTTTGCGGTGGACGTACAGTTCTTCCACTACTAGTTCTGTTTTGTTCATTACCCATAACTGGTATATTATCTTTATTTACAGCAATTTCAGGTGTCTCAAAATTACCTTTTTCGTTTGATTCTGATTCACTACTATCACCTGTTTCATACTCATTATCTGATAATGTACTTGTATTATTATATGAAACTGGTAGTTGTGAATCATCCACATTACATTCAATTTGTTTAGTCTTATTTAGAGA
This sequence comes from Melangyna quadrimaculata, assembly GCA_949320155.1. Taxonomy (NCBI): domain Eukaryota; kingdom Metazoa; phylum Arthropoda; class Insecta; order Diptera; family Syrphidae; genus Melangyna; species Melangyna quadrimaculata. The sequence goes on along the minus strand of OX439483.1, from coordinate 228,576,110 downwards.
TTGAGAATTTCTTTTATTATTTCTATCTTCAGGAACAATTTGAATTTCTTTAAAAATATCTGGATTTGTTACATTTTGTTTAATGTTTTCTTCGAACATCATATCGCTAGCATTCAAATTATTATTTTTAGTTTTAGCAATGAAGCGTCTATTACGCCTAAAATAATTATCAAAGCTATCTTTTATAATATATGAGCGATTATTTACATGATCAACTATTGTTCCATAATACCATTCTTTTGAATTTTTATTTTTAAATCACACGATCACCCAACTCAAGCACTGGAAGTGATTTTGCACTTTTTGTCATAATAATATTTCTGCTTTTGCCTTTTTTCATTAAATTTGGTCTGAACAAACTTCTTATCTATGTGATTTCTGTGAAGTAAGGAACTGGAAATCGGCATTCTTGTTTTAATCATTCTGCCAAAAAATAATTGAACTGGTGCAAGACCAATGCTTGTCACAGGCGTGGTATTGTACTCAAGCAACCTATACTGAAAATGTTTTATTTCTTGTGCTTCATAGCACCTTTTAAGAATATTTTTTGCTATTGCTACACCCTTTTGCGCATACCGTGGACTTGAAAGTCTCATGATTATATTGTGACTGTCTGCGAATTTTTCAAATTCCCCGGAGGCAAAAGGACTATTATCACAACGAATAATAGTTGGGCAGTGGCGATTCCTCTCAGTAAGCAGGTTTATCGCCGCTAAACCAAGAATTTAGATGAATAAATTATATGATGTAGGTATCTACTTTTTATTTGCTAAACGTAACAAATGGCAATGTTGAAATAATGATAATGATTAATTGCAATAATCAATACCATAAATACAAAAAACTACCCACCTACCTACCTATTTTAAAATCATATTTTCCTTCACACAACACAAGACTACCATCCTATCTGCCTCAGCGTTACAATATGCGATACCAAAATCAAATTTCTCTACATAGAGCATTGATATGATATAAAAACAATAAAAAAATAGATACCTACCTAACCTTCCCACATTGTTCTCATAAAATTATATTTTCCTTCAGACACACAACACAAAACTCTCATACAACAAGTCTCCCTTGAAACATTGTAGCTTGCAACATCTGCGCTGCACAATTTCATACAATTTTTAATAATATCTATACAAATTACAAATACTAACACAAATACAATACAATCTAGAATACAAGAGCGTTTTACTACACAATGTCCTAAGCAAAGCCCAGCTAAATAAATGAAAGCGTAAGCGTAAGTATGATGCGATAAAGCACGATACACGATAGGTATGCAAGCAGCTCCAGGTACCTACTTACATTTTGGGTGCGTTTTTTGTCATTCTCTTTTTTTTACTTTCGTATATGTTTCTAGGAAAATGCGCTAGGAAGGATGAATGCGTATGCGTGTGCTTATTGTTTTGTTATTAGTGTTCTTTGATTGAGTAAATTCAATAATAACAAAAAAAAGTGCTAAAATCGCAAAGCGCGATGTAGTTCTGTATTTTTGATATGTTGTTGGGGCATGTTAGAGTAGTCTATAGCCAAAGTTTGCAACTTCGAAAAACTCGTGCTCGCTGCGGAAAAATGCAACAGTGAAAAAACAGTGAAATCACCCCATTTTTCCGACATTTTCCTTTATAACTTTAGAAATATACAGTTTAGGAAAAAACCGTCCACTATAAACTTGTTTGTTATAAAATTTTCTACAAAACAACATCAATTTTAAATTCATGCATGTTATATTTGTGTTGCTATCTAACCATGAATTAAAAAAAAATCTGAAAAACAAAGTAATTTTGAAGCACTCAAAAAATAGGTCAACAATTTTCCAATTTTCCTAAAAATTTGGAATCAAATAGTCTAGAGTATAACAAGGCGAAATTCGGTAATAATTCGTCAAATAGTTTTGGCAAGAAACATGATGTTAACTTCATAAGTGCAACACGTAATGTTTGCATCATTGCTGTGGTCAAAGTAGGACACTTAAGTTGGCACTGATTTTTGTACACGTACGTAGAACCCTTAAGTATCATAAAATAAAGTTATAATATTTAAATCTTTTTTTAAGCAAATTTGGTACTGAATTTAAAAGTTTCGAAAATGTTCACGAAATTACATAACATGCCAAGTGAACAATTTTCTGAACTTTTAAATTCAGAATTTTATGATAGTTAAGGGTACGTGAACAAAAATCAGTGCCAACTTAAGTGTCCTACTTTGACCACAACAAAGTCATGGAAAATTTTGTTTTCGTCGAACGACGGAATTTATGTATCGATACATTTTTAAAAATTTTTTTTATATTATTTACTAACGTTTTTTTATTAATTGTCTTTATCAATAAAATTTAAAAAAAACAATATAATTTTTTTTTATTTTAACCCCAGACAACGTAGCTTAACCAATACTAAGGACCAGGAATCGCCACTGTAGTTGGGTATCCTATTTTATTGAAATTAATCTTTAGTTTCTCGATTATATGACTTGAAGTCTTGTTACTAAGATGTTCTACTATTACAAAGCATGAATATGCGTCAATAATGGACAGAAAGTCTTTTCCCGCATACTCAAATAAATCCATAGCAATGATTTGAAGTGGATATTCAGGTTGATCATCTTGTAATAGTTTTTCCTTTTGAATGTTTCGCGTAAATTTTTCACAAATTTGACAAGATGCTACAATTTGCTTTAAGTGAACACTCATGTTTGGCCAAAAATAGTGCGCTCTTGCTCGAGCAAGTGTTTTTTCTATCCCCAAATGTGGAGCGTGTATCCACTTTGCAATTTTGTTCTGTAATTCAGTTGGAATTACTAAACGATGGTTAGGAAACAGTAATCCATTTCAAAATGTAGTTCTGACTTATATTTATGAAGTTCTTGCCCTAAATTATTAAGATGATGGAAATTTGGCCAACCATTCTGAATAAATCCGACAATTTTCGAATATTCTTCATCACGTTTTAAAACAGAACTGTAAAGGTCATAGTTTGTCATCGATAGGCATGCAGACTTAGTTACAGTGTGAATTATTCCCATTAAGTTTTCAATTTCCCCGCAGCAACTTAGTTGTGCACGCGATAAACAGTCTGCTACAAGCATTTCTTTACTAGGTTTGTAAACTACTTCCATTTTAGGGTATTTCAAGAGTGCCATAAACATACGTTGCAATCGTGGTGATACACCAGCATTTGGGAGAGCAAAACCATCTGGCTTTGGTTTCGACCAAACAGCAGCCCAACTAACAACATCTTCGTTTGGCCAAACCACCAACTAACACAGCTGGATTTGGATCGTTTGATCAAGCCGCTCAGCAGCCAACAAATGCCTTTGCTGGTGCTACGACTGCATTTGGCCAACACCAAGCAACAGCGGGCAATACTGGCTCCGTCTGAAAGTTGGAACTGTAACAATTATGTTAATCGTCAATTAAATGAAACACTAATAATTTAATTAAGCTTATAAAATATAAATTTATTATAAGAAGTTGTCTGAACAGAGGTCGAAAATAGAATCAATTCTTAATTATCTCAAGAGCAAGAAAGAAGTTACTTTTTGGTGTAGTAATGTAATGCATTATGCTTGTGTTCTTAACCTTAACATTATGTTTGCATTCTTAATCTTAACCATTGTTCATTAAGGTATGTGTACATTAGTTAACTTATTACACGCTTTTTTCTTTAATAAATATTTTTTTTTAAATTATATATACATATATGTACCTATATAAAGTTTCAGTCCCAGTCGTATCTTTGCGGTGGACGTACAGTTCTTCCACTACTAGTTCTGTTTTGTTCATTACCCATAACTGGTATATTATCTTTATTTACAGCAATTTCAGGTGTCTCAAAATTACCTTTTTCGTTTGATTCTGATTCACTACTATCACCTGTTTCATACTCATTATCTGATAATGTACTTGTATTATTATATGAAACTGGTAGTTGTGAATCATCCACATTACATTCAATTTGTTTAGTCTTATTTAGAGATTGAGAATTTCTTTTATTATTTCTATCTTCAGGAACAATTTGAATTTCTTTAAAAATATCTGGATTTGTTACATTTTGTTTAATGTTTTCTTCGAACATCATATCGCTAGCATTCAAATTATTATTTTTAGTTTTAGCAATGAAGCGTCTATTACGCCTAAAATAATTATCAAAGCTATCTTTTATAATATATGAGCGATTATTTACATGATCAACTATTGTTCCATAATACCATTCTTTTGAATTTTTATTTTTAAATCACACGATCACCCAACTCAAGCACTGGAAGTGATTTTGCACTTTTTTTCATAATAATATTTCTGCTTTTGCCTTTTTTCATTAAATTTGGTCTGAACAAACTTCTTATCTATGTGATTTCTGTGAAGTAAGGAACTGGAAATCGGCATTCTTGTTTTAATCATTCTGCCAAAAAATAATTGAACTGGTGCAAGACCAATGCTTGTCACAGGCGTGGTATTGTACTCAAGCAACCTATACTGAAAATGTTTTATTTCTTGTGCTTCATAGCACCTTTTAAGAATATTTTTTGCTATTGCTACACCCTTTTCTGCTAACCCATTGCTTTGCGCATACCTTGGACTTGAAAATCTCATGATTATATTGTGACTGTCTGCAAATTTTTCAAATTCCCCGGAGGCAAAAGGACTATTATCACAACGAATAATAGTTGGATATCCTATTTTATTGAAATTAATCTTTAGTTTCTCGATTATATGACTTTAAGTTTTGTTACTAAGTCCCGATCTACATTGTCCGATATTTCCACGAAGATTTTTCCAGAAATCGTTTGAAATGTACACACAGAACGATTTTTTCCATGAGATTTTTTCCTTGTCTTCTTCATTTTTTATTTCTGTGCTCTTCATTTTACATTGATATTCACTCACACCATCAACCCAATGGCACACTGACACCGAACACACACAAAAAACTGGAAAGAGGGCGAAAGAGAACATAAACAGACTGGAAAAATCGTTCGAGTTTTGTGGTACAAACGATTTGATCCCTACCCCTCACTTTTCACTCCCTTCACCAACGAACAAAAGATCGGCACTGGAAAAATCGTTCAATATAGACCGGGACTAAGATGTTCTACTATTACAAAGCATTAATATGCGTCAATAATGGACAGAAAGTCTTTTCCCGCATACTCAAATAAATCCATAGCAATGATTTGAAGTGGATATTCAGGTTGATCATCTTGTAATAGTTTTTCCTTTTGGATGTTTCGCGTAAATTTTTCACAAATTTGACAAGATTCTACAATTTGCTTTAAGTGAACACTCATGTTTGGCCAAAAATAGTGCGCTCTTGCTCGAGCAAGTGTTTTTTCTATCCCCAAATGTGGAGCGTGTATCCACTTTGCAATTTTGTTCTGTAATTCAGTTGGAATTACTAAACGATGGTTACGAAACAGTAATCCATTTTCAAAATGTAGTTCTGACTTATATTTATGAAGTTCTTGCCCTAACTTATTAAGATGATGGTAATTCGGCCAACCATTCTGAATAAATCCGACTATTCTCGAATATTCTTCACCACGTTTTTAAACAGAACTGTAAAGGTCATAGTTTGCCATCGATAGGCATGCAGACTTAGTTACAGTGTGAATTATTCCCATTAAGTTTTCAATTTCCCCACAGCGACTTAGTTGTGCACGCGATAAACAGTCTGCTACAAGCATTTCTTTGCCAGGTTTGTAAACTACTTCCATTTTAGGGTATTTCAAGAGTGCCATAAACATACGTTGCAATCGTGGTGATACACCATCAATGTCTCGCCGGACTAATGTTTTTAGTGGTTTATGGTCACTTTGAACTGTAAATTCACGTCCATAAACAAAAAATGGAACTTTGTACAAGCAAATAGTATAGCTAAAAGCTCCTCTATTTGTGACCATTTCTGTTCATTGGTACTCAATGTATTAGATGCAAATGCGACAGGATGCCCTAGTTGCATCAAGACACAGCCCAATCCATCCTTGGACGCATCTGTTTGTATCCCGACAGGATTATTTGAATCATAAATTGCCAAGACGGGATCAGAAGTTATAATCCCCAATAGATTATTTATTTCTTCCTCATGCTCAGCTGTAAGCTTTAACTCAACGTTGTCATGAGTAAGCTCACGTAACTTGGCAGTAAGCTTTGATAGATTGGGAATACATTTTGCTAAGTATTTAAAAAGACCCAATAATCGCATAATGTCTTGCTTACATTTAGGTTTTTCCATATTTAAAATTGCATCGAGATGCTTGATTTCCGGTTGAATTTTCCCATATGACAAAATATGTCCCATAAACTTAATTTGGTTTGCCCTGTATTGAATTTTATCTTGATTAAACTCAATTCCATTAGCCCTCGCACGTTCTAGTACCATACCCATTATTTTGTCATGCTCACTTTCATTTTCAGCAGCTATGCCTATATCATCAAAATAAATCATAGTTCCTGGGATGTCCCCAAATATTTGTACCATTTTGCATTGGAACATTTCAGGAACATTATTAAGTCCGAATGGTGCACGATTGAACTTATATCTCCCAAATGGGGTCATAAATGTTGTAAGATCAGCACTAACTTCATCCAATTGCATATGCCAAAACCCATTAGATAGATCCAATACAGAAAATACACGTTTTCCTGCTAGCCTGGACGTGAAGTCATCGATTGTAGGAATTAGAAAATGTTCGCGCTGAATACATTTATTAAGTGGTTTTGGATCAAGGCATATCCGAAGCTTCCCATTTGGTTTCTCTACTACTTGAAGATTGTTTACCCATTCAGTTGGATAATTTACTACAGAAATTATACCTTCTCGCAACATTTTTTCAATTTCTACTTTAAGTTTATCTAGTAGACTAAGTGGTATTCTTTTCTTATAGTGTAACGATGGCCTAGAATTTTCTTTCAATTTAATTGAATTGGTTCCCGGAAACTTAGTCCCGGTCTACATTGAACGATTTTTCCCGTGCTGAATGGAAAAATCGGCCGAAACTGGAAGGATCATGTCGGCTGTACCTCTCAATCGCACACGATTACAACAACAATTTTTTGTCGGCACTAAAAATATCGTTCAATGTAGACCGGGACTTACCAACACTACCAAAAACATCCCCATTAGTTTTTATGAATTCAGCGCATTCCAGTGGTGAGGACATGACAGCGTCAACATCAATTCGTTTTACCAACCCAAACTCCCTACACGTTTCCAAGCCTAGCAATGGCTCATGACTATCATCAACGACATAGAAGTGAGAAGAGTGTTCAGTTTTTTTTTTAAATCATAACACGAAAGCTTTACTATATCAAATACATTAATTTTATTACCATTGTAATCAGAGATTAGCAAATTTTTTTTTTTATATTCCACGCGCGCAAAAGGGGTTATGGCTACCCTTAAAATGTTTTTAACACAGTACGAGCGATTAGGTAAGTATGAGAGGATTTAGAAGGAGATACCGATGCACATTGGTTTTGAACGTTTGCACATCGAAATGGGAGGGGAAAGTCGAGTCAGGTAAAGCATTCCACATTCGTGTGGTGCGACTGAAGAAAGAATCTCTGTACATTACAGTACGTCCGAAGTTGGGCTCGAGGGTGAACTGATGGGCATTCCTAGTAGCGCGAGTATTACGGTTGAATTTTTTAAGGGGAGGAATGCAACTGGCTATATCACTAGAACACTGATTATAATAATAGCGATAAAATAGAGAAAGACACGAAACGTTACGGCGGTGTTCGAGAGATGTAATTGTTTCTGTTATAGATCTTTCGCCTATCATTTTTAAAGCCCTTTTTTGAATTCTGTCCAACAAACTCAAGTGAGTTTTTGGAGCTCCTGCCCAAACATGAGAATTGTACTCAAGTTTTGGACGAATAAAGGCTTTGTAGATCACAGCCAGATCAGAAGGGGAAAAGAACTTCTTGCATCGACGGAGAAAACCTAAACACTTAGCAGCGTTTTTGGCGACATCAAATATGTGGTCATTCCACAAAAGGTGGTCTGTGACACACATACCGAGAACTGAAAGCTGTTCGGTTTCCTCGATGCAAGTGCCGCCCATGGATAGTGGCATTGGGGGTGGGTTTCGCTTTAACGACAGGAGACAACATTGAGTTTTAGAAGCATTAAATTCTACGCGGTTTTTGATTCCCCATTGGACAATGCTGTCGAGATCAGAATTTAATGAGCTTATCATACGCTGCCGTTCAAGTTCCTCATCCGAAGGACATGGATGAGAATCTGTAAACGAATATGAGAAGCTGAGCGTACTATCGTCAGCAAAACAGTTTAATGGATTAGAAGTTTCAGAAGGAAGAGAGTCGGAGACAAAACGGAGCCCTGCGGCACACCAGCATTTATTTTGTGGATTTCAGACTTGAAACCGTCCAATACGACTTGTATTGAACGGTTCGAAAGGTAATTTCTAATCCAACGAAGAAGAGGTTCATCGAAACCAAATGCGCGTATTTTCGATAAGAGAGCTTGGTGCCAAACTCTATCAAACGCTTTTGAAATATCAAGTGCAATAATCTTACTTTCTCCAAAACGGTGTTAAGATTTGTTGCACTGTTCGGTGAGATATACCATAAGATCACCAGTGGACCTATTGCTACGAAAGCCGTACTGCTGGTCATTAAGAAGCCTTCGTTCCTCGAGATATTTCTTGAGCTGGAAATTAATCAGCGTTTCTATGATCTTGGAAAGAAGGGACGTAAGTGCAATTGGTCGATAGTTAGAGGGTGAAGAAGATACGCCTTTTTTGGGACAGGCTGGACAAATGCTGTTTTCCATCCACTCGGATAGAGACCAGTAGAGTAGGACAGATGGAAAAGCTTACGCAGTGGTTTTGCCAGCGTTAACGAACACCTCTTCAGAACAATAGGAGGGATACTATCCGGGCCAGCGGATTTGTGTACATCGAGATCCTTTAGAACTCTAGCAACTGCACGAGTGCGAAAGAAGATTTGTCCCATAAAATCATTTACGCTCTCAAGTACAGGAAGAGTCATAACACTTTCTGGCAGCGTCGAATTAACAGCAAACTGTGCTGCAAGCAACTGTGCTGGCTTTATCTTGCGAGCTGACAAAAAGAGTATCATTGAAGACGAGCGTTGGAACCGAGGACGAGGTGGTTTTTCGTATGGTTTTTACAAATGACCAAAAATTTTTACTACCTTTGGGACATTGTAGTATTTTTTGCCGTAATTTCTGATCATGTAAAAATTTGGTACTTCGAATATGAACGTTACAGGTCTTTCTAGCTTGTTGAAACTTTTTCCGGTTTTCCTCAGTAGGGTTGGCTTTATAACATCGGAAGCTTACTTCTCTAACCCTAATAACCTCTTTACAGCTCGAATCAAACCATGAGTTTTCTTTGGGTTTGATAGATTTCACCCTATTCGGGATAAAATTTCTCATTCCACAAAGAATCAAGTTTGTAATCATATCTCCACTGGCGTCAACATCACTATCGAGGAAGCATAGTGACCAGTTAAAGCTCTTGAAGAAATTATTGAGACCGTCCCAGTTGGCTTTCTCGTATTGCCAAACGGTTCTCTTTGGGATTTTTTCTTTAACTGAAACTTGGTGGCACGAGAAATTCGCAGATATGACACAATGGTCTGATGAGCCTAGAGGAGATAATACACTAATAGTGTATTTATTGGGGTCAGAGGTAAGGAACAAGTCAAGAGTGTTTGCGATTTGACCTGCAACGTCAGGAATCCGAGTAGGCTCGTCAACAAGCTGAGTCAGGTGGTTTAACTCAGCAAAAATCTCGACATACCTTCCTTCGGGTGTTGTCTGACCAGAATAGCGTAGCCACGAAGAATTGTGTACATTGAAATCGCCCGTAACAACGATTTCACTGTGCGGATAATGGAAAACAATTCTCAGGATTGAATCGGACAGCGCATCGAATTCGTTAGAAGTCGAATTACTATCCAAACTTGGGCTACGATAAATGAAAGATGTATGTATGATGTGCTTATTGACGGTGAACTTTAACCACATGAAGTTAAAGTTTGTATTTAAACAAGGGCCATATTGTGGTTGAAGCTGATAAGCCACATCATTACGTACATATATTGCGAGACCATGGTGTAGGAAAAATAAGGGCACTAAGCTGTAACCAGGTAGGCTAAATTCGGAGTAATCAGAATTTTCACCTACCTGTGTTTCACTTAGTGCCAAGACTGCTAGCCTGTTTTTTACAGTATGCACGTACACAGCACAGAAATTCTTTCTCAGCCCCCGAATGTTGCTAATATCGACCCTAAATTCACCTACCATTACGAAAAAACAAACGTTAAAAACCAAATCAGACAGTTATCTATGCTGATATTGAGTTTGGGCCCCAATAAAACTTCGCAATACAAAACACTACCAGTGTTATGCCTTAGTAGTATGTATTGATTCGCCCCTGGAAACCCAAAAACAATAACAGCAATTTATCTGATATGTTTTGGCTTAATCAATTACAAGCTTTGTATAAGATGATATACATACTCATACTCTGCATCATAAACACATAATATAAAGATGCCAAAACTTCGTACGTCTTACCCCCCAAAACCCATTTGTTTACATTGTTGTATTTGTAATTTAATTTTGTGTCGAAGAATAGATGTGAATTGCAGCAACAATTTAACGCGGTGAGTTTGATTGGTTTGACAGTTCTCTTTTTTTTGTGAATTTGCTGTGGTGACTTTTATCTCGGTACGTGCGTCTCAATATTATTGTCGTGTTTTTAGCAACAATTCGCGGTTTTTCATTAATAATAATAATAAAAAAAAAAATTAATAAATTCTTGTTTGTCTATCTTTAACATTGATAGTCATTTAAATAAAGTGTTTTTGTGTTTTTGCTTATTTCGTGCAAGAACTGTGCCTTGTGTTGCTAAAACTCAGCAAGGGTGGCGATAGTTACAAGATGATAAAGCCAGAATGACTGTTTTTGGTCATTTGGAAGGTAATTCCTCAACGTGGACGTCCTCAACGCTAGACAGATAACGCACCGAGCTCCAGCACATCACGGTTGCTGTGACACCTTTACTGGCTGCTGAATGCAAAACTGCCACAACAACCTTACAACCCGACTCCACAGGCCATGAAGATGGCCGGACTATGGAACATGTTTAAAAAAAATCCCATGGAGTCGCAAAAATCCATGTCCAAGCAGTGACATATCCATACAAATCAGATTGTGGATTGGATTGTAGATTGGATTATGGACATCGTTCATGGCCTGTGGAGTCGGGGTCTTAGGTAGCTGTAGTAAGTCCATCGCATTCGTCGTGCTACAGAGTTTCCTCATCATCATAATCGTTCACTCTATCACAATCAACATCATCTGTGCCATCAAACACCAATTACCAATGTGGACGCAATTCAATTGTGAAAAATGTATTTGGTGGAACTCTGCAGAGTGAAATGCGTTTTTTGATTTGTGGCTTGGAGAGAAAGATACGTGATCCTTTTCTCCCGTTCACAGTGCAAAAGGTAACTCTACGGCAGCGGTTTCCCTTGGTAAGTGTTTGGTATGTGTTTTCGAATAAAAAGTGTTTGAGACCGAATTTATTAATTTTAGTCACTAATTACCCCAGGCATCGTGATCGACTTAAGATTTAATTCGTCATCTAACACCCTAAAGATACAAAACAGGTTATGTTATGATATTTTGCATTGCACATGCTGAGGCAGCAGACGAAATCAGCGAGTGTATTGCCGAGTCATTCACAAACTTAGATGCTCTGTGCTCCAATAAAATCGCAAGACTGCATTTGTTTTGTGATTTGTTGCATAACCGCACTATTAAGGTATCAAATGTAATAAGTAATTTTTATTTTATAGCTTTAAAGAATGATAATTTTGTGACTATAGGTATACAAAACTGTGCTCAATAAGGGTAACCACAATTTTTTACTAGGTACTATTAACAAAAATTTTATATATTCCGTCGAAATAAAGTATTTCTTGTTCTTTCACAAACCAAGTTTTTAAAAATTGACTTTTTGATGTTTGCACAATTCAATTTTTTTCAATTTTAAAGTTTCCGGATACGCAATGTTGTCACTAATTTAGTGCTTTTTTCTTTCACTCCAAATAACGCATGAATTTAATTTGCGGAAAAAAACTATTTGCCATATAGAGGGTGCAAAGAATTGAATTTAAATTATTAAAAGAGGACGTAAATCAATAACGGTAATAAGGTGTTTTTAAAAGATGCTATCTTCCACGTTTTAAAACAAACTTAAATAAAACTCGAAATCGTCAATATTTAAGCCAAAGGAAGAAGCGGTGGCCCGGCACCAATAAGAACGGCCCTCATATCGTATATAGGTACATATTTATGCATTCATTATCCGTTAACTGTTTGTCCAAATTCGCTGTGTGACAGAAGTTATTTAATTTTCGAATTAAATTAGTCACAATTCCCTTTTTCCTAAGTTCGTTTTCAGCCATTTTTGGAATGAAGTTCTTTAAACTCATGAGACATTACCTGCATTTTTTCATATGTCTAAAATTATGTTTAAGGGTCGCAAGCATCAATTTTATGCAGAAGGCATTATTTGGAGTATTTAATTTGTAAAAAATACAAATATTGATTTTTTAACAATAATTTTGATGTCAAAATCATCTCTGGAAAACAAGAAACAAATATCAATTTGTATCTCATTTGTCATTTATCATTTATCGGAATAAAAATGGGTATTATTTTCAAGGTTTTAAATTGCAATTCGTAATAGTTAGACAAAACAACCCACAACTTACTTTACTTAATATAAACTATATATACTATTACGGGTTGAAAATGTTTTTAGGTTATTTCTTGTTTAGTTACGAAGAAAATGGTTGTACAATTATTACTGACTAATTCCTAAATAGATACAAATAAAAATATAAACAATAAATAGTTTTGCTTTTTATGATACTAAAGGATTTTTAACTCAGTCACCTATTTTAAATTTCATTGCGCTTTTTTAAAAAAGAATGAAGGCTCTCCCAAACCAATGAGAAACATTCGTCAGTCAAAACTAATTCATATGTTTCTCCGCCGAGTTGGTGTGGGCACTCTCATATGTACATATATGACCATGTAAATAAATTTTGACATGCGAATGTTTCTTGGCCGCAACGAATGTTCCGCATTAGTTGGGAGAGCCTTGATAGATAGAGCCTTTTTTTGATGCTTGCGATCCCTAAATATAATTTTAAAAATCTGACAAAATTCATGGGTGTCATGGGTTTAAATAACATAATACCAAAAAATGGCTTAAATCGAACGAAAAATACACAAAATATTAATGAAAAACTAAGGAAATAGGAAATTGTGACCCTAAAACTCATTTTAATTCAAACTAGCCGTCCCGTGCTCGCGTTGCTTCGCATAGTTTATAGAATGATAATTTGACTATAGATATACAAAACTGTGCTCAATAAGGCTAACCGCAATTTCTAGTATATTATTAAAAAAACGTTTATATATGCCTTCCAAATTAAGTATTTCATGTTCTCTCACGAACCAAGTTTTCAAAAATAGAAATTTTTTGATGTTTGCATAATTCAATTTGTTTTAATTTTAAAGTTTCCAGATACCTAGTGTTGTCACTAATTTAGTTCCTTTTTCTCTTTTACTCAAAATACGCATGAATTCAAAAAAGTTTTTCCTTAGTTATTTAAATCATTAAAAAGAACGTAAATCAATAACGGTAATAAGGTGTTTTAAAAAAAATGCTATCTTCCACTTTTTTAGGCAAACTTAAATAAAACTCGGAATCGTCAGTATTTAACTAAAATACAAATGGTAAAAAAGTATTTCCTTTTTCTTAAGTATGTATAACCTTTGAAATACAAATCATACAAAAAGTATGAAGATACTTACTTCTAGACATAATTAATTAATTTTCGGATTAGCCGCGTTATTTAAAATAAGAGTGCGATTTTGTACTCACCCCGAACGTTTCGCATCAAATTACATTGAGCGTGGTCACCGGGAAACTGCTGATGAAATGTTATGCATTAGATTGGCTACGCAGGTTGTAGCGGTGCGTAGACGGTTCTATCTCATGAAGTTGTTGTTGAGGTGCAGGTTGTTGGGAGCAAACAATACTCACTACATCGCAGGGTGTTTTAAGTTTGATTTGGGATGCCCGTGAGGTGTTAATGAGTGGGTCCCATGAACGAGAAAGTTTAAAACTGTCGTCCCGATTGAAATTTTGGTGGCGCTTAATTTCAATCGCCTCGGGTACCAAACGTGGGATGTAATGGGTTTCTTGCGCTAAAACCTTGGCTTGGTCGAAATGAATCCAGTGATGTTCATCTGGATTGTCCAAGATGTGTTCGCAAATTGCCGACTTTTCCCGCTGATTTTTGCTAACAGCGCTGATGTGCTCTTTTAAGCGGGTGGCAATGCTTCTTTGGGTTTGTCCCACATACGAAGACCCACAGCTACAAGGAACTGCATATACGCCCGGTGTTTGGAGAGGAAAGTGGTCCTTTGGTGAGCGGAGATAGTTTTTTACCTTTTTCGGTGGTATAAATATGGATTTTACCCCATATCTTTTTAAAACTTTGCCAACTCTGTCCGTTACACCCTTAACGAAGGCTTTTAGCCCATTGTCCTTTTCGAAGAAAAAAATATCTATTATATATATGTAGGTGGTAAAAAAAGTATGTCCTTATTTTCCAAGTATAACATTTGAAATACAAATCATACAAAAAGTATGAAGATACTTACAGACTTTGACCACAGAAATAAACAACTTCTCATATCGTTGAATTTTTGAACAACAACAACAATTTGAAGGCGCTAGCACCAATTGTTTGGCTGGAGATATAGCTATTTCGTGCTTTGCCACTTTTGCACTCATCAGTCTCCTTTTTGTGGTGCTGAGCTTTAATCCAATTTTATTTGGAAAACTTTGTATGCACACCATAGGATTCGAACCCACGCATATCAGATTTGCTCAGTCTTAGCAGTCGTGTGCACTACGCACTCCACCGCCTTAGACCAGTGACGTCACAGGTCGAGATGTGTTATTTGTTTATCAAATGCATTTGGAGCATCAGCATTTTTATAAGTGCCTTTAAGTATGTTGTCTTGTTCCGCCTCCATTTTTCTATGGTGTGCATAAAAAGTTTTTCAAATAAAATTGGATTAAAGCTCAGCACCACAAAAAAGAGACTGATGAGTGCAAAAGTGGAAAAGTACGAAATAGCTATATCTCCAGCCAAACAATTGGTGGTAGCGCCTTTAGATTGTTGTTGTTGTTGTATAAAAATTCAATGAAATTGACGGAATAAAGAATGGTCAAGCCTAATAAGCTGACATTCTAGTACAAATAGTACAATAATAACAATAATTACTTCTCATATCATCAACTCTGAAAATAATTTTTTTTTGCACCATGGTAGTAAATTTTGTTTGTAATGTTTTTAAATGAGTTTTATAATTTCATTCAACTCTGTTCAAAATCGAAATTATTTAATTTTAAAATTTTCCTTGAAATACACGGTTCACAATCTTGATGTCGCGGCCGTCAATGCCGCTAAAAAACTATTTTTATTTTTCTTCCTCTTCTCTTCCCCACCATACGAAAACCCTTTAAATATTTTTTTTTTTAATTGAATTTTACTCAAGGTGAACTCGTATATTATTTTAAATTTTGTTTCGCGAAATATGTATGTTACGTTAAAACTCCAAATTGAGTTGACTCAAGAACTACCGGAAAAATTGGAATTTTTCAGAGACATTAGCAGAAGTTAAATATTTTTTTTTCATTCCAGACTTTTTCCAACGATTTCTCTTGGCCAACTGTACTTTGGATGGCCCGCATTTGATATGCGGACCCAAGGTACTACTGTCCAAGAAATACGTATGTTTACTTTGGTGCTTGCCTGACGACTGAACATACTCTAAGCGGATCAACGCAGAAATGACAATGTATGAAAAGGATTTTCTGTTGAAACAAAGCAATATTTTTAGGTTTACCTCCGGTTATTTATAACTACATTATATTAAAATAGTCTTTAAAATGAACTGCTATTGTATTTTTAAAAGAAGAGAAAAAAGAAGAAGTTCCATACATAAAGCACCAATGTCAGGTGACGAGAAAGTTGATGAAGATCTTAATGGAGTGCCATTCGATGGAGCACCACTCTTGAAGGGTACCTTAATGCGTGCGTTACCCGAAACAATACCAATACAAAATGACACTCCTATAATTGTACAGCGCGTATTATACAAAACTTCAGATAAATTTTTGTTTGATTTGATTTGATTCTTTATTTACATACATATGTAGCTTGAACTATTTATTACAAATTTTAACTTAAAACTAATTAAAAGAATACAAAATTATTCATTTTTACATATAATATCATTTTCTTTTAAAAAACAATAACATTATTTTCTGACTTTAAGACAAATGGCAAGTTATTGAATAATTTAAAACCTTTATGAATCAATATGTTCTGCGACCTACTTGTTGTAAAAAAAAGTAGTCTGTAATCACCTCCATTTCTTAAATTATGTGTTGACAATACTAACTTATTCTTCAGATAAATCAAAAATATATATATATAAATTTAAAAAGCTTAACTGATGGTGTAGTTATACAAACATTTTCCAACTAAAATTAACATTCAAATTGAATTAAATAAATTACATTATGTATCAAGATATTTTATTTTAATATGATTTATTACCATTTGATTATACAAAAAAGATTTTTAACAGTAAAATGTTTTAACTGCATCGTGTAGTTTCATATAATTGTCGTAGAGCTTTTCTGTTGAACATGCGCGATCGCATCTATTAAAATTGTATTTTTTAAGTTAATTTAATGTTTTTAGTTATTAAAATATCGATGTGTACATTACCCATGTGCTGCTTCTGTATATTGTCCGATTAATATTTGAGTTCCATTAAGTCCTTTCGTTATGAGTTGCAATTGTTTTGTGTACTGCGAATCAATTAAGTACATATTTCAATTTTGATACATGAACATACACCCCTGTTCTGAATTCCAATCGTTTGTAAAATCCTTTCGTTTTTAAACTGGGGGTTTTGAAATACTTTTCCTTTTCAATACTTGCGGAATAAGTGAGTTTTTTTATCTATCGGATTGAAAACGGAATTGACATTTGAAATTCAATTGAAATTGTAATCATTTTAAAATTTAAGAAATTATGTTTTGCAATAGGTATCGACTTACAAAGCATACCAAATCCCGATTATCCTTAGGTGAGCCGTTTAAATCACCAAATTAGAGCAAATATTTTAGAAGTTACAGCCTGGTTTATGTAGGTCTTATGCGAATTTCGTATGATTTTCTCTTGAAATTCTTATAAGACCTACATAAACCAAGCTGTAACTTCTAAAATATTTGCTCTAATCGGATGATTTAAACGGCTCTGAGTCTGAATTAATGTGCGTCAGGTATTTATAACCTTAGTTTTAAGTTTTAAAAATTATTTTTAAAAAAGTCCGTATAGGACTAATTTCTTCATCTAATATGAAATTGTCGAATGATGAAATTGGTTTTATACAACATTTTTGAAAGTCTTTCATTGAATTAAGAATAGCTCACGGCAGCACTTATATACTTTAATTCAAACTCAGAGCCGTTTAAATCACCAAATTAGAGCAATTATTTTAGAAGTTACAGCCTGGTTTATGTAGGTCTTATGCGAATTTCGTATGATTTTCTCTTGAAATTCTTATAAGACCTACATAAACCAAGCTGTTACTTCTAAAATATTTGCTCTAATCGGATGATTTAAACGGCTCTGAGTCTGAATTAATGTGCGTCAGGTATTTATAACCTTAGTTTTGAGTTTTAAAAATTATTTTTAAAAAAGTCCGTATAGGACTAATTTCTTCATCTAATATGAAATTGTCGAATGATGAAATTGGTTTTATACAACATTTTTGAAAGTCTTTCATTGAATTAAGAATAGCTCACGGCAGCACTTATATACTTTAATTCAAACTCAGAGCCGTTTAAATCACCAAATTATAGCAATTATTTTAGAAGTTACAGCCTGGTTTATGTAGGTCTTATGCGAATTTTGTATGATTTTCTCTTGAAATTCTTATAAGACCTACATAAACCAAGCTGTAACTTCTAAAATATTTGCTCTAATCGGATGATTTAAACGGCTCTGAGTGTGAATTAATGTGCGTCAGGTATTTATAACCTTAGTTTTGAGTTTTAAAAATTATTTTTAAAAAAGTCCGTATAGGACTGATTTCTTCATCTAATATGAAATTGTCGAATGATGAAATTGGTTTTATACAACATTTTTGAAAGTCTTTCATTGAAATAAGAATAGCTCACGG
Organism: Melangyna quadrimaculata; assembly: GCA_949320155.1. NCBI lineage: Eukaryota > Metazoa > Arthropoda > Insecta > Diptera > Syrphidae > Melangyna > Melangyna quadrimaculata. The sequence goes on along the minus strand of OX439483.1, from coordinate 228,557,751 downwards.
CAGAACTTATATACTTTAATTCAAACTCAGAGCCGTTTAAATCACCAAATTAGAGCAATTATTTTAGAAGTTACAGCCTGGTTTATGTAGGTTTTATGCGAATTTCGTATGATTTTCTCTTGAAATTCTTATAAGACCTACATAAACCAAGCTGTTACTTCTAAAATATTTGCTCTAATCGGATGATTTAAACGGCTCTGAGTCTGAATTAATGTGCGTCAGGTATTTATAACCTTAGTTTTGAGTTTTAAAAATTATTTTTAAAAAAGTCCGTATAGGACTAATTTCTTCATCTAATATGAAATTGTCGAATGATGAAATTGGTTTTATACAACATTTTTGAAAGTCTTTCATTGAATTAAGAATAGCTCACGGCAGCACTTATATACTTTAATTCAAACTCAGAGCCGTTTAAATCACCAAATTATAGCAATTATTTTAGAAGTTACAGCCTGGTTTATGTAGGTCTTATGCGAATTTTGTATGATTTTCTCTTGAAATTCTTATAAGACCTACATAAACCAAGCTGTAACTTCTAAAATATTTGCTCTAATCGGATGATTTAAACGGCTCTGAGTCTGAATTAATGTGCGTCAGGTATTTATAACCTTAGTTTTGAGTTTTAAAAATTATTTTTAAAAAAGTCCGTATAGGACTGATTTCTTCATCTAATATGAAATTGTCGAATGATGAAATTGGTTTTATACAACATTTTTGAAAGTCTTTCATTGAAATAAGAATAGCTCACGGCAGCACTTATATACTTTAATTCAAACTCAGAGCCGTTTAAATCACCAAACTAGAGCAAATATTTTAGAAGTTACAGCCTGGTTTATGTAGGTCTTATGCGAATTTCGTATGATTTTCTCTTGAAATTCTTATAAGACCTACATACACCAAGCTGTAACTTCTAAAATATTTGCTCTAATCGGATGATTTAAACGGTTCTGAATCTTAAATACTGCAATGCAGGTATCTGGAATCCCAGTTTTGTCCATCTAAATGAATTCTTAAGGAATAAATATTTTTAACTTAGGTACCTGGCACTAGGAGCACAGAATGTATGGTTGAATGTTGCACAACCTAATACACACCGCGATGTCCTGATTTTATCTCCCATTGTTGAGTCCTGAAAATTAATTATATAATCTAAAAAAAAAAGAAAAGGCTTGAACACTCCTTTTTATAATTTGATGGGGATATCGGTCCCACAGAAAATTAGTTCCACTTTTTCTTAAAAAAATTAAATTAAAAGTTTTATTTGTTTTAAGAAAAACAATTTTGAATGCGATTAGCTTTCACTTTTTCACTTTAATTTGAGTTTAAAAATTCAATCTCTATAAAAACACAACCAAAGCTAGTAATAATAAAAATTGAATTGCATTCAAATACCGATTTTTTGACGTTTTAGGATTCACCACGGCGACCACGGGAATTTTTAACAGTTATAATATTTGGGATGTGTTTGAAATATTTTTTCTGAAGGTACAGCCGCACTTTTTTTTAGGCTGGTATTCACCGAGCGCTCGTAAACTGCTCATAACTATATGAGCTTCTTAACTTGAAAATTATTTGTGCTATTCACCAACCACTCATAAGTACTTTTCGATGTCCGAAAAAGAGAGAGGTTCTCTCTCTATCAGGCATACCCAAACTGTGAAATCAAACTGTTTTCGAAAATAAGTGACAGCTGACGCTAAGACAAAATGGGCGCATTCAATACAAAATTGTATGGAGAGCCTTTTTTTTTTGTATAGAAAAGCTGTCAGCTGAATTTTCAGTTGGGAATTTCTTGCTGAAAATTCAGATGAAACGTTACTAAACTGCACTAAACGTAACTGAATGTCAGCTAACTTTTTATGACAGCTGGCCAATCAAAAGCTCCATCTGAAAATAAAGTACTGAAAATTTTGATGCGTTGAATCCGGCCAATGTCAACAATTTAAAGAATGAAACAAAAAAATTCTAAAATCTGAAAATCTGAAAATCCTATTTAAATATTGTATACTCATTATACTCTTGTGTTTTGTTTTTTATCGAATAATCGTGCAAAAAACAGATCCAAGTTGGTCTTTTGTTTGTAGTTTCATTTACTTTTCATAAAAATAAACCTACCTGTCTGTGATATGCTAAGGATAATTCGCATCGCGAGAATGGCAAACGAAGAAGATTATCAATTTCTCCCGCGTCGGGTTGCAAGTATCAAAATTCCTCAAGCAGTCGTAATCGCAATCGTTCGAGATCCCGTTCTCCATCCAAAGAGCAAAGAATAATTCCATCAATTTCTGCCGCCATTGGAAGACAACAAAAAGATGAATCAACTGCTTCAACTGCGGTATCTCAAAATAAGAGCGCAATTAATTTGCAAGCTGTTCTGCGCTGCGCCCACCGCTTAGTGATGAAGCTCCGAAAACACCAATCGTTATAAGCAAAACAGACGGCACTCCGATTTTATTCCCTACATATTATAAGCCCAATATTTTCAGTACTAGAAAATATGCAGAACAACAGTCTAGACATGGGCAACATTCGCCCGCCATCAGGCATGGAATCATTGAGAATGCCTGGTTGCTATAAAGTTCCGCAGAGTCCACAATTATCTAGAATACGCAAGAAATCTTTACCTTCTAGACTCAATGATACTGCTAGACTCAAGCATTAAATCCGAGATTTTAGATCACAGCCTGAACAACACAACAATGAGTAATTATGAAACGGCTATGATTTTGATGATAGCACAATTACACTGCAAATCTGTTCGGAGATACTTCCTCGTGATGGTTACGATTCAAATAAAACGACGCCACTACAATCTGATTTTAGTTTTGCCGAATCAACTCCAAGAAAATATCGCACTGGCCACGGTGTTAAGACGACATTAACTCCAAAACAAAATGGGAAACTTGTTAAGGACCGTTTTTAAACATACACAATTGCAGCAGATTTTGCTCTGAATAAAAACTTAAGCGGTGAGATGCAGGAATAAGATTTTAAAGGAGACAAAGATGAAGTATTGCCAACAAATATTGGGTAAATTGAAGATGTGTGTATGCAGGTGAACATTCGGGTGGACATGTATTAAGGAAGAGTCCTTCAGCGATCTAAAGAAGAAATGCAAATCCAGAACGCTATCGCACACGCACAAATCAGCTATACTTGTGATCAGGAATATAATTTTGATATGAGTACATAAATGAATTAAATTCTTAAACTTAAAAGAGACATAAATTCTTAAACTTAAACGAGACATATGTCGTTAAAAAGGTATTTTTGTATACATGAATACTAACTATGGCAGCTCATTCCAAATCGCTGTGCGAAAAAAGTTATTGGCCAACAAAAATTGTAATTTGGGGAATATTATTTAAACACATATAATGTAAGTATGTAGTATAGGCCACAATGTGCTGGCCTTACCAATAACAACAAGACACATGTTTCTGAAAAGGTCTTTTTATGCACTACAATAGTTACCTGGACAGCTTACTTTAAATCCCTGTGTGAAAAAAGTAATTCCATAAACAAAATGTACATTTTGTAGGTATGTATAGCAAAAATGTATCAGTCCAACCAATAAGGACACAACATATGTCGTTGGAAAGGTATTTTCATGTACATACTACAATATTTACCTAAACCGCACTTTTCAAATTGTTGTGTGAAAAAAGTTACTCGATAATTAAGATTGTTTTAGTATGAAATAAAAGACTTTGCCTATGCTGTATACATTTTCTATACTTAAATTCACCACATCACAATCTTATTTATCGAATAACTTTTTTTACACAGCGATTTGAAATGAACTGTCCTATTATAGTTACTGTTACTATTATAGTACATGGAAATGCCTGTACAACGACGTATGTCGCGTCGTTATTGGTTGGACCAGCACATTTTTCCGTTTACTTCATACCTACAAAATATACATTTTCTATATTAAAATTCACTACATCGCAACCTTAATTAGCGAAAACTTTTTTCACACAGGGTTTCAAAGTAAACTGTCAAGGTAGCTATTGTAGTACATAAAAAGAACTTTTCAGAAACATGTGTCTTGTTGTTATTGGTTAGGCCAGCACATTGTTGCCTATACTAAATTACATACTTACATTATATGTTTAAATTATATGTACCAAATTCCAATCTTTGTTGACACAAGTCGATTTGGAATGCGCTAATATAGTAATATTCATGTACACAAAAATACCTTTTAAACGATGGCGACGTCTCCTTGTTATTGGTTCCTAGACCAGCTCCCATACATTTCTGCCCGTTCTCCTTTATTGTTCTTTAGTAAAAGGCCACTGTGGAGCCGCTCACTGCCAAAGATTCTAAACACTTGAAATTTGTTTCAATTTCAGATTCAACTGGTGCAAGCAATGATCAAGAAAGTCTAACTTTAACTGACGATTGCTCCGAAGAGATGTCTTCTATCAAAGCAATGACAAAGCAATTTAAATTTATTTAAATTTATCTATTTATATTTTTGTTTTGGTTTGCGTTTGTTATATTTTTCTTTTCTTTAATTAAAGTATCATAATAATGTAATTATTATATAATATGAATATATCACTAAGGTTAGGAAGTGGTTTAAGCTTTTTTATTTGTTTAATTAGATACGCTTTTTCGTCGTTGAATTGTTCGTCTTCTGATCGATCTGTATGGAATTTCGTAAGGAAATCAACGAGTTTTGCCTGGTTCCTCAAAAGAATATTCAATACAGGTTTTGGTTTGTTTGGATTTGCAACAAATACCTGAGGAAGTGTTTAAAAAATGAGTAAAACAAAATAGAAAATAAATGAAGTTCGCTGTGTAACGTTTCTTACTTTAAACAGATGAAATGCTTCAAATTGAATATTTCTCGATTTCTCTTTCAGCATATTCATCATAAGTTTCAGATTATCCAGATTGGATATATATTTTGTCATTACGTGTTAGAAAAAAAAAGAATAAGGCATTCTTTTATTACCATACAGTTTTGTTTGTAGTTACAAACGTCATAATTTACTTGCTTGTATAATAAAGGTTGAGTAAAGTATATGTAAAACACAATTTTCATTGGCTGTTCCATAAAAAAATACTATTTATTTTCTTCCTCTTAATATGATTAATAGTTTGTTTTTATTTTTTTAAATATGTATATATGTATATGTATATACAATTATAAGTAACTTAATTTTTATAAAAAATGCATAAACATGATACAAATTTAAATAAAAAGACAAAAAAACAAGTTTTTTTTAAATATTATAATAATGGATGTATGTGTGTACTGTATAAAAAAAGCATTTGAGGTAGATTAAAATGATGTTTTAACAAATGAAAAACGTCAATGATTTTGTCATTGTCTCCACAATGTTAAATAGATTCTAAATTCCAATAATTTGGTTTATTGTTGCTTTTGGATACCTCTCGAAATGACACTTTTTGTTAAAAAACTTTTTTTTTTAATAGTTTTGTTTTGGCTACAAAACTTAAACAAAACAATTTTTTGAAAAAGTTTGTTTACAGTCCTTGTAGCACATCTACGTAGTAATAGTTCAAAATAAAAACTTTCCCGATAGTTTAGACACTTTTTTCGTAGTGATGCCAAAACAAATTGCAATACATGAAACGGTCTAACACCGCGTTTCTTTATATTTTTTGGTTTTCAAATATAGATTTTTAAAATCGAAGGATGTATCAACAAAAAGCAAAAAACCGTTTCTAATTATCATGTCAAGTTCCTTCGCAAGAAATTTTCAAAAAATATCTTCAAGTTTTCGGCTACCATGTAGGCCGTAGATGGAAGTCTCCCTTAACGGATATGATCTTATTAGAATATACAATTCATAAAATTGCAATCAATTTGTATTGTATAAATAAGTACATTCAATTGAAAAAAATATTTTCAGCCTTTATTTAATTTTCCTTAGAATTTAGCATTTGTTTAGAAAGTAAACTTATGCCGTTTTTCATTGGACGTCCGGAAGCGTCCAGAAGCGTCCGGCAATCTTCTGAAACCATTCAATTGGCACAAAAAATACGCTTCTGAAGTTTCTGAGAAGAGAAATTGGATTCTGGATTTGAAATCAGAATCCACTCAAGAAGCACAAATACATTCAAACTCAAACGTCACAACAAACTGCAATGTACTTCGTATTTTGTTTAACTTTTCATTTTAATTTAATTTGCATCCAAAATCAAAGTTTTAGCTTAATTTTAATAAACAAATTAACAAAAAACAAACAAAAAATATTATTTGGAATTTCGGAGTTGATATATGTACTCGTGTTTTACATTTCACTTTTTGTGTTGTAGCACATAATTTTTATGTGCACCTCCTGCTTGATTTTTACATCTTTTTCATCCTTGATTGTGTCCTTTATTATAGGTTTGTTGCCTTTTGCCCCATCGAACCGGACGATGAGCTTGACTTTGAACTATTACTGGAGTTTTGTTGTTGGTGCTGCTGTTATTGTTGGTGTTGTTGTTGCTGATGTTGTTGCTGCTGCTGCTGCTGTTGTTGTTGCTGCTGTTGATGGGCTAGTTGTTGTTGTTGATGTTGGTGTGCTTGATGTTGAGCTTGTTGTTGAGCCTGCTGCTGAGCTTGTTGCTGTGCTTGCTGCTGAGCCTGCATTTGTTGCGATTGCTTGTGACTAAGCTGTTGCTGTTGTTGCGCCGACATTCGGAAGTCTTCGGGCTTGATTTGTGATCCAGGTTGCTGTTGGTGTGTGCCAGACTGTACCTGCTGCAAAAAATTGTTGCGCCCCTGCCCGGAGAAGATGTAATATCTGAAAGAAGTAAATTTTAATAAAAATAAGTTGGCGGAGCGGCGATGTAAGTTTTTTGTTTTCTTACCTTCTTAGTTCCCCATTCTGTGCTAGATGCGGTGAATGTAGATGTGGCATACTAAGTTGCTGTCTCTGGTACATGCTTGGATACCCGCCAATCGATTGGACTGGAGGATCCTTAGGGTGCATTGGGTGGCTGTTGGGTTCTTGTTTGATCTCCTTGAGTATTGGCTCACTCTTGATCAACTTCGATGATGTCATCTACATAAAATCATGTCATGGTTAAAAAAAATCTTCAAAGGAAAATAAAACAAAAACATCATCATCAAATCTTGCGGGGATTGGGGAATAACTGATGGTGGTTGATCAGGGCCTCCATGTGGGACATTTACTTGCTGATGCTGGAACTTAATATTGTTGTTCTGGTGGAATAGATACATTCCTTAGTTGCTTAGGGGTGGAATTGGAGGTGGTACACCTTCCTGAGGCTTTTTAATATCAACAACGTGCTTGAGAGCTTGAGATTTATCTAAGAGAAAATTCAAAGACATTTTTTTTTTTTTTTTTTTTTTTTATATTCCACGCGCGCAAAAGGGGTTATGGCTACCCTTAAAATGTTTTTAACACAGCACGAGCGATTAGGTAAGTAGGAGAGGATTTAGAAGGAGATACCGATGCACATTGGTTTTGAACGTTTGCACATCGAAATGGGAGGGGAAAGTCGAGTCAGGTAAAGCATTCCACATTCGTGTGGTCCGACTGAAGAAAGAATCTCTGTACATTACAGTACGTCCGAAGTTGGGCTCGAGGGTGAACTGATAGGCATTCCTAGAAGCGCGAGTATTACGGTTGAATTTTTTAAGGGGGGGAATGCAACTGGCTATTTCACTAGAACACTGATTATAATAATAGCGATAAAATAGCGAAAGACACGAAACATTACGGCGGTGTTGTAATTGTTTCTGTTATAGATCTTTCGCTTATCATTTTTAAAGCTCTCTTTTGAATTCTGTCCAACAAACTCAAGTGAGTTCTTGGAGCTCCTGCCCAAACATGAGAATTGTACTCAAGTTTTGGACGAATAAAGGCTTTGTAGATCACAGCCAGATCAGAAGGGGAAAAAAACTTCTTGCATCTACGGAGAAAACCTAAACACTTAGCAGCGTTTTTGGCGACATCAAATATGTGGTCATTCCACAAAAGGTGGTCTGTGACACACATACCGAGAACTGAGAGCTGTTCGGTTTCCTCGATGCAAGTGCCGCTCATGGATAGCGGCATTGGGGGTGGGTTTCGCTTTAACGGCAGGAGACAACATTGAGTTTTAGAAGCATTAAATTCTACGCGGTTTTTGATTCCCCATTGGACAATGCTGTCGAGATCAGAATTTAGTGAGCTTATCATACGCTGCCGTTCAAGTTCCACATCCGAAGGACATGGATGAGAATCTGTAAACGAATATGAGAAACTGAGGGTACTATCGTCAGCAAAACAGTTTAATGGATTAGAAGTTTCAGACAAAAGATCATTTATAAAAATAAGGAAGAGAGTCGGAGACAAAACGGAGCCCTGGGGCACACCAGCATTTATTTTGTGGATTTCAGACTTGAAACCGTCCAATACGACTTGTATTGAACGGTCCGAAAGGTAATTTCTAATCCAACGAAGAAGAGGTTCATCGAAACCAAATGCGCGCATTTTCGATAAGAGAGCTTGGTGCCAAACTCTATCAAACGCTTTTGAAATATCAAGTGCAATAATCTTACTTTCTCCAAAACGATGTAAAGATTTGTTCCACTGTTCGGTGAGATATACCATCAGATCACCAGTGGACCTATTGCTACGAAAGCCGTACTGCCGGTCATTAAGAAGCTTTCGTTCCTCGAGATATTTCTTGAGCTGGAAATTAATCAGCGTTTCCATGACCTTGGAAAGAAGGGACGTAAGTGCAATTGGCCGATAGTTAGAGGGTGAAGAAGATACGCCTTTTTTAGGGACAGGCTGGACAAATGCTGTTTTCCATCCACTCGGATAGAGACCAGTAGAGTAGGACAGATGGAAAAGCTTACGCAGTGGTTTTGCCAGCGTTGAAGAACACCTCTTCAGAACAATGGGAGGGATACCATCCGGGCCAGCGGATTTGTGTACATCGAGATCCTTTAGAACTCTAGCAACTGCACGAGTGCGAAAGAAGATTTGTCCCATAAAATCATTTACGCTCTCAAGTACAGGAGGAGTCATAGCACTTTCTGGCAGCATCGAATTAACAGCAAACTGTGCTGCAAGCAAATTGGCTTTATCTTGCGAACTGACAAAAGGAGTATCATTGAAGACGAGCGTTGGAACCGAGGACGAGGTGGTATTTCGTATGTTTTTTACAAATGACCAAAAATTTTTACTACCTTTGGGACATTGTAGTATATTTTGTCGTAATTTTTGATCATGTAAAAATTTGGTTCTTCGAATATGAACGTTACAGGTCTTTCTAGCTTGTTGAAACTTTTTCCGGTTTTCCTCTGTAGGCTTGGCTTTATAACATCGGAAGCTTACTTCTCTAACCCTAATAACCTCTTTACAGCTCGAATCAAACCATGAGTTTTCTTTGGGTTTGATAGATTTCACCCTATTCGGGATAAAATTTCTCATTCCACAGAGAATCAAGTTTGTAATCATATCTGCACTGGCGTCAACATCACTATCGAGGAAGCATAGTGACCAGTTAAAGCTCTTGAAGAAATTATTGAGACCGTCCCAGTTGGCTTTCTCGTATTGCCAAACGGTTCTCTTTGGGATTTTTTCTTTAACTGTGATTTGGTGGCACGAGAAATTTGCAGATATGACACAATGGTCTGATGAGCCTAGAGGAGATAATACACTAATAGTGTATTTATTCGGGTCAGAGGTAAGGAACAAGTCTAGAGTGTTGGCGATTTGACCTGCAACGTCAGGAATCCGAGTAGGCTCGTCAACAAGCTGAGTCAGGTGGTTTAACTCAGCAAAAATCTCGACATACCTTCCTTCGGGTGTTGTCTGACCAGAATAGCGTAGCCACGAAGAATTGTGTACATTGAAATCGCCCGTAACAACGATTTCACTGTGCGGATAATGGGAAACAATTCTCAGGATTGAATCGGACAGCGCATCGAATTCGTTAGAAGTCGAATTACTATCCAAACTTGGGCTACGATAAATGAAACATGTATGTATGATGTGCTTATTGACGGTGAATTTTAACCACATGAAGTTAAAGTTTGTATTTAAACAAGGGCCATATTGTGGTTGAAGCTGATAAGCCACATCATTACGTACATATATTGCGAGACCGTGGTGTAGGAAAAATAAAGGCACTAAGCTATAACCAGGTAGGCTAAATTCGGAGTAATCAGAATTTTCACCTACCTGGGTTTCACTTAGTGCCAAGACTGCTGGCCTGTTTTTTACAGTATGTACGTACACAGCACAGAAATTCTTTCTCAGCCCCCGAATGTTGCTAATATCGACCCTAAATTCACCTACCATTACGAAAAAACAAACGTTAAAAACCAAATCAGACAGTTATCTATGCTGATATTGAGTTTGGGCCCCAATAAAACTTCACAATACAAAACACTACCAGTGTTATGCCTTAGTAGTATGTATTGATCCGCCCCTCGAAACCCAAAACCAATATCAGCAATTTGTCTGATTTACTTCGACTCAATCAATTACATACATTATATGAGATGAGCCACACATTGTATGTAATGACTAAGCCGAAAGCAATGTGAATGATGAGGGAAGGAGAGATTAGGAAAATTTACCGCTTGCTGATTTTAGTTTTGTGGAGCATCAGGTTAATGGGCATGGTGCACTTTTGTTGTTGTTTTTGTACACAAGCACAAGCACTGGCACTGACACTGGCACTTTCTTTTTATTGCAATTTTTTTTGTGTATTTTATTATTTAATAGGCTATTGATTTTGATTAGGCAGGGATTTATCGATTTATTATTTAAATTTGACACTGATAAAGGTGATGGAAAATGGACAGAGGTTGGTTTAATATTTTTTTTTTTTTTTTTTTTTAATTTGTTTGTTTAATTTTTTGTTGGGGTATTGGCCGCGGTAAAGTTTTCAACTTCCGACACGTCTGGTCGCGGTGGGATGCGATTCGGTTAGATTTTAAGGGCAACTTCGATTTATAAATTAAATACAACCAATCATCTCTGTGTCTACAACCGGCGTAGAATCATCAGAAATATCACTATAAGCCGGACTTTGTACATCGTCTCTTGACATGGAATTCGCCTTGAATCGATGATTTGCTATTTTTCTTTTGCTTGCCAAATGGCTGCTGGGTTTTGCTCAATGGAATGCCTGAGGAAATCGGAGGTCACGAGTTTTATTTGTTTTACGAGTATAATAAAAAAAACTAAAATCGTACCTAGTTGCGATGCTTGAGACGGAGCACCAGGTTAGCCAACAGGTTGGTGTGCTGTTTCTAGTGTACCCGGAGGTCTGGATTATGGAGCCATAGCAGCAGCTGGAGTAGGTCTCAGTGGACTCTGCACTGGCAGTGTGATTGGGTTGCTCAGAGCATTTTCTGTTTGTGGACCAAATCGAAGGACTCCAGGTTTCACTAGAAAAACAAAGTAAAATAAAATGAGTTTGATTGTTTTAAACCTAAATTGCGTTTCTTACGTGGTCCAGAGTGCATCTGTTGTTGTTGTTGAGGAAATGGCTGCTGTGGTTGCACGATCTCGTTTATAATTTGATTTACTATTGAATGCTGTTGGTGCTGAGAAAGGGCTTGTCCTGAAATGCCAGCAGTGATACTGACTCCCGGAATCGCGTGCTTGGGAGGTAGCTGCGGAATTGTAGGCAAAACAGATAGTCCTTGATTTGGAACACCAATTGATGGCGCAGATGACTGCACTGCTCTGAGGATGCCACTGTCGGTGTCGGAAGAAGAACCACACTGTTGGGTGTTGGCGAGGCGATGATTTGCGTAGCCGTTGGTGTTACTTCAGGAGCGTCGTGTTGGTGTAGCTGGTGGCTGAGGAGTACCAGCGCGAGCTGGCGAAGGTGTCGTCGGCGGGGCCGAACGCACCGTGGACTCCGGTAACTGCAACGATACCTCATCCATCGATCCCGACCCATGGCTCTGATGATAGCGTAGGCCATTGGCATGCTTGAACTTCTTGCTGCAGTCTTGTTCAGGGCACCCTAATAACACCGGAGAGATCGCGCACGGCGACGCGTCTTACATTTATTCGTTGAGATTTGAACATTCAGTCCAGTTACTGGATAAATAAAATTGTAAATCCCTTCCATTCCAGTCGACACGCGCACACAGGAATGGTTGCGAGTTGTTAGTCACTAGGCCTGGCTCTTCACGAGCCGTTGCGCCACCCAATTTATTTTATTTATTTTTTTACTTTGTTAACAAACCGACCTAATTTGTGTCATTTTTATAAGACAATCACCCTAGACAAGACATAAATATGAAGCAACAAAAGATTTATAAGGAATTACTCACCTTTTCGTTTCTAAGATTCCCTTCTCCTTTGTAATTGTCTCCATTTCACCATCGAGAAACTTTCTGAGGATGTGTGGAGCATATACCTATCGAAGTAATGAAATCTCGTTCGCAATTACCCAATTTCTGTTCGGCTTGACCAACTTTTATTAGAGCAATTCCATAGGCAATGCCAGATACTATAAGTTGGACAACCGGGATGGTTTGTTCTTTTCGATATTCTCAAATAAATAGTTTTCTACCCTATTGCCTGGATTAGGAATCAAAACCGATTCTGTATCACGCACAACTTTCTCAGTCCAGTTCTTTGTACATTCTGCCTTTCTGCGAGATTTTCCAAATCTGAGTCTAGACTGCGGTTCTTGGAATGAGCCCTGACTGCTGATCATTTCCTGCCCAGAACACTCGTTCATCCGTGTATGATTCGTACGATCCAGAAGTAAAGATTCTGCTCGTGCTATACCCAATTGTCATTGGGCGTTTGCTGTCGTGGGTTAATACAACCTGCTCCGCTTTGGGCACCGTCAATTGCTGATGCTAAAGATTTTTTGGTCTTTTGTGCCGTCTGGATACTCTGTCATCCCTACGTCTGGAGCTGTGTTGGGGGCACTTGGAGATATAGCAATTTCCCGATGTTGAGGCTGTTCCAACACAGCTGCAGACGTAGTTTTCATGTTTTTTTTTGAGACATTATCAGCGTAATTGAGGGACCGTAGTTGGGATTACTGCCGGTGATGGCGACTACTGGTACGACTCGAGATATTTTAATTTTTCCTTGGATCCATTCTATACACAGATTAATTGCTTTGTTTACAGCAATAACACCTAATTTACCACGACGCGATGTTGACGTTTTTTCGGTTGATCGGGTTTTTATTTTGCTTAAATATATTTTATTAAATCGTTATCTAATGCCAACATTTTTAAGAAAAACACAAACGAAAAACAAATTTTTACTGTGTGACTGACAGTTTTGACAGTTTGAGAGAAGTGAAGTTTTATTGCGAAATTTTTCGAACAACTTTTCGAAGAGAGCGCTCGTAACTTAGGAGTGCACCAGACCACTCATAACTTCTGCGAGCGCTCATAAATGTTCACTAATATTGCTTGGTGAATAGGTTTATGAGGCTCTTAAGTTATGAGCGCTGGGTGAATACCAGCCTTAATGAAATAATGCTAGTTTTGGTTTTTTTTATCAATTCTTTAAAACCGTATATTTTGGTAAGGAATTTAATTTTATATATCAAAGATTAATCACAGTTCCTTAGCTATCTTATTTGTTAATGTTTTTATTTCGAAATTTTGAAATAAGGTAGGTAATAGAAGAAAACTTGCCATATAAACCTACCAATTTTAATTCAGTAATCATGAAATAACAAATTTCACTTATAATGTTGGGGTTCTTTGATATTACACTTATAAAACATTGCGTACTTTTAAATTTTACTACTTTTTACGGCTGAAGGCTTAGCTACATAGACCTTCTTTTTTGCTAGAAGTGCAAAAGTGCGATATTAAAGATTCGCTAAAAGCCCTTCCACACTAGCCCACTGTGTATTAATACATGCCAAATTGAAAGTGGGAAAGAATTCCACGCGACTGCCAAATTTGTGGGAAAAAAATAACTTCATATTTTGCTTCCATACCTGCTTATATTAATTCATTACAATAACCTAAAAAAAGTATGATAGAATGTGGGAAAGAATTAGACACCCATTCCTAAAATTATTCATGTATTAACACATGTCAAATCGTGTGGGATAGAATGTCGGGTTGTGTAGGCTGGGTTTCCATATTTTGTTTCCACACTATTCTACATGATTTGTTTCCCACTTTTTTGACATGAATTAATACTCAGTGGGCTAGTGTGGAAGGCCTTTAAAGAAACCTGACTTCAAAAAACATACCAAGTGTTTTTTTGCAAGCGGTGTCTTCAGCACAGATATTTATTTCCAACTTTTATACAATATGGCAAAAGTATAGGTCTTTGCTGTTAAGCCTTAACTTGTTACGCAAAGGTTTTTGTATATGGATTAACTTGATTTTTTAATCATTTATGTTTTTGGTATTTTTCTTTGAACAACATGACTTGGAAAAGAAATTAGCCAATGAAAAGATAATTTTGCAAACATTTTCGGGTACACGTTTAAGGCTAGATCACACATGATGGCACTATACATCAGTTGAGCGAAACTATACTCCCCACGTATTCTTTTGGAATTTTATTAAGTTCAAGATCGACTTAGTGCGATATAATTAAAACTTATATATAAAGAATGTCCCTAACCAACACGAAAGCGGCACGAAATATTCGCAGACGCAAGTTTTTGTTGTAATTAGCATTGAAAATCTGTCATTTTTGTTAGCATTGTGAATGATTCGGCCTGCATAGCGAATGTTCCGCGTTAGTTTGGGACAGCCTTAATACTTTATCGCGTCGTGAAGTGTCTTTTTGCTGAAGTGGTCTTGCCTTTATCACTTAGATTGGCCGTCTTCCAAATACAAATATTTACAATTCTCAATCCAATGTTTATAATTGTGGACAATAAGCTACGACTATCAAACGTGTGAAAATAGATTAACATGATTAATAATAACCACATTTTATTTTCAAAAATGATCCATATAGATTATCAAAAAACATGCATTACAATACGTTTTGCGAAAGCGGAACATTCGCCGACGAGGCGGCATATTTTGTTGTTGTTTAGCATTGTTTATTTGTCATTTTTTGTATCATTGTGTATGATACACCCTGCAGAGCGAATGTTCCGAGTTGGTTTGGGAGAGCCATTACATCAACCCTGAAAGGTACAACAAAATTCAAGAAATAATAGGACAATAAAATAGACACTTTTAAACCAATTTTTAATAATAATATATCTCAACAAAAACATTCTCACATAAGGTCGGGCAAGCACTTCATAATTCATTCATCCATTCTTTATACTTTTTGAACACTCTCATGATATTTTCAAAATACCCGCCATTTTGGTGGTGAAATAATGCCAACTGTCTATGTGTGCAAAACTCGCATGGTGAATTTGGCCCAGCTTTCTATGCGTGCGTGTTTTAGCTTGTAGGCAAACCGGATGACAGCCGAGGTTTGGCATCTTTATATTATGTGTTTATGCTCTGCATGCAATGACAAAGCCAAAGCACTGTGAGAGATGTGGGAAGGAGAGACAGGAAAATTTACCGCTTTACTATGGTGTATGCTGCCGCATCATCTTTATTTTATTTTTATTTGTAATCGGGTGCACATTTTTTGTTGTTGTTTTTTGCACTGACACTGGCACTTGCACTATTATTAAATTCGTTTTTATACTTTAATTCAATGTCAAGTTTTTTTGTTAAATAAACTGGAATACAATTGACATCAGATCCAGTGTCAAGTTTAAAGGTGATGTGTTCATTCCCTATCAAAAATGTTTTTTTCCATTGCTCTTTTTTTCCAAAAATATTCGAATTTATTCTATAGGAACCTTTATCGTTTAAATAATAAGTACTATCAAAAACATTGCTTTGTAATTTGATGAGTCACCCCAGTATTGCAAAGAGTGAACCGAAGGCTTTCCTTTATTGTAGTTGTCCGGCTTTTTGTTTTCCTTATGATATCCAGTTTGCTCCCCTTGTTTTCCAGTCTGCTCCCCTTGCTTTCCTTTTGATTTGCACAACCTTTGGTAGTGCCCCTGCTTTCCACAACATCGACAAGTTACACCGTTCGCTTTGCAGTTCCTAAGATGTGAAGGAGTGAAGTCATCCCCACAGTTGTAGCATCGTCGATTTATAGCGCTGATTTGTTGTTGTTCACACTGTATGCCTTTTGAGCTATGGCACCTCTATCCTGCTAGACTTTTTTAGCATTTGCTGCCTCGAACGCCTTGCAAACTGAAATCACGTTTTGTAGTGATTCATCCTTCCCATCCAGGAGCTTAAGCTGCAGCTTTTTGTCATAGACCCCGATGATGATCTGTCTTTTAGCATTTTTTCTTCGTAGGAGACACCACAAGCACAACTAAATTCGCAGAACTGAATTTGCTTCCTGATTTCAGTTTCGAAGTCAGTGAATGACTGCTCCTCTTTTTGCAATATTTGGTTGAACTTAAATGTCTCCATTGTTGCATTTTTTTTTGGAATGCAGTAGCGGTCGAAAACAGTAATTAACACTAATAATTAAATTAAAAAGTACAAGTGACCTCAACTCCAGAAATTATTGTGAACACAATAATTTCTGGAGTTGAGGTCACTTGTACTTTTTAATTGAATTTTATTCATTCACTCCACTTAAAACAGAAGTAATTTCAATATTTTAATATTTAAATTTCTTCATCTTCTTACTAATAATTAAATTTATTATTAGAAATTGTCTGAACAGCGGTCGAAAATAGAATCAATTCTTAATTATCTCAAGAGCAAGAAAGTAGTTTCTTTTTGGTGTAGGAATACATTTTGCTTGCTTTCTTAACCTTAACATTATGTTTGCATTCTTATACTACGTTTCCACCAACCACTAAACCGAGATTTAGGTAATGAGATTTGTTTGGTGTTTCCACTGCACAAAAAGAGGATTAATGCAAAACATTAATATGATGTTTCATTTTCTTGATATGAAGTGGAAGTGAGATAGATAGTTTTTGTTTACAATGCCATCTGTCAATAAACGAAAATAGGTCGGTTCCACAATTATTCTTCGAAAAAAAAGTTTGTTTGATTTGACAAACTAATGTTTCCAAGTAGATTTGAATGAGTTTTATTTGAAATCTTCATTTGAGGAGATTAAAATTTGTATGGTAAATCTTGTAGATTTCAAGGAGATTTGTGATAATCTCGCTAAATCTCGGTTTAGTGTCTGGTGGAAACGTAGTATTAATTTTAACTATTTTACATTAAGGTATGTGTACATTAGCTTACTTATTACAGAAAGACTGGTTGTTTGAATCTTCAAGAACAAGGTCTTTAAATACTTTGTTAAAGATAGGTATTATCTATAAAAATCTACAACTATGTATGTGTATATAAAACTTTATGTTTTTTTGCATGACATTCTTAATTAAAACGTTATACAAAATGTAAAAATATAGCAAAACTTTATGTGAGTACATACAAGAGGTCATAAGGATCCTTAATTTCAATAGAAAAGCTGAAATGATATATTTTTTTATGGCGCGCGCGCTGGTCTGAACAAAACCTTCTTGAAACAAAAATTTCTTGAATAATTCCTAAGAGTTTCAAAAAATGATCACAATTTTCTTAACTTCATAACTAAAAGTTTTAAAAATGGCTCATAATTTTCTTAACTTCATTAAACCAAACTCTGAAATGTTGCTATTAAATATTAATAACTTCCAACAAATGAAGCGGTTAATACAATCGTTGCGCTGTCACGACAGTAACGAAAAAAAGCTAAAACTACCTCTCAAATGTTCCTGCAAGAGCCTCTTTTAAGCACATATTGGGTGGAGTAATTATGCGTTTTTATTTGTGGAATATGAATAACTAAAATGAAAATATAAACTGATATCAAAATTATTAGAAAGTCTGAAAATAGAAACATAACTTTATGATAGGTTTTCAATTTAAATGGAAAAGTTTAAATAGTGATGTTAGAAATGGAATGCGAGAATGATAGATGGCGAGTTCAAGCGTGAGTTAAGACCATATCTCGCAACGTAATATCAACTCAACACGTAAGCCTGGCATAATTTTGTCTGCGGGTTTCCTAGAAGGAGAGGAGACCCAATAACCTACGCGAGGTTGGCCTCCCACCAATAGCGTCAATCGTAATAAGCCAGCCAGACATTTGTTTTTGATATCATGACAATGCACCTATAAACCCTCGTTATTTGCTGCCTTAAACTATAAACGCAGAATCATTTACGATTTGAGAAATAAGATGAAATATCAGTTTTTAATTTAATATTATTATAAAGTATTATTATAAAGTTTTTAACTATTTAACCAGTAAGCATTGTGCGGGTAGTGTAGTTTTGAAATTAATAAATGATCCCACACTTATTTCCCCCCAGATACCGCACGTACTGCGTTCCATTTATATCGAGTACAACGGCAATCGATTGCTGTGATTATAATCAGAAGTATTAGAATTTGTCCCTCAAGTCTTTTAACTGGTTCATTTCTAGCATGATCTTGATAGAATTGGGGCTGATATAAGAGTATGTAATTTAATTCAAAAATTATATCATCACTCTATTAGAAATAACAAAAATGTAATATTTAATATAAATACCTCATGAGACAAAAGAATAGAAAATAAATTATCTGAGGGAAAAACTAAACAAAACAAAAAAAAACTTTCTCACAAAGGAGAATGCCTAAAAATGTATGGGCGAAAAACCCAGAGACGATTAAGAAAAGTCATACATGGCTTGAAAGGACATTAATTGTCGATAACAAATATGGAATCATTTTCTTAAAAAGTTATCCCAGGGACTGGATATGAAAATTTAAAATTTTTAAAAACAGTGTTTCTTCATGTAAACAAAAAAGTAAAAAGTGACACATCTGCATGTTAACGTTGATTCATATTATTAAATAGGCTTACCACAAGTCACTAAAATCAGCAGCCACAAGATGATTCTGTCTTTATTCATAAAAATGGCGGTTATCACCCATACCGTTGCTCAAAAGTTTCAAAATAAAAGGAGTAGTATACCTACCTAAGTATTAAGCATGACGGACAACAGTTTGTGGAAATAGTTTGTGCGTAAGAATTAAGAACAACTTATAAATAATTCGCACACTGTTATACTAATGAACAATTAAGACCTGCCTTTTCCTTACTATGTAACTTTAAAACTCCGAAATGATAACGAAAACGGGAAAACCAAGAATTTTTCAATGGCAGTGGTAAAATTCTGAAATGTTTTCTTTTCATAATTTATTCCGGAATTTGTTAATTGATTTCTTGGATTAGAGTACTTTTAATATATCGGCGAGAATTTTTGTTCGAAACCTTGTATTTTTGAGCATTGCCTTATGAAATTCATTTTTTCGAAGAAACTTTTGCGGATTACCACGTGTCGAGTGGATATGTAGGTATGTTTTTTAATCAATACCTTTTCTCTTCTTTACTGCCCTAACCAATGTTGTATATGTAATGTTATACATGGCATCACTGATTAATGTTAAATATGGCAACACTGATTCATATTTCAGTTCAGTTGTGCAATGTGCATCATTCTTTGATTTGTAAAGACGCAATTATCCATCTAAATAAAGAATTAACATTATTAATCTTTAGTAATAAAAGTTTGTTTTGTTAATATTTTGCTAAACATTATATGGTGTCAGAACTGTTTAATTAAAAAGAACATTAAATAAGTTAGTTCAGTACTTTAAATAAGACTAAAAAGTAATAAAAATTCTCAGACTAAAACAACGTTCTCGCAACAATTTTGTCTAGGAACATTGGTGAATTTTTGGCAAGCTATAAAATGGATGCGCAGACAATTAAGAGAATTGGATTGCTCAAATTTATCATCGGACTGGAAAAATTGGAAACGTGATTTTGTTGTCTACATGATAGCAAATAATAAAAACACTGAGCCGGAGTCAATAAAAATCGCAATTTTCTTATGGTTCATCGGGACAAAAGGTGCAAACGTTTACAGCTCCTTGTTTCCAAATGATGGGTTACAAAATTCATTGCTTGGAACAGTTACTCAGCAACAAACAATACCAGCAACAGCGGATGTTGCAGAGACCACCGTGGTCTTTGCAGGAAGTTTTGGCGTTCGACAATCATTGTCTGCCACAAAGAAATGTAGCTATGGAGTCATACAAGTTCAATAACATTAAACAGAAGGAACGCCAACCATTTAGTGAATTCCTGACTGAGCTTCGAGTTCAGATTGAATGTTGTGAATTCAACTGTAAATGTGAGTTGGCATATGAGAGCCGAATGCTGCACTGGTGTTTTAATAAAAAACTTCAATTAAAATTACTTGATGGACGGGAAGAAACATTGGAACGGGTTGTGGATATTTGCAAAACCTTTGAATCAGCAAATGTAAATAAATATTACTGGAATCCGGCAGGAGTACGATAACTCAGGCGCCAAAAAATAATGACGGTTTTTTGTAGAACCGTTAAATACAATAATTTTTTTGTATTGGAAGGGGGGGGTCTATCTCCCCCCGTTCGGGCGGGAGGTGCAATTTTATAAAAAAGTACTACAAATAAAATAAAAATTATTAAAAAATAACGGTAACAGTTACAATTAAGTTTTAGGTCTTTATTTAAAGCCAATACTTCGTTCTATCAGCTAGTTCTTAAATCAAGTGAGATCTATGCATAGTTTTTGAAAAAATTAAGGTTTGAACTCAAAATTTGGGGAACAAAACATAAAAAAAGTTTAAAGTGTAATTTTTCAGAACTGTAAAATTATATATATTATTTTTTTTTCGTTGCTCTAATCAAAAACTGAAAACTAAATGATTTTTTGTCTTCTACTTCTTGATAAAATTAAAAATTACTGAAACTAATTTTGTATGAGATTTTTGTTTTTTTTTTTTTTTGCTTGCTTACATAAATATAGTGCTATAGCACCCAGCATTACAACGTGTATATAAACAGTGAGGTACGGAAGGGGGGGGCTTGCTGCCTCCCTGCAACCCCCCTGCTTGGGCACACTATAGGATTTGGGGTAGGTGCGACGTTGGGTGTATGCAAACTATCGACCAATTGCACTTACGTCCCTTCTTTCCAAGGTCATGGAAACGCTGATTAATTTCCAGCTAAAGAAATATCTCGAGGAACGAAAGCTTCTTAATGACCGGCAGTACGGCTTTCGTAGCAATAGGTCCACTGGTGATCTGATGGTATATCTCACCGAACAGTGGAACACATCTTTACATCGTTTTGGAGAAAGTAAGATTATTGCCCTTGATATTTCAAAAGCGTTTGATAGAGTTTGGCATCAAGCTCTCTTATCGAAAATGCGCGCATTTGGTTTCGATGAATCTCTTCTTCGTTGGATTAGAAATTACCTTTCGGACCGTTCAATACAAGTTGTATTGGACGGTTTCAAGTCTGAAATTCACAAAATAAATGCTGGTGTGCCCCAGGGCTCCGTTTTGTCTCCGACTCTCTTCCTTATATTCATAAATGATCTTCTGTCTGAAACGTCTAATCCATTAAACTGTTTCGCTGATGACAGCACCCTCAGCTTCTCATATTCGTTTTCAGATTCACATCCATGTCCTTCGGATGTGGAACTTGAACGGCAGCGTATGATTAGCTCATTAAATTCCGATCTTGACAGCATTGTCCAATGGGGAATTAAAAACCGAGTGGAATTTAATGCTTCAAAAACCCAATGCTGTCTACTGTCGTATAAGAGAAACCCACCCCCCATGCCACTATCCATGAGTGGCACTTGCATTGAGGAAACCGAAAAGCTTTCAGTCCTCGGTATGTGTATAACAGACCACCTTCTGTGGAATGACCACATATTCGACGTCGCCAAAAATGCTGCTAAGTGCTTAGGTTTTCTTCGGCGATGCAAGAAATTTTTCTCCCCTTCTGATCTGGCTGTAATCTATAAAGCCTTTATTCGTCCAAAACTCGAGTACAACTCTCATGTTTGGGCAGGTGCTCCAATAACCCATTTAAGCCTATTGGATAGAATTCAAAGAAGAGCTATGAAAATGATAGGTGAAAGAAATATAACTGATACATTTGCTTCTCTAGAACACCGCCGCAATGTTTCTTGTATTTCATTATTTTATCGTTATTTTCATAAACAGTGCTCTAGCGAAATAGCCAGTTGCATTCCTCCCCTTAAACAATTCAACCGTAATACTCGTGCTGCTAGGAATGCCCATCAGTTTACCCTTGAGCCCAACTTCGGACGTACTGTCAAGTTCAGGGATTCTTTCTTTTCCCGCACCACGCGAATGTGGAATGCTTTACCCGACTCTATCTTTCCCTCCCATTTTAATATTCAGAACTTCAAAACCAATGTGCATCGGTTCCTCCTCTTAAATC
Source organism: Melangyna quadrimaculata (assembly GCA_949320155.1). NCBI lineage: Eukaryota > Metazoa > Arthropoda > Insecta > Diptera > Syrphidae > Melangyna > Melangyna quadrimaculata. The sequence goes on along the minus strand of OX439483.1, from coordinate 228,535,451 downwards.
CTTCACTATTTTCCTAAAGCTCGCACTGTGTTCAACATATTAAGGGTAGTCACAACTCCTTTAGTGCGCGCACAAATAAAAAAAAAAAAAAAAAAAAAAGTTTCAATTTAGAAAGTCCTTAAGCTTTATCCAGAATGCACCGCGAGGAGGCATACCACGTCCGAGTCAGTCAATTCGTGTGTAGACGGTGTCTGAGTGAGTGAGTGAGTCAATTTGTTAACTTTAAATAGTCAAGTCCATGTTTTAAAATGTCTTAAAAATGTATGTTAGTTTCATCAGTGAAGTCATACCAAAGATACCAAATCCCCAAACGAACAAAACATTGAAAAACTTTTGAGTTTTGAATAGAGTAGTGGATGCTTAGCCGCCATTGTTAATTAACAAAAGAAAACCACTTAATTCATTCAAAGGTTGATCAAAGAATGACCTTCGTAAATATTAGCCGTGTTTTATTGCGAATCTATCCATAGTACAGTAAGGAAATCCCAAAAAAACGCATCGACCGTAGCCTAAATTTTATATTTCACATTTGGTACTATTGAACACCCTGTCAAACAATTATCAGACAAAAGTCAAAACATATGTTTTACAAAAGCAACAAAAATTAAATAAAAATTAAAATGGACAATTTTCTAGATGATTTGGTAAAAAAAGTATTTAAAGTTAGTTTCTATAAAATAATTTATAAAATACTTTCAGATTTCGCGTGAATTATGCGAATCAAGCGGCAGCGAAAAAGATTTTTGCTTAGAAACATTTTTTTCAGAAAATACTAGTCTCGAAGACTCCGCAGAGGACGCGAAACATGCCACTGTAAATTCATTCCTGACAACAATCGAATCTTTCAGTGAAGAAGATTTCAAGTCGCATTTTAGATTGCGTCGCTCGACAATAGAGCATCTAATAAGTAAGCTTTGCGTATTCTCAATTCATACAGAAACATATATGTAACAAAATCTAAATTTTTTTGTTCATCATCTTATTCTCAGCACTATCTCTCAGTTCATGTTAATTGGATGTAGAAAAGAAGTATTTATGTACGTTTGGTACTTAAGTAACTCGATAACCTTCCGGCAATTGGGAAATCTTTTCGGTGTCACCAAGTCTTCCGGTTGGATCTCTGTAAATCGCGTTTCTAAGTGGCTGGTCTCAAAAGGAAATGACTACATAAAATGGCCTCAAGGCAATGCTGTCAGTGGAAACTGTCGACAATTTGAGGAGAGAAAAAGAATACCAGGTATTCTTGGTGCCATAGACTGTACACATATTGTAATAGCAGCTCCAAAGCTCAACAAAGAGTGCTATTATAACTGCAAGCACAATTTTTCAATTGTCTTGCAAGCCGTTATTGATGCAGATAAAATTTTTTTTAGATATATGTTGTGGTGAACCAGGATCTTTGCACGACAGCAGAGTTCTTAGGCGGTCAGTGCTATTTAATAAGGCTTATAGCAACAGCAACATACTTTTTCCTGACAACACCTTTATTTTGGGCGATTCGGCCTTTGGCGCTTCTAACTGGCTAGTACCACCTTACAAAGACAATGAGAGACTGAGCGAACAACAAAGGTCATTCAATTTTATACATTCATCAAGAAGAATGGTTGTTGAACATTCCTTCGGATTGTTGAAGGGCAGGTTTAGGAGGCTGCTTAAATTCACTGAACAACGTGATATAGGTTTGGTAACGAACCTTGTTGTCAGTGCATGTATTCTGCACAATATGTGCATTATGCTGGACGACATATATGAAGATAACATCATTCCTCAAGAAGTAATAATTCCACATCCAGGAGACACAGGAGCTGATGAACCTGCAGCCACAAATCGGCATCAAATTTTGTTTGACTATTTAATCGAACGTAATATAATATAACATGAACAAATTTTAAAACACAATAAAAAGTCACTTTTAATTAATTTTGTTCTTTATTCTTCTGTCAAATAAACACTTAGGAAGTACTTCAACTCTTATTAAATTCTAAGTTTTGTTTTTAATATACTCTTTGAGCAGCTCTAATTTTAAATTTCTTGTTTTTTGTTTCTCCTTCCCAATTTTTACATATTCCACCCATTTTTGGTTTTTCTCTTTGCGTTGGTTTTCTTTTTCTTCTAATTTTTTTTCAAAGTACATCGACCGGGTAATGTTTTTCTTTCGCCTTCGGGATGAGTTTCTGGTGGTGGCATTGGCAGTAGTAGGGGTAGCTGAAGGTAAAATTTCTACCGGCATAGGTATCTGTGGTGGGAAAGCTGAATGTCTGCCATGGGTTGATTGTGGGTGCTCTGGAGGGAGAAAGAACTCAAATTCAGTGTCAGGTGAATGTCTGGCATCGGATGATTGTGGGAGCTCCGGAGAGAGAAAGATTTCAGTCAGAGAATTCAGCAGGCAGAGAAACGTTGTTGTACATCTCTGGCTCTGGTAGGGCTTCCATTTCTGTTGGAATCTATTTTAAAAGATATATATTTTAAAATTGCAAAAATTAACAAAAACAAAAACTAACTTCTATTGCGTCGACTCCAACGGTTACATTGTGCACATTTGTAATTGTTGGCTTTTTACCAAAAAGCTCGTGCATTCGTTCCAGAAATGGAGCCAAACAAGGAGCTGCGCCAGTTCTATTATTGTTGTCCTTTGCAGCTTTGTAGGCTCGAAGTAAAGTTTGCATTTTCGCTTCCAAATGTGAGACAGTTGTTTGCGAATCCTGAAAACAACGGTATTTATTTTTCGTGGCTCACGTTTAAAAAAATTGATCAAACTTACGGCAAAGCCAGCAGACAGCATATCTTCTAAAAGATGTTCGTATCCATGTTTTTTCTTTCGGCTATGGTCGAACTCTGTTTCAGGAGCCGCAAAAAAATCCAAAAGTGCCTCCGTTTCCTCTTTGGACCAAGTTTTTCTTCCTTTCCTATTAATTTTTTCGATATTATAATACCTTTATAAAATTTATAAGTTAAAATAACTTTTAAGTTTACCTTTTTCTTTCCTTGGACATATTTTATTCCAGCGAAAATATTTGCAGCCGAAAAACTTCATACATAAAAGAATAGTAAACAAACACTAGAGAAGGGGTATGTTCGTAGACTATAGTCAAAATAAAATTTCATTATTTCCGAATGACGTCATTGGCGTTTATTTTTCTTAGAATAAAAACCTGTTTTGATAATTAATAACTGTTTTAATAGCAAAACTGAGAACATTTTGAGAGAAGCTTTTATTTTAGAAATAAAAACTGTTAAATTAAAAACAAAAACATTCAAAAAGATCGATTTGTCTGTCCAATGGTAATTTACAGAATAACTACTCCATGAACACATCCATCGAGACTCAATTCAAGTGTCAGTCGTACCAACATCTGAAACAAAACAAACAATATACAATTCGAGACTTGAATAAATGTCAAAAATCTATTCACGGTAGGATTCTACTTTAACTTCTTATCGGTTGTAGAGCTACTAGCGAAGTTGTTTTTGTAATGCATGTAAAATCGTACTGTACTATGGATGGCTTTTGCAATAAAACACGCCTATTAATTTGTATACCACACGTGCATGAAAAAACAACGGTACAAAATTCGATTGTTTGTTGTTTTTTTTTTAATGATCTAAGTAGGTATACATACTTTGAACATTACAATTGCATTATCTAGGTATGTAAGACAAAAACATAAATATTAAAAAATTATATAAATTTGCTGCAGCGAGCAAAAAAAATCATAAAAAAGTAGTTTTAGTAATTTTTAATTTTCTCAAGAAGAAGAAGACAAAAAATCATCTAGTTTTTAGTTTTCGATTAGGAATTAATTAGAGCAACGAATTTTAGAAAAAAAAAATAATATATATAATTTTACAGTTCTGAAAAAATGCACTTTAAACTTTTTCTTATGTTTTTTTTTCCAAATTTGAGTTCAAAACCCATTTTTTCGAAAACTATGCATAGATTTCACTTGATTTAAAAACTAGCTAATAGAACAAAATATTGGCTTTAAATAAAAACGTAAAACTTAATTGTAACTAAGACCGTTATTTTTTGATAATTTTTTTTTCTATTTAGTACTTTTTTTTATTAAATTGCCCCTCCCGCCCAAACGGGGGTAGATAGACCCCCCTCCTATAGCAAAAAATGCTTGTATTTAAACGCACTATCGGTTATCATTTCTTGGTGCCTGAGTTATCGTACTCTCCCCTGGAATTCAAGCAACCTGCTGTAGCAGTTATTTCATCGGATAGGAATCATGACAATATTCAATCGGAAGCAATTATTGTCATCAATCGTCGCTTCTGCTTTAATTGTGGTGGTGATTGGAAACCGGACCACAAAAAATAATGTCCAGCGAGAGGTTATATTTTTCAATGCGGGAAGAGAGGTCATTATCGTCGGATGTGCCGCAAAAATTCAAAGAGGTTGGAGCCAACATGTACATCGGAACAAAAAACAAGCGGAAAACAGAGGGTTGATAAAATTAATTGGGGTGACACATCAAGTAAATTAAAAAAAGAAAATAAGACAGGATATGATGTTGCGTGGCAAGAGGAGGGGAAGGAAAAGGAGTTAGTATGGAGGTAGGGTAAGAAAAAGGAATAGGTAGGAAACCAAAAAAAAGGAAGTGTACGGAAAAGGAAACGAATGCTAAGTTCTGAGGGACGCGGCCTGCTTGCGATGCACGGCAGTGCTCGCCGGAATGGGGGGGTCTTGCCCCCGAAACTCAACCTCACCAGCAACAAAAACACATATCAGGCCTGAACTCACAAAAGGTGAAAAAGCGGACGGACACTTACCACACCCAAGGACACTGCGGATGTTGTTGCAGTGTGGCCATTACCCACCCAACCATGGAAATCTGCGGCAATATTTAGATTTCCCCAATGAGTGTGGATGATTGGCTTCAGATCATACCATCTTCACCGAAAGAACTTGGCTACCTTAGGCACCCCTGAAATTTTCTCTTCAAAAAATCATGTTCCGTTTACACGAAACAAACAAAAACATGAATTTGTTGAACTGAAGTTTTATTCGACACTAACATTAACACCAAGATAAAAAAAGGGAATTTTAATTGACTTGAATCATTAAAAAAATAAAAAAAATATAATTTAAGCAGAACTAGAAATAGTGAAACCTTAACATAAACAAAAAAATCAATGTGAACTTCATCTGTTTCTGCAATAGGACTATGCCTGAGCTAAGAAAGTACCCTTTTTGGTACTTATGACAACTGTAACACTAAAATAACTCCCTACCTACATTGAGCTCGATGAAGGTGGGTAAATATAAAACAAAACCTGAATAACAAAAAAAAATGATCGGCCCGGGAAAACAAATCTTTTTCACTTACAAAACCAGTTATGGATTAAGATATTAAAGAATTATTATATTTATTATAAAAGATTAATTGAAAATTTAGTGTATATATGTATATTGAAAAACTTCAACGCCTACAATAAAAAAAAAAGGACATCACAAAATATAAGAGCAACGAATTTTAGAAAAAAAAAATAATATATATAATTTTACAGTTCTGAAAAAATGCACATTAAACTTTTTCTTATGTTTTTTTTTTCCAAATTTGAGTTCAAAAGCCATTTTTTCGAAAACTATGCATAGATTTCACTTGATTTAAAAACTAGCTAATAGAACAAAGTATTGGCTTTAAATAAAAACGTAAAATTTAATTGTAAATAAGCAAAAAATGCTTGTATTTAAACGCACTATCGGTTATCATTTCTTGGTGCCTGAGTTATCGTACTCTCCCCTGGAATTCAAGCAACCTGCTGTAGCAGTTATTTCATCGGATAGGAATCATGACAATATTCAATCGGAAGCAATTATTGTCATCAATCGTCGCTTCTGCTTTAATTGTGGTGGTGATTGGAAACCGGACCACAAAAAATAATGTCCAGCGAGAGGTTATATTTTTCAATGCGGAAAGAGAGGTCATTATCGTCGGATGTGCCGCAAAAATTCAAAGAGGTTGGAGCCAACATGTACATCGGAACAAAAAACAAGCGGAAAACAGAGGGTTGATAAAATTAATTGGGGTGACACATCAAGTAAATTAAAAAAAGAAAATAAGACAGGATATGATGTTGCGAGGCAAGAGGAGGGGAAGGAAAAGGAGTTAGTATGGAGGTAGGGTAAGAAAAAGGAATAGGTAGGAAACCAAAAAAAAGGAAGTGTACGGAAAAGGAAACGAATGCTAAGTTCTGAGGGACGCGGCCTGCTTGCGATGCACGGCAGTTAGCTCGCCGGAATGGGGGGGTCTTGCCCCCGAAACTCAACCTCACCAGCAACAAAAACACATATCAGGCCTGAACTCACAAAAGGTGAAAAAGCGGACGGACACTTACCACACCCAAGGGCACTGCGGATGTTGTTGCAGTGTGGCCATTACCCACCCAACCATGGAAATCTGCGGCCATATTTAGATTTCCCCAATGAGTGTGGATGATTGGCTTCAGATCATACCATCTTCACCGAAAGAACTTGGCTACCTTAGGCACCCCTGAAATTTTCTCTTCAAAAAATCATGTTCCGTTTACACGAAACAAACAAAAACATGAATTTGTTGAACTGAAGTTTTATTCGACACTAACATTAACATCAAGATAAAAAAAAGGGAATTTTAATTGACTTGAATCATTAAAAAAATAAAAAAAATATAATTTAAGCAGAACTAGAAATAGTGAAACCTTAACATAAACAAAAAAATCAATGTGAACTTCATCTGTTTCTGCAATAGGACTATGCCTGAGCTAAGAAAGTACCCTTTTTGGTACTTATGACAACTGTAACACTAAAATAACTCCCTACCTACATTGAGCTCGATGAAGGTGGGTAAATATAAAACAAAACCTGAATAACAAAAAAAAAAATGACCGGCCCGGGAAAACAAATCTTTTTCACTTACAAAACCAGTTATGGATTAAGATATTAAAGAATTATTATATTTATTATAAAAGATTAATTGAAAATTTAGTGTATATATGTATATTGAAAAACTTCAACGCCTACAATAAAAAAAAGGACATCACAAAATATTAAAGCAGGAACTAGGATGTAGCAGTGACGATGATTTTCGGTCCAGAAAAATCTCTATTGGGACCCATATATATATATATGGCCAATTATATCTGCAATACAAATAGTCACACTGTTCTTGTTTTTTTTTTCTTTTCTTTTTCTTTTGTTTTAAAATTGTTTTTCTTTTTGTTCTTAAATAATCTTTTCTTATTTTTTACAGACTCACTGCGATGGATCTTTTTACCAATTCAAACTTGCTGAGAGGTTATGTCAAATCACATAGGCGTAATCGGGGCTTCTGTGGACGTTAAAAGGTACTCCAGTTGCTAACAAAATCGTGCCGGGACGCAACAGCTTGGATGTCAAATTTTGGTCCACTAATGAGGGGTGATTCCAGGCCGCAATCCTTGATATTATCAAGTTGGTAGAAAAACCAAGAAAAACGTACAACTGACCTCCAAAGTTAACCACAGTTGATTGGTAAAAAGAAGATGGCGGCCGAAGAAAAAGATGGCGCACCATTTATAACGTGGTGGCCCAGCGCTCTGCTGACAATCTGGGACCGCCAGAAAATAGTTAACCTACAAAAATGTAGCACTTTTAGCACACTTGTAATAAGGAACATTTTCACAAAACTCACGTTATTCTATTTTCATTTTTTTTTATAAAAAATAAAATCTGAGATTTTCAGGTTAAGGCTCTCCCAAACCAATGCGGAACATTCGTTGCGGCGAAGAAACATTCGCATTTCAAAATTTATTTACATGGTGATATATGAGAGTGCCCACACTAATGCGGCGGAGAAACATATGAATTAATTTTGACTGACGACTTCGCCGCAACGAATGTTCCGCATTGGTTTGGGAGAGCCTTTATTCATCCAGAAAAAAAAGGAAAAATTTCCCCGGTCCAACGCACTAAATACAATAAAAAAAATTATAAAAAAAATAAGTTAACACTTAGGCCGGTATTCACCGAGCGCTCGTAAACTGCTCTTAACTTTATGAGCTTCTTAAGGCTTAACTACATAGACCTACTTTTGTACAAAAGTACAAAAGTGAGAAATTACACACATACTCTAGTGTCATCTGCTTGCGAAAAATTGAACGAAAATTGTGTTTAATGCTTAGAGTTTTTGACATTTATAAAAAAAAAAACTAGAAAACAATTTGTTACGCTAGGTAAGGCATTCGATTTTTATTATACAAAATATCTAATTTTTTTGTCTTTCTTTAAAATAAAATCGTCCTTATCTTTCTGAACAATTATAAGCAAACTTTTCAGGAGCGTGCTGTACGTGCTGAGCGTGCGTAGATGTACGAGGAAAGTATTTTGTGGACCTCACATAAGTCTCAGAATATTAATTATATTATTATTATATTACAATACATGCTATTTCCAATATGCTGATAAAATCACACATTCGCCTCCACAAGAATGAACAACAATCACGCATTTACCATCTAAAAGCTCTGCAAGTAAGATGATCATCGAACGTGTGATGTGATCCAAGGCGCATGATATATTTATAAAATGATGCTCTTCATAATAAAAAGAGTTCATTTTGCTGAAGAACACAGTTGAATCCCTGGTGCCAGCTCCATCATCCATTTAAAATTTGTTTAAATAAAAGAAATATTTATTTATACACACTTTTTTTGCATTGAATTTAATTTTTTTCTTTGACAACAAAAAAAAACAACGTCAGCTATCAGCTGTTAAGATAAGGTGTGTTCGTAGTTTGTTCCCCTAAAATTTCCCTTCAGCCAGTAACATCTATTAGTCGTTTTCAAAACTGTTTCTTATGATTGTATTGGTGTTTTACTTTTGCACAAAAGTAAAAGTTAAGGCTTAACTACATAGACCTACTTTTGTACAAAAGTGAGAAATTACACACATAGTCCAGCGTCATCTGCTTGCGAAAAATTGAACTAAAATTGTGTTTAATGCTTAGTTTCTGACATTTATCAAAAAAAAAAAAAATAGAAAAAAATTTTTTACGCTAGGTTTTCGATTTTTACTATACAAAATATCTATTTTATTTTGCCTTTCTTTAAAATAAAATCGTCCTAATATATCTGAACAATTATAAGGCAACTATTCGGGAGTGTATATTATTTTGCTTAGTTGTAATGTCTAGTAAGTGTGTTCGGGGTTCCAGCGCAGATGTGCCAGGAAAGTACTTTGTTGACCTCACATAAATCCCGGATTCATTTATATTAATTTTATTATTATTATAATAATATAGGCTATTTTCAATATGCTGATGAAAATCACACATATTCGCCTCCACAAGAATGAACAACCATCACATTACGAGCTGCAAGCTCTGCAAATTAAGATGATCGTTCTGTGATCCAAGGAAGGCGTATGATATACCTACATATTTACAAAATCCTGGTCTTCTTAATAAAAAAGAGTGCTTGAGTTGAATTTTTTTCTTGAACAAAAAAAGGTCAGCTATCAGCTGTTCAGATAAGGAGTGCTCGTGGTTTGTTCCCCTAAAATTTACCTAGAGCCAGTGACATCTATTAATCGTTTTCAAAACTGTTTCTTATGAATGTATTGGTGTTTTACTTTTGTACAAAAGTAAAAGTTAAGAGAGCTCTAACTTTTACTTTTGCAAAATTTGAGATACAAGATAGGATTGGTAGCATGTTGGAAAAAGACAAAACATTTTTTTCACTTTTGTACAAAACTGTGTTGAATGTAGTAAAAGCTTTAACTTGAAAATTATTTGTGCTATTCACCAACCACTCATAAGTACTTTTCGGTGTCCGAAAAAGAGAGAGGTTCTCTCTCTATCAGGCATACCCAAACTGTGAAGTCAAACTGTTTTCGAAAATGAGTGACAGCTGGCGCTAAGACAAAATGTAAACAATTTAAAGAATCAAACAAAAAAATTATAAAATCTGTTTTTTTGTTTTTTTTTATCAAAGTCTGCTATTACACCATGCATCTAGACGCGTGCAAATTTTCGAACATATGTAAGTGCGAAAGAGAAAACAAATTCGAAAAGATGAAACGGAAGAAAATCTGCCGTGCGTCGCGTTGGTAAAATATTCGTTCAACAAGAGAATTCGAAAAAGTTCGAAGAAGTTGCACGCGCCTAGATGCATGATGTAATAGCACACAAATAACTGTGCAAAACACAGATCCAAGTTGGTCTTTTGTTTGTAATTTCATTAACGTTTCACAAAAATAAACCTACCTGTCTGTGATATGCTAAGGATAATTCGCATCGCGAGAAAGGCAAACGAAGAAGATCATCAGATTCTTCCGCGTTGGGTTGCAAAGATCACAATTCCTCAAGCAGTCGTAATCGCAGTCGTTCGAGATCCCGTTCTCCATCCAAAGAGCAAAGAATAATTCCATCAATTCCTGATGAATCAACTTCGGTATCTCAAAATATGAGCGCAATTAATTTGCAAGCTGTTCTGCGCTGCACCCACCGCTTAGTGATGAAGCTCCGAAAACACCAATCGTTATAAGCAAAACAGACGGCACTCCGATTGCATTCCCTACATATTATGACCCCAATATTATCAATACTACAAAATATGCAGAACAACAGTCTAGACCTCCGCAACATTCGCCCGCCATCAGGCATGGAATCATTGAGAATATCTGGTTGCTATAAAGTTCCGCAGAGTCCGCAGTTATCTAGAATACGCAAGGAATCGTTACCTGCAAGACTGAATGATATGAGATGAACTGCTAGACTCAAGTATTAAATCCGAGATTTTAGATCACAGCCTGAACAACAACAATGAGTAATTATGAAACGGCTATGATTTTGATGATATTACACTGCAAATCTGTTCGGAGATACTTCTTCGTTAAGGTTACGATTCAAATAAAACGACGCCCCTACAATCTGATTTTAGTTTTGCCGAATCAACTCCAAGAAAATATCGCAATGTCAACGGTGTTAAGAGGACATGAACTCCAAAACAAAATGGGAAACTTGTTAAGGACCGTTTTTAAACATACACAATTGAAGCAGATTTCGCTCTGAACAAAAACTTAAGCGGTGAGATGCAGGAATAAGATTTTAAAGAAGACGAAGATGAAGTATTGCCAAAAAATATATGGGAAATTGAAGATGTCTGTATGCAGGTGAACATTCGAGTGGGCATGTATTAAGGAAGAGTCCTTCAGCGATCCAAAGAAGAAATGCAAATCCAGAACGCTATCGCTCACGACAAATCAGCTATACTTGTGATCAGGAATATAATTTTGATGTAAGTACATAAATGAATTAAATTCTTAAACTTAAAGGAGACATAAATTCTTAAACTTAAACGAGACATTTGTCGTTAAAAAGGTATTTTTGTATACATGAATACTTACTATGGCAGCTCATTCCAAATCGCTGTGCGAAAAAAGTTATTGGCCAACAAAAATTGTAATTTGGTGAAAATTATTTAAACACATATAATGTAAGTATGTAGTACAGGTTACAATGGGCTGGCCTTACCAATAACAACAAGACACATGTTTCTGAAAAGGTCTTTTTATGCATTACAATAGTTACCTCGACAGCTTAGTTTAAATCCCTGTGTGAAAAAAGTTATTCCATAATTAAAATGTACATTTTGTAGGTATGTATAGCAAAAATGTGTTGGTCCAACCAATAAGAACACAACATACGTCGTTGGAAAGGTATTTTCATGTACATACTACAATATTTACCTAGACCGCACATTTTAAATTGTTGTGTGAAAAAAGTCTTTCGATAATTAAAATTGTGATTGGGCACATTTTAGTATGAAATAAAAGACTTTGCCTATGCTGTATACATTTTCTATACTTAAATTCGCCACATCACAATCTTAATTATCGAATAATTTTTTTACACAGCGGTTTGAAATGAACTGTCCTATTATAGTTACTGTTACTATTATAGTACATGAAAATACCTGTACAACGACGTACGTCGCGTCCTTATTGGTTGGACCAGCACATTTTTCCCTATACTTCATACCTACAAAAAATATACATTTTCTATATTGAAATTCACTACACCGCAACCTTAATTAGCGAAAACTTTTTCACACAGGGATTTAAAGTAAACTGTCAAAGTAGCTATTGTAGTCCTTTCCAGAATCATGTGTCTTGTTGTTATTGGTTAGGCCAGCACATTGTTGCCTATACTAAATTACATACTTACATTATATGTTTAAATTATATGTACCAAATTCCAATCTTTGTTGACACACAGCGATTTGGAATGCGCTTATATAGTAATATTCATGTACACAAAAATACCTTTTAAACGACGTCTCCTTTATATTGGTTCCTAGACCAGCTTCCATACATTTCTGCCCGTTCTCCTTTATCGTTCTTTAGTAAAAGGCCACTGTGGAGCCGGTCGCTGCCAAAGATTCTAAACACTTGAAATTTGTTTCAATTTCAGATTCAATTGGTGCAAGCAACGATCAAGAAAGTCTAACCTTAACTGACGATTGCTCCGAAGAGATGTCTTTTTCAAACCAATGACAAAGCAATTTAAATTTATTGCTTCGTCTGATTTAATCGCTGAGCACAATTACACAGATATCGAGGAAGCCTGTTCAATGCGAACAGTGATAATAGCGACAACTTCTCATTAGCGACAACAACTGCTGAAAGTGACTATAATGGAATGTAATCAAACTTCTGAAACCGAGTCGTGCTATCAGAATAACTTTCAAAACGAGGAGGGTCCTGCCAAGTATTTGATTAGACCACGAATAGTGAAGCTAGGTGATAAATATTCTGCCACTGAAGTGAATTTCAGCCCAAAATCGGTTGTAAAAGCAGTACTTGGACGTAAGAAACCCCAACATATCACCTTACCTCCGCCGCCGCGCCGGCCGCCATCACTTGAACGTTAAGGAACTTTTGTTCAAGATGAACCGACAATAACCTATGTTCCAGTACCTGTTTTGGTTTCGCCTACATGCGCTTCAACTCAATTCTGTTGTTTGGTATCTGTATAGATGAATAGTAAAATAACAATTATTTGCTACCACACAAAAAATGAAGTGTAAACCACGAGTGTATTTCTTAATTTGTTTATTAAAGTTTACCAACAACTTTGATTTTGGATGGAAATTAAATAAAAATGGAAAGTCTTGCTATTGCCCACAAATGAGAAGTATGTATGTCGTTGGAAAGCTTAGCCCTAGTACATAATTTGTTTGTATCGACACAAAGCTGTAAGCCATGGTGTTCAGGCAGTATATGGCAACACAGATTGCAATCAGACCAAAAATGAATTGCAATAGTGTTCTATTGAAATGACAGTATTGGTCGCTTTCGACGTAAATAGATACCAAAATAAAGGAACTTTTAATACCAATGGCCGATATCATGGTTGGTGAATAATTCGCTTAACAGTAAGAAAATTCCACTTTTTTTTATTTGATTTAGCGAATTTAATGAATGGGAATAAATTGTGCGTTTAGTGGCCACAATTGAGATATATCTACAACGTTGGAAAGCTTAGTTTAAGAGCATCATTTTTAAATATGGACAAACTGTAAACCATGGGGTTTAGGCAGTATATTACAAAATGTTTTTTCTTGTTTTCTTGGTCGCTTATTTTAGCCAATATAGTACACTCCATAGTATCTAATCATTTACCTAGGTCTCGTTTCTCGGCCTTAGGTAGACCAGGTCCCATATATGTTTTTGCACATTATCCTTTATCTACTGCAGACTTAATTTGTGGCCACTACTTGTAAGCTAGAATAATTTGTCTGATAATTTGTATTAATTTAATTAAGTTTATTTTCTACAGCATTTTTATTTCGAAAACATTAACAAAATATATTCTAAGGTAAAGACCGCTTCGTAATATGACCAGGATATTTCTCGCGATACTTAGCCCAGTAGCAACAGTTGAACTTTTAGGAAAAGCTATTTCTCCGTTGAATTTGATCTGTCTCTGGATTAAATTGCAAATATTCATACTGAATAGATAAGGTGGTAAGTCAGTTCTTTTCAGTGCATCATTGGGTACGGTTGTATAAACTGATGACTTATAAAATTTAATTACGTCAGCTGAGACAAAATACAAATTTAAATCGTTATACATATTTTATTTCAAATTTTAAAAGTCTCGGTTAAGGATACTTTTTGAGACTGTGTGACGCAACCCTTCGATATCTATTGTGCTTGCATTTGGTTCATCAAGAGATACATTAACCATTTCTGGTGTCAATGTATCAACAAGCCTCGCCAATAACCAAAAGTAATCACGACATGCTGGCCCATAAGGTTCTTTGTCATCATCCGATACGAAATGAGTGTGAGACTGCTGAAAGCAGGTCATTTTTTCGGCAACAGGAAGAAATGAGATAAATGTTTGCAGTAGAGGGGACAACAACTCCTGATAGCTTTGAGAATTTCCCAAGCAAATCTGATACAATCCAGCGCATATTTCACTGATGGTTCTGAATCTTCTAAAATGTACTTTCGCACTCAGCCGCAGTATTCCGGAGAATTCCGCAGTGATATGCGCGCATTTTCTGACGAGTGCACATAACTAACCATTATATTCATTGTATACTGTACTACCTGAGCGCGGCCCCAAAAACCAGTGCGTATATGCAATTGGTTAGTGAAGTGGGTGTGAGCTTCATCATTAAGTATTGATGCCAGCCGCTTGAGACATGAATCGAGTTCCATCATTTCAAGCATGAATGTGTGAGGCTTTAAAATCGCTACAGGAATGTCCTCTGATCGCTGTTCTTCAAAGCCCAAAAGCCACAGAATTCTTAGCAAGCTGCTGAGACAATCATGTCTCCATTCGTTAATATTGTCATGATGGCCGTTCTGCAACATTCCGCATCACTGATATTAGCACCCCCACCGCTTTCCGAGCTCTCTCCTGGCTTATTTTTACTTCGGCGACCACTTTTCCGCGGCGACTGACTTGAGTTGCTTTTGGACGAAGATGATGATGACGTGCTAAACAGTCGGTTTATACTTATTGCTTTTGACCTGTGAAAGTCTCCATTACAACAACTACCTGAAGATGAGCTTAAATTTCTCACGGCTTAACTCTCGACTATATGCACATTTCTGTGGTGTAAGAGATCAGCCAGTTTTCTCTTAATGGCGTCTTTACGAAATTAACGTTCCTCTGCATTGTCAGCCGTTTCACACTCGAAAAGATCCACGCTGAGATTTTGAAATGATTCCAGGATATTGGGATTGGTGGGTAGTATTGCCAAGATGTCCCATACACGACGCGAAAACAATTGTGCTTTTGTGTGGGTCTGAATATTGTTGTTTCCTTGGATTTCCATATCGCCAAGTGTTTGACCCCTTTCACACAAGGAAACTGAGTTGCCGGCAACTGTGAGTTTGTAGGCGAGAAGGGCGTAAGAGGAAGAAACAAAATCTCCCCTCTCCCTCACCCTCTCCTTCAAACTAGCCAGTTTCTGGCAACTTAGTTTCCTTGTGTGAAAGCGGGCTTTGCATCAATCGAAACAGCTTTTCAAAATACTTTGGCTGTAGTAAAAGAACTGTGGGCAGGCATTCCTTAGGCGGAGGTGGTTGTAATGTTGAATGATCTAATGGTTCCTTGCGGCGGGCACCTCGTCCACCCAGCGATACATAGACAATCTTGAATAGATTTCAAGAATGACATTGAAGTATATGCACGAAATGTACATACCTGATTATCTTTAAAACCAACGTCACCCAAGCTCCGCTCGTCATACTCAGATGTCAGTTCATGTACCTGGGTTATAATTCTAAGAGGACCTTCGCTCAACAATAGCCCTAGCACAGGAGCTGTTACCCCAGATGCACGTGCACCACCTTGTAGATTCTCCCACCTTTAAATACAACACTCACAAAATTGGTTCCGTTTAAATCAAATGCTGGCAAACATACCATTTTGAAATCTCAGCCTTAAGTTCTGCTATTAAGTCACAGGAATGCATATGCAAAAGTGATTTTTCCGACAGTCCGGCTGGTTGTAAAACTATTCGGATGGACGGCCCCACACCTTCGTATTTAAGATTACTATGGGACCCGATACCTTTGCCTTCGATAGCCCAGCGCCTTAGATGAAAAGCGTATCTCCATCGAAAGGTCTCCAGGTGTGTGTTTAAAAGCATAAGACCACGTTGAACACACATTAATGCGTACTCTTTTTCACAACTAAAATGGTAAAAAAAAGAATAAATAAAACGCAATAATCATAGAATCACAAAGAATTACCCTCTTAAGCCATTTGAAGCCTGAACCAAATGATCCATGCACTGCGATACAAATTCTTTCTCTAGTCTTAACTGCTGACCCATGTAGTACATGTTTATATACTGGATAGCTGCTAGAGATACCTCAGTGTTCTAGGATCGCAAGGCAATTTTCCAAAAATGAAACATACCAACAATATCGGATGAAGTGGTTCCGATTCCAATTGCTTTTCATAGTGAGCGATGGCAAGTCTTGCCAAACTACATAATTGTTGAAACAACATTAATGCAACCATTGAAAATTTTTCCGGACGTAATTCGGGCAATTTTTTCAAATACAAGTGCTGCAAAGGGCTTCAATTCCTAGTGCATGCCGATCACCACCTTTAGCCTGACTTTAAAGCCATGCAAAATAACAATCACAGCATTCAGGATCATGTGCTAGCCATTCCCAAAGAGCATCAACTTGTTAGATGCTCAATCTGAAAAGAATACACAAAAAACACACATACCTTAGTGATTTTGTATTGCGCAATATCCCCACTAGGGGCTTACCTAAAGTTTTTCGGAGACCCTAACGAACTGAAAACCGAAGAAAGAAAATGCAACCTCACCGAGACTTGAGTTTTGTGCGAATACATTGGAGATACATTTGAACTAAGCACAAGCATATTATCACTTCCCATATTAAATGCCCTGGCATATGCCTTGATGTTATTGAAGAAATGATACATCATTTTATGCTGCCGTTCGGCCCACCAAGTAACTTGATGTGTATCAGCAGCTCGAAATTGTACAAATGAAGCAAAAAGCTTTGGCAGTAATTTTAAGCTTACAATGACACTATTGTTGTTTGATAAATTATGTAGGCAGCCTTCAATCAATTTTGTACGTAACAATCGATCTGTGCTGAAACATAATAATGTTGCCAGAGCCTTTTCAGCGTCCAATGCTAAAGATTCGCCCGATTGACCCTTAGACAAATAGAATATGTTTATTAATTGAAACTTCATTTTCGATTGCAGTTGCACTTACAATTTTATCATCTTGCAATAGATCCCACAGCAGAGTATTCCCTGGCAGGCAAACATCATTTATAGTAAAAGTTGGCTGCAATTCTTAAGGCTCGACTGCAGTTGTCTCTTCTGCTTTACAATGCAGACTCTTGTTCGCGCTCGAAACAGGTTGTATAGCTTTGATTGATTCACCTGAGACAGAAGTGTCCCGCATCGAATTTGAAGGCAAAGCAAAGCCAGGTAATCAACTATGTGTGCGACTAACCAGCTGGGCAAGTTCTTCTTCGCATGGAGATTCATCATCGTCAAAGTCTGCCAAATTCTTCTCGGACTTGTTACTCATCGGTGATGAATAGCTTCCATCGTTTTCTACACCACTAAGAAGTTCGCTTATGTGTGCTTCACCAACAGCTCTTGTATACAGACCTTCCCCTTGTAAGTACTGTAAGTAGCACAGCCGCCGGAACAGGATTATAACTGCAATCACTGTCATTTATTACTTCATTCTCCTTCCCAAATGGTTTCAACTAGCTCATGAACCAAACGACTTAATGGAAGATTATTGTTTTTCCTTCGCTTTCGTGTTTTTTTGCGAATTTGAATCACCGACGGCTGATGAAGTTCCTCCTCGCTACTAACAGCTAATTTACCACGACGCAACGGACACGTTTTTTCGGTTGATCGGTTTTTATTTTGTTAAAATATATTTTATTAAATTGAAAACTGATGCAAACATTTTTCAAAAAAACACAAACGAAAACAAATTTTTGACTGTGTGACTGACAGTAGTGACACTTTGAGAGAAGTTTTATTGCGAAATTTTTCGAACAACTTTTCGAAGAGAGCGCTCGTAACTTAGGAGTGCTCCAGACCACTCATAACTTTTGCGAGCGCTCGTAAATGTTCACTAATATTGCTTGGTGAATAGGTTTATGGTGGATTTACATGTATCTGCATTTGGTTTCTGCACAAAAAAAGGGATGCCAAATACAAAATGTATATTTTTTAGATAGAGAGAAAAGATCAAAATGCAGAAGAACTTCGTTTCTGCATGCATTATAGGAAAGTCCTATAATACAGAAATGAAGACGAACATGTTCATCTTCTTGATGGTTCTCTTTCACTCGCTCGGATTTTTTTATATACATCTGTCCTGCTCTACTTTTCTGCATTTTGCAGATGAAGATACATGTAAATCCACCATTATGAGGCTCTTAAGTTATGAGCGCTCGTTGAATACCAGCCTAGGGCTGGTTTTGATTGGATTTCATTTTTGTTTGGATTTCGGTAGAGTACTACTCCTTTTTGATTCCAATCGAATTATTTTCTATTGTTCCGAGACTAATTTGTGAAATATTAATGTGTGTGTTCGTAATAGCCTTTTCACACCAAACCCAAAACCCGCGAAAATATCGGTTTTTGGCTGAAAACCAAGATCGAAAACACAAGTTTTCCCATACATTAATGCTAAACCACAAGTTTTGATAAAACACAATTTTTAAATAAAACCTGTCCAAAACATGTTGGATTTGCAGGATGAACTAAACAAACACACCTTGTGAAACATTCAGCGCTCAATTAAATGTCATATAAATAGCTGACGGGTTGCTGCCAGGAAAAAATATTTTTTCTGCTGGAACACAAGAGAGCGCGACGCAGTGTTGCGCATCCTAACTACTACGTGAAATTGATCGGTTAAGAAATAAATTAATTATAACGAATCAGCATTGATTGTATTTCCATTATTAAATTCCAAAATTAATAAATTGTCTTTTAATTGCACATAAAACATTTCATTTTTCCCTTTTCTGTGGCACTGAAAATTTTCAAAGTGGCGCGGCTCTTCCTCGAAACCATTGTGTTTACGCAAAACAAATGAAATGTCAAATGAAAACTTGTAAATTTTCGGTGTGAACGCATTTCAAGTTTTCGTAATCCAATTGCTGAAAACCTGGTTTTGGATTTGGTGTGAAAAGGCTTTAAATTGTCTGATATTTATGTATATTTTGCACGTTCAGACGACAAACATTTATTTGACAAATAGTCCAATGAAAGGGTTTATATGTATATGTGTGTTCCGAGTCTACTCCTTTATTAATTCCGGAACAGAAAAATACTCCGAAAACATTTCTCGGAACAGCCAATCGAATTATTTTGGAGTAAGCGGAGTCAAAAAGGAGTAACTCCGAACATCCAACCGAAAACGACATAAGTTACGAGCGCACTCTTGGAAAAGTTGGTCGAAAAATTTCGCAATAAAACTTCACTTCTCTCAAAGTATTGTCAGTCACTAAGTCAAAAATTTGTTTTCGTTTGTGTTTTTCGGAAAAATGTTTGCATTAGTTTTCAATTTAATAAAATATATTTTAACAAAATAAAAACCGAAAAAACGTGTCCGTCGCGTCGTGGTAAATTAGGTGTTATTGCAAATGGAATTGGTAGCAACCACTTCATCCAATATTGTTGGAATGTTTCATCTTTGGAAAATTGCCTTGCGAGCCCACAACACCGAAGTATCTCTAGCAGCTATCCAGTATACAAACATGTACTACATGGGTCAGCAGTTAAGACTAGAGAAAGAATTTGTATCGCAGTGCATGGCTCATTTGGTTCAGGCTTTAAATGTCTTAAGAGGGTAATTCTTTGTGATTCTATGATTATTGCGTTTTATTTATTCTGTTTTCTACCCATTTTAGTTGTGAAAAAGAGTACGCCTAAATGTGTGTTCAACGTGGTCTTATGCTTTTAAACACACACCTGGAGACCTTTCGACGGAGATACGCTTTTCATCTGAGGCGCTGGGCTATCGAAGGCAAAGGTATCCGTCCGAATAGTTTTACAACCAGCCGGACTGTCGGAAAAATCAATTTTGCATATGCATCCCTGTGACTTAATAGCAGCACTTAAGGCTGAGATTTCAAAATGGTATGTTTGCCAGCATTTTATTTAAACGTCACCAATTTTGTGTGTATTGTATTTAAAGGTGGGAGAATCTTCAAGGTGGGGCACCTGCATCTGGGGTAATAGCTCCTGTGCAAGGGCTATTGTTGAGCGAAGGTCCTCTTAGAATTTTAACCCATGTGGGAAAATAGCAGAAGATTTTCAAATAGAATTTCAAATAATAACGGAATTATAGTATTTGCCATGTTTAAATATATAGGTTTGAATCTTGAATATCTTTGGAAATTTTTATAGCAACTATCGGGAATTCGCAAAAAGCGTAACATACTTATGGGCGGAATTAGGAACAATGAAGTATCTGGGTATAAAAAGAAAAAAAAAAAAAAGAAATGACTTTTATTAGATGGACATAGATATCTATTTGGCTATCTACAGCCTGTTCAGGAAGTAGGTTTCGGTGCTGAGTAAAATTAAAAAAAAAAAAAAATAATAAATAAATAAATAAAAAAAAAAGGAAGTAAAAATAGAAGAAAAAAAAAATATTAGTGAGCGAGTGGTGGATTCGAACTGGCGTAATTGGAGATTGCATGGGCGAGTGTCTAAGCCACCCAGCTACGGAAAGTTATGGTAAGGCTAGATCGGAATGGAACAATAAGCGATACCAATGTTTCATAGGATGAAGACGAGTTGGATGTACATGTAGGAGCCAGGGATAATGATGTTCGTTGACTAATACTATGAAAATGGAGGTTAATCGGGGTGAGGAGTAAGGAGTTTTAGCAGAATTTTGACTGAAAAACCCTAATATTATTTCACCTATTAATGGAAAATTCTAATTTAAATTTAAAATCATGAATTGGATTTTTATGATTAAAAATTCTATTTAAAATACCACAAAATCGCAAGCCGGATGCGCTTCATTAGTGGTATTTTTAACGAAGGAAGCTCAGGACGACGTGCAGTAAGAAAACGTAGAAGAAAGTTAAATCAGTTGGTTTTGGATAGTGGTGAGCAATAGTCGGTGTCACGTCTCAAGGTCACCAAAATATAAGTGTCGATACCTAACGCGAAATAAAAATAAAATTAAAAAATAAAATCAAAATCTAATAAAAATTCGGTTGTAAGGAATTTATACTGGTAAGTAAACATGTGGCTGCAGAATCGCACGAAGCCAACTGGTAGTTCTTCTGGTAGTAAAAAAGAAAAAAAAAAATTGTGTTCTTCCACCTTCACTTATAGGTACTGTGCGCAAATCCGACACCACGCCGTTGTCAAATTGTCGGTGGGGCACCATCGCTACTTGGCAGGCACCAGCTCCCCACTCCGAAACGCACATGCTAGTGTTCTAGCGCCAAAACCAACGACTTGTCAGGGCCGCAGTCTCAACGCCCTTAGCGTATTGACGTCACATCAAGACATCTAACAGCAAAAAAACAATCATCTTTAAGAAAAATACCGATACTACAGCGACACATCATCTTAACCAAACAAAATCCACCAGAACATACAACATCAATAGTAACAGCAACCTATGTGGTTGCCTCATCAAGATCCGCAAGAACATACAACATCAACAGTAACAGCATACGCATACAACGCCTCATTAAAATCCACCAGATTATACAACATAATCAAGAGCAAACACATACGACTTCATCCACCTCGTCATCAACCGCAAACACTTACAACATCGACAACACCTTAATACGAACAACATTCTACTTAAGAGATATTATTTAAAAGCTAAGTACCTATTCAGTCGAAACTTACATACATACATATTTTGTTTATTTAAATCAATCATACAGAAAAAAAAATCATACACAATTGAAATCTAACTTTAAAAGTTATATTTACTAGCATATAAGAGATAAAAAAAAATTGAAAACAAAAATATTGAATGACATTAATTTATGAGTAATTAGGTTTTTTTTTTTTAATCTTTCTATGTAAAGCGAAACGATATAAATTCATTCAAATTTGATTTAATTCAACAGGTACATATATTTAGCTAACAATCATCACACATATATTAAAGAATATAACAACTACATCATTCGTTAAACAAACCAATTGAAGCGGTGCACCTCATCATTGGACGTCAACTTTGATATACATACATCATCGATTTAAAAAACAAAAATTCATTCAATACAAAAAACCAAAAGTGTATTCATGAAAAGTTTGGTAAGTCATTTTAATAATACCTTTTAATTGATCTTATTTGAAAGTTTTTTTTGTCGATCTCGCTACAATACATACATATACATGTAGGTACCTATTAACTTAAATGCCCAAAGGCATGATATATGTAGGTGGTATACAAAAAAAAAAAAAAAATAAGTGAAGTCAGTAAAGCATATTTTTAGGCGATTAATTTTTAAATTTGTTATTTAAAATTTACAGTGGGATACTTCTTTTACAATTAAACAATTATAAACCATATCTTAGGGAAAATCATATTTAAAAGAAATTTTATACATGCATACATAAGTGCACACATTCAGAGGAGAAGTCTATAAATGTATAAAACTAATTTGAAATGTTATACATATTATAGCTAGCTACGCTCTAAGATATTAAAAAAAAAAAGAGAAAAGACGTTAATAAATCATCAATGGGCCTTACTAATAATCAAAAGCTAATGTCGACTATTAGTTAACTGGAAGGTTAAAACAAAGTGCTGAGCTTTAACAAAATGCTACCAATAAACAATTTAACCTTCTCACTAACTAGTCTCAAGACTTTTCTTGAATCTTTTACAAAATCTACTACAAATTAGAAAAAAAAATTGAATAAACTGTCAGAACTGTCAAAGATCAATTGTTTTTTTTTAAACTACCCAAAAATATTAAAATTTTGTAAAATGACGAGTGACGAAGATATATTTTTTGATTTAAATATAATAGCAGAAACTTTTTCATCACGTAAAGTTAAAATGTATAAAGAAAGGATAGATCCATTTACGAAGTACAATGAAAATGAATTCTTTGGTCATTACAGGTTGGTTAAAGTTCTCTTCTTATTATTGGAAATTAATTCAAGTCTATCGTATAGATTCACTAAAGAAAATGCCAGATTTATTATCGAAGCTGTTAAGGATGATGTCGCATCTCGGACGAATCAAGGCGGCGCACTTTCACCTGAGCTCATTGTTCTGGTCTCGTTGCGATACCTGGGCAAAGGATCGTACCAAAGTGATACCGGTAGTTTTTTTCATGTGTTCATATGTCGCGTCTGTATTTTTCAATCCCACTTAATTGCTTTTTAACAAGGTGATCTTCATAATATTTCTCAACAAGCTGTCAGCAATTGTGTGAGAAAGTTTGTTATAGCACTAGCTTCAAAAACAAGAACATTTATCAAATTTCCAACAGATGCTCGAAGCCTTCAAAGAATGAAGCAAGACTTTTTTAGCGTTGCCATGTTCCCTCAGTGCATTGCAGCTGTAGACTGCACGCACATTAAAATTAAAAACCCAGGTGGCGAGTTCGGTTCACGCCATAGATGCCGAAAGAATTTTTATTCAATTAATGTTCAGATAGGTGTTCATTTTTCTGAAAAAAGTCTTGCAAAAACTGATTTTTTATAGGTTGTTTGTGACGCGCATGGCAAAATTCTAGACATAGTTGCTAGATGGAGAGGATCAGCTCATGATTCCAGAATATGGCGTGAATCTGTTATAGCAACACGGTTGCAAAACGTAGATTTAAGGGGAGGAGTTGTTTTGGGCGACGGTGGATATGCATGTTCGAAAATATTGATGACTCCGTTCCGAATATCGGCTGAACTAAGTCCAGCAGAACAGCGCTATAACAAAGCTCATATCCGAACAAGAATAACAGTAGAACAATTGTTTGGACAGCTCAAAAACAAATTCAGGGCTTGTTTTAATGGAATTAATGTCAACTATGACACAGCCAAAGCAACCATAGTAGCAATAGCAATATTGCACAACATATCAAAAGATGGCTCAAATGGTACTTTCACAATCTTCTTTATTTAAATCAAAATAAAATTTTTCAATATTACCTTAAGGTTTCTTAAATGACACTCTAATCGAGAGTTTACCAGAACCAGAGAGTTCTGAACTTGAAGAAGAGGAAACGATTCCATCAACAAGTAGTGTACGTGGGACTGGATATAGAACGCAATTCATAAGAAAGTACTTTTCGTAAAATGTATTTTTTGTATTTATTTTCATTGCACTTCATAAATAATAATAATAACAAAATAAAAACAATTTTAACAAACATAAAAGGAACTTCAAAATACTTAATAATACAAAATTAACTCAAAACAAATATTCAGACTTCAATTTTATTTTAAATCTAATTATTAAAATATGTACAAACATACATATGTAAATGAGAAAAAAAAAACTATTTTCAACAAACATAAAACATCTTCAAAAACACTTAACAAATATTAATTAAAACCAAAAAAATTAGACTTGAAAATTACAGTTAGCCAAAACTCTTAAAAATACAAAAAAACAACAAATAATTTATACGTTATTTTGAAAATGCCTTATTTGCATATTCAATAAACAGAGCTTTCTTTTCTGGACTTGAATTTTTATCCTCTCTCTTTTCTCCTTGAGTTGAAAAATATTTTTGTTGGCCTTGGTTTCGTCCTCTACCTGCACTATCCTTTTTCTCAGCAACTCTTCCGATGAGGCAGTAGTCGGAAAGATCCTTTTCTTATTTGCTGTGGGTCTTTTCGGTGCCGACATTTTATTGCTATCATTCAGTGGTGCAGCTGGTTTTGGCGAATCCGTTTTTCTAAAGCAATAAATAGAAAAAGAACGTAGGTATGAAATATACATAGATACAGAAAAAAATCACTCTTGAAAAACACATATACGCATATGTATGTACATATGTGGCGAATGATGTACCTATCCATATTCCAAGAGTGATTTTTGTTAGAACTGCTTCTACGCAAAAACTTTCGATGATTCTTTTGAAAGTACCTACCAATAGCTGATTTCAAAAAGTTATCAACTCCTATCTTTTTGAAATACGCGTTTGTTACTTTCGAAAGAAGCATCAAAAGTTTTTGCTTAGAAACAATACTAAATGTGGGTGTAACGATAGCGACACAGAACTCTTCGGCACAAGGCAGCTGTGGTTCTGGCTTAAGTTGAAAAAAATTGTGTTGAACTTACTTTACCAAAATCTCCAGCTCATTCGGTAATTCATTTACTCTGAAAATAAATTAATTCCTGTTAGTATCTTTCACAAGTAAATTCATAAATTCAAAAGCTATATACGTTTTTTCTCTCGCATAAAAAGCATCGCCATCATAAGCGGATAAATCTTCCAAGAAATCGTCTTTGGCTATCTCTTCAATCTCATAATCGAGTTCGTCCGGTTCCTTCGGTGGAGATCCGCCTCCAGTTTGCCTTTGCGATCTCTTAAATTCAGAAATCTTACTTCGAGACAACTGCCTACGGCGGTTCCACTGATCTCTTATTTGTTTCGTCGTTACCTGGTACCCATTCGCGTCAAACGACTTTTTGATGCACTCCCAGGCTTCACTTTTTTTTTTATCATCGATAAACTATTAAGTTTACTGTCGATCATTTCTGCGAAGGGTTTTATTACTAATAAAAGAAATTCTACCATTTCAGGTGTCCAATTGCTGGATCTTTTTCTTTTGTTGGCAGTATTCTCCATTATATATTTTGTTGTACAAATCGAAATATTCACCCGACCGTCGGCGCATACACAAGAAAATTTAAAAAAAAAAAATAATAATGAACTGTAATAATTTGTTCGCTACCTTACTGGTTCAGTGTTGTCGTATCCGTTTTCACCACTTCTTTATTGTCAGCACTTATAGTACGTTCACGTACTTTTTGGAAAAAGTACAAACGTATGAAATAAACAAAACAAAAACCAGTTAAAAGTTAAATATGATGGTCAGAACAATATTATTGTTGTTTATTTTAGTTTGTGCCCACGTTCTGTAACATCTCACATAGAAAAATCAGTCGAGAAACGATGAAAAATGCAACAAAACTCATGCATTTTGTTTGGACACAGGTGTCTTTAGCACATATTTTTTTATAGCCTGATCCACATCTGTGTCATGTGGTGTGTTGTGGAGTCGTATGTTGCTATCGCTACAATGTATTTCATATGTGTAGAACCATATTTGTCTCGTGTGTTGTGTTTCAGTGTGGCGCATAAAATATATGGAATCACAGCGACACACGACTCCCCAACACAACACACGACACAGATGTGGATCAGGCTTATCTCATTTTTTATGAAATTAGGAAGTGGTTATGCCAACCAACAAAATAAGTATTGTTTTTATGTTTGGTTTACATACATAGGCCCAATTTTGAATGTTTTTCTTGTTAATTTCCTTTGAAAATATAATTTTATAACAACGTATTTTAATAAATGTAACACCAATATTCAACATAAAGGCTCTCCCAAACCAATGCGAAACATTTGGTGCGGCGAAGAAACATTCGTCAGTCAAAATTAATTTACATGGTGATAAATGAGAGTGCCTACACCAACTGCGAATGTTTCTTCGCCGCACCGAATGTTTCGCATTGGTTTGGGAGAGCCTTAAGACGTGTCTAATTATCCCTTATTGTGTATCGTGCATATGACTGTTGTCTCTTTTCCTTACACTACCTTCTCGTTTATGAGAGATCCTCTCCTACTCACCAGAGTAAGAACCAATTTTTTGGTCATGTTATTGAAACGCATGTTTTTTGATGAACCATATAGATAACTACGGCTGCTATTAAGCCAAAATAAACAAACGGTGTCACTTATCTATTCAAAAAATAAATAAATAAAATTTTGACTTTTTTCGAACCTAAAAAAGTAAAACGTAATCAAAATACCAATAGAAATCGAAACAATACTTAATATGAAAAATTTCAGTACATTTAATACTTATTTGCATACCATAAAATAGCACCACAGATACAATTGCGTTCAGATATGATTTTAGTGCACAGCTTAGAGATGGATTTCCATGTATTAAATTTTGACATTTAACTAGTGACTAAACTGGAGACTAAATTCGTTATTGGTATGTGATTTTTTTGAAATCTGGAGATTTGCATTTAACTATTTACTAAATTTGGTTATTAGTAAGGCCCAATGTGATTAACTTATAGATAAAAGTGAAAACTCAATTCTGCACTCTCACATACATACGTAACTGTTCAGATTATTTTTTTTTTTGTTATTTTAATTTTTTTCTCTTTGATATTTACTCTTAAACTTATGTACATACCTACTTGCATATATATGCAAATTAATATCTATTGTTGTTAGTAATCAAAAAGAGAAACAAAACGAATTGTCATTATAGGGTAACTGTTCGAAGTTATTGAAGGTGTTAGTAAATTTTTTTTTGTTAATTTGAATAAAAAGTTTATTTTGTAAAATCTTAAAAATTTTGAAATGAATGTGTTATGATTTAACAGCGTGTTTCTTACAATGGGAAGATGGCTCAAGAGTTATTTCAGGTCTGAATAAGATTATTAGAATGAAGTTCTAAATAGCTTTTGGAGAGTGGGCGTGGATATTGACTGGACCTGGAATAGTAGATGAAGAGGAAGAATAAGGTGGGAATGGTAAGGAAGTAGTTTTACCACCGGACTCCAAATTAGGGGGTTATTGCAATAGACGAAATGAGGTCGCAGTAACCAAGGATGCCTTACTTTAGTGACGCGTGGGTGGGATTTGCCTCAAGGACAATCAAGATCTTGTCCTCCTTTCTCTCTCTCTCCAGGGTTTCCACTATAAACTTTTTTGTGCTAACGAAGTTTTTATTTAGCTTTGTTGTATTTTTTTTTCTATTTTCATATTTTTTTTTTTAATTTCGAAATGCAATTGCAAGTTAATAGTTTACTACACAGTCTTTACCTCATTTACACATGGGACGAATTTCGGTCTCCAAGATTTTTTTTTGGAACTTTTTTTTTTATTTTATTTTGTTATAAAACATTCGGCATGAATACGTAACGACAGTTCTGGCCTACAATAGCAAGAACCTACCCATCCGACGAGCAAAGCCTTGGAAAATGCAAGCATGCCGAGCTATTGATAGACAGGACACCCTCCGCACCTGCTGCCAGGATCGGCCAACAGAGTCCTGTAAGCTGGAGGACGTAATGGTGGTACAAGGAGTGGGGGTTTATGTAGGCTTGAAACTAGGATGATTTGGATGTGCTCGCCTATGACGTTTTTTTTTTGTTTATAGTACCTTCCCTAAGGGAGATATGGAGTCGTCCTAGTTGAGAGTCCTTAACATACCATCCCAGGTTCTGTTACACCCAGGGACAAGAACTGACATCTGAGTATGACGAGCGGAGCTTGGGTGACGTTGGTTTTAAAGATAATCAGGTATGTACATTAAGTGCATGTACTTCAATGTCATACTGGAAATCTGGACGAGGTGCCCGCAGCTAGGAACCATTACAACCACCTCCGCCTAAGGAATGCCTGCCCACAGTTCTTTTACTACAGCCAAAGTATTTTGAAAAGCTGTTTCGATTGATGCAAACACTAACTTGGCGATATGGAAATCCAAGGAAACAACAATATTCAGACCCACACAAAAGCACAATTGTTATCGCGTCGTGTATGGGACATCTTGGCAATACTACCCACCAATCCCAATATCCTGGAATCATTTCAAAATCTCAGCGTGGATCTTTTCGAGTGTGAAACGGCTGACAATGCAGAGGAACGTAAATTTCGTAGAGACGCCATTAAGAGAAAACTGGCTGATCTCTTAAACCCCGGAAATTTACAAAAGTTCTATACTCTTTGCATATAGTCGAGAGTTTAGCCGTGAGCAATTTAAGCTCATCTTCAGGTAGTTGTTGTAATGGAGACTTTCACAGCTCAAAATCAATAAGTATAAACCGACTGTTAAGCATGTCATCATCATCTTCGTCCAAAAGCAACTCAAGTCAGTCGCCGCGGAAAAGTGGTCGCCGAAGAAGAAATAGTCCAGGAAAGCGGTGGAGGTGCTGATGCTAATATCAGTGATGAAAAATCGACAAACGCTGAAAATACTGCAAAACTTGTGGAACAACCTTCAAAGCCTGAAAAAACGGAACTTGATGCCGTTGCCAAGAAAACAACTGAGGAGAACAATGAAAATGAACTGCCCCGCGAAGAGGAGGAGGACTTTCCAACAAACCCAAATCCTCCATCACCAGTCGCCTACGACCTTAAGTGGAACGAGGTATTCATCAAGTGTGGAGGTTTACAGAATTTGTATGACATTTTTGTAAGCGAAATGTTGCAGAACATTCGTCATAACAATATTAAGGAATGGAGGCATGATTGTCTCGCCAGCTTGCTAAGAATTCTGTGGCTTTTGGGCTTTGAAGAACAGCGATCAGAGGACATTCCTGTAGCGATTTCAAAGCCTCACACATTCATGCTTGAAATGATGGAAGTCGATTCATGTCTCAAGCGACTGGCATCAATACTAAATGATGAAGCTCACACCCACTTCACTAACCAATTGCATATACGCACTGGTTTTTGGGGCCGCGCTCAGGTAGTACAGTATACAATGAATATAATGGTAAGTTTTGTGCACTCGTCAGAAAATGCGCGCATATCACTGTGGAATGCTCCGGAATACTGCGGCTGGGTGCGAAAGTTAATTTTAGAAGATTCAGAACCATCAGTGAGACGTGAAATATGCGCTGGATTGTATCGGATTTGCTTGGGAAATTCTCAAAGCTATCAGGAGTTGTTGAGCCTTCTATTGCAAAAATTAATCTCATTTCTTCCTGTTGCCGAAAAATTACCTGCTTTCAGCAGTTTCACACTCATTTCGTATCGGATGATGGCGAAGAACCTTATGGGCCAGCATGTCGTGATTACTTTTGGTTATTGGCGAGGCTTGTTGATACATTGACACCAGAAATGGTTAAAGTATCTCTTGATGAACCAAATGCAAGCACAATAGACATCGAAGGGTTGCGTCACACTGTCTCAAAAAGTATCCTTAACCGAGACTTTTAAAATTTGAAATAAAATATGTATAACGATTTAAATTTGTATTTTGTCTCAGCTGACGTAATTAAATTTTATAAGTCATCAGTTTATACAACCGTACCCAATGATGCACTGAAAAGAACTGACTTACCACCTTATCTATTCAGTATGAATATTTGCAATTTAATCTAGAGACAGATCAAATTCAACGGAGAAATAGCTTTTCCTAAAAGTTCAACTGTTGCTACTGGGCTAAGTATCGCGAGAAATATCCAGGTCATATTACGAAGCGGTCTTTACCTTAGAATATATTTTGTTAATGTTTTCGAAATAAAAATGCTGTAGAAAATAAACTTAATTAAATTAATACAAATTATCGGACAAATTATTCTAGCTTACAAGTAGTGGCCACAAATTAAGTCTGCAGTAGATAAAGGAGAATGTGCAAAAACATATATGGGACCTGGTCTACCTAAGGCCGAAAAACGAGACTTAGGTAAATGAGTAGGTACTATGGAGTGTACTATATTGGCTAAAATAAGCAACCAAATAAATAAGAAAAACATTTTGTACTATACTGCCTAAACCCCATGGCTTACAGTTTGTCCATATTCAAAAATGATGCTCTTAAACTAAGCTTTCCAACGTTGTATATCTCAATTGTGGCCACTAAACGCATAATTTATTCCCATTCATTAAATTCGCTAAATCAAATAAAAAAAAGTAGAATTTTCTTACTGTTAAGCGAATTATTCACCAACCATGATATCGGCCATTGGTATAAAAGTTCCTTTATTTTGGTATCTATTTACATCGAAAGCGACCAATACTGTCATTTCAATAGAACACTATTGCAATTCATTTTTGGTCGGATTGCAATCTGTGTTGCCATATACTGCCTGAACACAATGGCTTACAGCTTTGTGTCGATACAAACAAATTATGTACTAGGGCTAAGCTTTCCAACGACATAATACATCTCATTTGTGGGCAATAGCAAGACTTTCCATTTTTATTTAATTTCCATCCAAAATCAAAGTTTTTGGTAAACTTTAATAAACAAACTAAGAAATACACTCGTGGTTTACACTTAATTTTTTGTGTGGTAGCAAATAATTGTTATTTTACTATTCACCTATACAGATACCAAACAACAGGATTGAGAAGGAGCGCATGTAGGCGAAACCACAACAGGTACTGGAACATAGGTTATTGTCGGTTCATCTTGAACAAAAGTTCCTTGACGTTCAAGTGTTGGCGGCCGGCGCGGTGGCGGAGGTTATGTGATATGTGATGGCTAAAACAGATGTGCAGCGAGTCTGCACGCATCTCTGCATGCAGAGCTGCACACGAAACACATGTGCATAGTTTCTGACATTCATGATGCATATTTATGTCGAACAAATACATGAAAGCACAGCGTTGCCGAAGTAACACAATAGTGATGGAATGAGATTTTCTTCGTTAGACGATGGTAGGATGGCAACGCCGGCTTCATGGATTCTTAAACAAAAATCACCAACACAAACAAATTTTTTGAAAGAATGGCAGGTGATGTCAATATGAGTAATGCCAAATAGCAATTATTTAGAAATTTTCGTTTTTCAGTTGTGGCTGCAATGAAACTAGGCAGCAAATTTAGAAAAAGAGACATCATGCAGCGCTGCGCTGCATGCAGAGTTTGAGAGAATCTGCTCCCATAAGAACCTGTGTAATTTAATTTCGCTGCATGGAAAATGCTGCACATCTGTTTTAGGCATTGGGGTTTCTTACGTCCAAGTACTGCTTTTACAACCGATTTTTCGCTGAAATTCACTTCAGTGGCAGAATATTTATCACCTAGCTTCACTATTCTAATCAAACACTTGGCAGGACCCTCCTCGTTTTAAAAGTTATTCTGATAGCACGACTTGGTTTCAGAAGTTTGATAACATTCCATTATTGTCACTTTCAGCACAGTTCTTGTCGCTAATGAGAAGTTGTCGCTATTACGACTGTTCGCATTGAACAGGCTTCCTCGATATCTGTGTAATTGCGCTCAGCGATTAAATATGCCATTGCTTTGATAGAAGACATCTCTTCGGAGCAATCGTCAGTTAAAGTTAGACTTTCTTGATCGTTGCTTGCACCAATTGAATCTGAAATTTGGCAGTGAGCGGCTCCACAGTGGCCTTTTACTAACGAACAATAAAGGAGAACGGGCAGAAATGTATGGAAACTGGTCTAGGAACCAATAACAAGGAGACGTCGTTTAAAAGGTATTTTTGTGTACATGAATATTACTATATTAGTGCATTCCAAATCACTGTGTGTCAACAAAGATTGGAATTTGGTACATATAATTTAAACATTTAATGTAAGTAGGTATGTAATTTAGTATAGTCAACAATGTGCTGGCCTAACCAATAACAACAAGACACATGTTTCTGAAAAGGTCTTTTTATGTACTACAATAGCTACTTTCACAGTTTACTTTAAATCCCTGTGTGAAAAAAGTTTTCGCTAATTAAGTTTGCGATGTAGTGAATTTTAATATAGAAAATGTATATTTTGTAGGTATGAAGTATAGGGGAAAATGTGCTGGTCCAACCAATAAGGACGCGACGTACGTCGTTGTACAGGTATTTTCATGTACTATAATGGTAACAGTAACTACAATAGGACAGTTCATTTCAAACCGCTGTGTAAAAAAAGTTATTCGATAATTAAGATTGTGATGTGGTTTAGTATAGAAAATGTATACAGCATAGGCAAAGTCTTTTATTTCATACTAAAATGTGCCCAATCACAATTTTAATTATCGAATGACTTTTTTCACACAACAATTTGAAATATGCGGTCTAGGTAAATATTGTAGTGTGTACATGAAAATACCTTTCCAACGACGTATGTTGTGTCCTTATTGGTTGTACCAACATAGTTTTACTATACATACCTACAAACTGTACATTTTAATTATGAGATAACTTTTTTCACACAGGGATTTAAACTAAGCTGTCGAGGTAAATATTGTAGTGCATAAAAATACCTTTTCAGAAACATGTGCCTTCTTGTTATTGGTAAGGCCAGCACATTGTTGCCTATACTACATACTTACATTATATTTGTTCAAATAATATTCACCAAATTACAATTTTTGTTGGCCAATAACTTTTTCCGCACAGCGATTTGGAATGAGCTGCCATAGTAAGTATTCATGTATACAAAAATACCTTTTTAACGACAAATGTCTCGTCTAAGTTAAAGAATTTATGTCTCCTTTAAGTTTAAGAACTTAATTCATTTATGTAGGTACTGACATCAAAAAACGGGATCTCGAACGATTCCGATTACGACTGCTTGAGGAATTGTGTTCTTTGCAACCCAACGCGGGAGAATCTGATGATCTTCTTCGTTTGCCTTTCTCGTCATGCGAATTATCCTTAGCATATCACAGACAGGTAGGTTTATTTTTATGAAACGTTAATGAAATTAAAAAACAAAAGACCAACTTCCCAGTAGGAAATCTCGACGTCGATGAAATTTTTTGGTGAATTCATGAATGGATTCACCGACTGTTTCCATCGCGGAACGGTATGTAATGATTTCATAAAAAAAAGGTTAGGCATTTTTTCATCAGTTAACTAAATTCAAATGAATTGAATGCTTACAACTTACTAAAATTTCAGTTACAAAATCATAAAAGGTGATTCCACTGATGAAGAGTAATGCATAGGATCATGACTTCGTAAATGATGTTTGGTTCTCTGCTTTGGTTGTTCTGTCTTCTTGCCGAGAAAGAAAAAATACAAATAAAAAGCCTTTTCTCTACTTTCCATGATGATTTCAAAGATGGGCAAAAAAATACACGAGTTTTTGAACCAAATAGAGAAATATTCTTCTTTACATAATGTTTCCTAATAAAATAATAATAATTAATAAAACAAATAATTACTGCCTTTTCTCTACCTATTCGAAGTAGGTACGTTAATATGATAATTAGTTCCTGATTGATAATCGAAATTGGGTTCTATGCATTGTTGTGGTTTTTTTTTTTCTTAAATAAAAAAAAAACATACCCATTGCCTATTTTGTACCTAACCCGAGAAATGCGAACATTTCAGGGGTGGATGGTAATGTACAGAGTCATGCACATGCTTATGACAAGAGTTCGTGGGTTTTTTTTTAGAGAAAGAGAAAAAAAATTAAACCAGAATTTCCAGTTTTTTTCGCTATCATTAAATAGCCTTTTGTTCTAGAAATTGTGTGTCATTTCAAGTTCATTGTCTTTTTTGTACCTGCCCCGAGAAATGAAAGGATTTCAGGGGTGGATGGGAATGTACAGAGTCATACTTATGACAAGAGTTGGCGTTTTTTTTTTAGAGAAGGAGAGAAAAAACATATAAACCAGAAATTCCCGTTTTTTTTAGCGATCATTAAATAATAACCCTTTTGTTCTAGAAATTTGTTGTCATTTCAAGTTCATTGTCATAAGTGAAAGCAAGTGTAATTAAATACGTATTGAGTTTTATTAAGTTATCTACATACATATAACTTGTTACACGAGAGCAGTTTTTTTTATTTTGTTCAAAGGAAGAAGATATATACATACATACATTACTGATGGTTATGATTTTATTATATAATGAACTTTCACATATTATTCATTATAAATCATGCAGTGATGTATAACCCAGTTTCTTTCCATTATATTTTTCATCCAATATAATTCATTTGTGAATGACAGTGCTACATTAATAAAGTGATTTCATGGATGAGCATTCATGGTATTTTTCACCCTCTGAATAAGCAACTCTTGCTTACCTAGTGATTTCATAATTGAACGTTCATGGTATTTTTCAGCATATTTAACTCATATATGAATTAACGAGTTACATTTACAAAGTGAATTAATGGGTGAGCATTCATGTCATTTTTCACTCGGTGAATAAGCAACTCTAAGCTATCGAGTGATTTCACAGCTTAAAGTTCATGCTATTTTTCATCGCATATAATTGCTTATGAATAAACTAGTTACCCCTACTTCGTGATATCACTGGTAAATATTCACCTACAAAATCACTAGGTGACCGGCCTATGACAGCCCCATGTTAAATTCACCGCTGTTTTCATGCCAAAATTCATGGGTTGTAGCTTCCACTCACCGATGAAAAAGCTAGTGATTCCGACATGAATTTTTTGAAATTTGCTACTGGGTTGGTTCCTGTTTTGCACAGTTATTTGATAAAAAAACAAAACACAAGAGCATAATGAGTATACTTTTAATAATTAAATAGGATTTTCAGATTTTACAATTTTTTTGTTTGATTCTTTAAATTGTTGACATTTTGTCTTAGCGCCAGCTGTCACTCATTTTCGAAAACAGTTTGATTTCACAGTTTGGGTATGCCTGATAGAGAGAGTGTTACGGTAAAATTTACCGCAACAAATGTCATCCTTCGATTCCTTCCTTTCCGTTATTTACTTTTCGTTACGGCTGCAAAATACTGGCAAGGTTGAGGGCAACCATGGTATCATCAACCATTGGTGTACTTAGCCAGTGTTCTGCAAAAGTAACATAAGCAGGTGTACTAGATATTTGGATCTTACAATTGGAACAGGCGGTTCTCAATTCCATATGTTCGTGGTTATCATGTAGACAAGTGGTCGCATGCAACGAGAAAAATACCGGTGGATGAGCTGAAGAGATAACGAGTCAGGCGGGCTCTTACCTACTCATAAATCAACAACACAACATCCTAAAAAAACATCTTTATTTAACTAAAATTAACTTTTCCTAACTTAACTTAAATTGGCTTAACTTAACTTAAAGTAACTTATCTTAACTTAACTAGATTTAACTTAACTCAATCATGTATTTTAATATGGGTCATTAACGCTTAAGTCTTAATGTCCTTAGGTTTCAATTCTAGTTTTTAAATAGTAAATTGGTTATAGAAGAACTATCGGAATTGACTTTATAGAGTAGGGTCCTAATTTTGAAAATAACCCTTCCTCTATTTTAACTCGAACAAAATGTATAATGGTTTCAATCGCGCTTCGAGTCACACGCAAATAGTTTTTGTTGTAACTGAGAAAATGCTCAGATAGGCTTTTTCTCGATTTTATTTCTTTTTGGGTTTTCTCGAAAAATTTAGTTTTGCGATACGTTTGAACTCGGCCATTAAGATTCGGCAAGTTTTGGAAAGACATCCAACAACTTGCTGAATTCTTGTCTGTGAGCGTGTGAGTAAAGTTTCGTTGAGATTCAACTACGGTGGCTTCCTGCGGAGCGAAAAAGGTTTCCAGGAAGCCGGTGTGCCGTGACCGATGATCACGAAAACGAATGGCTGAATGTGTGAATGTGTGGGTGACTGGAATGGTCGAGGGAAGAATAGGTTTGTTTTTAGCTGGGAAAGCCACTCTTGAGAGAGCTAACCCAACGAACAGTTTAGATTTGGAGACGAAAAAAATTAAAAAAAGAAAAAGAAAAATCGAGGAAAAGTTTTAGTGTAAATAGGAAAAATAAAGTCGAGAAAATTTTAAGAAAAAAAAGGTGATTCGAGGTACGAGAAACTAGGAGGAAAAAAAAAAGTTCGAGGAAATAGAGGAGGAAGCTGAGGAAAAAAAAAGATAAGTAGAGCGGACATTTTGTCCAAGTGTTTAAAATCTTTTTTTGTGTGTAATATCAGAAATTCTAATAGTTCTTTTTTTTAATAATTCGTGATCATTAAAATTCTATAAATCCCTGTTAATTGTGGGACACGGTAATTCCCTTAACCGCGCGTTAACGGCCAATTTTTAATAACCTTTTTTTTTCTTTGTTTGTTTTTGATTTTTAACGGCTAACCGAAATCCATTTAAATATTTCATTACATACTTATATTCTTTTTATAGTCGAAAAAATTTTGGGTTTTTATCCTGGTTCGTCCAAGGTTTCCCAAATAAAAGTAATTTTAAGACCCCTTCTGGGAATATGATCAAACTTTGTGTTTTATTTTACATTAATTAGCTTAGAATATTAGATTTGGAATTTTGCTAATTAGCCCAATTAAAATTCCTGGCGCCCACCTTTTATTACAAGTACCCCACTGTACTTGTAACAAAACATTTCGATCGTTTTATCACTTTGATTAAAACGAATCATTTTTTTATATAACAAAATTCTTCCACAACAGAACCCAGCCCAGCTGAGCAGTCGTGGTGGTAGCTTTTTTTTTATCGTGCTACAGTTTGCTTTTTTTCCTTCGCGGCTCTTTCATTCTCTCCTTTCGTTGTTCTTCAGTCGAGCTGTCAAATTAAAGACAAACAATTATTCGTTGCACATCGTGTGCTTATTATTTTGTATTTATTTATTAATTAAAATTTGATTCGCGATAATTCGAGTAACTTAATAAATAAATGAATAATAAATACCCCCTCGCGACGTGAAGAAAAAGTGCAACAATTGGCGCCCAACAAATGGGGAACGGGCTCTTGTGACAGCAGGACAAGAGACCCGTCGGCGTTAGTTAGGTCGTCTGCTGGCGACCAACTGGAGGATCGAGTGGAACTGAGTTTCACTTTAGCGGCAAATGGTAGGGACAGTAGACCATATTTAGGAGTGAACATTTATGGAATCAAGTTTTTAGGATTACTTGATTCAGGTGCTTCACGCACAATTGTAGGAGGAGATGGGTGGAAACTTTTGAAAGAGTTAGGACTTAGGTGCGTTAGCAGATGGGGCGGGTGTAGGAGTCGCTGGATCTGTTTCTTTGCCTATGGAGGTTGAGAACAAATCCCTACTGATAGAATGTCTGGTTATACCGAATCTTCCTCACCTATTGATCTTAGGTGCCGATTTTTAGGCACTATCGGGCATAGTCCCGGATTTGAGATCAGGTATGTGGAGTTTTTCGAACCAAGAGATGGTGGCGTCGATAACAGACATGGTAGCGATTAGGGAAAAATCAGATTTGAATGAAAGCGAAGGAAAAAAGTTAGAATTAGTTTTAGAAGAGCTTTTTGAGTCAATGACCGAAGGAATAGGGTGCACCAATTTAGTTGTGCACAAAATTAGGACGTCCGCAGAACCGATTAAGCAGCGATACTATCCAGTGTCACCTGCGATTCAAAAACATATCGATCAGGAGCTTCAAGAGATGTTAGAAGCAGGTGTGATCGAGAAATCCAAGAGTCCTTGGGCATCTCCGATTCTTCTTGTGAAGAAAAAGGATGGTAGTTTTCGGTTCTGCGTTGACTATAGGAAGCTTAATGAAGTAACAGATAGCGATGCTTATCCACTCCCCTTTATTTCGTCGATTTTGGACAAACTTCGAAACGCGAAGTTTTTGTCATCTCTCGACATTAAGTCTGCATACTGGCAGATACCCATGGAGGAGGAATCGCGCAAGTACACAGCCTTTACTGTGCCGGGAAGGGGTCTCTTTCAATTTTTGAGAATGCCTTTCGGCTTGCACAACTCCCCGGCAACTTGGCAAAGGTTCATTGACGATGTTCTGGGTCCTGATCTAGAACCATTTGTCTTTGTGTACTTGGATGACATAATCATCGTCACCGATACTTTTGAGAAACACCTTGAAATTCTCAAAGAAGTTTTTAAAAGATTGAGGGAGGCAGGACTTAAAGTAGGTAGGGAAAAATGTAATTTTTGTAGGCCTTCTTTGAAATTTCTTGGTTACGTCGTAGATAGGAACGGACTTCACGTCGACCCTGAAAAAGTGGAAAGCATGTTGAAAATTCCTGCACCGAAAAACGTGAAGGAAATTAGGAGTTTTGTGGGTACAATTTCATGGTACCGTAGATTCGTACCAAATTTTGCAATTTTAGTTAGGCCTCTTACCGATCTCTTAAAGAAAGGTAAGAAATTCGTGTGGACAAAAGAGTGTTTTAGGAAAGCCAAAGAATGTTTGGTTACGGCACCGATATTGACATGTCCGGATTTTTCTCTGCCGTTTGTCGTTCAGACAGACGCGTCAGATTATGGTATCGGCGCCGTACTTTCTCAAGAGTTTGAAGATGGGGAAAAGGCAATTTGCTATATAAGTCGGTCATTGAATAGGAATGAAAGGAACTACTCTACGACCGAAAAGGAATGCTTAGCGGTTCTTTGGGCGATCGAAAAGTTGCGGCCGTATCTCGAAGGTGTTCGATTTACTGTCGTGACTGATCATCACTCATTGGTCTGGCTTAGTAACCTTAAGGATCCGCAGGGTAGATTAGCTCGTTGGGCCATTCGGCTCCAACAATTCGATTTCAAAATCATCTATAGAAAGGGCAAAGAACATGTCGTTCCAGACATGTTATCGCGAGGAGTTCCAGAGTTAGCTGGAATCTCAGATGCAGATTTGAAGCCTTGGTTGATTAAAATGAAATCCTTAGTAGAAAAGAGCCCTTTAGCATACCCGTTTTGGAGAATGGAAGATGCGCGGCTCTATAAACATGTTAGGGTGAACCATGTAGTTGTTCATGAGGAAGGTGAGGGCTGGAAGTTAGTGTTAGGAAAAAGTGATAGGCCAAAAGTTTTGAGTGAGTGCCATGATAGTCCAATAGCAGGACACATGGGTGTTAAGAAAACTTTTGCTAGGGTAGCCGAAAAATATTACTGGCCCAAAATGAGGGGGGATATCACAAAGTATGTTAGAAATTGTAAGATTTGCCAACAAGTGAAACCAGTAAACGAGAAACCAGCTGGTCTTATGACAGAAAGAGTAGGGAATTCAAACCCATGGGAGATGATTTGCGTGGACTTGGTTGGTCCATTGCCAAAATCTTCCAGGGGTTTTATTTATATTTTGACGGTGGTGGACTACTTCACGAAGTTCCCACTTTTGTTCGCGTTGCGTTCGGCAACAGCGAAGGCGGTGTGTAGGGAATTGGAGGAAAATGTTTTCCTTCTGTTCGGTGTACCTAAGTGGATCGTCTGTGACAACGGTCCCCAGTTCCGTAGTAAAGAACTGAAAACGCTTAGCGAAGCGTACGGGTCACAACTTCGTTATACAGCGCACTATCATCCACAGGCGAATCCTGCGGAGCGCATAAATCAAATTATTACGACGACTCTCCGAGCTTACGTCTCTGAGAATCATCGAAGTTGGGATTCGCAACTGGCAAAAGTAGCCTGTGCGATCCGAACTTCTCAACATGAAGTGTTAGGTGTTTCCCCATATTTCGCGAATTTTGGTAGGAACATGGCAACGAGCGGCCATAATGTAGGCATTAGAGATAGTGATAGGGACCAAGATAGTGGGGAAATTGATAGGCAGTTTAGAAAGTTGAGAGAAGATATAGCTAGGAAGTTAGAAGCGGCTGGTAAAAAGTCTGCTAAAACTTATAACCTTAGGAGAAGAGACACGCAGTATCAACCTGGTGATCTCGTTTGGAGGAGAAATTTTTCGCTGTCAGATGCAGCAACTTATTATGTAGCAAAATTGGCTACCAAATTTGTTGGACCATTTAAGATTAGCAAACGGGTGTCACCTTGGACATATTTGCTAATTGATGACAAGGGTAAAGATCGGGGGACATGGCACGTTAAGGATTTGAAACCTTACATAGATGGTTGAGTCAAAAGTCCCTTAATCTTTTCTCTTAATTAATATTTTTTGTTAACAATTTGCTTTTGATCTTGTTTTTTTAAATAGTTTTTTAACTTATTATAATCCGTGCCATCTTTTTTTTTATTTTTTTTTCTATAGATTTTTTGTAAAATTTACTAATGATGAAAACAACCGATGTTGTGTTGTTTACCTTTTTATACCTTTCCTAGTTGAGCCTTAAGAAATGGTTTGCTTTTCTAGAAAAGTAAACACATTTCTTGGGAGGTAAGGGTGGGATTTGTTACGGTAAAATTTACTGCAACAAAAGTCATCCTTCGATTCCTTCCTTTCCGTTATTTACTTTTCGTTACGGCTGAAAAATACTGGCAAGGTTGAGGGCAACCATGGTATCATCAACCATTGGTGTACTTAGCCAGTGTTCTGCAAAAGTAACAAAAGCAGGTGTACTAGATATTTGGATCTTACAATTGGAACAGGCGGTTCTCAATTCCATATGTTCGTGGTTATCATGTAGACAAGTGGTCGCATGCAACGAGAAAAATACCGGCGGATGAGCTGAAGAGATAACGAGTCAGGCGGGCTCTTACCTACTCATAAATCAATAACACAACATCCTAAAAAAACATCATTATTTAACTAAAATTAACTTTTCCTAACTTAACTTAAATTGGCTTAACTTAACTTAAAGTAACTTATCTTAACTTAACTAGATTTAACTTAACTCAATCATGTATTTTAATATGGGTCATTAACGCTTAAGTCTTAACGTCCTTAAGTTTCAATTCTAGTTTTTAAATAGTAAATTGGTTATAGAAGAACTATCGGAATTGACTTTATAGAGTAGGGTCCTAATTTTGAAAATAACCCTTCCTCTATTTTAACTCGAACAAAATGTATAATGGTTTCAATCGCGCTTCGAGTCACACGCGAATAGTTTTTGTTGTAACTGAGAAAATGCTCAGATAGGCTTTTTCTCGATTTTATTTCTTTTTGGTTTTTCTCGAAAAATTTAGTTTTGCGATAGGTCTGAACTCGGCCATTAAGATTCGGCAAGTTTTGGAAAGACATCCAACAACTTGCTGAATCCTTGTCTGTGAGCGTGAGAGTAAAGTTTCGTTGAGATTCAACTACGGTGGCTTCCTGCGGAGCGAAAGAGGTTTCCAGGAAGCCGGTGTGCCGTGACCGATGATCACGAAAACGAATGGCTGAATGTGTGAATGTGTGGGTGACTGGAATGGTCGAGGGAAGAATAGGTTTGTTTTTAGCTGGGAAAGCCACTCTTGAGAGAGCTAACCCAACGAACAGTTTAGATTTGGAGACGAGGAAAATTAAAAAAAAGAAAAAGAAAAATCGAGGAAAAGTTTTGGTGTAAATAAGAAAAATAAAGTCGAGAAAATTTTAAGAAAAAAAAGGTGATTCGAGGTACGAGAAACTAGGAGGAAAAAAAAGGTTCGAGGAAATAGAGGAGGAAGCTGAGGAAAAAAAAAAAAGATAAGTAGAGCGGACATTTTGTCCAAGTGTTTAAAATCTTTTTTTTGTGTGTAATTCTAATAGTTCTTTTTTTTTAATAATTCGTGATCGTTAAAATTCTATAAATCCCTGTTAATTGTGGGACACGGTAATTCCCTTAACCGCGCGTTAACGGCCCATTTTTAATAGCCTTTTTTTTTTCTTTGTTTGTTTTTTTTATTTTTAACGGCTAACCGTAAGCCATTTAAATATTTCATAACATACTTGTATGCTTTTTATATTCGAAAAAATTTTGGGTTTTTATCCTGGTTCGTCCAAGGTTTCCCAAATAAAAGTAATTTTAAGACCCCTTCTGGGCATATGATCAAACTTTGTGTTTTATTTTACATTAATTAGCTTAGAATATTAGATTTGGAATTTTGCTAATTAGCCCAATTAAAATTCCTGGCGCCCACCTTTTATTACAAGTACCCCACTGTACTTGTAATAAAACATTTCGATCGTTTTATCACTTTGATTAAAACGAATCATTTTTTTTATATAACAAAATTCTTCCACAACAGAACCCAGCCTAGCTGAGCAGTCGTGGTGGTAGCTTTTTTTTATCGTGCTACAGTTTGCTTTTTTTTCCTTCGCGGCTCTTTCATTCTCTCCTTTCGTTGTTCTTCAGTCGAGCTGTCAAATTAAAGACAAACAATTATTCGTTGCACATCGTGTGCTTATTATTTTGTATTTATTTATTAATTAAAATTTGATTCGCGATAATTCGAGTAACTTAATAAATAAATGAATAATAAATACCCCCTCGCGACGTGAAGAAAAAGTGCAACAAGAGAACCTCTCTCTTTTTCGTACATCGAAAAGTACTTATGAGTGGTTGGTGAATAGCACAAATAATTTTCAAGTTAAGAAGCTCATAAAGTTAAGAGCAGTATACGAGCGCTCGATGAATACCAGCCACAATTTCATTTTGTAGATACATTTTTAAGTACATTAAAAGATAGATAGATATTAATCAGATAGAGAAAGATGGATAGTCCATTAAATATAGGCTTTCTCAAATAAGGTTAAAACACAATAAGTATACATATAATCACTTAAATATATATGTAAACGAAAGAGAACTACGCTCTCATCAAGAATTTCGGGGTCCGAGACGATTTGAGTGTCGCCCGACCCAGACAGACGACCCAAAAAGAGGCAAAAAACCAGATTTTGGTTTGGAGTATATAACCACTTAAAAATATATTTAAATTGAAGAGAATTACGCACTGATTACGAATTTCGGGGTCCCAGACGATTTAAGTGTCGCCTGACCCAGACAGACGCCCCCCAAAAGGGGCGAAAAAACAGATTTTGGTTTGGACTATATAACCACTTAAAAACATATAGAAATTAATGAGACTTACGCACTGATTAAGAATTTTGGGGTCCCAGACAATTTGAGTGTCGCACGACCCAGAAAGACGCCCTCCAAAGATGCAAAAAAAAACAGATTTTGGTTTGGAGTACATAACCACTTAAAATATATGTAAATTAAAGAGAATTACGCACTGATTAAGAATTTCGGGGTCCCAGACGATTTGAGTGTCGCCCGACCCAGACAGACGCCCTCCAAGCCCATAGGGGCGAAAACAAACATTCTATTTCGAAGGTATAACCATATCAATATCAAAAATCAGGAAAAATCTCGTCATTACAAATATGTATGTCCCAGATGCTTAAAGTGTCGCCAGACCCAGACAGACGCCCTCCAAGGCCCATACGGGCGAAAACAAACTTTCTATTTTGAAGGTAAAACCATATTAATTATAAATCAAATAATCAGAAAACATCTCATTACAAATAC
Source organism: Melangyna quadrimaculata (assembly GCA_949320155.1). Taxonomy (NCBI): domain Eukaryota; kingdom Metazoa; phylum Arthropoda; class Insecta; order Diptera; family Syrphidae; genus Melangyna; species Melangyna quadrimaculata. The sequence goes on along the minus strand of OX439483.1, from coordinate 228,491,455 downwards.
GTATTTCCCAGACGGTTAAAGTGTCGCCAGACCCAGACAGACGCCCTCCAAGCCCATACGGGCGAAAACAAACTTTCTATTGCGAAGGTATAACCATATAAATTGTATATCCAAAAAATCAGAAAAAATCTCCTCATTACGATTATGTATGTCCCAGACGGTTAAAGTGTCGCCAGACCCAGACAGACGCCCTACAAGGCGTTATAGGGGCGAAAACAAACTTTCTATTTTGAAGGTATAACCATATTAATTATAAATCAAATAATCAGAAAACATCTCATTACAAATACGTATGTCCCAGACGGTTAAAGTGTCGCCAGACCCAGACAGACGCCCTCCAAGGCCCATACGGGCGAAAACAAACTTTCTATTTTGAAGGTAAAACCATATAAATTATAAATCAAAAAATCAGGAAAAATCTCCTCATTACAAATATGTATGTCCCAGATGCTTAAAGTGTCGCCAGACCCAGACAGACGCCCTCCAAAGCCCATACGGGCGAAAACAAACTTTCTATTTCGAAAGTATAACCATACAAATTGTATATCCAAAAATCAGAAAAAATCTCCTCATTACAAATATGTATGTCCCAGACGGTTAAAGTGTCGCCAGATCCAGACAGACGCCCCACAGTGGCCCGTTTAGACAAAAGTGCTTGCGAAATTCATTTTTCGGGTGCGTTTATAATGCAAAACTTTTACATTTTCTGAGTTAACAAATGTTTGGAGCTCAAGAAATCAAAAAAATTATTTCATTTGTATGAATGGTTTGGCTTGTAGAGCCAGCCAAAGTTGACAAATATTTATGGTGAGAAAAAAACAATTTTTTTTTTTTTTAATTTGAGTGTAAAAACTAGGAAAAGAATATAAGTCAAACTTTTTTTTGTTTTTTTTTACTTGATATTTGTGTTAGTCGCTATAATCGGAAATGAAAAAAAAAAAGAATTATAAATTTTGTAAACTGCTAAATTTAATGTTTTTGAAACACCCCTTTTTGCACACTCTTTCAACTTTACATTGAGTAGAAATCAATTTTCCAAAAGTTGTCAAGCCAAACTGGACGGATAACGAATCCTTATATTTCTTTTTACTTAAAACCAAAACCAACTGAGCTGCACAGAGTTGCACAGAGCTGAGCTAGAGAGATTTGATTTGAAGAAGTCAGTAATTTTTTCTGATTTTTTTTTTGTTAAGTGCAAAAAAAAAATCATGGGAAATATTATTTCTTTGTTTTGCAGGTATAAGTTTTTGGTTTAAAATAAAATGGATTTGTAATTTAGAAGGAAAACATATTTTTTTGCTTACTTACCTAAGTTTTTTTAAAACGGTTTTATAGCTTATCTAACCCCTAATAAAACTTTTAAGTAGGAATGTTTTTGATTTCGGGTATGATTAATTATTCTCAGGTAGTTTGGTGGATAAGGGTTTTTAACCGGATTAGAATAAACAGATAGGTAAACAGATTACCTTATTGGGTGTCATAAAATTGAATATTTTTAGTGCAGGTTTTAAGGTATAAAAAGTTGTATAAGGAAAAGTTATTTAAAATGGATATACCATACAATACTTTGTTTGAAATTTTTTTAAAAGTTGATAGTACTGACGAGATTTTTTCTGCCGTAATAAGTGGACACCAGCTATCCGGTGAAAATTTACCGGAAAATGAAGAAAAATTAAGACACTTTCATTGCGCTACTAAGAAAAGATGGGTCACAGCCCATAGATCGAGATTAAATTTCATAAACAAAAATGAAAAATGGTTATCTTCATCTCTCCATATCAATACCGGACAAACAGAAGTAATGTGTGATCCCCCAACTACATCAAGGTAATCAAGAGGAAGGCTAAGGAAGTCAGTTAATGAGTGCGCAACATTCACAAAAAAACAAAAACTGATTAATGCAACAGAGGAGATAAGTACTGCAATTCTCTCTGATGCATTAGTGATAAGATATAAAAAAGACCATAAAAAGGCGAAGAGTGATGTGATCAAGGCAATTTCTACTGCAAGTCCACTTCGAGTCAAAAGAGTCAAGAAAACATTCCAACTCCACAAAAGGATCCCATAAAATAATTGTTTATGGATTTGGGTCTATCAAAAGAAAAGTATAAAATCCTGAAAACTTCGTTGAGGAAACACAATATAAATGTTCTGCCATCCTACAACACTATTACAGCTACGAAAAAAGAAGCAGTTCCAGAAATCAGCGAAATGATGGAAATATCAGCTGTTGTGAATTTTCAAGACATGATGGATCATACTGCAAGGCGGCTTTTAAAAAGCAAAACGGAGGAACAAATAATTGCACTCCCAAGAAGTTTTACCGTACAGAGCAAATGGGGCTGGGATGTATCGTCTGGACAAGGTGCGTACAAGCAAAAAATTAATACAACATAGGGTGAAACAGGCGCAAACATGTTCATGGCATCAGTTGTTCCACTCAGACTCAATAGTGCAGATTGTGAACATTGGAGGAACCCTCGCCCATCATCAACTCATTTCTGCCGACCCATAATGTTCCAATACTTATGCTAAGGAAACTAGTGATGTCATAAATACAACAATCAAATAGCAAATAGCAGATATTCAACCAACAACATATAAAGTTAATGAAGATATAACTATGTTTGTTAAACACGAGTTCATTTTAACTATGATTGACGGAAAAGTCTTAAACGAATTAACAGAAACAAAGTCTACGCGATCAAGTCCGATATGTAAAAGGACCCAAAAAAACTTTAATAACCAGGGTACGAATTACCGCATCAGTGAGTGAGCAATACGTTACTGAATTATCTGCATTTAGGATTCCTTCTTAAGATATCGAGTAAAGTATCGAGTATCGAATTCATTTCTGCAAATATTCCTACACAATATCAACTAATGGTGTTTAAGGGTGAATTAAAATTAATTTAACATGACACAGAAAATTATTCTTGCTTGATTTTAAGGCACAATAATTCAATTTGACCAAAAAATATTTTTGGCCAAATTGAATTCCAAAGGCAAATGTAAACAAAACATGAGCCCAACACAAGCAGCTGTGGCAATCGGCCAATGAAAAGTTAGGATTATTGACGTTTAGGATAATGTACTAGAACTATTGTAGTACAATACGAACTCAATTCGATACGTGATACCTCGTATAACATCATACCAATGTGATTACTCGATAGTTCGATAACGTGTTAAAGTTCCGTTGGGCGTAATTCGGCCGAAGGATGAATTAAATAACGACAAACATAATTACGACTATGAAATCTCTCCATTGCATGCTAGAATCAGGTGCATGGAATTTATTTTGAAACTTGCTTATACACTTCGACAACAGGGAGAGGAATTTGATGAATGTTTTGGGATCAAGGAGGCACAAAAGAGAAGAAAACAAGATATTCAAAGGCATTTCGCGATGAGTTTGGACTTGATGTGGATAAACCAAGGCAAGGATTTGGAAATAGCAATGATGGAAACACTTCAAGGAGATTTTTTGAACAGTCTGAGGCAACTGCTCGAATAACTGGAGTCAATGGAGAGGTTATAACTAGGATCCAAATAATACTTAATGTTTTAAATTGCAGGGAAGTAGTGAATACAGTTAAATTTGGAGAGTACACCAAAAAAAAACCGCAGAGCTATTGAAACAAAAGTACCCTCAAAAACAACTCACACCTACTCTTCATAAAGTTTTGGTTCATAGCCAACATATTATCGAATACCAATCTCTGCCACTTGGAGAATTGTCAGAAGAAGCCCAGGAGTCCAAAAATAAAGACTACAAGAAATACAGATATCTAAATACGTGTAAGGTTTCAAGAATTCAGCAGAATGAAGACCTATTTAACATGCTAGCAATCTCATCGGATCCACTAATTTCTTCCTTAAGACATGTAAGAAACCAAAAAGATCTGAAAGCACAATACTCACCGGAAATGATAAGTTTATTTTTGTTCCTTTTATTTTTTTTTCTACTTTTTGAACTGTAATCTATCAATAAAATACTTTATTAATGTACTCTCTTAGAAAAAAAAAATAAAAAAATAAAAAATCAATTAAAAAAAAGGGGTTTCTTGTTTCACTCAAATTGGTTTGTTTTCTTTTTTCTCCACTGTTTCACTTAAACTAAACTCAAATTACTTCATGAATTGATTTTCAACCTTTTTAGAATTAACTACCAATTATGTTAACCACCTTAACTAGAGCTTCTTATTTCAACAACAAATTCTGAAACACCCTGTACAATAATTTTTTTTTTAAACTCAGCATTATTATAGCCTTGGAAATTTCCTTGAAGACAAAAAAAAAAATTGTGTCGATATCTTTATTCTTTAAAGAGTTGTGATTTTTACAACCAAAAAAGTCAATACGGGCCACTGTGCGCCCTCCAAGGCCCATAGGGGCGAAAACAAACTTTCTATTTTGCAGGTATAACCATATAAATTATATATCAAAAAATCAGAAAACATCTCCTCATTACAAATATGTATGTCTCAGACGGTTAAAGTGTCGCCCAGACAGACGCCCCCAAAAGATGCAAGAAACAGATTTTGGTTTGGAGTTTATAACCAATTAAAAATATATAGAAATTAAAGAGACTTACGCACTAATTCAGAATTTTGGGGTCCCAGACGATTTGAGTGTCGCCCGACCCAGACAGACGCCCCCAAAAAGATGCAAAAAAACAGAATTGAAGTATATAACCACTTAAAAATATATATAAATTAAAGAGAATTACGCACTGATTAAGAATTTCGGGGTCCCAGACGAGTTGAGTATCGCCCGACCCAGACAGACGCCCTCCAAGGCCCATAGGGGCGAAAACAAACTTTATATTTTGAAGGTATAACCATATGAATTATATATCAAAAAATCAGGAAAAATCTCGTCATTACAAATATGTATGTCCCAGATGCTTAAAGTTTCGCCAGGCCCAGACAGACGCCCTCCAAGGCCCATACGGGCGAAAACAAACTTTCTATTTCGAAGGTATAAGCATATAAATTGTATATCCAAAAATCAGAAAAAATCTCCTCATTACAAATATGTATGTCCCAGACGGTTAAAGTGTCGCCAGACCCAGGCAGACGCCCTCCAAGCCGTATAGGGGCGAAAACAAACTTTCTATTTTGAATGTATAACCATATAAATTATATAACAAAAAATCAGAGAACATCTCCTCATTACAAATATGTATGTCCCAGACGGTTAACGTGTCGCCAGCCCCAGACAGACGCTGATATATAATTCATTTGGTTATACCTTCAAAATAGAAAGTTTGTTTTCGCCCCTATGGGCCTTAGAGGGCGTCTGTCTGGGTCTGGCGACACTTTAACCGTCTGGGACATACATATTTGTAATGAGGAGATTTTTTTCTGATTCTTTGATATACAATTTATATGGTTATACCTTCGAAATAGAAAGTTTGTTTTCGCCCGTATGGGCCTTGGAGGGCGTCTGCCTGGGTCTGGCGACACTTTAACCGTCTGGGACATACGTATTTGTAATGAGGAGATTTTTTCTGATTTTTGGATATACAATTTATATGGTTATACCTTCGAAATAGAAAGTTTGCTTTCGCCCGTATGGGCTTTGGAGGGCGTCTGTCTGGGTCTGGCGACACTTAAAGCATCTGGAACATACATATTTGTAATGACGAGATTTTTCCTGATTTTTTGATATATAATTCATATGGTTATACCTTCAAAATAGAAAGTTTGTTTTCGCCCCTATGGGCCTTGGAGGGCGTCTGTCTGGGTCGGGCGACACTCAACTCGTCTGGGACCCCGAAATTCTTAATCAGTGCGTAATTCTCTTAAATTTATATATATTTTTAAGTGGTTATATACTCTAAACCAAAATCTGTTTTTTTGCATCTTTTGGGGGGCGTCTGTCTCGGTCGGGCGACACTCAAATCGTCTGGGACCCCGAAATACTTTATCAGTGCGTAATTCTCTTCAATTTAAATATATATATTTAAGTGGTTATATACTCCAAACCAAAATCTGGTTTTTTGCCTTTTTTGGGGGGCGTCTGTCTGGGTCGGGCGACACTCAAATCGTCTGGGACCCCGAAATTCTTGATGAAAGCGTAGTTCTCTTTCATTTACATATATATTTAAGTGGTTATATACTCTAAACCAAAATCTGAAAAATCGCAGTTTTCAACCTCCTGCCTCCAGCCCCGGCGACAAAATAATCCTGCCAAACGGTTGAATTTGAAATCGTGGCCCTAGTACCTCAACATACATGTTCGCAAATTTTGGTTATACCTCTAAACCAAAAATTTGCTGTCAGCTCTTAGACTAGTAGGTCAGAAGTCAAATTCATGGGTCATATTCTTTCAAGCGGAACAATGAAGCCGCCATACAAATACAAGGCTGCAATTCTTGAAATGAGCCGACCTATAGATAAGCAGGGTGTTATGAGAGTATTGGGAATATTTAAATATTTGGCTAGGTTTATTCCAAATTTTTCTAGTAAAACGGCTGAGTTACGCCGATTAACTGGGAAAGATATACAATTGGAATGGAATAAAAAACATGATCAGGAGTTGCAACATTTGTTTAAAATAATTACTTCTGATCCTATACTAAGGGCTTATGATCCTAAAAAGCCAGTTGTTATTCAAACTGATGCGTCGAAAGATGGACTTGGATCAGTTCTCATTCAGGATGGTCTACCGGTTGCCTTTGTGTCCTGAACTTTAAGTAAGAGTGACAAAAGTGGGCACAAATTGAAGAAGAACTATTAGCTATTGGTTTTGCATGTCAACGTTTTCATTATTTTATGTATGGTCGTGAATTCACTGTAGAAAGTGATCATAAACCACTGGAAACGTTGATAAAAAGTGATATTGATGACGTGACTCCAAGATTACAGCGGATGTTTATGACATTGTTGAAATACTCGAAAATTGTAATAATTTATAAGCCAGGGAAGAACATGCTTATTGCTGACTGCCTTTCACATGCACAATTAAAAGAAATTTCAGAACTGGAAGGATTATCAGTGGTTATTCACACAGTTATAAAATCTGCTTATCTGTCAGTGAGTAATGAAAGGGAAAATTCTTCATTAGAATACGAAACTGCTGGTAGTGATGATTCAGAAGCAAGCTCGGGGAGTGATATTGAAATAAACTCAGAGCCTGTTATGCAGAATAATTATAGAACACTAAGTGGTCGTATTGTCAAACCACCGAATAGATATGATTGGTAAAATTGTAACAATCATTAAGGTTGCCTAGTCCATTTTAGGATGTTGTTTAAAATTAATTTTTTTTAAAATTGTTAAAGATTAATTTAACTAAAAAGAAAAAGCGTGGTATGTTATACATGGCATTACTGATTTTATGTTAAATATGGCAACACTGATTCATATGTCAGTTCAGTTGTGCATCATTCTTTGATTTGTAAAGACGCAATCATCGATCTAAATAAAAAATTAACATTATTAATCTTTAGTAATAAAAGTTTGTTTTATTAATATTTTGCTAAATATTATAGTATACATGGAAAAACACCTTGCTATTAAAAAATAAATAAATTATCATAGCCAGTCCCGGGGATAACTTTTAAAGAAAATAATTTTATATTTGATATCTACAGTCAATGCCCTTTCAAACCATATACATATGTTTCTTTCTAATCGACTCTGGTTTTTTTTTTTTGGGTACTCTCATTTATGTAAAACTTCTTCTTAGAAATGTAATTTTTAATTTTTAAGTCACAAAAGCACATCTATCGTCTAACTTTTGACCTTGAACGGGATCGTTCACGTTTGCTCTTTTTCGTCTTTTTTTTATGTCTTCGCTCATCGTCCGATGATGCGTGAGATGGATGTCGCTTCTCATGCTTCTTTTCCTTGCTTTTTTTGCTTTTTTTTTGATTTTGACGACTTCTTTTTATGCTTACTCCGATTTGATATAGATCCAGAGGAACTACGTGAATCATTCGACTTGCTTCTATGTCTGCTGGGCGTTCAATATGTATGTATGTATGTATGCGTGTAGGTAAGATTGGCTTTTCGTTGGATTTTTTTCAGAAAATCAAGTTCGAAATCAGAAAACCTAAATAAAAATATCTTACTTTTTTAGAATTATTTTATTGTATGTGAAAGGTACAAGGATTTTATAAGAAATTAAAAAAAAGGCAACAAATCTGCAGAAACTTATTTTCCTGCGTGAAAGGGATTCAAAACATAATAAAATAATTACAAAATATTTACAAACAATACTCGTATATTATTTTTAATTTATTTAATCCGTTAAATGCTAAGGCCCAGTTTTTCAGTGTTGGATTAAGCCTGAGCTACAGTTACGTCAGGAATCTGTTTACTAATTGATGATGAAAGCAGAATGCCTCTTTACAAAACCAGTATCAGTAGTCAGACAGACTTTTATTGGTTGTTGTGGCAAGTCCGACCACTTTTGTAAAAACAGCTATTTTTGTATCCATTGCGTTTAACACGTGGACAACAAGACTAGAAAAAAGCTTTTACCACTTAAAAAGGTTAAAAAAAATAGCTCTTTTTACAAAAGTGGTCGGACTCGCCGCAACAACCAACAAAAGTTTGTCCGACCACCGGTTTTGTAAAGATGGCAGTCTAAGCTTTCATACCCCATTATCTAATTAATAATTAATTATATATACCCCATTTATAAGAATCCATCACGGTTTAGGTATCCTAAACCATAAAAGCAACCGAAAAAGTGCGTTTTCTACCAATTTCCACCTGGAAAACCTTGTCCGACCAGCGGTTTTGTTAATGTTAAGACTAAAGCTATGAATTGGCATCATTCTTTTCCGAAGCCGTGATGAGATAGGTAAACCTACGGTCGCCTCCCGTCCTATTAACATTATCATTTTAAAACACACTTATTTGGTTCATTCAAATGTTTTATTTTATTGACTAATAGCAACAACATCGAATAAATATACATTAAAATTATTCTTTTGGCAAAAAATATTAGAATATAGTCCACTTTAGGACGTTGTTTAAAATATATGTTTTTAAAAATTGTTAAAGATTAATTTAATTAAAAAGCGTGTAATGTTATACATGACATTACTGATTATATGTTAAATATGGCAACACTGATTTATATGTCAGCCGACCTACAGATAAGCAGGGTGTTATGAGAGTATTGGGAATATTTAAATATTTGGCTAGGTTTATTCCAAATTTGTCTAGTAAAACGGCTGAGTTACGCCGATTAACTGGGAAAGATATACAATTTGAATGGAATAAAAAACATGATCAGGAGTTGCAACATTTGTTTAAAATAATTACTTCTGATCCTATTTTAAGGGCTTATGATCCTAAAAAGCCAGTTGTTATTCAAACTGATGCATCGAAAGATGGACTTGGATCAGTTCTCATTCAGGATGGTCATCCGGTTGCCTTTGTGTCCTGAACTTTAAGTAAGAGTGATCAAAAGTGGGCACAAATTGAAAAAGAATTATTAGCTATTGTTTTTGCATGTCAGCGTTTTCATTATTTTATGTATGGTCTTGAATTCACTGTAGAAAGTGATCATAAACCACTGGAAACGTTGATTAAACGTGGTATTGATGACGTGACTCCAATATTACAGCGGATGCTTATGATATTGTTGAAATACCCGAAAATTGAAATAATTTATAAGCCAGGGAAGAACATGCTTATTGCTGACTGCCTTTCACGGGCACAATTAAAAGAAATTTCCGAACTGGAAGGATTATCAGTGGTTATTCACACAGTTATAAAATTTGCTTATCTGTCTATGTTATTGCTCAAGCCTTTTATAAATTAAAATCGGAATTACATTTTGAAAATGGCTTGCTATTTTTAAATCACAAATTGGTTATGCCAACAAAATTACAAGGGAAAATTGCAAAGTGGCTTCATGGACCACATCTGGGAATTGAAAAAACTCTTTCGAGAGCAAGAATGTTATATTTTTGGCCTGGTATGACCAATCAAATAAAAGAAATTGTTGCATCATGTAACATATGTGAGAAATTGAAGCGGAATAATCAAAAAGAACCTTTGGTTCAAGAACAAAACCCAAATTATCCATTTCAATTTGTTTCCATGGATTTATTTGAGTATGCTGGCCGTGATTTCATTGCAATCATTGATGCTTACTCAAATTATTTAACTGCGGCAAGTTTAAACAATAAAACGTTCAAGCACATCATTGAATTAATTTGTAGTATATTTAATAAAATTTGATATCCAACAGTATTAAAATGTAATAATAGTCCATTTAACTCAGCAGAGTTTAAAGAGTTTTCAGAACAGTTAAATATTCTGTTTAAATACTCAAGTCCAAGGTACCCACAAAGCAATGGACTAGCTGAGAAGGGAGTAGCTATTGCTAAAAACATTCTCAAAAGATGTTATGAAGTAAATGAAGTAGATAAACTCCAGTATAGAATTCTAGAATACAATACAACACCAATTGCAAGTATGAAGTTAACACCATCTGAACTATTTTTTGGCCGGTTGATTAAAACAAAATTACCTGTGTCAGACCAGTTACTTCTTCAAAATAATATATCGGAAAGAGATATTCAAGAAAAAAAAAGGAAAAACAAAAGTATTCTGATCAGACAACACCCGAAGGAAGGTATGTCGAGATTTTTGCTGAGTTAAACCACCTGACTGAGCTTGTTGACGAGCCTACTCGGATTCCTGACGTTGCAGGTCGAATCGCCAACACTCTAGACTTGTTCCTTACCTCTGACCCGAATAAATACACTATTAGTGTATTATCTCCTCTAGGCTCATCAGACCATTGTGTCATATCTGCGAATTTCTCGTGCCACCAAATCACAGTTAAAGAAAAAATCCCAAAGAGAACCGTTTGGCAATACGAGAAAGCCAACTGGGACGGTCTCAATAATTTCTTCAAGAGCTTCAACTGGTCACTATGCTTCCTCGATAGTGATGTTGACGCCAGTGCAGATATGATTACAAACTTGATTCTTTGTGGAATGAGAAATTTTATCCCGAATAGGGTGAAATCTATCAAACCCAAAGAAAACTCATGGTTTGATTCGAGCTGTAAAGAGGTTATTAGGGTTAGAGAAGTAAGCTTCCGATGTTATAAAGCCAACCCTAGTGAGGAAAACCGGAAAAAGTTTCAACAAGCTAGAAAGACCTGCAACGTTCATATTCGAAGAACCAAATTTTTACATGATCAAAAATTACGGCAAAAAATACTACAATGTCCCAAAGGTAGTAAAAATTTTTGGTCTTTTGTAAAAAACATACGAAAAACCACCTCGTCCTCGGTTCCAACGCTCGTCTTCAATGATACTCTTTTTGTCAGCTCGCAAGATAAAGCCAATTTGCTTGCAGCACAGTTTGCTGTTAATTCGACGCTGCCAGAAAGTGTTATGACTCTTCCTGTACTTGAGAGCGTAAATGATTTTATGGGACAAATCTTCTTTCGCACTCGTGCAGTTGCTAGAGTTCTAAAGGATCTCGATGTACACAAATCCGCTGGCCCGGATAGTATCCCTCCTATTGTTCTGAAGAGGTGTTCGTTAACGCTGGCAAAACCACTGCGTAAGCTTTTCCATCTGTCATACTCTACTGGTCTCTATCCGAGTGGATGGAAAACAGCATTTGTCCAGCCTGTCCCTAAAAAAGGCGTATCTTCTTCACCCTCTAACTATCGACCAATTGCACTTACGTCCCTTCTTTCCAAGATCATAGAAACGCTGATTAATTTCCAGCTCAAGAAATATCTCGAGGAACGAAGGCTTCTTAATGACCGGATGGAAGGCTTTCGTAGCAATAGGTCCACTGGTGATCTTATGGTATATCTCACCGAACAGTGGAACAAATCTTAACACCGTTTTGGAGAAAGTAAGATTATTGCACTTGATATTTCAAAAGCGTTTGATAGAGTTTGGCACCAAGCTCTCTTATCGAAAATATGCGCATTTGGTTTCGATGAACCTCTTCTTCGTTGGATTAGAAATTACCTTTCGAACCGTTCAATACAAGTCGTATTGGACGGTTTCAAGTCTGAAATCCACAAAATAAATGCTGTGGTGCCGCAGGGCTCCGTTTTGTCTCCGACTCTCTTCCTTCTGAAACTTCTAATCCATTAAACTGTTTTGCTGACGATAGTACGCTCAGCTTCTCATATTCGTTTACAGATTCTCATCCATGTCCTTCGGATGTGGAACTTGAACGGCAGCGTATGATAAGCTCATTAAATTCTGATCTCGACAGCATTGTCCAATGGGGAATCAAAAACCGCGTAGAATTTAATGCTTCTAAGACTCAAAGTTGTCTCCTGTCGTTAAAGCGAAACCCACCCCCAATGCCACTATCCATGGGCGGCACTTGCATCGAGGAAACCGAACAGCTTTCAGTTCTCGGTATGTGTGTCACAGACCACCTTTTGTGGAATGACCACATATTTGATGTCGCCAAAAACGCTGCTAAGTGTTTAGGTTTTCTCCGTCGATGCAAGAAGTTCTTTTCCCCTTCTGATCTGGCTGTGATCTACAAAGCCTTTATTCGTCCAAAACTTGAGTACAATTCTCATGTTTGGGCAGGAGCTCCAAGAACTCACTTGAGTTTGTTGGACAGAATTCAAAAGAGAGCTTTAAAAATGATAGGCGAAAGATCTATAACAGAAACAATTACATCTCTCGAACACCACCGTAATGTTTCGTGTCTTTCTCTATTTTATCGCTATTATTATAATCAGTGTTCTAGTGAAATAGCCAGTTGCATTCCCCCCCTTAAAAAATTCAACCGTAATACTCGCGCTTCAAGGAATGCCCATCAGTTCACCCTCGAGCCCAACTTCGGACGTACTGTAATGTACAGAGATTCTTTCTTCAGTCGCACCACCCGAATGTGGAATGCTTTACCTGACTCGACTTTCCCCTCCCATTTCGATGTGCAAACGTTCAAAACCAATGTGCATCGGTATCTCCTTCTAAATCCTCTCCTACTTACCTAATCGCTCGTGTTGTGTTAAAAACATTTTAAGGGTAGCCATAACCCCTTTTGCGCGCGTGGAATATAAAAAAAAAAAAAAAAAATTATTATGATCGGAACGCCAAATTGCTATCGCCACTAAAAGTGGGCAACTCAGTCATTAAAAAAAAAATGGTAAGGGTTGGCACTATGGTAAAATAGTTGGGATTGTTAATGACCGCTCCTATATTATTAAGGATACTTTTGATAATTATTATAGACGTATTCGTCATTGCAAAAACTAAAAATGAGGACTTTGATGCTAGTGATTTGTTTTATGATGAAAATGTTAAGTCGGGTTTTTTAAATAATTTACCGGAAATACAAATTGTCAAGCCAACTTTAGAAAATGTTACGAGGAACAAAGAGATTAATGGAAATTTAGAAACTCCTGCGGAAATTGTTATTGTAGATGAATCAAAACTATCAGTTTTTTTTTAATTTTTTTTAATTTCTTATAAAATCCTTGTACCTTTCACATACAATATAATAATTCTAAAAAGTAAGATATTTTTATTTAGGTTTTCGGATTTCGAACTTGATTTTCTGAAAGGGAAAATTCTTCGTTAGAATACGAAACTGCTGGTAGTGATGATTCAGAAGCAAGCTCGGGGAGTGATATTGAAAGAAACTCAGAGCCTGTTATGCAGAATAATTATAGAACACTAAGTAGTCGTATTGTCAAACCACCGAATAGATATGATTGGTAAAATTGTAACAATCATTAAGGTTGCCTAGTCCATTTTAGGATGTTGTTTAAAATTAATTTTTTTACAAATTGTTAAAGATTAATTTAACTAAAAAGAAAAAGCGTGTTATGTTATACATGGTATTACTGATTATATGTTAAATATGGCAACACTGATTCATATGTCAGTTCAGTTGTGCATCATTTTAGATTTGTAAAGACGCAATCATCGATCTAAATAAAACATTAACATTATTAATCTTTAGTAATAACAGTTTGTTTTATTAATATTTTGCTAAATATTATAGTATACATGAAAAAACACCTTGCTATTAAAAAATAAATAAATTGTCATAGCCAGTCCCGGGGATAACTTTTAAAGAAAATAATTTTATATTTGATATCTACAGTCAATGCCCTTTCAAACCATATACATATGTTTCTTTCTAATCGACTCTGGGTTTTTTTTGGGTACTCTCATTTATGTAAAACTTCTTCTTAGAAATGTAATTTTTAATTTTTAAGTCACAAAAGCACATCTATCGTCTAACTTTTGACCTTGAACGGGATCGTTCACGTTTGCTCTTTTTCGTCTTTTTTTTGTGTCTTCGCTCATCGTCCGATGATGCGTGAGATGGATGTCGCTTCTCATGCTTCTTTTCCTTGCTTTTTTTGCTTTTCTTTGATTTAAACGACTTCTTTTTATGCTTACTCCGATGTGATATAGATCCAGAGGAACTACGTGAATCATTCGACTTACTTCTATGTCTGCTGGGCGTTCGCCGACTAGAATACTTTTTATGACTTGTACTTCATCTTACATAGTCCCGATCTACATTACCCGATTTTTCCACGTTGGATTTTTTTCAGAAAATCAATTTCGAAATCCGAAAACCTAAATAAAAATATCTTACTTTTTAGAATTATTATATTGTATGTGAAAGGTACAAGGATTTTATAAGAAATTAAAAAAAAAGGCAACAAATCTGCGGAAACTTATTTTCCCGCGTGAACTATCACTATCAGTGAGTAATGAAAGGGAAAATTCTTCGTTAGAATACGAGACTGCTGGTAGTGATGATTCAGAAGCAAGCTCGGGGAGTGATATTGAAAGAAACTCAGAGCCTGTAATGCAGAATAATTATAGAACACTAAGTAGTCGTATTGTCAAACCACCGAATAGATATGATTGGTAAAATTGTAACAATCATTAAGGTTGCCTAGTCCATTTTAGGATGTTGTTTAAAATTAATTTTTTTACAAATTGTTAAAGATTAATTTAACTAAAAAGAAAAAGCGTGTTATGTTATACATGGCATTACTGATTATATGTTAAATATGGCAACACTGATTCATATGTCAGTTCAGTTGTGCATCATTCTTAGATTTGTAAAGACGCAATCATCGATCTAAATAAAACATTAACATTATTAATCTTTAGTAATAACAGTTTGTTTTATTAATATTTTGCTAAATATTATAGTATACATGAAAAAACACCTTGCTATTAAAAAATAAATAAATTGTCATAGCCAGTCCCGGGGATAACTTTTAAAGAAAATAATTTTATATTTGATATCTACAGTCAATGCCCTTTCAAACCATATACATATGTTTCTTTCTAATCGACTCTGGGTTTTTTTTTTGGGTACTCTCATTTATGTAAAACTTCTTCTTAGAAATGTAATTTTTAATTTTTAAGTCACAAAAGCACATCTATCGTCTAACTTTTGACCTTGAACGGGATCGTTCACGTTTGCTCTTTTTCGTCTTTTTTTTGTGTCTTCGCTCACCGTCCGATGATGCGTGAGATGGATGTCGCTTCTCATGCTTCTTTTCCTTGCTTTTTTTGCTTTTCTTTGATTTAAACGACTTCTTTTTATGCTTACTCCGATGTGATATAGATCCAGAGGAACTACGTGAATCATTCGACTTACTTCTATGTCTGCTGGGCGTTCGCCGACTAGAATACTTTTTATGACTTGTACTTCATCATGCATAGTCCCGATCTACATCACCCGATTTTTCCACGAAGATTTTTCCAGAAATCGTGTGAAATGTACACACAGAACGATTTTTTCCTTGTCTTCTTCATTTTTTTATTGCTGTGCTCTTCATTTTTCATTGACCATCATTTTTCAACCATCAAACGAACGGCACACTGACACCGAACACACACAAAAAACTGGAAGGAAGGTGTAAGAGACATAAATAAACTGGAAAAATCGTTCGAGTTTTGTGGTACAAACGATTTGATCCCACCCCTCACTTTCCACACCATTTACCAACGAACAAAAGATCGGCACTGGAAAATTCGTTCAATGTAGACCGGGACATATTCTTCATCACGGCTATCATCATGTCTATCAAGCGATCTAGAACGCAGCTCAATTTTTTGTGAATTATAGTCCAGCTCTGTAGAATTTCGACGTGATGACACCTTGATTTTATCATCGTCTTTCGAGTTCTCGATTTTAAAATGGTGGTTTTCGTCTGATCGTTTATCATCTTCATTTTTGATGTTTTTATTTTTCGATATAATTGGGAAAATTCTTCATTAGAATACGAAACTGCTGCTAGTGATGATTCAGAAGCAAGCTCGGGGAGTGATATTGAAATAAACTCAGAGCCTGTTATGCAGAATAGTTATAGAACACTAAGTGGTCGTATTGTCAAACCACCGAATAGATATGATGGGTAAAATTGTAACAATCATTAAGGTTGCCTAGTCCATTTTAGGATGTTGTTTAAAATTTATTTTTTTTTAATTGTTAAAGATTAATTTAACTAAAAAGAAAAAGCGTGTTATGTTATACATGGCATTACTGATTATATGTTAAATATGGCAACACTGATTCATTTGTCAGTTCAGTTGTGCATCATTCTTTGATTTGTAAGGACGCAATCATCGATCTAAATAAAAAATTAACATTATTAATCTTTAGTAATAAAAGTTTGTTTTATTAATATTTTGCTAAATATTATAGTATACATGAAGAAACACCTTGCTATTAAAAAATAAATAAATTGTCATAGCCAGTCCCGGGGATAACTTTTAAAGAAAATAATTTTATATTTGATATCTACAGTCAATGCCCTTTCAAACCATATACATGTTTCTTTCTAATCGACTCTGGTTTTTTTTTGGGTACTCTCATTTATGTAAAACTTCTTCTTAGAAATGTAATTTTTAATTTTTAAGTCACAAAAGCACATCTATCGTCTAACTTTTGACCTTGAACGGGATCGTTCACGTTTGCTCTTTTTCGTCTTTTTTTTGTGTCTTCGCTCATCGTCCGATGATGCGTGAGATGGATGTCGCTTCTCATGCTTCTTTTCCTTGCTTTTTTTGCTTATCTTTGATTTTGACGACTTCTTTTTATGCTTACTCCGATGTGATATAGATCCAGAGGAACTACGTGAATCATTCGACTTGCTTCTATGTCTGCTGGGCGTTTGCCGACTAGAATACTTCTTATGACTTGTACTGCATCTTGCATATTCTTCATCACGGCTATCATCACGTCTATCAAGCGATCTGGAACGCAGCTCAATTTTTTGTGAATTATAGTCCAGCTCTGTAGAATTTCGACGTGATGACACCTTGATTTTATCATCGTCTTTCGAGTTCTTGATTTTAAAATGGTGGTTTTCATCTGATCGTTTATCATCTTCATTTTTGATGTTTTAATTTTTTGATATAATTTGGCCATACTCGTTTTCCATTCGTTTGTATTCATCGTATTTGATTGAGTCTGGAAAGGAAAACGGCTGTTTAAATCGTTCAATATGTATGTCTGTATGTATGTATGCGTGTAGGTAAGATTGGCTTTTCGTTGGATTTTTTTCAGAAAATCAAGTTCGAAATCCGAAAACCTAAATAAAAATATCTTACTTTTTAAGAATTATTATATTGTATGTGAAAGGTACAAGGATTTTATAAGAAATTAAAAAAAAGGCAACAAATCTGCAGAAACTTATTTTCCCGCGTGAAAGGGATTCAAAACATAATAAAATAATTACAAAATATTTACAAACAATACTCGTATATTATTTTTAATTTATTGAATCCGTTAAATGCTAAGGCCCAGTTTTTCAGTGTTGGATTAAGCCTGAGCTACAGTTACGTCAGGAATCTGTTTACTAATTGATGATGAAAGCAGAATGCCTCTTTACAAAACCAGTATCAGTAGTCAGACAGACTTTTGTTGGTTGTTGTGGCAAGTCCGACCACTTTTGTAAAAACAGCTATTTTTGTATCCATTGCGTTTAACACGTGGACAACAAGACTAGAAAAAAGCTTTTACCACTTAAAAAGGTTAAAAAAATAGCTCTTTTTACAAAAGTGGTCGGACTCGCCGCAACAACCAACAAAAGTTTGTCCGACCACCGGTTTTGTAAAGAGGGCAGTCTAAGCTTTCATACCCCATTATATAATTAATAATTAATTATATATACCCCATTTATAAGAATCCATCAAGGTTTAGGTATCCCAAACCATAAAAGCAACCGAAAAAGTGCGTTTTCTACCAATTGCCACCTGAAAAACCTTGTCCGACCAGCGGTTTTGTTAATGTTAAGACAGACTAAAGCTATGAATTGGCATCATTCTTTTCCGAAGCCGCGATGAGATAAGTAAACCTACGGTCGCCTCCCGTCCTATTAACATTTTCATTTTAAAACACACTTATTTGGTTCATTCAAATGTTTTATTTTATTGACTAATAGCAACAACATCGAATAAATATACATTAAAATTATTCTTTTGGCAAAAAATATTAGAATATAGTCCATTTTAGGACGTTGTTTAAAATTTATGTTTTTAAAAATTGATAAAGATTAATTTAATTAAAAAGCGTGTAATGTTATACATGGCATTACTGATTATATGTTAAATATGGCAACACTGATTCATATGTCAGCCGACCTACAGATAAGCAGGGTTTTATGAGAGTATTGGGAATATTTAAATATTTGGCTAGGTTTATTCCAAATTTGTCTAGTAAAACGGCTGAGTTACGCCGATTAACTGGGAAAGATATACAATTTGAATGGAATAAAAAACATGATCAGGAGTTGCAACATTTGTTTAAAATAATTACTTCTGATCCTATGCTAAGGGCTTATGATCGTAAAAAGCCAGTTGTTATTCAAACTGATGCATCGAAAGATGGACTTGGATCAGTTCTCATTCAGGTTGGTAATCCGGTTGCCTTTGTGTCCTGAACTTTAAGTAAGTGTGAACAAAAGTGGGCAAAATTGAAAAAGAACTATAAGCTATTGTTTTTGCATATCAACGTTTTCATTATTTTATGTATTGTCGTGAATTCACTGTAGAAAGTGATCATAAACCACTGGAAACGTTGATTAAACGTGATATTGATGACGTGACTCCAAGATTACAGCGGATGTTTATGACATTGTTGAAATACCCGAAAATTGAAATAATTTATAAGCCAGGGAAGAACATGCTTATTGCTGACTGCCTTTCACATGCACAATTAAAAGAAATTTCAGAACTGGAAGGATTATCAGTGGTTATTCACACAGTTATAAAATCTGCTTATCTGTCAGTGAGTAATGAAAGGGAAAATTCTTCATTAGAATACGAAACTGCTGGTAGTGATGTTTCAGAAGCAAGCTCGGGGAGTGATATTGAAATAAACTCAGAGCCTGTTATGCAGAATAATTATAGAACACTAAGTGGTCGTATTGTCAAACCAGCGAATAGATATGATTGGTAAAATTGTAACAATCATTAAGGTTGCCTAGTCCATTTTAGGATGTTGTTTAAAATTTATTTTTTAAAAAATTGTTAAAGATTAATTTAACTAAAAAGAAAAAGCATGGTATGTTATACATGGCATTACTGATTATATGTTAAATATGGCAACACTGATTCATATGTCAGTTCAGTTGTGCATCATTCTTTGATTTGTAAAGACGCAATCATCGATCTAAATAAAAAATAAACATTATTAATCTTTAGTAATAAAAGTTTGTTTTATTAATATTTTGCTAAATATTATAGTATACATGGAAAAACACCTTGCTATTAAAAAATAAATAAATTGTCATAGCCAGTCCTGGGGATAACTTTTAAAGAAAATAATTTTATATTTGATATCTACAGTCAATGCCCTTTCAAACCATATACATATGTTTCTTTCTAATCGACTCTGGGTTTTTTTTTGGGTACTCTCATTTATGTAAAACTTCTTCTTAGAAATGTAATTTTTAATTTTTAAGTCACAAAAGCACATCTATCGTCTAACTTTTGACCTTGAACGGGATCGTTCACGTTTGCTCTTTTTCGTCTTTTTTTTTGTGTCTTCGCTCATCGTCCGATGATGCGTGAGATGGATGTCGCTTCTCATGCTTCTTTTCCTTGCTTTTTTTGCTTTTCTTTGATTTTGACGACTTCTTTTTATGCTTACTCCGATGTGATATAGATCCAGAGGAACTACGTGAATCATTCGACTTGCTTCTATGTCTGCTGGGCGTTCGCCGACTAGAATACTTCTTATGACATGTACTGCATCTTGCATATTCTTCATCACGGCTATCATCACGACTATCAAGCGATCTAGAACGCAGCTCAATTTTTTGTGAATTATAGTCCAGCTCTGTAGAATTTCGACGTGATGACACCTTGATTTTATCATCGTCTTTCGAGTTCTTGATTTTAAAATGGTGGTTTTCGTCTGATCGTTTATCATCTTCATTTTTGATGTTTTTATTTTTCGATATAATTTGGCCATACTCGTTTTCCATTCGTTTGTATTCATCGTATTTGATTGAGTCTGGAAAGGAAAACGGCTGTTTAAATCGTTCAATATGTATGTATGTATGTATGTATGCGTGTAGGTAAGATTGGCTTTTCGTTGGATTTTTTTCAGAAAATCAAGTTCGAAATCCGAAAACCTAAATAAAAATATCTTACTTTTTTAGAATTATTATATTGTATGTGAAAAGTACAAGGATTTTATAAGAAATTAAAAAAAAGGCAACAAATCTGTAGAAACTTATTTTCCCGCGTGAAAGGGATTCAAAACATAATAAAATAATTACAAAATATTTACAAACAATACTCGTATATTATTTTTAATTTATTTAATCCGTTAAATGCTAAGGCCCAGTTTTTCAGTGTTGGATTAAGCCTGAGCTACAATTACGTCAGGAATCTGTTTACTAATTGATGATGAAAGCAGAATGCCTCTTTACAAAACCAGTATCAGTAGTCAGACAGACTTTTGTTGGTTGTTGTGGCAAGTCCGACCACTTTTGTAAAAACAGCTATTTTTGTATCCATTGCGTTTAACACGTGGACAACAAGACTAGAAAAAAGCTTTTACCACTTAAAAAGGTTAAAAAAAATAGCTCTTTTTACAAAAGTGGTCGGACTCGCCGCAACAACCAACAAAAGTTTGTCCGACCACCGGTTTTGTAAAGATGGCAGTCTAAGCTTTCATACCCCATTATATAATTAATAATTAATTATATATACCCCATTTATAAGAATCCATCACGGTTTAGGTATCCTAAACCACAAAAGCAACCGAAAAAGTGCGTTTTCTACCAATTTCCACCTGAAAAACCTTGTCCGACCAGCGGTTTTGTTAATGTTAAGACTAAAGCTATGAATTGGCATCATTCTTTTCCGAAGCCACGATGAGATAGGAAAACCTACGGTCGCCTCCCGTCCTATTAACATTATCATTTTAAAACACACTTATTTGGTTCATTTAAATGTTTTATTTTATTGACTAATAGCAACAACATCGAATAAATATACATTAAAATTATTCTTTTGGCAAAAAATATTAGAATATAGTCCACTTTAGGACGTTGTTTAAAATGTATGTTTTTAAAAATTGTTAATTTAATTAAAAAGCGTGTAATGTTATACATGACATTACTGATTATATGTTAAATATGGCAACACTGATTCATATGTCAGCCGACCTACAGATAAGCCCAATTTCGGACGTACTGTTAAGAACAGAGATTCTTTCTTTAGTCGCACTACTCGAATGTGGAATGCTCTACCCAGCTCAATTTACCCCTCCCATTGTGATCTACAGACGTTCAAAACCAATGTGCATCGGTATCTCCTTTTAAATCCCCTCCAATCTACCTAATCGCTCGTGCTAGTCACAACCCCTTTTGCACGCGCTCAATATAAAAAAAAAAAAAAAAAAAAAAAAAAAGCAGGGTGTTATGAGAGTATTGGGAATATTTAAATATTTGGCTAGGTTTATTCCAAATTTGTCTAGTAAAACCGCTGAGTTACGCCGATTAACTGGGAAAGATATACAATTTGAATGGAATAAAAAACATGATCAGGAGTTGCAACATTTGTTTAAAATAATTACTTCTGATCCTATACTAAGGGCTTATGATCCTAAAAAGCCAGTTGTTATTCAGTACCGAACTGCCTCCGATCAGCTGCACACGCTGTTTAGTCCCGTCGGAAGTCAAAGTCCCTTCGTTTTGCTTAATCTGTTTTCTTTCTGGTGTCACTGTTACAATCTAAGTAATTCTGTGTTTCTTGTTCAAATTAAAAAAAAATATAATAAGCCATACATTATGTATACCTACCTACTTACCCACAAAAAAAAAATAAAATAAAAATAAAACAACTCCAACTCATGTCGCGCAATACACATCAGTGCAAGTGCATGTTCCATCAATATATTTAAAAGACAAAGAAAAACAATAACAACACCTAAGCACAACGAGTGGTTTAATCCTTCCCTTTCCTTCCCATCTTCTCTCGCAGTTGAGTTAACTAAATCGTTGCAGCATTGTGCGTGTAACCCCCGCACACTGCGCGCAGGGATTAAGTTAACATGATCTCGGATAGATAATTGTTCGTCTCTCTAAATAACCAGGGGCGGTTCAGTGCAATTTGTCACTAAGGCATAACACTGGTGATAAATTGTAATTGAAAAGTTCAAATTGGAATTTAGAGGTGACGTTGAATTTAGGTAATTGTCCGAGTTGGTTTTTAGTTAGTTTTGAATTTTTTAATGGCGGGTAAGTGTAGGGTTGATTATAGCAACATTCGTGGACTCAGGAAAAATTT
This sequence comes from Melangyna quadrimaculata, assembly GCA_949320155.1. NCBI lineage: Eukaryota > Metazoa > Arthropoda > Insecta > Diptera > Syrphidae > Melangyna > Melangyna quadrimaculata. The sequence goes on along the minus strand of OX439483.1, from coordinate 228,468,693 downwards.
CTATGCTGCGTATGTCTATACTGTGCAAAACAGGCCAGCTGTTTTGGCACTGAGTGAAACTCAGATAGGTGAAAATTCTGATCATTCGGAATTTAATTTATTTGGGTACAACTTAGTGCCATTATTCTTTCCCCACCATGGTCTTGCCGTCTATATAAGAAATGATGTAGCATACCAACTTCAACCACAATATGGTTTGTGTTCTAACACAAACTTTAATTTCATGTGGTTAAAATTTACGGTAAATAAGCACATCATTCACACTTGTTTCGTTTATCGAAGCCCCAATCTGGACAGAAATTCAACTTGTAACGAGTTTGATGCTCTGTCCGACTCCATCCAAAGAATTGTTGCCCATTATCCTCACACTGAAATCGTCATTGCGGGCGATTTCAATGTACACAATTCTAGTTGGCTTCGCTTTTCTGGCCAGACCACACCCGAAGGAAGGTATGTTGAGCTCTTTGCTGAGTTAAACCACCTGACTCAGCTTGTTGACGAGCCAACTCGAATCCCTGATGTTGCAGGTCAATCCGCCAACACACTTGACTTGTTTCTTACCTCTGACCCTGATAAATACACTGTTAGTGTATTATCGCCTCTAGGCACATCAGACCATTGTGTCATATCTGCTAATTTCTCGTGCCAACAAAACTCAGTTAAAGAGAAAGTACCAACGAGAACCGTTTGGCAATACGAGAAAGCCAACTGGGACGGTCTCAACGGTTTCTTCAGTAACTTTAACTGGTCACTGTGCTTCCTCGATAGTGACGTAGATGCCAGTGCAGATATGATAACAAACTTAATTCTTTGTGGAATGAGAAATTTTATCCCGAATAGGGTAAAATCTATCAAACCCAAAGAAAACTCATGGTTTGATTCGAGCTGTAAAGAGGTTATTAGGGTCAGAGAAGTAAGTTTCCGTAGTTACAAAGCCAACCCTACTGAGGAAAACCGGAAGAAGTTTCAACAAGCCAGGAAGACCTGTAACGCTCATATTCGACGAACCAAATTTTTGCATGACCAAAAATTAAGGCAAAAAATACTACAATGTCCCAATAGTAGTAAAAATTTTTGGTCATTTGTAAAAAATATTCGAAACACTACTTCACTACTTCGTCTTCAACGACACACCTGCTGTCAGCTCGCAAGATAAAGCCAATTTGCTTGCAGCACAGTTTGCTGTTAATTCGACGCTGCCAGCAAGTGATAGAACTCCGCCTGTACTTGAGAGCGTAAACGATTCTATGGGTCAAATCTTCTTTCGCACTCGTGCAGTTGCTAGAGTTCTAAAAGACCTCGACATACACAAATCCGCTGGCCCGGATAGTATCCCTCCCATTGTTCTGAAGAGGTGTTCTTCAACGCTGGCAAAACCACTGCGTAAGCTTTTCCATCTGTCCTATTCTACTGGTCTCTTTCCGAGTGGATGGAAAACAGCATTTGTCCAGCCTGTCCCTAAAAAAGGCGTATCTTCTACATACTCGTTTTCCATTCGTTTGTATTCATCGTATTTGATTGAGTCTGGAAAGGAAAACGGCTGTTTAAATCGTTCAATATGTATGTATGTATGTATGTATGCGTGTAGGTAAGATTGGCTTTTCGTTGGATTTTTTTCAGAAAATCAAGTTCGAAATCCGAAAACCTAAATAAAAATATCTTACTTTTTTAGAATTATTATATTGTATGTGAAAGGTACAGGGATTTTATAAGAAATTAAAAAAAGGCAACAAATCTGCAGAAACTTATTTTCCCGCGTGAAAGGGATTCAAAACATAATAAAATAATTATAAAATATTTACAAACATTACTCTTATATTATTTTTAATTTATTTAATCCGTTAAATGCTAAGGCCCAGTTTTTCAGTGTTGGATTAAGCCTGAGCTACAGTTACGTCAGGAATCTGTTTACTAATTGATGATGAAAGCAGAATGCCTCTTTACAAAACCAGTATCAGTAGTCAGACAGACTTTTGTTGGTTGTTGTGGCAAGTCCGACCACTTTTGTAAAAACAGCTATTTTTGTATTCATTGCGTTTAACACGTGGACAACAAGACTAGAAAAAAGCTTTTACCACTTAAAAAGGTTAAAAAATAGCTCTTTTTACAAAAGTGGTCGGACTCGCCGCAACAACCAACAAAAGTTTGTCCGACCACCGGTTTTGTAAAGAGGGCAGTCTAAGCTTTCATACCCCATTATATAATTAATAGTTAATTATATATACCCCATTTATAAGAATCCATCACGGTTTAGGTATCCCAAACCATAAAAGCAACCGAAAAAGTGCGTTTTCTACCAATTGCCACCTGAAAAACCTTGTCCGACCAGCGGTTTTGTTAATGTTAAGACTAAAGCTATGAATTGGCATCATTCTTTTCCGAAGCCGCGATGAGATAGGTAAACCTACGGTCGCCTCCCGTCCTATTAACATTATCATTTTAAAACACACTTATTTGGTTCATTCAAATGTTTTATTTTATTGACTAATAGCAACAACATCGAATAAATATACATTAAAATTATTCTTTTGGCAAAAAATATTAGAATATAGTCCATTTTAGGACGTTGTTTAAAATTTATGTTTTTAAAAATTGTTAAAGATTAATTTAATTAAAAAGCGTGTAATGTTATACATGACATTACTGATTATATGTTAAATATGGCAACACTGATTCATATGTCAGCCGACCTACAGATAAGCAGGGTGTTATGAGAGTATTGGGAATATTTAAATATTTGGCTAGGTTTATTCCAAATTTGTCTAGTAAAACGGCTGAGTTACGCCGATTAACTGGGAAAGATATACAATTTGAATGGAATAAAAACATGACCAGGAGTTGCAACATTTGTTTAAAATAATTACTTCTGATCCTATACTAAGGGCTTATGATCCTAAAAAGCCAGTTGTTATTCAAACTGTGCATCGAAAGATGGACTTGGATCAGTTCTCATTCAGGATGGTAATCCGGTTGCCTTTGTGTCCTGAACTTTAAGTAAGAGTGAACAAAAGTGGGCACAAATTGAAAAAGAACTATTAGCTATTGGTTTTGCATGTCAACGTTTTCATTATTTTATGTATGGTCGTGAATTCACTGTAGAAAGTGATCATAAACCACTGGAAACGTTGATAAAAAGTGATATTGATGACGTGACTCCAAGATTACAGCGGATGTTTATGACATTGTTGAAATACCCGAAAATTGAAATAATTTATAAGCCAGGTAAGAACATGCTTATTGCTGACTGCCTTTCACACGCACAATTAAAAGAAATTTCAGAACAGAAAGGATTATCAGTGGTTATTCACACAGTTATAAAATCTGCTTATCTGTCAGTGAGTAATGAAAGGGAAAATTCTTCATTAGAATACGAAACTGCTGGTAGTGATGATTCAGAAGCAAGCTCGGGGAGTGATATTGAAATAAACTCAGAGCCTGTTATGCAGAATAGTTATAGAACACTAAGTGGTCGTATTGTCAAACCACCGAATAGATATGATGGGTAAAATTGTAACAATCATTAAGGTTGCCTAGTCCATTTTAGGATGTTGTTTAAAATTTATTTTTTTTTTAATTGTTAAAGATTAATTTAACTAAAAAGAAAAAGCGTGTTATGTTATACATGGCATTACTGATTATATGTTAAATATGGCAAAACTGATTCATATGTCAGTTCAGTTGTGCATCATTCTAAATAAAAAATTAACATTATTAAACTTTAGTAATAAAAGTTTGTTTTATTAATATTTTGCCAAATATTATAGTATACATGAAGAAACACCTTGCTATTAAAAAATAAATAAATTGTCATAGCCAGTCCCGGGGATACCTTTTAAAGAAAATAATTTTATATTTGATATCTACAGTCAATGCCCTTTTTTTTTTTTTTTTTTTTTTTTTTTTTTATGCCTACTCCGATGTGATATAGATCCAGATGAACTACGTGAATCATTCGACTTGCTTCTATGTCTGCTGGGCGTTCGCCGACTAGAATACTTCTTATGACTTGTACTGCATCTTGCATATTCTTCATCACGGCTTTCATCACGTCTATCAAGCGATCTAGAACGCAGCTCAATTTTTTGTGAATTATAGTCCAGTTTTGTAGAATTTCGACGTGATGACACCTTGATTTTATCATCGTCTTTCGAGTTCTTGATTTTAAAATGGTGGTTTTCGTCTGATCGTTTATCATCTTCATTTTTGATGTTTTTATTTTTCGATATAATTTGGCCATACTCGTTTTCCATTCGTTTGTATTCATCGTATTTGATTGAGTCTGGAAAGGAAAACGGCTGTTTAAATCGTTCAATATGTATGTATGTATGTATGTATGCGTGTAGGTAAGATTGGCTTTTCGTTGGATTTTTTCAGAAAATCAAGTTCGAAATCCGAAAACCTAAATAAAAATATCTTACTTTTTAGAATTATTATATTGTATGTGAAAGGTACAAGGATTTTATAAGAAAATAAAAGAAAAAAGGCAACAAATCTGCAGAAACTTATTTTCCCGCGTGAAAGGGATTCAAAACATAATAAAATAATTACAAAATATTTACAAACAATACTCGTATATTATTTTTAATTTATTGAATCCGTTAAATGCTAAGGCCCAGTTTTTCAGTGTTGGATTAAGCCTGAGCTACAGTTACGTCAGGAATCTGTTTACTAATTGATGAAGAAAGCAGAATGCCTCTTTACAAAACCAGTATCAGTAGTCAGACAGACTTTTGTAGGTTGTTGTGGCAAGTCCGACCACTTTTGTAAAAACAGCTATTTTTGTATCCATTGCGTTTAACACGTGGACAAAAAGACTAGAAAAAAGCTTTTACCACTTAAAAAGATTAATAAAAGCTATGAATTGGCAACATTCTTTTCCGAAGCCGCGATGAGATAGGTAAACCTACGGTCGCCTCCCGTCCTATTAACATTATCATTTTAAAACACACTTATTTGGTTCATTCAAATGTTTTATTTTATTGACTAATAGCAACAACATCGAATAAATATACATTAAAATTATTCTTTTGGCGAAAAATATTAAAATATAGTCCATTTTAGGACGTTGTTTAAAATTTATGTTTTTAAAAATTGTTAAAGATTAATTTAATTAAAAAGAAAAAGCGTGTAATGTTATACATGACATTACTGATTATATGTTAAATATGGCAACACTGATTCATATGTCAGCCGACCTACAGATAAGCAGGGTGTTATGAGAGTATTGGGAATATTTAAATATTTGGCTAGGTTTATTCCAAATTTGTCTAGTAAAACGGCTAAGTTACGCCGATTAACTGGGAAAGATATACAATTTGAATGGAATAAAAAACATGATCAGGAGTTGCAACATTTGCTTAAAATAATTACTTCTGATCCTATACTAAGGGCTTATGATTCTTAAAAGCCAGTTGTTATTCAAACTGATGCATCGAAAGATGGACTTGGATCAGTTCTCATTCAGGATGGTAATCCGGTTGCCTTTGTGTCCTGAACTTTAAGTAAGAGTGAACAAAAGTGGGCACAAATTGAAAAAGAACTATTAGCTATTGGTTTTGCATATCAACGTTTTCATTATTTTATGTATTGTCGTGAATTCACTGTAGAAAGTGATCATAAACCACTGGAAACGTTGATTAACCGTGATATTGATGACGTGACTCCAAGATTACAGCGGATGTTTATGACATTGTTGAAATACCCGAAAATTGAAATAATTTATAAGCCAGGTAAGAACATGCTTATTGCTGACTGCCTTTCACATGCACAATTAGAAGAAATTTCAGAACAGGAAGGATTATCAGTGGTTATTCACACAGTTATAAAATCTGCTTATCTGTCAGTGAGTAATGAAAGGGAAAATTCTTCATTAGAATACGAAACTGCTGGTAGTGATGATTCAGAAGCAAGCTCGGGGAGTGATATTGAAATAAACTCAGAGCCTGTTATGCAGAATAGTTATAGAACACTAAGTGGTCGTATTGTCAAACCACCGAATAGATATGATGGGTAAAACTGTAACAATCATTAAGGTTGCCTAGTCCATTTTAGGATGTTGTTTAAAATTTTTTTTTTTTTAATTGTTAAAGATTAATTTAACTAAAAAGAAAAAGCGTGTTATGTTATACATGGCATTACTGATTATATGTTAAATATGGCAACACTGATTCATATGTCAGTTCAGTTGTGCATCATTCTTTGATTTGTAAGGACGCAATCATCGATCTAAATAAAAAATTAACATTATTAATCTTTAGTAATAAAAGTTTGTTTTATTAATATTTTGCTAAATATTATAGTATACATGAAGAAACACCTTGCTATTAAAAAATAAATAAATTGTCATAGCCAGTCCCGGGGATAACTTTTAAAGAAAATAATTTTATATTTGATATCTACAGTCAATGCCCTTTCAAACCATATGCATATGTTTCTTTCTAATCGACTCTGGTTTTTTTTGGGTACTCTCATTTATGTAAAACTTCTTCTTAGAAATGTAATTTTTAATTTTTAAGTCACAAAAGCACATCTATCGTCTAACTTTTGACCTTGAACGGGATCGTTCACGTTTGCTCTTTTTCGTCTTTTTTTGTGTCTTTGCTCATCGTCCGATGATGCGTGAGATGGATGTCGCTTCTCATGCTTTTTTTCCTTGCTTTTTTTGCTTTTCTTTGATTTTGACGATTTCTTTTTATGCTTACTCCGATGTGATATAGATCCAGATGAACTACGTGAATCATTCGACTTGCTTCTATGTCTGCTGGGCGTTCGCCGACTAGAATACTTCTTATGACTTGTACTGCATCTTGCATATTCTTCATCACGGCTATCATCACGTCTATCAAGCGATCTGGAACGCAGCTCTGTAGAATTTCGACGTGATGACACCTTGATTTTATCATCGTCTTTCGAGTTCTTGATTGTAAAATGGTGGTTTTCGTCTGATCGTTTATCATCTTCATTTTTGATGTTTTTATTTTTCGATATAATTTGGCCATACTCGTTTTCCATTCGTTTGTATTCATCGTATTTGATTGAGTCTGGAAAGGAAAACGGCTGTTTAAATCGTTCAATATGTATGTATGTATGCGTGTAGGTAAGATTGGCTTTTCGTTGGATTTTTTCAGAAAATCAAGTTCGAAATCCGAAAACCTAAATAAAAATATCTTACTTTTTAGAATTATTATATTGTATGTGAAAGGTACAAGGATTTTATAAGAAAATAAAAAAAAAGGCAACAAATCTGCAGAAACTTATTTTCCCGCGTGAAAGGGATTCAAAACATAATAAAATAATTACAAAATATTTACAAACAATACTCGTATATTATTTTTAATTTATTGAATCCGTTAAATGCTAAGGCCCAGTTTTTCAGTGTTGGATTAAGCCTGAGCTACAGTTACGTCAGGAATCTGTTTACTAATTGATGAAGAAAGCAGAATGCCTCTTTACAAAACCAGTATCAGTAGTCAGACAGACTTTTGTAGGTTGTTGTGGCAAGTCCGACCACTTTTGTAAAAACAGCTATTTTTGTATCCATTGCGTTTAACACGTGGACAACAAGACTAGAAAAAAGCTTTTACCACTTAAAAAGGTTAAAAAATAGCTCTTTTTACAAAAGTGGTCGGACTCGCCGCAACAACTAACAAAAGTTTGTCCGACCACCGGTTTTGTAAAGAGGGCAGTCTAAGCTTTCATTTGATACCCCATTTATAAGAATCCATCACGGTTTAGGTATCCCAAACCATAAAAGCAACCGAAAAAGTGCGTTTTCTACCAATTACCACCTGAAAAACCTTGTCCGACCAGCGGTTTTGTTAATGTTAAGACTAAAGCTATGAATTGGCAACATTCTTTTCCGAAGCCGCGATGAGATAGGTAAACCTACGGTCGCCTCCCGTCCTATTAACATTATCATTTTAAAACACACTTATTTGGTTCATTCAAATGTTTTATTTTATTGACTAATAGCAACAACATCGAATAAATATACATTAAAATTATTCTTTTGGCAAAAAATATTAAAATATAGTCCATTTTAGGACGTTGTTTAAAATTTATGTTTTTAAAAATTGTTAAAGATTAATTTAATTAAAAAGAAAAAGCGTGTAATGTTATACATGACATTACTGATTATATGTTAAATATGGCAACACTGATTCATATGTCAGCCGACCTACAGATAAGCAGGGTGTTATGAGAGTATTGGGAATATTTAAATATTTGGCTAGGTTTATTCCAAATTTGTCTAGTAAAACGGCTAAGTTACGCCGATTAACTGGGAAAGATATACAATTTGAATGGAATAAAAAACATGATCAGGAGTTGCAACATTTGCTTAAAATAATTACTTCTGATCCTATACTAAGGGCTTATGATTCTTAAAAGCCAGTTGTTATTCAAACTGATGCATCGAAAGATGGACTTGGATCAGTTCTCATTCAGGATGGTAATCCGGTTGCCTTTGTGTCCTGAACTTTAAGTAAGAGTGAACAAAAGTGGGCACAAATTGAAAAAGAACTATTAGCTATTGGTTTTGCATATCAACGTTTTCATTATTTTATGTATTGTCGTGAATTCACTGTAGAAAGTGATCATAAACCACTGGAAACGTTGATTAACCGTGATATTGATGACGTGACTCCAAGATTACAGCGGATGTTTATGACATTGTTGAAATACCCGAAAATTGAAATAATTTATAAGCCAGGTAAGAACATGCTTATTGCTGACTGCCTTTCACATGCACAATTAGAAGAAATTTCAGAACAGGAAGGATTATCAGTGGTTATTCACACAGTTATAAAATCTGCTTATCTGTCAGTGAGTAATGAAAGGGAAAATTCTTCATTAGAATACGAAACTGCTGGTAGTGATGATTCAGAAGCAAGCTCGGGGAGTGATATTGAAATAAACTCAGAGCCTGTCATGCAGAATAGTTATAGAACACTAAGTGGTCGTATTGTCAAACCACCGAATAGATATGATGGGTAAAACTGTAACAATCATTAAGGTTGCCTAGTCCATTTTAGGATGTTGTTTAAAATTTTTTTTTTTTTTAATTGTTAAAGATTAATTTAACTAAAAAGAAAAAGCGTGTTATGTTATACATGGCATTACTGATTATATGTTAAATATGGCAACACTGATTCATATGTCAGTTCAGTTGTGCATCATTCTTTGATTTGTAAGGACGCAATCATCGATCTAAATAAAAAATTAACATTATTAATCTTTAGTAATAAAAGTTTGTTTTATTAATATTTTGCTAAATATTATAGTATACATGAAGAAACACCTTGCTATTAAAAAATAAATAAATTGTCATAGCCAGTCCCGGGGATAACTTTTAAAGAAAATAATTTTATATTTGATATCTACAGTCAATGCCCTTTCAAACCATATGCATATGTTTCTTTCTAATCGACTCTGGTTTTTTTTGGGTACTCTCATTTATGTAAAACTTCTTCTTAGAAATGTAATTTTTAATTTTTAAGTCACAAAAGCACATCTATCGTCTAACTTTTGACCTTGAACGGGAGCGTTCACGTTTGCTCTTTTTCGTCTTTTTTTGTGTCTTTGCTCATCGTCCGATGATGCGTGAGATGGATGTCGCTTCTCATGCTTTTTTTCCTTGCTTTTTTTGCTTTTCTTTGATTTTGACGATTTCTTTTTATGCTTACTCCGATGTGATATAGATCCAGATGAACTACGTGAATCATTCGACTTGCTTCTATGTCTGCTGGGCGTTCGCCGACTAGAATACTTCTTATGACTTGTACTGCATCTTGCATATTCTTCATCACGGCTATCATCACGTCTATCAAGCGATCTGGAACGCAGCTCAATTTTTTGTGAATTATAGTCCAGCTCTGTAGAATTTCGACGTGATGACACCTTGATTTTATCATCGTCTTTCGAGTTCTTGATTGTAAAATGGTGGTTTTCGTCTGATCGTTTATCATCTTCATTTTTGATGTTTTTATTTTTCGATATAATTTGGCCATACTCGTTTTCCATTCGTTTGTATTCATCGTATTTGATTGAGTCTGGAAAGGAAAACGGCTGTTTAAATCGTTCAATATGTATGTATGTATGCGTGTAGGTAAGATTGGCTTTTCGTTGGATTTTTTCAGAAAATCAAGTTCGAAATCCGAAAACCTAAATAAAAATATCTTACTTTTTAGAATTATTATATTGTATGTGAAAGGTACAAGGATTTTATAAGAAAATAAAAAAAAAGGCAACAAATCTGCAGAAACTTATTTTCCCGCGTGAAAGGGATTCAAAACATAATAAAATAATTACAAAATATTTACAAACAATACTCGTATATTATTTTTAATTTATTGAATCCGTTAAATGCTAAGGCCCAGTTTTTCAGTGTTGGATTAAGCCTGAGCTACAGTTACGTCAGGAATCTGTTTACTAATTGATGAAGAAAGCAGAATGCCTCTTTACAAAACCAGTATCAGTAGTCAGACAGACTTTTGTAGGTTGTTGTGGCAAGTCCGACCACTTTTGTAAAAACAGCTATTTTTGTATCCATTGCGTTTAACACGTGGACAACAAGACTAGAAAAAAGCTTTTACCACTTAAAAAGGTTAAAAAATAGCTCTTTTTACAAAAGTGGTCGGACTCGCCGCAACAACTAACAAAAGTTTGTCCGACCACCGGTTTTGTAAAGAGGGCAGTCTAAGCTTTCATTTGATACCCCATTTATAAGAATCCATCACGGTTTAGGTATCCCAAACCATAAAAGCAACCGAAAAAGTGCGTTTTCTACCAATTACCACCTGAAAAACCTTGTCCGACCAGCGGTTTTGTTAATGTTAAGACTAAAGCTATGAATTGGCAACATTCTTTTCCGAAGCCGCGATGAGATAGGTAAACCTACGGTCGCCTCCCGTCCTATTAACATTATCATTTTAAAACACACTTATTTGGTTCATTCAAATGTTTTATTTTATTGACTAATAGCAACAACATCGAATAAATATACATTAAAATTATTCTTTTGGCAAAAAATATTAAAATATAGTCCATTTTAGGACGTTGTTTAAAATTTATGTTTTTAAAAATTGTTAAAGATTAATTTAATTAAAAAGAAAAAGCGTGTAATGTTATACATGACATTACTGATTATATGTTAAATATGGCAACACTGATTCATATGTCAGCCGACCTACAGATAAGCAGGGTGATATGAGAGTATGGGGAATATTTAAATATTTGGCTAGGTTTATTCTAAATTTGTCTAGTAAAACGGCTGAGTTACGCCGATTAACTGGGAAAGATATACAATTTGAATGGAATAAAAAACATGATCAGGAGTTGCAACATTTGCTTAAAATAATTACTTCTGATCCTATACTAAGGGCTTATGATCCTAAAAAGCCAGTTGTTATTCAAACTGATGCATCGAAAGATGGACTTGGATCAGTTCTCATTCAGGATGGTAATCCGGTTGCCTTTGTGTCCTGAACTTTAAGTAAGAGTGAACAAAAGTGGGCACAAATTGAAAAAGAACTATTAGCTATTGGTTTTGCATATCAACGTTTTCATTATTTTATGTATTGTCGTGAATTCACTGTAGAAAGTGATCATAAACCACTGGAAACGTTGATTAACCGTGATATTGATAACGTGACTCCAAGATTACAGCGGATGTTTATGACATTGTTGAAATACCCGAAAATTGAAATAATTTATAAGCCAGGTAAGAACATGCTTATTGCTGACTGCCTTTCACATGCACAATTAGAAGAAATTTCAGAACAGGAAGGATTATCAGTGGTTATTCACACAGTTATAAAATCTGCTTATCTGTCAGTGAGTAATGAAAGGGAAAATTCTTCATTAGAATACGAAACTGCTGGTAGTGATGATTCAGAAGCAAGCTCGGGGAGTGATATTGAAATAAACTCAGAGCCTGTTATGCAGAATAGTTATAGAACACTAAGTGGTCGTATTGTCAAACCACCGAATAGATATGATGGGTAAAATTGTAACAATCATTAAGGTTGCCTAGTCCATTTTAGGATGTTGTTTAAATTTTTTTTTTTTTTTAATTGTTAAAGATTAATTTAACTAAAAAGAAAAAGCGTGTTATGTTATACATGGCATTACTGATTATATGTTAAATATGGCAACACTGATTCATATGTCAGTTCAGTTGTGCATCATTCTTTGATTTGTAAGGACGCAATCATCGATCTAAATAAAAAATTAACATTATTAATCTTTAGTAATAAAAGTTTGTTTTATTAATATTTTGCTAAATATTATAGTATACATGAAGAAACACCTTGCTATTAAAAAATAAATAAATTGTCATAGCCAGTCCCGGGGATAACTTTTAAAGAAAATAATTTTATATTTGATATCTACAGTCAATGCCCTTTCAAACCATATGCATATGTTTCTTTCTAATCGACTCTGGTTTTTTTTGGGTACTCTCATTTATGTAAAACTTCTTCTTAGAAATGTAATTTTTAATTTTTAAGTCACAAAAGCACATCTATCGTCTAACTTTTGACCTTGAACGGGATCGTTCACGTTTGCTCTTTTTCGTCTTTTTTTGTGTCTTTGCTCATCGTCCGATGATGCGTGAGATGGATGTCGCTTCTCGTGCTTTTTTTCCTTGCTTTTTTTGCTTTTCTTTGATTTTGACGATTTCTTTTTATGCTTACTCCGATGTGATATAGATCCAGATGAACTACGTGAATCATTCGACTTGCTTCTATGTCTGCTGGGCGTTCGCCGACTAGATTACTTCTTATGACTTGTACTGCATCTTGCATATTCTTCATCACGGCTTTCATCACGTCTATCAAGCGATCTAGAACGCAGCTCAATTTTTTGTGAATTATAGTCCAGCTCTGTAGAATTTCGACGTGATGACACCTTGATTTTATCATCGTCTTTCGAGTTCTTGATTTTGAAATGGTGGTTTTCGTCTGATCGTTTATCATCTTCATTTTTGATGTTTTTATTTTTCGATATAATTTGGCCATACTCGTTTTCCATGTTTGTATTCATCGTATTTGATTGAGTCTGGAAAGGAAAACGGCTGTTTAAATCGTTCAATATGTATGTATGTATGCGTGTAGGTAAGATTGGCTTTTCGTTGGATTTTTTCAGAAAATCAAGTTCGAAATCCGAAAACCTAAATAAAAATATCTTACTTTTTAGAATTATTATATTGTATGTGAAAGGTACAAGGATTTTATAAGAAAATAAAAAAAAAGGCAACAAATCTGCAGAAACTTATTTTCCCGCGTGAAAGGGATTCAAAACATAATAAAATAATTACAAAATATTTACAAACAATACTCGTATATTATTTTTAATTTATTGAATCCGTTAAATGCTAAGGCCCAGTTTTTCAGTGTTGGATTAAGCCTGAGCTACAGTTACGTCAGGAATCTGTTTACTAATTGATGAAGAAAGCAGAATGCCTCTTTACAAAACCAGTATCAGTAGTCAGACAGACTTTTGTAGGTTGTTGTGGCAAGTCCGACCACTTTTGTAAAAACAGCTATTTTTGTATCCATTGCGTTTAACACGTGGACAACAAGACTAGAAAAAAGCTTTTACCACTTAAAAAGGTTAAAAAATAGCTCTTTTTACAAAAGTGGTCGGACTCGCCGCAACAACTAACAAAAGTTTGTCCGACCACCGGTTTTGTAAAGAGGGCAGTCTAAGCTTTCATTTGATACCCCATTTATAAGAATCCATCACGGTTTAGGTATCCCAAACCATAAAAGCAACCGAAAAAGTGCGTTTTCTACCAATTACCACCTGAAAAACCTTGTCCGACCAGCGGTTTTGTTAATGTTAAGACTAAAGCTATGAATTGGCAACATTCTTTTCCGAAGCCGCGATGAGATAGGTAAACCTACGGTCGCCTCCCGTCCTATTAACATTATCATTTTAAAACACACTTATTTGGTTCATTCAAATGTTTTATTTTATTGACTAATAGCAACAACATCGAATAAATATACATTAAAATTATTCTTTTGGCAAAAAATATTAAAATATAGTCCATTTTAGGACGTTGTTTAAAATTTATGTTTTTAAAAATTGTTAAAGATTAATTTAATTAAAAAGAAAAAGCGTGTAATGTTATACATGACATTACTGATTATATGTTAAATATGGCAACACTGATTCATATGTCAGCCGACTTACAGATAAGCAGGGTGTTATGAGAGTATGGGGAATATTTAAATATTTGGCTAGGTTTATTCCAAATTTGTCTAGTAAAACGGCTGAGTTACGCCGATTAACTGGGAAAGATATACAATTTGAATGGAATAAAAAACATGATCAGGAGTTGCAACATTTGCTTAAAATAATTACTTCTGATCCTATACTAAGGGCTTATGATCCTAAAAAGCCAGTTGTTATTCAAACTGATGCATCGAAAGATGGACTTGGATCAGTTCTCATTCAGGATGGTAATGCGGTTGCCTTTGTGTCCTGAACTTTAAGTAAGAGTGAACAAAAGTGGGCACAAATTGAAAAAGAACTATTAGCTATTGGTTTTGCATATCAACGTTTTCATTATTTTATGTATTGTCGTGAATTCACTGTAGAAAGTGATCATAAACCACTGGAAACGTTGATTAACCGTGATATTGATGACGTGACTCCAAGATTACAGCGGATGTTTATGACATTGTTGAAATACCCGAAAATTGAAATAATTTATAAGCCAGGTAAGAACATGCTTATTGCTGACTGCCTATCACATGCACAATTAAAAGAAGTTTCAGAACAGGAAGGATTATCAGTGGTTATTCACACAGTTATAAAATCTGCTTATCTGTCAGTGAGTAATGAAAGGGAAAATTCTTCATTAGAATACGAAACTGCTGGTAGTGATGATTCAGAAGCAAGCTCGGAGAGTGATATTGAAATAAACTCAGAGCCTGTTATGCAGAATAGTTATAGAACACTAAGTGGTCGTATTGTCAAACCACCGAATAGATATGATGGGTAAAATTGTAACAATCATTAAGGTTGCCTAGTCCATTTTAGGATGTTGTTTAAAATTTTTTTTTTTTAATTGTTAAAGATTAATTTAACTAAAAAGAAAAAGCGTGTTATGTTATACATGGCATTACTGATTATATGTTAAATATGGCAACACTGATTCATATGTCAGTTCAGTTGTGCATCATTCTTTGATTTGTAAGGACGCAATCATCGATCTAAATAAAAAATTAACATTATTAATCTTTAGTAATAAAAGTTTGTTTTATTAATATTTTGCTAAATATTATAGTATACATGAAGAAACACCTTGCTATTAAAAAATAAATAAATTGTCATAGCCAGTCCCGGGGATAACTTTTAAAGAAAATAATTTTATATTTGATATCTACAGTCAATGCCCTTTCAAACCATATACATATGTTTCTTTCTAATCGACTCTGGTTTTTTTTGGGTACTCTCATTTATGTAAAACTTCTTCTTAGAAATGTAATTTTTAATTTTTAAGTCATAAAAGCACATCTATCGTCTAACTTTTGACCTTGAACGGGATCGTTCACGTTTGCTCTTTTTCGTCTTTTTTTGTGTTTTCGCTCATCGTCCGATGATGCGTGAGATGGATGTCGCTTCTCATGCTTCTTTTCCTTGCTTTTTTTGCTTTTCTTTGATTTTGACGACTTCTTTTTATGCTTACTCCGATGTGATATAGATCCAGATGAACTACGTGAATCATTCGACTTGCTTCTATGTCTGCTGGGCGTTCGCCGACTAGAATACTTCTTATGACTTGTACTGCATCTTGCATATTCTTCATCACGGCTATCATCACGTCTATCAAGCGATCTAGAACGCAGCTCAATTTTTTGTGAATTATAGTCCAGCTCTGTAGAATTTCGACGTGATGACACCTTGATTTTATCATCGTCTTTCGAGTTCTTGATTTTAAAATGGTGGTTTTCATCTGATCGTTTATCATCTTCATTTTTGATGTTTTTATTTTTCGATATAATTTGGCCATACTCGTTTTCCATTCGTTTGTATTCATCGTATTTGATTGAGTCTGGAAATGAAAACGGATGTTTAAATCGTTCAATATGTATGTATGTATGTATGCGTGTAGGTAAGATTGGCTTTTCGTTGGATTTTTTTCAGAAAATCAAGTTCGAAATCCGAAAACCTAAATAAAAATATCTTACTTTTTTAGAATTATTTTATTGTATGTGAAAGGTACAAGGATTTTATAAGAAATTAAAAAAAGGCAACAAATCTGCAGAAACTTATTTTCCCGCGTGAAAGGGATTCAAAACATAATAAAATAATTACAAAATATTTACAAACAATACTCGTATATTATTTTTAATTTATTTAATCCGTTAAATGCTAAGGCCCAGTTTTTCAGTGTTGGATTAAGCCTGAGCTACAGTTTCATCAGGAATCTGTTTACTAATTGATGATGAAAGCAGAATGCCTCTTTACAAAACCAGTATCAGTAGTCAGACAGACTTTTGTTGGTTGTTGTGGCAAGTCCGACCACTTTTGTAAAAACAGCTATTTTTGTATCCATTGCGTTTAACACGTGGACAACAAGACTAGAAAAAAGCTTTTACCACTTAAAAAGGTTAAAAAAAATAGCTCTTTTTACAAAAGTGGTCGGACTCGCCGCAACAACCAACAAAAGTTTGTCCAACCACCGGTTTTGTAAAGATGGCAGTCTAAGCTTTCATACCCCATTATATAATTAATAATTAATTATATATACCCCATTTATAAGAATTCATCACGGTTTAGGTATCCTAAACCATAAAAGCAACCGAAAAAGTGCGTTTTCTACCAATTTCCACCTGAAAAACCTTGTCCGACCAGCGGTTTTGTTAATGTTAAGACTAAAGCTATGAATTGGCATCATTCTTTTCCGAAGCCGCGATGAGATAGGTAAACCTACGGTCGCCTCCCATCCTATTAACATTATCATTTTAAAACACACTTATTTGGTTCATTCAAATGTTTTATTTTATTGACTAATAGCAACAACATCGAATAAATATACATTAAAATTATTCTTTTGGCAAAAAATATTAGAATATAGTCCACTTTAGGACGTTGTTTAAAATGTATGTTTTTAAAAATTGTTAATTTAATTAAAAAGCGTGTTATGTTATACATGACATTACTGATTATATGTTTAATATGGCAACACTGATTCATATGTCAGCCGACCTACAGATAAGCAGGGTGTTATGAGAGTATTGGGAATATTTAAATATTTGGCTAGGTTTATTAACTGGGAAAGATATACAATTTGAATGGAATAAAAAACATGATCAGGAGTTGCAACATTTGTTTAAAATAATTACTTCTGATCCTATTTTAAGGGCTTATGATCCTAAAAAGCCAGTTGTTATTCAAACTGATGCATCGATAGATGGACTTGGATCAGTTCTCATTCAGGATGGTCATCCGGTTGCCTTTGTGTCCTGAACTTTAAGTAAGAGTGATCAAAAGTGGGCACAAATTGAAAAAGAATTATTAGCTATTGTTTTTGCATGTCAGAGTTTTCATTATTTTATGTATGGTCTTGAATTCACTGTAGAAAGTGATCATAAACCACTGGAAACGTTGATTAAACGTGATATTGATGACGTGACTCCAAGATTACAGCGGATGTTTATGACATTGTTGAAATACCCGAAAATTGAAATAATTTATAAGCCAGGGAAGAACATGCTTATTGCTGACTGCCTTTCACATGCACAATTAAAAGAAATTTCAGAACTGGAAGGATTATCAGTGGTTATTCACACAGTTATAAAATCTGCTTATCTGTCGGAGTAAAATTATAATTATTACAAAGAAATATTAGAGTTAGATGAGAATTACAAACGTGTTTCTTGTTCAAACACATTGAACACTCGGATAAGAGGTATGATAAGATAAGTGATATAGCTTGTGTTTGCTTAGGACATCTTATCTAGCAAATGCGAGCACATACACAAATTACGATTACAAGCAATTGATTGCCTGGGGTTGGGTTTAGAATTTGTGTGTGTGTTTTGTTATCACTTATCGATATCACGAACAAAAACTGTATATATAAGCGTAGGTTAAGATTTAAATTTTAGTTACAATAAAGTCATTATAGAGCATACAACTCTGAATTTTATTTGACTCGCGGTTTATGAATTTCCCCCCACCAGAGGTAAGGGATTTATAAACATTTGGTCCTTCGAAACGGATCCTTATTTGTATTTTCTCAATAGTCATTGAGGCGAAGGAAATTTAAATAAGAAGTTATAATAAATTTTGATTGGTGAAATTTTCTCAATTGCTAATAAGCAAAGAAAATATAGTTAATCACCTTTCAAAACTATTATTTTCAATAGCGTACTTTACGGCTGACAGTAAAGTAGGTGTAATCGGGACTTAGACACCGAATTAAAAGTGAAGTGCAAAAAACAAAGAGTGCAGTTTAAAAAAAAAAGTCCAAAAATCAATTAAAATGGACAAAAAGGAGAAACTGTACAAATCCCAAAAACAAATAGGGGATGACATCGTGCTTATTCATAACAAGCTCAAAAATAAAACCAATAGAAAATCTGAGTCGGAAATAAGGAATAGACTAAGTTCTATATGGAACGAATTCCAGCTAAGCCACTCAAAAGTTTTGGAAGTTGGAATAAGCACAGATAATTATTTCGAAATGAATTATTACCAGTGCATTGAAAGTGAAGTTAGCAAAATAGATGCTTTGCTTGATGCAGCAAAAACACCAATTCAGCCAGGAGATACTGATGGCTCAGCTCCAAAGTCTTCAACAAACCATCAAGAAGATGACGCAATAAAAACAGCAAGTGCTAAAACTCGGCCGACGACGTTTGCACCAACAGTGGAAAAAAAGGAAACAAACCTCATAAAGATGTTTCACCGACGGCATGAGAACTTCAAACGTGAAGTGGATGAGGCGGTCGGAGCTGAAAAAATCTCATCCCGAGTTGAAAAAGACGTGGTGGAAAAATTCAATGCGCTGAAATTGATTTATAATAAAATCACCGTAGACCTTGGATATTATGATAATAATATTGAAGACATCTACGAAGAATCGCAAAAGAGCGCTTCTAATATCCAAAAAATATTTGAAGAGGGGGCAACAAACCCCGAGATCCTGAAGAAGTCCTCCAACCTGAAGCTGGAAGAAGTTCGAATTCCAGTCTTCTATGGCGATTTGAACGAATGGATGTCCTTCCGGGATTTATTCGTGAAATGAGTTCATGAAGTAGAGCATATCTCGAACGTAGAAAAGATGTTTAGACTTAAGTCTGTAGTCAAAGGTGAAGCAGGAAAGCTCATCATGCATCTCAATGTAACTAATACTGAAGCGGCATGGAGTATGCTCGAACAGAGATTCGAAAATCGAAGATTGCTGTTCACAACTCTGGTTGACAGATTACTTGATCAGCCAACAATTAATGGAGAGTCAGCAAGTTCTGTTAAAAAGCTATTGGACACCACAAATGAGTGCATATTCGCACTGAAAAATCTTAAGATACCACTAAACGATGCATGTCCATTTATAGCAAGAGTGGTTATAAAGCAACTGGACAGAGATACTCTAAGGCAGTACGAGCAAGGTGTGAAGAAAACAAAAGAAATCCAGAGTTTGGATGACGTTTTACAATTCCTGGAGCAACAGTATCAAACACTTGAAGCAATAAAAGGAAAAGCGAGTGGAAGCAACAATGCTCACAAGAATAACCAAAAACAACACACATTTTTTACAGACCAGATAAAATGTTTTTATTGCCAAATGTCTGGCCACCAAACAAAAAATTGTCGAAAATTTTTACAACTGAAAGTGGCGGAACGACGAATTTGGACTCGGAAATCAAAAATATGCTTTTTGTGTTTAGACCACACAATAAACACAAAATGCACAAGTAAAACAGAAAAATACCAAATTTGTAATCATTACCACAATACGATTCTTCACCATAAAGACATTGCTGCAGTGAAAAAAGGAGAACAATTAACAGCAACAGTGACAAAGGAAGGCATTTCATTTTGCTGGCAACTGCACAAATACAAGTGAAATCAAAAACCAGTGAAATTGTGCTAATGCGAGCATTAATAGACCAAGGATCCCAAAAAACGATGATATCTGAAGAAGCCGCACAAATATTAGCCATTCACCGCACTAAAGACAGAACCGAACTTCAAGGAATTGGAAATACTACAGTGGGAGTATCTAAAAGCAAAGTTTTGTTAGAACTTAAACCACGTTTTTTGAGCACACATGTAATCAAAATTGAGGCATTAGTGTTACCAACATTGGCTAAGGCTCAACCAAGCAGAAGCTTTGATTTTGATTTTAACCACTGGAATAATTATATACTCGCAGATCCATTATTCAACAAATCGGATAGAATAGACGTGGTAATAGGAGGTGATTTATACGGCAAGATTCTGGAAGATAAAATAATGAAAATTGATGGCGTATTGGGACAATCCACGAAATTCGGCTGGATATTGTCTGGAATAATTAAAAATGATAATCCAATTAATAAAAAACTAATAACTGCCGTTACAAATCTGGAGCAGTTTTGGGAAATTGAAGAAGTATCGCAGAATGATTCCAATTCAAAAACTGAAGACCAACTATGCCTGGAAGCTTACGCAAATAATAGAGAAGTGGACATCGATGGAAGGTATATAGTGGCTCTCCCGCTCAAAGAAGACAAAGAACTTGGAAACTCTAAAAAACAGGCCGTTGCTAGCTTTCTTAATTTGGAGAAGAAATTTGAGTCTGACAAAATTCTAAAAGAAGAATATTCGAAGTTTATGAAAGAATATTTAGAACTAGGTCATATGCAAGAAGTCGAAAAACTGAATATGGGAAAATACTATTTACCTCATCAAGCAATAATAAGAGCGAACAGTCTAACTACAAAGCTGCGGGTGGTCTTTGATGCGTCTGCTAAAACATCAAATGGTCGAAGCCTGAACGATATAATGATGGTAGCACCTGGACTACAAAAAGATATTTTTGATATCATCTTAAAGTGGAGGTTATGGAGATATGCTATAACCGGAGATATTGAAAAGATGTACCGGCAAATCAAAATAACAAGAGATGATCAAGAATACCAACATATCCTGTGGAGAGACAGCAAAAACACGGCTTTAAAGGAGTATCGGCTTACTACTGTAACTTATGGAACGGCAGCTGCACCATTCTTAGCTGTACAGACCTTAATGGACATAGCCAACAAAATAATCCGAGAAGATTTCTACATGGATGACCTTAAGACAGGGGCAGATAATATGGAAAAATGCATGGAAATTCAACAGAATGTATCCACAGAACCTAAAAAGTATGGTTTTCATTTAAGAAAATGGATAGCAAATGATTTAAAAATAACTAACAGCATTCCTAATTGTGGCAACAATCAACTGATTGAAATAAAATATAACGAGTCAGTTAAGACTCTAGGACTAAATTGGGATCCGACACAAGACGAATTTAAATTCTATTTAAATGTATCGGCTGAAGATAAATTACTAAACGAATTGCATTATCAAATCTTGCCCGAATATTCGATCCATTGGGTTGGCTTTCACTAGTCACAGTAGTTGCAAAGCTTTTTATGCAGAAATTATGGATTCAAGAAATTTCATGGGATAGTGAACTTGAAGAGAACTTGAAGAACGAATGGAATAGTTTCATAGAACACATATCTATTCTTAAGGAAATCAAAATTTCTCGATGGCTGCAATCATCTATTGGGACGAAAATTGAGCTACACGGCTTTGCTGACGCGTCCGAAAAAGCATACGCAGCGGTGGTCTATATGAAGATCAACTCATCAACTACACTGATAAGTGGGAAGAGCAAGGTAAATCCAATAAAGAACAGAAAAACACTTCCGAAATTAGAACTATGTGCGGTCCAACTATTAGCAAGACTTTTGCAACGAATTATAAAAGTCATAAATAGAGATTATGAAGTACCTGCTTGGAGTGATTCAACAACAACTCTTTGTTGGATACAAAATAATAAATCCAAAGACAAATTTTTTCGAACCAGAGTCGATGAGATTAATGCACTTATTCCTAAAGCTAAATGGGGACATGTTGTCTCTAAGCAGAACCCAGCAGATGTTGCATCAAGAGGAATATATGCGAACCAGCTAAGCGAACACACACTTTGGTGGAACGGGCCGGAATGGCTCAATGAACCTAAAGAAAAGTGGCCCAAATAATGGGAAGAAACATATCGACGACCAACTGTATTAATGATGTCTGCAGACAAAACCAATAAACACTTTTTAGATGATCTCATGACAAGATGCTCCAGTTTTACAAAACTTCAAAGAATAGTAGCATTTATCATACGCTTCATTCGGAAAAAGATGCGTGTAAATGCGTTTTTAAACTTTTCTCCAGTAGACGAAGTAGAATACGCTTGGAAACTCATAGTGAAACATCATCAAAAAAGCGAATTTGAAACAGAAATAAAATGTTTACAACAAAAGAAATACATTAATCCAAACAATAGAATTATCAATTTAAATCCGTTCTTGGATAAAGATGATATTCTAAGAGTAGGCGGCAGGTTGCATTTATCCAACTTACAATACAATCAGAAGCATCCAGTCATTTTAAACAAATCAAATATAACGACAGCAATAATTGAAGACACACATCAAGCAACATTACACGGATCCATTCGCGTCATGGAAACCATAATAAGGCGAAGGTACTGGATCGTTGGATTACAAAATGCTGTAAAAAAATGCATCAGACTATGTCCAAAATGCATAAGATATCGACAATGTGTGGCAGGACAGATAATGGGAAATTTACCAAAATATCGAGTTACTGTATCACATCCATTTGAACATACTGGAATTAATTATGCTGGACCTGTACTGATGAGATGTTCGAAAGCTCTTCCTTTCGAACATCTCAGAAATCATTTAAAGGCTATATAAGTATTTTCGTGTGTATGTCAACAAAGGCAATACACTTAGAAGCATTGAGCGAAATGACAACAGAAGCTTTTAAGGCAGCTTTAAGACGTTTTTTCAGCAGAAGAGGAAAGAGTGCTCATCTATATTCTGACAATGGATCCAATTTTGTTGATGCAAGCAGACAAATGGATAAGGAATTCTTACAAGCAAGCAAACAGAATTCAGACGTTAGTCAGATACTAGAATCAGAAAGGATTCAATGGCATTTTATTCCGCCGGCAGCCCCTCACTTTGGAGGAATTTGGGAAGCTGGAGTAAAGGCAGTGAAGCATCATCTAAGACGAGTAGTAGGAGATTCGAAATTAGCCTTCGAAGAAATGTCAACTCTCTTAGTCCAAATTGAAGGAGTTTTGAATTCCCGGCCACTCTGTGCATTCAATAGCAACAATGTTGAGGATTTAGATGTACTGACTCCAGGCCATTTTCTAATTGGAAGGCCCTTGATCGATTGCCCTGAATCAGTAAATGATCTTACAATTAATTCCACCAACAAATGGAAACTTATTCAAAAAAGAAGAGAGATTTTTGGAACCGCTGGAGAAACGAATATTTACATACGCTTCAACAGAGGAAGAAGTGGAAAACACAACAAGATAATGTTAAAGAGAATGATGTAGTCATCATCAAAGACGAGAATACACCGCCATCCACATGGTTGTTAGGTAAAATAACGGAAGTCCACACTGGAAAGGATGGAAAAGTACGAGTAGTGACTCTAAAAGTTAAAAACGGCACGTTGAAGCGGCCTATACACAAAATTCTTGTATGTCCTCAAGAGTCGACAGAGTCAAAACATACTGAAATAAGTAAATCCAATCTTACAATGAAATTAGTAAGAAGGATTCCAAAAATGAACACAATGGCCATTATTTTAATGCTACTACTTATGATTACCGGTGTCCTTGAAGGAGCACCGCTGGCAATAGGCACGAAAAGGACTTATCTTACAAGGCTTCAGCAAAATTCCGCAATATATTTAGACAATATAGGAAAAATGGATGTTGTAAGATCAAATTGGAAATTAATCGTTTATTACGATCTGGATCCATTCTTCAAAGAGATGCAGGGAATCAATAATTTGACAACACAGTTAGAGGACAGTGCCATAAATTGACTTACTTCAAAGAATCCTGTGAATCAATGTTTCAATCAATGAGAAGGAAGTTTCGCATATTGGCATCAAACAATGAGCTGTTTATGATGAAGAATAGAAAAAGAAGAGCACCATTGGAATTTGTCGGATCAATCTTACACATACTTTTTGGTACAATGGACGCAGACGATAGAGAGGAAATGAAGGAAAATATGAAAGCCCTGTTGGATAATCAACAACAAGTAAAACAGCTCAGTGAAAAACAGACATCTTTAATTGATTCTACAACTAACATATTAAAGAAAACAACTGAGGATGTGAATAACAACCTGGAAAGGCTAACTCAACAGCTAAATACGCAAAACAGACATCTTTAATTGATTCTACAACTAACATATTAAAGAAAACAACTGAGGATGTGAATAACAACCTGGAAAGGCTAACTCAACAGCTAAATACGCACTCAGTCCAATTCCATAATGCTGGAAAATTGACATTACAATTTCAGTCACTGGCAATACAAGTAAATACTATGATTGAAGAATGTGATAGCATCCAATCAGATATAATCACGTTGCTTGTTGACATGAATCATGGTCATGTAAATCCACATTTACTTAAACCATCACAACTCATGAAAGAGATAGACTTCATTGAAAGTAATCTGCCAAGTGATCTCACAATGTTGGGAAAACAGGAAGGGAACATCGTTAAAGAAACTTACAACTCCATGGTGGCTAAGGGTACTATTATCGGTACTCGATTAGTAATTAGAGCTGATATACCACTTATTAATAACGTACAATTTGATTCCTTTGCCAATGGAATTTAGAGGAAATATGATAATAGCACAACCAACAGCAGAATACATGGCGTACAATCCAGTAGAATTTGTGTATACACTGATAACGTAACCACAACTAAATACCAGCAAAAGGAGCCTAAAAGGAAGATTCTTATCCCAAAAGAATTGGGTATGGAATGCAGCTACCGACAGATCCTGTGAAATGTCAGCTTTGAAGAATTCAAAGCATGCTGAATGCCAATTCAAGGAATTTCCTTATCACGCATTTTGGAAAGAGTTGTCTGAAAATAACCGTTGGCTATTCAAAATATACAACCAATCAACATTGGACCTGAACTGTGGCGATTATGAACAAGGATTAGTGGAACTACCTTCTCAAGGTATATTGACTTTGGCACCAGGATGTAAGGCACAATTTGAAGGAATAAAAATAACATCTGGGTATCAATTAGGATCAAATGTAAAGGCTGATCCTCTGGCGATGACATGGACAAAGAATATAGATCTGATAACTGAGAATCAATTGACTCTAACAAATTCATCGCTGGTAAGGACTAAGAACAGCATCCGACAATTGATATCACAAGTCCGTGACATGCGGGAATATGAGTCAAACATTAAATTAGTTAAGTTTCATCAGATAAGCGGCCAAGTATCTTAATTGATTACTGCTTTAATAATTATTTTTTAGTTACTTTATATTTGAAAAGAAAAAAGAAAACATCCGAGATTGATTTCTCCCTACCTGCTCTATGAGGCGGGGCAGAATGTTCAAACACATTGAACACTCGGATAAGAGGTATGATAAGATAAGTGATATAGCTTGTGTTTGCTTAGGACATCTTATCTAGCAAATGCGAGCACATACACAAATTACGATTACAAGCAATTGATTGCCTGGGCTTGGGTTCAGAATTTGTGTGTGTGTTTTGTTATCACTTATCGATATCACGAACAAAAACTGTATATATAAGCGTAGGTTAAGATTTAAATTTTATTTACAATAAAGTCATTATAGAGCATACAACTCTGAATTTTATTTGACTCGCGGTTTATGAATTTCCTCCCACCAGAGGTAAGGGATTTATAAACATTTCTAACTTTGTTAGGAATGGCTGGCCTGGTTTTCATCATTTAAATGATGTTAATCAAGCCTTTTATAAATTAAAATCGGAATTACATTTTGAAAATGGCTTGCTATTTTTAAATCACAAATTGGTTATGCCAACAAAATTACAAGGGAAAATTGCAAAGTGGCTTCATGGACCACATCTGGGAATTGAAAAAACTCTTTCGAGAGCAAGAATGTTATATTTTTGGCCTGGTATGACCAATCAAATAAAAGAAATTGTTGCATCATGTAACATATGTGAGAAATTCAAGCGGAATAATCAAAAAGAACCTTTGGTTCAAGAACAAAACCCAAATTATCCATTTCAATTTGTTTCCATGGATTTATTTGAGTATGCTGGCCGTGATTTCATTGCAATCATTGATGCTTACTCAAATTATTTAACTGCGTCAAGTTTAAACAATAAAACGTTAAAGCACATCATTGAAGTCATTTGTAGTATATTTAATAAAATTGGATATCCAACAGTATTAAAATGTGATAATAGTCCATTTAACTCAGCAGAGTTTAAAGAGTTTTCAGAACAGTTAAATATTCTGTTTAAATACTCAAGTCCAAGGTACCCACAAAGCAAATGGACTAGCTGAGAAGGGAGTAGCTATTGCTAAAAACATTCTCAAAAGATGTTATGACGTAAATGAAGTAGATAAATTCCAGTATAGAATTCTAGAATACAATACAACACCAATTGCAAGTATGAAGTTAACACCATCTGAACTATTTTTTGGCCGGTTGATTAAAACAAAATTACCTGTGTCAGACCAGTTACTTCTTCGAAATAATATATCGGAAAGAGATATTCAAGATAAAATAAAAAAAAAGGAAAAACAAAAGTATTATTATGATCGGAACGCCAAATTGCTATCGCCACTAAAAGTGGGCAACTCAGTCAATTAAAAACAAAAATGCTAAGGGTTGGCACTATGGTAAAATAGTTGGGATTGTTAATGACCGCTCCTATATTATTAAGGATACTTTTGATAATTATTATAGACGTATTCGTCATTGCAAAAACTAAAAATGAGGACTTTGATGCTAGTGATTTGTTTTATGATGAAAATATAAGTCGGGTTTCTTAAATAATTTACCGGAAACCTGCATCGTGCCTGATCGGGAAACTATTGATTGCTCAGAACTTGGTCTGGGCCAGTAGCGCAACAATCAGTCACGATGAAGTGCTTGTTTTACCTCCTCGTGGTGGTCCCCGGGCAACTATTTATGTATCCCAATATACATAAATAGGCCAAAATTACAAGTGCGAAAAGGCCTAGCTTTCTAGGATAGGTTACGGAGGTTAGCATTCTCCGTAACTGAAATCAACCCGCTACCGAAACCAACACTACGCCTCGGATAATTAATGATAACTCGTTGACGACTTTTGGCTATTGTACCCGGACAAAGATTGGTTTCTGGAATGTGAAGACGCTTCTTGACAACGGAAAAGAAGGTCCTCAGATTGCCAGATTCCTGCAACTAGAGAAGGAATTCATGCGGTATAGGATGGACATCTTAGGGATAAGTGAAGTTAGATGGCTGGGTTCGGGGAAGTTCAAGTCACCAACCCGTAACACTGTACTATTCTATTCCGGAAAAACACCTGGAAGCGCTCGGGAATCTGGCGTTGGATTGCTGCTTTCCAAAACAGCTCTCAAAAGCCTAATTTCCTGGGAGCCTTTAGGTGACAGGATCTTGAAAGCCAGGTTCCGGACTAGAGTACGTCGCGTCACCATCATACAGTGTTACGCCCCAACTTTGCTCTCTTCTGACGAGGAGAAGGAGGCCTTTTATAACCGGCTGAGTGCTGCTTATGATAGCGTTCCACGAGGTGATATAGTTATGGTGATGGGAGACTTAAATGCCAAGGTTGGCAATGACAACTCTGGGCTAAGGCATGTCATGGGAAAACATGGTGTTGGTAACCGAAACGACAATGGCGAACGATTTGTCGATTTCTGCAACGCCAACGGCCTTGTTATTGGAGGGACCATGTTCGAGCATAAGACGTGCCACAAAGTCAGTTGGGTGTCGACTGACAGACAAGCAACTTCCAACCAAATTGACCACTTCGCGATCAGCCGGCGTTTTAGAAGCAGTCTCCAGGACGTCCGTAACAGAAGAGGTGCTGACATGGGAATGGCCCGGGACCACCATCTGATGGTTGCTACCGTAAGATTGCGTACAGCTGCAGTTCGTAGATCCCAAGGAAACACTCGAATGCCCAAGTTTAATGCAGATAGACTAAAGGATCCCGCAGTGCGCCAACAACTAGGGGACCACCTTTCACAAGGATTGAACGCAATCAGCAGCACGGAAACCACATCCATCGAAAATCATTGGTGTGCTGTGAAAAATGTGTTCATATCCGGTGCTGAAAGTATAGTCGGCCGGGCGCAAGGGAGAAATAGTGCTTGGCTTTCCGACGAAACTTGGGCAAGGATCGAAGAAAGGAAACACCTTAAAGCTCGCATCGCAGCTACCCGAGCAGCAGGGAGAAACGAGCTTGAGTCTACGTACCGCATGAAGATGAGGGAAGTTCACCGTAGTGTGCGACGTGATAAGCGTAACTACATCAACGCACTGGCTACAGAAGCAGAAGAAACCGCTAGTAGGTATGACAGTAGGACCGTCTACAGAATTACCAAAGAGCTCACTGGTGTCCAGAGCTCTAAACAACACCTGGTTAAAGACACAAACGGATCCCTGCTAATTTCGGATGAGGACCAGCTGGAGGGAACACCAGGTGGAGGGAACACTTTTCTGCGGTTTTAAACCGCGTTTTCGCAAGTGAAGTGAACCCTATTCCCACTGAGCTACCCGAAGTAACAATTTCCCGAATACGCACCGTACCCCCCAGTAAAGAAGAAATTATCACCGCCATCAAAGCACTGAAGAACAACAAAGCGGTTGGACTTGATGGTATTCCTGCAGAGCTCTTAGGAGCAGCCCCAACGACATCGAGCGAGCTACTGCATCCACTTATTAAGAGAGCTTGGGAAACAGAGAGCTTTCCTGAAGAGTGGAAAAAAGGAATGATTGTCAAGCTTCCAAAGAAAGGAGATCTCACACAGTGCGAAAACTGGAGAGGAATATGCGTTCTGCCTGCAGTAGCCAAGATAATAGCAAGGATAATATTGGACCGAATTAAAGACCACCTCGAAGACACACTCGACGCCGAACAAGCAGGTTTCCGCACTGGATCTTCCTGTGTAGATCACATCAACACCTTGCGGATCATCATCGAACAGTGCGTTGAATATCGATCACCACTTCACCTGCTGTTCATCGATTTTGAAAAGGCGTTCGACAGTGTCAATAGAGAATTTATTTGGCTTGCTTTGCACAGGAGGGGCATCCCAGATAAATTGATTGCTATTATCAAGGCTACATATGATGGATCCAGGTGTCACGTTTTGCACAAAGGTAGGCTGTCAGAGGAGTTTGAAATCCAAAGTGGGGTTAGGCAAGGCTGTATACTGTCACCAATACTGTTTCTGTTGGTGATAAGTGACGTACTGCACGCAGCTATGTCAAATGGAAATGGAGGAATTCAGTGGACTCTGCAATCTCACCTCAAACATCTGGACTACGCGGACGACGTATGCTTACTCTCTCATAGGATCATGGATCTCCATCAAATGACAACAATGGTGGAGACAGAAGCAGAAATCGTAGGGCTTAAGATCATCTCGGCAAAAACTAAAAGGATCAGCCTTGGAACTTCCTCATCAATCCAAGTAAATATTTCTGGACAACCCGTAGAGATGGTACAGGATTTCCAATATCTTGGGAGTATTGTCTCTACGGGTGGCGGAACTGAACTGGATGTAAACAGCCGAATCAGAAAAGCAAAGGCTGCGTTCGGAATGCTGTCCAAAATATGGAGAAACAACTCTTTTAGCTTAAAGACCAAGCTACGACTGTTCCGCTCCAATGTTGAATCCGTTCTGCTTTACGGCTGCAGCACTTGGAAAGTCACTGAAACTGTCACTAGAAAGCTACAAACCTTCGTTAACATCTGTCTACGAAACATCTTGAGGATTTTCTGGCCCAACCGTATCTCCAATGCCGAACTTCATGCGAGAACGGGTCAGGAGCCCATAGACTCCATTATACGAAGAAGAAAGTGGCAGTGGATTGGCCATACGCTTCGAAAAGGCGATCGGTGCATTGCATCTCAAGCAATGCAGTGGAACCCGCTCACACAGGAGGGAAGACAAGTGGGCAGGCCGAGAAGTACATGGCGAAGAACGGTCGAACAGGAATCGGCACGACTGGGGAAAAGTTGGAGAGAGCTGAAATACATTTCAAGAAATCGTACACGATGGCGCGTAGGTGTAGTGGAGGCCCTATGTCCCGTAAGGGAAACATCACGGACGTAATAGGTCCGAGGACCTAAGTAAGTAAGTAAGTAAGCCAACTTTAGAAAATGTTACGAGGAACAAACAGATTAATGGAAATTTAGAAACTCCTGCGGAAATTGTTATTGCAGATGAATCAAAACTATCAGTGAGTAATGAAAGGGAAAATTCTTCATTAGAATACGAAACAGCTGGTAGTGATGATTCAGAAGCAAGCTCGGGGAGTGATATTGAAATAAACTCAGAGCCTGTTATGCAGAATAATTATAGAACACTAAGTGGTCGTATTGTCAAACCAGCGAATAGATGTGATTGGTAAAATTGTAACAATCATTAAGGTTGCCTAGTCCATTTTAGGATGTTGTTTAAAATTAATTTTTTTAAAAATTGTTAAAGATTAATTTAACTAAAAAGAAAAAGCGTGGTATGTTATACATGGCATTACTGATTATATGTTAAATATGGCAACACTGATTCATATGTCAGTTCAGTTGTGCATCATTCTTTGATTTGTAAAGACGCAATCTAAATAAAAAATTAACATTATTAATCTTTAGTAATAAAATTTTGTTTTATTAATATTTTGCTAAATATTATAGTTTACATGAAAAACACCTTGCTATTAAAAAATAAATAAATTGTCATAGCCAGTCCCGGGGATAACTTTTAAAGAAAATAATTTTATATTTGATATCTACAGCCAATGCCCTTTCAAACCATATACATATGTTTCTTTCTAATCGACTCTGGGTTTTTTTTTGGGTACTCTCATTTATGTAAAACTTCTTCTTAGAAATGTAATTTTTAATTTTTAAGTCACAAAAGCACATCTATCGTCTAACTTTTGACCTTGAACGGGATCGTTCACGTTTGCTCTTTTTCGTCTTTTTTTTTGTGTCTTCGCTCATCGTCCGATGATGCGTGAGATGGATGTCCCTTCTCATGCTTCTTTTCCTTGCCTTTTTTTGCTTATCTTTGATTTTGACGACTTCTTTTTATGCTTACTCCGATGTGATATAGATCCAGAGGAACTACGTGAATCATTCGACTTGCTTCTATGTCTGCTGGGCGTTCGCCGACTAGAATACTTCTTATGACTTGTACTGCATCTTGCATATTCTTCATCACGGCTATCATCACGTCTATCAAGCGATCTGGAACGCAGCTCAATTTTTTGTGAATTATAGTCCAGCTCTGTAGAATTTCGACGTGATGACACCTTGATTTTATCATCGTCTTTCGAGTTCTTGATTGTAAAATGGTGGTTTTCGTCTGATCGTTTATCATCTTCATTTTTGATGTTTTTATTTTTCGATATAATTTGGCCATACTCGTTTTCCATTCGTTTGTATTCATCGTATTTGATTGAGTCTGGAAAGGAAAACGGCTGTTTAAATCGTTCAATATGTATGTATGTATGTATGTATGCGTGTAGGTAAGATTGGCTTTTCGTTGGATTTTTTTCAGAAAATCAAGTTCGAAATCCGAAAACCTAAATAAAAATATCTTACTTTTTTAGAATTATTATATTGTATGTGAAAGGTACAAGGATTTTATAAGAAATTAAAAAAAGGCAACAAATCTGCAGAAACTTATTTTCCCGCGTGAAAGGGATTCAAAACATAATAAAATAATTACAAAATATTTACAAACATTACTCGTATATTGTTTTTAATTTATTTAATCCGTTAAATGCTAAGGCCCAGTTTTTCAGTGTTGGATTAAGCCTGAGCTACAATTACGTCAGGAATCTGTTTACTAATTGATGATGAAAGCAGAATGCCTCTTTACAAAACCAGTATCAGTAGTCAGACAGTCAGACAGACTTTTGTTGGTTGTTGTGGCAAGTCCGACCACTTTTGTAAAAACAGCTATTTTTGTATTCATTGCGTTTAACACGTGGACAACAAGACTAGAAAAAAGCTTTTACCACTTAAAAAGGTTAAAAAATAGCTCTTTTTACAAAAGTGGTCGGACTCGCCGCAACAACCAACAAAAGTTTGTCCGACCACCGGTTTTGTAAAGAGGGCAGTCTAAGCTTTCATACCCCATTATATAATTAATAGTTAATTATATATACCTCATTTATAAGAATCCATCACGGTTTAGGTATCCCAAACCATAAAAGCAACCGAAAAAGTGCGTTTTCTACCAATTGCCACCTGAAAAACCTTGTCCGACCAGCGGTTTTGTTAATGTTAAGACTAAAGCTATGAATTGGCATCATTCTTTTCCGAAGCCGCGATGAGATAGCTAAACCTACGGTCGCCTCCCGTCCTATTAACATTATCATTTTAAAACACACTTATTTGGTTCATTCAAATGTTTTATTTTATTGACTAATAGCAACAACATCGAATAAATATACATTAAAATTATTCTTTTGGCAAAAAATATTAGAATATAGTCCATTTTAGGACGTTGTTTAAAATTTATGTTTTTAAAAATTGTTAAAGATTAATTTAATTAAAAAGAAAAAGCGTGTAATGTTATACATGACATTACTGATTATATGTTAAATATGGCAACACTGATTCATATGTCAGCCGACCTACAGATAAGCAGGGTGTTATGAGAGTATTGGGAATATTTAAATATTTGGCTAGGTTTATTCCAAATTTGTCTAGTAAAACGGCTGAGTTACGCCGATTAACTGGGAAAGATATACAATTTGAATGGAATAAAAACATGACCAAGAGTTGCAACATTTGTTTAAAATAATTACTTCTGATCCTATACTAAGGGCTTATGATCCTAAAAAGCCAGTTGTCATTCAAACTGTGCATCGAAAGATGGACTTGGATCAGTTCTCATTCAGGATGGTAATCCGGTTGCCTTTGAGTCCTGAACTTTAAGTAAGAGTGAACAAAAGTGGGCACAAATTGAAAAAGAACTATGAGCTATTGTTTTTGCATATCAACGTTTTCATTATTTTATGTATGGTCGTGAATTCACTGTAGAAAGTGATCATAAACCACTGGAAACGTTGATTAAACGTGATATTGATGACGTGACTCCAAGATTACAGCGGATGTTTATGACATTGTTGAAATACCCGAAAATTGAAATAATTTATAAGCCAGGGAAGAACATGCTTATTGCTGACTGCCTTTCACATGCACAATTAAAAGAAATTTCAGAACTGGAAGGATTATCAGTGGTTATTCACAAAGTTATAAAATCTGCTTATCTGTCAGTGAGTAATGAAAGGGAAAATTCTTCATTAGAATACGAAACTGCTGGTAGTGATGATTCAGAAGCAAGCTCGGGGAGTAATATTGAAATAAACTCAGAGCCTGTTATGCAGAATAATTATAGAACACTTAGTGTTCGTATTGTCAAACCACCGAATAGATGTGATTGGTAAAATTGTAACAATCATTAAGGTTGCCTAGTCCATTTTAGGATGTTGTTTAAAATTAATTTTTTTTTAAATTGTTAAAGATTAATTTAACTAAAAAGAAAAAGCGTGGTATGTTATACATGGCATTACTGATTTTATGTTAAATATGGCAACACTGATTCATATGTCAGTTCAGTTGTGCATCATTCTTTGATTTGTAAAGACGCAATCATCGATCTAAATAAAAAATTAACATTATTAATCTTTAGTAATAAAAGTTTATTTTATTAATATTTTGCTAAATATTATAGTATACATGAAAAAACACATTGCTATTAAAAAATAAATAAATTGTCATAGCCAGTCCCGGGGATAACTTTTAAAGAAAATAATTTTATATTTGATATCTACAGTCAATGCCCTTTCAAACCATATACATATGTTTCTTTCTAATCGACTCTGGGTTTTTTTTGGGTACTCTCATTTATGTAAAACTTCTTCTTAGAAATGTAATTTTTAATTTTTAAGTCACAAAAGCACATCTATCGTCTAACTTTTGACCTTGAACGGGATCGTTCACGTTTGCTCTTTTTCGTCTTTTTTTTGTGTCTTCGCTCATCGTCCGATGATGCGTGAGATGGATGTCGCTTCTCATGCTTCTTTTCCTTGCTTTTTTTGCTTATCTTTGATTTTGACGGCTTCTTTTTATGCTTACTCCGATGTGATATAGATCCAGAGGAACTACGTGAATCATTCGACTTGCTTCTATGTCTGCTGTTTAAATCGTTCAATATGTATGTATGTATGTATGTATGCGTGTAGGTAAGATTGGCTTTTCGTTGGATTTTTTTCAGAAAATCAAGTTCGAAATCCGAAAACCTAAATAAAAATATCTTACTTTTTTAGAATTATTATATTGTATGTGAAAGGTACAAGGATTTTATAAGAAATTAAAAAAAAGGCAACAAATCTGCAGAAACTTATTTTCCCGCGTGAAAGGGATTCAAAACATAATAAAATAATTACAAAATATTTACAAACAATACTCGTATATTATTTTTAATTTATTTAATCCGTTAAATGCTAAGGCCCAGTTTTTCAGTGTTGGATTAAGCCTGAGCTACAGTTACGTCAGGAATCTGTTTACTAATTGATGATGAAAGCAGAATGCCTCTTTACAAAACCAGTATCAGTAGTCAGACAGAGTTTTGTTGGTTGTTGTGGCAAGTCCGACCACTTTTGTAAAAACAGCTATTTTTGTATCCATTGCGTTTAACACGTGGACAACAAGACTAGAAAAAAGCTTTTACCACTTAAAAAGGTTAAAAAAAATAGCTCTTTTTACAAAAGTGGTCGGACTCGCCGCAACAACCAACAAAAGTTTGTCCGACCACCGGTTTTGTAAAGAGGGCAGTCTAAGCTTTCATACCCCATTATATAATTAATAATTAATTATATATACCCCATTTATAAGAATCCATCAAGGTTTAGGTATCCCAAACCATAAAAGTAACCGAAAGTTTTCTACCAATTACCACCTGAAAAACCTTGTCCGACCAGCGGTTTTGTTAATGTTAAGACTAAAGCTATGAATTGGCATCATTCTTTTCCGAAGCCGCGATGAGATAGGTAAACCTACGGTCACCTCCCGTCCTATTAACATTATCATTTTGAAACACACTTATTTGGTTCATTCAAATGTTTTATTTTATTGACTAATAGCAACAACATCGAATAAATATACATTAAAATTATTCTTTTGGCAAAAAATATTAGAATATAGTCCATTTTAGGACGTTGTTTAAAATGTATGTTAAAGATTAATTTAATTAAAAAGCGTGTAATGTTATACATGACATTACTGATTATATGTTAAATATGGCAACACTGATTCATATGTCAGCCGACCTACAGATAAGCAGGGTGTTATGAGAGTATTGGGAATATTTAAATATTTGGCTAGGTTTATTCCAAATTTGTCTAGTAAAACGGCTGAGTTACGCCGATTAACTGGGAAAGATATACAATTTGAATGGAATAAAAAACATGATCAGGAGTTGCAACATTTGTTTAAAATAATTACTTCTGATCCTATACTAAGGGCTTATGATCCTAAAAAGCCAGTTGTTATTCAAACTGATGCATCGAAAGATGGACTTGGATCAGTTCTCATTCAGGATGGTAATCCGGTTGCCTTTGTGTCCTGAACTTTAAGTAAGAGTGAACAAAAGTGGGCACAAATTTAAAAAGAACTATTAGCTATTGTTTTTGCATATCAACGTTTTCATTATTTTATGTATGGTCGTGAATACACTGTAGAAAGTGATCATAAACCACTGGAAACGTTGATTAACCGTGATATTGATGACGTGACTCCAAGATTACAGCGGATGTTTATGGACTTGTTGAAATACCCGAAAATTGAAATAATTTATAAGCCAGGGAAGAACATGCTTATTGCTGACTGCCTTTCACATGCACAATTAAAAGAAATTTCAGAACTGGAAGGATTATCAGTGGTTATTCACACAGTTATAAAATCTGCTTATCTGTCAGTGAGTAATGAAAGGGAAAATTCTTCATTAGAATACGAAACTGCTGGTAGTGATGATTCAGAAGCAAGCTCGGGGAGTGACATTGAAATAAACTCAGAGCCTGTTATGCAGAATAATTATAGAACACTAAGTGGTCGTATTGTCAAACCACCGAATAGATGTGATTGGTAAAATTGTAACAATCATTAAGGTTGCCTAGTCCATTTTAGGATGTTGTTTAAAATTAATTTTTTTTTTTAAATTGTTAAAGATTAATTTAACTAAAAAGAAAAAGCGTGGTATGTTATACATGGCATTACTGATTATATGTTAAATATGGCAACACTGATTCATATGTCAGTTCAGTTGTGCATCATTCTTTGATTTGTAAAGACGCAATCATCGATCTAAATAAAAAATTAACATTATTAATCTTTAGTAATAAAAGTTTATTTTATTAATATTTTGCTAAATATTATAGTATACATGAAAAAACACCTTGCTATTAAAAAATAAATAAATTGTCATAGCCAGTCCCGGGGATAACTTTTAAAGAAAATAATTTTATATTTGATATCTACAGTCAATGCCCTTTCAAACCATATACATATGTTTCTTTCTAATCGACTCTGGGTTTTTTTTTGGGTACTCTCATTTATGTAAAACTTCTTCTTAGAAATGTAATTTTTAATTTTTAAGTCACAAAAGCACATCTATCGTCTAACTTTTGACCTTGAACGGGATCGTTCACGTTTGCTCTTTTTCGTCTTTTTTTGTGTCTTCGCTCATCGTCCGATGATGCGTGAGATGGATTACGCTTCTCATGCTTCTTTTCCTTGCTTTTTTTTGCTTATCTTTGATTTTGACGACTTCTTTTTATGCTTACTCCGATGTGATATAGATCCAGAGGAACTACGTGAATCATTCGACTTGCTTCTATGTCTGCTGGGCGTTCGCCGACTAGAATACTTCTTATGACTTGTACTGCATCTTGCATATTCTTCATCACGGCTATCATCACGTCTATCAAGCGATCTGGAACGCAGCTCAATTTTTTGTGAATTATAGTCCAGCTCTGTAGAATTTCGACGTGATGACACCTTGATTTTATCATCGTCTTTCGAGTTCTTGATTTTAAAATGGTGGTTTTCATCTGATCGTTTATCATCTTCATTTTTGATGTTTTTATTTTTCGATATAATTTGGCCATACTCGTTTTCCATTCGTTTGTATTCATCGTATTTGATTGAGTCTGGAAAGGAAAACGGCTGTTTAAAACGTTCAATATGTATGTATGTATGTATGTATGCGTGTAGGTAAGATTGGCTTTTCGTTGGATTTTTTTCAGAAAATCAAGTTCGAAATCCGAAAACCTAAATAAAAATATCTTACTTTTTTAGAATTATTATATTGTATGTGAAAGGTACAAGGATTTTATAAGAAATTAAAAAAAAGGCAACAAATCTGCAGAAACTTATTTTCCCGCGTGAAAGGGATTCAAAACATAATAAAATAATTACAAAATATTTACAAACAATACTCGTATATTATTTTTAATTTATTTAATCCGTTAAATGCTAAGGCCCAGTTTTTCAGTGTTGGATTAAGCCTGAGCTACAGTTACGTCAGGAATCTGTTTACTAATTGATGATGAAAGCAGAATGCCTCTTTACAAAACCAGTATCAGTAGTCAGACAGACTTTTGTTGGTTGTTGTGGCAAGTCCGACCACTTTTGTAAAAACAGCTATTTTTGTATCCATTGCGTTTAACACGTGGACAACAAGACTAGAAAAAAGCTTTTACCACTTAAAAAGGTTAAAAAAATAGCTCTTTTTACAAAAGTGGTCGGACTCGCCGCAACAACCAACAAAAGTTTGTCCGACCACCGGTTTTGTAAAGAGGGCAGTCTAAGCTTTCATACCCCATTATATAATTAATAATTAATTATATATACCCCATTTATAAGAATCCATCAAGGTTTAGGTATCCCAAACCATAAAAGCAACCGAAAAAGTGCGTTTTCTACCAATTGCCACCTGAAAAACCTTGTCCGACCAGCGGTTTTGTTAATGTTAAGACAGACTAAAGCTATGAATTGGCATCATTCTTTTCCGAAGCCGCGATGAGATAAGTAAACCTACGGTCGCCTCCCGTCCTATTAACATTATCATTTTAAAACACACTTATTTGGTTCATTGAAATGTTTTATTTTATTGACTAATAGCAACAACATCGAATAAATATACATTAAAATTATTCTTTTGGCAAAAAATATTAGAATATAGACCATTTTAGGACGTTGTTTAAAATTTATGTTTTTAAAAATTGATAAAGATTAATTTAATTAAAAAGAAAAAGCGTGTAATGTTATACATGACATTACTGATTATATGTTAAATATGGCAACACTGATTCATATGTCAGCCGACCTACAGATAAGCAGGGTGTTATGAGAGTATGGGGAATATTTAAATATTTGGCTAGGTTTATTCCAAATTTGTCTAGTAAAACGGCTGAGTTACGCCGATTAACTGGGAAAGATATACAATTTGAATGGAATAAAAAACATGATCAGGAGTTGCAACATTTGTTTAAAATAATTACTTCTGATCCCATACTTAGGGCTTATGATTCTTAAAAGCCAGTTGTTATTCAAACTGATGCATCGAAAGATGGACTTGGATCAGTTCTCATTCAGGATGGTAATCCGGTTGCCTTTGTGTCCTGAACTTTAAGTAAGTGTGAACAAAAGTGGGCACAAATTGAAAAAGAACTATTAGCTATTGTTTTTGCATATCAACAATTTCATTATTTTATGTATGGTCGTGAATTCACTGTAGAAAGTGATCATAAACCACTGGAAACGTTGATTAAACGCGATATTGATGACGTGACTCCAAGATTACAGCGGATGTTTATGACATTGTTGAAATACCCGAAAATTGAAATAATTTATAAGCCAGGGAAGAACATGCTTATTACTGACTGCCTTTCACATGCACAATTAAAAGAAATTTCAGAACTGGAAGGATTATCAGTGGTTATTCACACAGTTATAAAATCTGCTTATCTGTCGGAGGAAAATTATAATTATTACAAAGAAATATTAGAGTTAGATGAGAATTACAAACGTGTTTCTAACTTTGTTAGGAATAGCTGGCCTGTTTTTCATCATTTAAATGATATTGTCCAAGCCTTTTATAAATTAAAATCGGAATTACATTTTGAAAATGGCTTGCTATTTTTAAATCACAAATTGGTTATGCCAACAAAATTACAAGGGAAAATTGCAAAGTGGCTTCATGGACCACATCTGGGAATTGAAAAAACTCTTTCGAGAGCAAAAATGTTATATTTTTGGCCTGGTATGACCAATCAAATAAAAGAAATTGTTGCATCATGTAACATATGTGAGAAATTCAAGCGGAATAATCAAAAAGAACCTTTGGTTCAAGAACAAAACCCAAATTATCCATTTCAATTTGTTTCCATGGATTTATTTGAGTATGCTGGCCGTGATTTCATTGCAATCATTGATGCTTACTCAAATTATTTAACTGCGTCAAGTTTAAACAATAAAACGTTTAAGCACATCATTGAAGTCATTTGTAGTATATTTAATAAAATTGGATATCCAACAGTATTAAAATGTGATAATAGTCCGTTTAACTCAGCAGAGTTTAAAGAGTTTTCAGAACAGTTAAATATTCTGTTTAAATACTCAAGTCCAAGGTACCCACAAAGCAAATGGACTAGCTGAGAAGGGAGTGGCTATTGCTAAAAACATTCTCAAAAGATGTTATGAAGTAAATGAAGTAGATAAATTCCAGTATAGAATTCTAGAATACAATACAACACCAATTGCAAGTATAAAGTTAACACCATCTGAACTATTTTTTGGCCGGTTGATTAAAACAAAATTACCTGTGTCAGACCAGTTACTTCTTCGAAATAATAAATCGGAAAGAGATATTCAAGATAAAATTAAAAAAAAAAAGGAAAAACAAAAGTATTATTATGATCGGAACGCCAAATTGCTTTCGCCACGCAAAGTGGGCAACTCAGTCATTTAAAAAAAAATGCTAAGGGTTGGCACTATGGTAAAATAGTTGGGATTGTTAATGACCGCTCCTATATTATTAAGGATACTTTTGATAATTATTATAGACGTATTCGTCATTGCAAAAACTAAAAACGAGGACTTTGATGCTAGTGATTTGTTTTATGATGAAAATGTTAAGTCGGGTTTTTTAAATTTACCGGAAATACAAATTGTCAAGCCAACTTTAGAAAATGTTACGAGGAACAAACAGATTAATGGAAATTTAGAAACTCCTGCGGAAATTGTTATTGCAGATGAATCAAAACTATCAGTGAGTAATGAAAGGGAAAATTCTTCATTAGAATACGAAACTGCTGGTAGTCATGATTCAGAAGCAAGCTCGGGGAGTGATATTGAAATAAACTTAGAGCCTGTTATGCAGAATAATTATAGAACACTAAGTGGTCGTATTGTCAAACCACCGAATAGATATGATTGGTAAAATTGTAACAATCATTAAGGTTGCTTAGTCCATTTTAGGATGTTGTTTAAAATTAATTTTTTTAAAAATTGTTAAAGATTAATTTACCTAAAAAGAAAAAGCGTGTTATGTTATACATGGCATTACTGATTATATGTTAAATATGGCAACACTGATTCATATGTCAGTTCAGTTCTTCAGTTGTGCATCATTCTTTGATTTGTAAAGACGCAATCATCGATCTAAATAAAAAATTAACATTATTAATCTTTAGTAATAAAAGTTTATTTTATTAATATTTTGCTAAATATTATAGTATACATGAAAAAACACCTTGCTATTAAAAAATAAATAAATTGTCATAGCCAGTCCCGGGGATAACTTTTAAAGAAAATAATTTTATATTTGATATCTACAGTCAATGCCCTTTCAAACCATATACATATGTTTCTTTCTAATTGACTCTGGGTTTTTTTTGGGTACTCTCATTTATGTAAAACTTCTTCTTAGAAATGTAATTTTTAATTTTTAAGTCACAAAAGCACATCTATCGTCTAACTTTTGACCTTGAACGGGATCGTTCACGTTTGCTCTTTTTCGTCTTTTTTTTGTGTCTTCGCTCATCGTCCGATGATGCGTGAGATGGATGTCGCTTCTCATGCTTCTTTTCCTTGCTTTTTTTGCTTATCTTTGATTTTGAAGACTTCTTTTTATGCTTACTCCGATGTGATATAGATCCAGAGGAACTACGTGAATCATTCGACTTGCTTCTATGTCTGCTGGGCGTTCGCCGACTAGAATACTTCTTATGACTTGTACTGCATCTTGCATATTCTTCATCACGTCTATCAAGCGATCTGGAACGCAGCTCAATTTTTTGTGAATTATAGTCCAGCTCTGTAGAATTTCGACGTGATGACACCTTGATTTTATCATCGTCTTTCGAGTTCTTGATTTTAAAATGGTGGTTTTCATCTGATCGTTTATCATCTTCATTTTTGATGTTTTTATTTTTCGATATAATTTGGCCATACTCGTTTTCCATTCGTTTGTATTCATCGTATTTGATTGAGTCTGGAAAGGAAAACGGCTGTTTAAATCGTTCAATATGTATGTATGTATGTATGCGTGTAGGTAAGATTGGCTTTTCGTTGGATTTTTTTCAGAAAATCAAGTTCGAAATCCGAAAACCTAAATAAAAATATCTTACTTTTTTAGAATTATTATATTGTATGTGAAAGGTACAAGGATTTTATAAGAAATTAAAAAAAAGGCAACAAATCTGCAGAAACTTATTTTCCCGCGTGAAAGGGATTCAAAACATAATAAAATAATTACAAAATATTTACAAACAATACTCGTATATTATTTTTAATTTATTTAATCCGTTAAATGCTAAGGCCCAGTTTTTCAGTGTTGGATTAAGCCTGAGCTACAGTTACGTCAGGAATCTGTTTACTAATTGATGATGAAAGCAGAATGCCTCTTTACAAAACCAGTATCAGTAGTCAGACAGACTTTTGTTGGTTGTTGTGGCAAGTCCGACCACTTTTGTAAAAACAGCTATTTTTGTATCCATTGCGTTTAACACGTGGACAACAAGACTAGAAAAAAGCTTTTACCACTTAAAAAGGTTAAAAAAAATAGCTCTTTTTACAAAAGTGGTCGGACTCGCCGCAACAACCAACAAAAGTTTGTCCGACCACCGGTTTTGTAAAGAGGGCAGTCTAAGCTTTCATACCCCATTATATAATTAATAATTAATTATATATACCCCATTTATAAGAATCCATCAAGGTTTAGGTATCCCAAACCATAAAAGCAACCGAAAAAGTGCGTTTTCTACCAATTGCCACCTGAAAAACCTTGTCCGACCAGCGGTTTTGTTAATGTTAAGACAGACTAAAGCTATGAATTGGCATCATTCTTTTCCGAAGCCGCGATGAGATAAGTAAACCTACGGTCGCCTCCCGTCCTATTAACATTATCATTTTAAAACACACTTATTTGGTTCATTCAAATGTTTTATTTTATTGACTAATAGCAACAACATCGAATAAAT
This sequence comes from Melangyna quadrimaculata, assembly GCA_949320155.1. NCBI lineage: Eukaryota > Metazoa > Arthropoda > Insecta > Diptera > Syrphidae > Melangyna > Melangyna quadrimaculata. The sequence continues at coordinate 228,425,815 of OX439483.1, read as the reverse complement.
ATACATTAAAATTATTCTTTTGGCAAAAAATATTAGAATATAGACCATTTTAGGACGTTGTTTAAAATTTATGTTTTTAAAAATTGATAAAGATTAATTTAATTAAAAAGCGTGTAATGTTATACATGACATTACTGATTATATGTTAAATATGGCAACACTGATTCATATGTCAGCCGACCTACAGATAAGCAGGGTGTTATGAGAGTATTGGGAATATTTAAATATTTGGCTAGGTTTATTCCAAATTTGTCTAGTAAAACGGCTGAGTTACGCCGATTAACTGGGAAAGATATACAATTTGAATGGAATAAAAAACATGATCAGGAGTTGCAACATTTGTTTAAAATAATTACTTCTGATCCCATACTTAGGGCTTATGATCCTTAAAAGCCAGTTGTTATTCAAACTGATGCATCGAAAGATGGACTTGGATCAGTTCTCATTCAGGATGGTAATCCGGTTGCCTTTGTATCCTGAACTTTAAGTAAGTGTGAACAAAAGTGGGCACAAATTGAAAAAGAACTATTAGCTATTGTTTTTGCATATCAACAATTTCATTATTTTATGTATGGTCGTGAATTCACTGTAGAAAGTGATCATAAACCACTGGAAACGTTGATTAAACGCGATATTGATGACGTGACTCCAAGATTACAGCGGATGTTTATGACATTGTTGAAATACCCGAAAATTGAAATAATTTATAAGCCAGGGAAGAACATGCTTATTGCTGACTGCCTTTCACATGCACAATTAAAAGAAATTTCAGAACTGGAAGGATTATCAGTGGTTATTCACACAGTTATAAAATCTGCTTATCTGTCGGAGGAAAATTATAATTATTACAAAGAAATATTAGAGTTAGATGAGAATTACAAACGTGTTTCTAACTTTGTTAGGAATAGCTGGCCTGTTTTTCATCATTTAAATGATATTGTCCAAGCCTTTTATAAATTAAAATCGGAATTACATTTTGAAAATGGCTTGCTATTTTTAAATCACAAATTGGTTATGCCAACAAAATTACAAGGGAAAATTGCAAAGTGGCTTCATGGACCACATCTGGGAATTGAAAAAACTCTTTCGAGAGCAAAAATGTTATATTTTTGGCCTGGTATGACCAATCAAATAAAAGAAATTGTTGCATCATGTAACATATGTGAGAAATTCAAGCGGAATAATCAAAAAGAACCTTTGGTTCAAGAACAAAACCCAAATTATCCATTTCAATTTGTTTCCATGGATTTATTTGAGTATGCTGGCCGTGATTTCATTGCAATCATTGATGCTTACTCAAATTATTTAACTGCGTCAAGTTTAAACAATAAAACGTTTAAGCACATCATTGAAGTCATTTGTAGTATATTTAATAAAATTGGATATCCAACAGTATTAAAATGTGATAATAGTCCGTTTAACTCAGCAGAGTTTAAAGAGTTTTCAGAACAGTTAAATATTCTGTTTAAATACTCAAGTCCAAGGTACCCACAAAGCAAATGGACTAGCTGAGAAGGGAGTGGCTATTGCTAAAAACATTCTCAAAAGATGTTATGAAGTAAATGAAGTAGATAAATTCCAGTATAGAATTCTAGAATACAATACAACACCAATTGCAAGTATAAAGTTAACACCATCTGAACTATTTTTTGGCCGGTTGATTAAAACAAAATTACCTGTGTCAGACCAGTTACTTCTTCGAAATAATAAATCGGAAAGAGATATTCAAGATAAAATTAAAAAAAAAAAGGAAAAACAAAAGTATTATTATGATCGGAACGCCAAATTGCTTTCGCCACGCAAAGTGGGCAACTCAGTCATTTAAAAAAAAATGCTAAGGGTTGGCACTATGGTAAAATAGTTGGGATTGTTAATGACCGCTCCTATATTATTAAGGATACTTTTGATAATTATTATAGACGTATTCGTCATTGCAAAAACTAAAAACGAGGACTTTGATGCTAGTGATTTGTTTTATGATGAAAATGTTAAGTCGGGTTTTTTAAATTTACCGGAAATACAAATTGTCAAGCCAACTTTAGAAAATGTTACGAGGAACAAACAGATTAATGGAAATTTAGAAACTCCTGCGGAAATTGTTATTGCAGATGAATCAAAACTATCAGTGAGTAATGAAAGGGAAAATTCTTCATTAGAATACGAAACTGCTGGTAGTCATGATTCAGAAGCAAGCTCGGGGAGTGATATTGAAATAAACTTAGAGCCTGTTATGCAGAATAATTATAGAACACTAAGTGGTCGTATTGTCAAACCACCGAATAGATATGATTGGTAAAATTGTAACAATCATTAAGGTTGCTTAGTCCATTTTAGGATGTTGTTTAAAATTAATTTTTTTAAAAATTGTTAAAGATTAATTTACCTAAAAAGAAAAAGCGTGTTATGTTATACATGGCATTACTGATTATATGTTAAATATGGCAACACTGATTCATATGTCAGTTCAGTTCTTCAGTTGTGCATCATTCTTTGATTTGTAAAGACGCAATCATCGATCTAAATAAAAAATTAACATTATTAATCTTTAGTAATAAAAGTTTATTTTATTAATATTTTGCTAAATATTATAGTATACATGAAAAAACACCTTGCTATTAAAAAATAAATAAATTGTCATAGCCAGTCCCGGGGATAACTTTTAAAGAAAATAATTTTATATTTGATATCTACAGTCAATGCCCTTTCAAACCATATACATATGTTTCTTTCTAATTGACTCTGGGTTTTTTTTGGGTACTCTCATTTATGTAAAACTTCTTCTTAGAAATGTAATTTTTAATTTTTAAGTCACAAAAGCACATCTATCGTCTAACTTTTGACCTTGAACGGGATCGTTCACGTTTGCTCTTTTTCGTCTTTTTTTTGTGTCTTCGCTCATCGTCCGATGATGCGTGAGATGGATGTCGCTTCTCATGCTTCTTTTCCTTGCTTTTTTTGCTTATCTTTGATTTTGAAGACTTCTTTTTATGCTTACTCCGATGTGATATAGATCCAGAGGAACTACGTGAATCATTCGACTTGCTTCTATGTCTGCTGGGCGTTCGCCGACTAGAATACTTCTTATGACTTGTACTGCATCTTGCATATTCTTCATCACGTCTATCAAGCGATCTGGAACGCAGCTCAATTTTTTGTGAATTATAGTCCAGCTCTGTAGAATTTCGACGTGATGACACCTTGATTTTATCATCGTCTTTCGAGTTCTTGATTTTAAAATGGTGGTTTTCATCTGATCGTTTATCATCTTCATTTTTGATGTTTTTATTTTTCGATATAATTTGGCCATACTCGTTTTCCATTCGTTTGTATTCATCGTATTTGATTGAGTCTGGAAAGGAAAACGGCTGTTTAAATCGTTCAATATGTATGTATGTATGTATGCGTGTAGGTAAGATTGGCTTTTCGTTGGATTTTTTTCAGAAAATCAAGTTCGAAATCCGAAAACCTAAATAAAAATATCTTACTTTTTTAGAATTATTATATTGTATGTGAAAGGTACAAGGATTTTATAAGAAATTAAAAAAAAGGCAACAAATCTGCAGAAACTTATTTTCCCGCGTGAAAGGGATTCAAAACATAATAAAATAATTACAAAATATTTACAAACAATACTCGTATATTATTTTTAATTTATTTAATCCGTTAAATGCTAAGGCCCAGTTTTTCAGTGTTGGATTAAGCCTGAGCTACAGTTACGTCAGGAATCTGTTTACTAATTGATGATGAAAGCAGAATGCCTCTTTACAAAACCAGTATCAGTAGTCAGACAGACTTTTGTTGGTTGTTGTGGCAAGTCCGACCACTTTTGTAAAAACAGCTATTTTTGTATCCATTGCGTTTAACACGTGGACAACAAGACTAGAAAAAAGCTTTTACCACTTAAAAAGGTTAAAAAAAATAGCTCTTTTTACAAAAGTGGTCGGACTCGCCGCAACAACCAACAAAAGTTTGTCCGACCACCGGTTTTGTAAAGAGGGCAGTCTAAGCTTTCATACCCCATTATATAATTAATAATTAATTATATATACCCCATTTATAAGAATCCATCAAGGTTTAGGTATCCCAAACCATAAAAGCAACCGAAAAAGTGCGTTTTCTACCAATTGCCACCTGAAAAACCTTGTCCGACCAGCGGTTTTGTTAATGTTAAGACAGACTAAAGCTATGAATTGGCATCATTCTTTTCCGAAGCCGCGATGAGATAAGTAAACCTACGGTCGCCTCCCGTCCTATTAACATTATCATTTTAAAACACACTTATTTGGTTCATTCAAATGTTTTATTTTATTGACTAATAGCAACAACATCGAATAAATATACATTAAAATTATTCTTTTGGCAAAAAATATTAGAATATAGACCATTTTAGGACGTTGTTTAAAATTTATGTTTTTAAAAATTGATAAAGATTAATTTAATTAAAAAGCGTGTAATGTTATACATGACATTACTGATTATATGTTAAATATGGCAACACTGATTCATATGTCAGCCGACCTACAGATAAGCAGGGTGTTATGAGAGTATTGGGAATATTTAAATATTTGGCTAGGTTTATTCCAAATTTGTCTAGTAAAACGGCTGAGTTACGCCGATTAACTGGGAAAGATATACAATTTGAATGGAATAAAAAACATGATCAGGAGTTGCAACATTTGTTTAAAATAATTACTTCTGATCCCATACTTAGGGCTTATGATCCTTAAAAGCCAGTTGTTATTCAAACTGATGCATCGAAAGATGGACTTGGATCAGTTCTCATTCAGGATGGTAATCCGGTTGCCTTTGTATCCTGAACTTTAAGTAAGTGTGAACAAAAGTGGGCACAAATTGAAAAAGAACTATTAGCTATTGTTTTTGCATATCAACAATTTCATTATTTTATGTATGGTCGTGAATTCACTGTAGAAAGTGATCATAAACCACTGGAAACGTTGATTAAACGCGATATTGATGACGTGACTCCAAGATTACAGCGGATGTTTATGACATTGTTGAAATACCCGAAAATTGAAATAATTTATAAGCCAGGGAAGAACATGCTTATTGCTGACTGCCTTTCACATGCACAATTAAAAGAAATTTCAGAACTGGAAGGATTATCAGTGGTTATTCACACAGTTATAAAATCTGCTTATCTGTCGGAGGAAAATTATAATTATTACAAAGAAATATTAGAGTTAGATGAGAATTACAAACGTGTTTCTAACTTTGTTAGGAATAGCTGGCCTGTTTTTCATCATTTAAATGATATTGTCCAAGCCTTTTATAAATTAAAATCGGAATTACATTTTGAAAATGGCTTGCTATTTTTAAATCACAAATTGGTTATGCCAACAAAATTACAAGGGAAAATTGCAAAGTGGCTTCATGGACCACATCTGGGAATTGAAAAAACTCTTTCGACAGCAAAAATGTTATATTTTTGGCCTGGTATGACCAATCAAATAAAAGAAATTGTTGCATCATGTAACATATGTGAGAAATTCAAGCGGAATAATCAAAAAGAACCTTTGGTTCAAGAACAAAACCCAAATTATCCATTTCAATTTGTTTCCATGGATTTATTTGAGTATGCTGGCCGTGATTTCATTGCAATCATTGGTGCTTACTCAAATTATTTAACTGCGTCAAGTTTAAACAATAAAACGTTTAAGCACATCATTGAAGTCATTTGTAGTATATTTAATAAAATTGGATATCCAACAGTATTAAAATGTGATAATAGTCCGTTTAACTCAGCAGAGTTTAAAGAGTTTTCAGAACAGTTAAATATTCTGTTTAAATACTCAAGTCCAAGGTACCCACAAAGCAAATGGACTAGCTGAGAAGGGAGTAGCTATTGCTAAAAACATTCTCAAAAGATGTTATGAAGTAAATGAAGTAGATAAATTCCAGTATAGAATTCTAGAATACAATACAACACCAATTGCAAGTATGAAGTTAACACCATCTGAACTATTTTTTGGCCGGTTGATTAAAACAAAATTACCTGTGTCAGACCAGTTACTTCTTCGAAATAATAAATCGGAAAGAGATATTCAAGATAAAATTTAAAAAAAAAAGGAAAAACAAAAGTATTATTATGATCGGAACGCCAAATTGCTTTCGCCACGCAAAGTGGGCAACTCAGTCATTTAAAAAAAAATGCTAAGGGTTGGCACTATGGTAAAATAGTTGGGATTGTTAATGACCGCTCCTATATTATTAAGGATACTTTTGATAATTATTATAGACGTATTCGTCATTGCAAAAACTAAAAACGAGGACTTTGATGCTAGTGATTTGTTTTATGATGAAAATGTTAAGTCGGGTTTTTTAAATTTACCGGAAATACAAATTGTCAAGCCAACTTTAGAAAATGTTACGAGGAACAAACAGATTAATGGAAATTTAGAAACTCCTGCGGAAATTGTTATTGCAGATGAATCAAAACTATCAGTGAGTAATGAAAGGGAAAATTCTTCATTAGAATACGAAACTGCTGGTAGTCATGATTCAGAAGCAAGCTCGGGGAGTGATATTGAAATAAACTTAGAGCCTGTTATGCAGAATAATTATAGAACACTAAGTGGTCGTATTGTCAAACCACCGAATAGATATGATTGGTAAAATTGTAACAATCATTAAGGTTGCTTAGTCCATTTTAGGATGTTGTTTAAAATTAATTTTTTTAAAAATTGTTAAAGATTAATTTACCTAAAAAGAAAAAGCGTGTTATGTTATACATGGCATTACTGATTATATGTTAAATATGGCAACACTGATTCATATGTCAGTTCAGTTGTGCATCATTCTTTGATTTGTAAAGACGCAATCATCGATCTAAATAAAGAATTAACATTATTAATCTTAAGTAATAAAAGTTTGTTTTATTAATATTTTGCTAAATATTATAGTATACATAAAAAACACCTTGCTATTAAAAAATAAATAAATTGTCATAGCCAGTCCCGGGGACAACTTTTAAAGAATATAATTTTATATTTGATATCTACAGTCAATGCCCTTTCAAACCATATACATATGTTTCTTTCTAATCGACTCTGGGTTTTTTTTTTGGGTACTCTCATTTATGTAAAACTTCTTAGAAATGTAATTTTTAATTTTTAAGTCACAAAAGCACATCTATCGTCTAACTTTTGACCTTGAACGGGATCGTTCACGTTTGCTCTTTTTCGTCTTTTTTTTGTGTCTTCGCTCATCGTCCGATGATGCGTGAGATAGATGTTTCTTCTCATGCTTCTTTTCCTTGCTTTTTTTGCTTTTCTTTGATTTTGACGACTTCTTTTTATGCTTACTCCGATGTGATATAGATCCAGAGGAACTACGTGAATCATTCGACTTGCTTCTATGTCTGCTGGGCGTTCGCCGACTAGAATACTTCTTATGACTTGTACTGCATCTTGCATATTCTTCATCACGGCTATCATCACGTCTATCAAGCGATCTAGAACGCAGCTCAATTTTTTGTGAATTATAGTCCAGTTCTGTAGAATTTCGACGTGATGACACCTTGATTTTATCATCGTCTTTCGAGTTCTTGATTTTAAAATGGTGGTTTTCGTCTGATCGTTTATTATCTTGATTTTTGATGTTTTTATTTTTCGATATAATTTGGCCATACTCGTTTTCCATTCGATTGTATTCATCGTATTTGATTGAGTCTGGAAAGGAAAACGGCTGTTTAAATCGTTCAATATGTATGTATGTATGTATGCGTGTAGGTAAGATTGGCTTTTCGTTTGATTTTTTCAGAAAATCCAGTTTAAATTCCGAACACCTAAATAAAAATATCTTACTTTTTAGAATTATTATATTGTATGTGAAAGGTACAAGGATTTTATAAGAAATTAAAAAAAAAGGCAACAAATCTGCAGAAACTTATTTTCCCGCGTGAAAGGGATTCAAAACATAATAAAATAATAACAAAATTTTTACATACAATACTCGTATATTATTTTTAATTTACCTTGTCCGACCAGCGGTTTTGTTAATGTTAAGACTAAAGCTATGAATTGGCAACATTCTTTTCCGAAGCCGCGATGAGATAGGTAAACCTACGGTCGCCTCCCGTCCTATTAACATTATCATTTTAAAACACACTTATTTGGTTCATTCAAATGTTTTATTTTATTGACAAATAGCAACAACATCGAATAAATATACATTAATAGCCTTATTCATAAAGAAAAAATAGTTATTTTAGCTCCCGTGTTTAGGAAAACTACACGATGGAATCAGAATGTTCCGGACTCAAATGGAGCAGTAAGCAATTACCTTTAGTTTGAGCCCAGAAAATTCTTATTCCATGGTGAAGTTTTCCTAAACACGGGAGCTAAAATAAATATTTTTTCTTTATGAATACGGGTGTAAAATTATTCTTTTAGATATGCTCGTCGAGACCAAGGAAGAAAGTGAAGACAAGAGGGCATAAACCTTCATTGAACCGTTCCAGTCTATTTATGTATGTGCACTGAGTTCCAGTCTATTACAGTGCCCAGACTACACAAATGTACTGTAGGATTGCAAGAGATACATACAGCTTAAAAATAAAATAAATAATAAAAACAAGGGAAGAATCTATAATATAATCAAAGGATATGGCCAAAAATGTATAAACAACAACACCAGAAGTCCAGAATCAACAAGAACGAAATGCTTAGCCATTAAAATTATAAATGACGTCACCGAAAGAGCAAAGCCGAAATTTATTTGGGAATAGGAGCTAAGAGCCGTCTTATAGAACATGCTGAGCACTTAATACGACAATTTTTTGTTCTTACTATTTTATTTATAGTTATTTTGTTTGTCTTTAAAAACAATAGAACCGGAGGCGAGCTTATGAGTAGGTTTTTGAGGCTGTTTAAAAACAGGGTACTAACCGATAGCTTTAGACAAGTAATAACACAACCACTAGTGGGAGAATTTTGTTTCGGTTGCTTTAGTTAGAAAATGCACTTCTTCGGTTTATCGATGTAACAATTACATATTTCTGAATTACTTAACAAACCACATATAAATATTATTTGTCGACTCTGCATGCACATAATGTATGTATGGATTGTATATGAATGTAGATGGTTAATACTGCACCATTACCCGTGTTTTTTTGGCATTCTATAAATAGTACAGTAGAAAATTACCAAAAAAACGCGTCCGCAGTAGCCTGGTTTTTGTATTTCAAAATTCTGAAAGAACACCTGTCAGAATATTAAAAAAAAATATATAGTATTTGTGAGAATTAGAAGCAGTCAAAATTAACTTCACGAAAAAACTAATAGTAACCAACATTTGAGAATGAAATCACCAAAAATCCATTCGAGACTCGGAAAACTATCCGCAGTATGATTCTACTTTAACTTTTTTTATTGTTTTTGTTATTCATGTAAAATCCTACTATGGATAGCTACTATGGAATACTACAATGGATATATTTTCCAATAAAACACGGGTATTCTCTTCTTGTAGCAGTACAAAATCATCTATTGAAGTTACTTTTTTGTATATTTTAACGCCATCGGCGCAGATAAGAACGTAGAAGGTTTTTAATACCGAAGTTAAGTCATTTATGAATAATATAAACAGTAGAGAGCCTTAATGGCTTCCGATTAGCATAATTAACATTAAAACGGTGAGAACACTCATTACGAAAAGGAACACAGTAGCAATGGGCCCTATCGCGGTTGCCGATCAGCGATCGCACTTTCAACGATTATCACCATCGAATGATTTCTCAGGAGTTATTGGGTGCATTGATTGCTTTTATCTATTTTTTCATTGAAACTTGTTTCGCACTGCATTAAGAATCCCTACACAATTTTTAACTTGTTGAATAGACCCCGTCGATTACAAAAATGCGGTCGACAACGAGCAATCGGATTTTCGATAATTGTCGAATGCAATCGACAACCACAATACCGATTTCTTAATTTGTCGATCGTTGATCGCTCGTTAGCGATTATCGATCGACAACCGCAATAGAGCCCAATATTTTTAATATTCCCTTTTAGTCCTCAGTCGTGGTGTCGAATGTTTTATTACAAATGGGTATCTTAGAATAAACTTTTTTAAATCTATTGGACACCTATTTTTTGCATTTATTTATTTTAATAACTAAAACTCCGTACATTTTTTTCATATTTTATTGAAGACCTTAATTAAATGAACCTGCCATACAAATTTTTTACCATCTCACTAGAAAATTATTTCTCTCAAAAATGGTTACTAAGATTTTTTATTACTAGGGGGATTCATGCAACCCAGATAAACCTGGTAAAGAGCCAGTCGATCAGGAAAACGCATCAGGAAAAGTTGAAACAGTATGAAATTGAATATATTTTCCTGATGGTCATTTATAGCGAACAGGAAAAAAAATATGTCAGTTTGCCGGCCTACCAACAAGTGTTCCTGATTGAAATGCACACGAAAAACTTTTACGTCCGCAATTCTGACAGTGGAATCAGTTAAATTGGAATTCAAATAATTGGAATTTTTTGTTCCATTTTGTGAGAAATTACGATCAGCTGGCACGAAAAATGAATTTGCATCAGGGAAATAAATAAATACATTTTTAACAAAAAATAATTGTTTAATTGAAAATTTTATTAGATCAAATAATTCTATGAGTTATTTGTCATCGATTAGTGAAGCACTTTAATTTCAATAGCTTCTCGTACTAATCTTGGTATATAGAATCTCTCCGTTGCAATAGATTTTGCTTTGTCAAATCTTATGAAATGATCAGCGTTATACGCCAAATGTTGACAGATTGCGGACTTGGTTACTTGGTTATTTTGTATGGGTTAGATGTGCTCATTCAATCGAGTTTTAATTGCTGGTTTTGTTTCTCCAATATAGGAAGAGCCACAGCTACAGGGGACAGAATAAACTCCTTTTTCTATAATTTTCGGTGGCCATTGTGAAGTAACGTAACATTTTTCTCAGATATACAACTTTTAATGATCCATGCATTGTGGGTTGGCGCGTTGTCTTGTTGAAATGTCCAAAGACATCGGTTAACTTGGGAAAGCTTCTTGCAATATTTGGCGTCATTTTCAATGTGGGAAACTCTAGATCGATTATTCCAAAGCAGGAAATCGCAACCCTCATCGTTACACCAACTTCTCGGCTATGGTGGCCCTTAGGCGCTTTAAATATTATGATCCACGAATTACACGTCTAATAGTGTTAAGACTAGCTGTACCTGTAATACCAATTTTCGCCTTGATTTTATCACCAGCGTAATTGGAATTGGAAGCCAGTCTAATTGTATTTCTTCGGTCTGCTTCTGTTGTGGCTCCTGCTTACCTACCTTTCATATTTTGTCCATAGTTTTCTTTATTTCTAAGGTACTACCAAACAATTTTCACACTTCTTATTTTCTTGGCAATTATGCGTAGGGGAAGCTTGTTTTCCGCGTGTACTTCTATTTTGGGTTTTTCTGCTGGGTTTTTCTTTGGTCAAACAATTATTATTTTGTATCTACACTTCTATTATTATAAAAATATATTTTTTTTCCTACCGTAAACGCAAAAAAGCTGTGTTTTTGATGAAGTAGAAAAGTGGTACAAAATAATCTAATGGTATTTTCCTGAATTATTCTGTCCCTTTAGTTTTATTCGCAATTGATGTAAATATTGTAAATAAATAATAATTAAAGTTTAAGTTCATAATTTTTGAAATCAGCAATCAGAAAAATTTGTGTCTTAGTAGGGTATAACAGACTAACTGAAGAGCCCACTGTTATAACCTTGGGCGAAACACAATAATTTCTGGAGTTTAGGTCACTTGTACTTTTTATTTTAATTATATATTTCTACTGTACGTGTGTATGTCACTGAACTCCCCCCAAACGGCTGGACCGATTTGAATGAATTTTTTTTTGTATGCGTTTGTGTAAATTCATGGATGGTTTAGATTCACAAATCAGCACGGCAAAGTGCAACAAAAAGCAATTAAAATGCACAAAGAGGGTTTTAATGAAAATGATGAAGCTATACGCAATAGTTTAGACTATTTGATGGACATTAGTTAATGAAGATGAACTGCTTCGTATTCATGATTCATTTTAGTCGTTTTTCAACAATTTTTTTTGGACACCAGTTCATTAAGTGATCCGTTTTGTGCGTTCTAAAACTCAACTCTTTTTTGGGTCGTTGTTCTGCTTAGATTATGTATAATCGTCAGGAAGGTGCCAACGTTTACATTTTCTTGGACCATTGGTGGGTGGCCTTCCAAATGCAGGCCACCAAAGGCAATGTTGTCCAAGAAAAACAGTTTAAATATGTCAGGAATTAATTAAACGTTTTCAATGCCTACAAACGAAAATTCAAAGTTTCATTTAACCATTGTAATCTAAATCACTTTTTTCATTTTAATTGTTTTGTGTTGCACTGTTTTAAACTTTTAAAACAACATAAGCCTAATAAATAAATCAAATTTATTAATAATAAATTCTTAACTATTTTGTCATACAAATCGTTTCTATTCTATGATATTTTTTATTTTAAAAGCTGCTGTTTATTTTAGTGCTGCAGCTGACTTAAGCAGGCCTGCAAAATAATTTACGTTCGTATGTCACTGAACTCCTCCTAAACAAAAATCGTTCAGAATGAGAATGGTTGCAATATTCGATCAACGTTTAAGATTCAGGGACAAGTGTATCATCAAATTGGTTCTTAAATGCCGATGCCTGATACCGATTCAACATTTCTGCAAATCTACTTCATGGGTGATGAGGAGCAGCAAATAAAAGCACGCTGCCAGTACAACAATGTCGAGCAGATGGAGGAGCGACAAATTGTGGGTATTTGAGAACTGTTTTTTTACAGAATCACAACCAGTTGGTCCAGTTGTTCAGTACCGTTCAAAAATACGATCGTCATCAAATCAGACAAAATTCCATCTGGGCAGCACGCGGGCCGATATAATGCACCGACCATTAATAAAGTTCAAGTCGTTATGATGGAGACACACAATGCATCTTCTTATTGCCAGACAAATTTCTGCAACATGGTAATACAAAAGATGCTTTGATTGAAAGCATATTTCCAGATTTACAAGCTAATTATTTAAATCATGCGTGGCTTCGTGAACGAGCTATTTTAGCTGCAAAACTATCGATGTTGACGCTATTAACTTCAAAATACAACAGTCATTGCCGGCAATGAGATATTGTTCTAATCAATCGACACTGTTACCGATTCTGACGAAGCAGTCAACTATCCCGTTTAATTTTTGTATTCGCTGGATTTAGCAGGAATGCCACCACATAACTTGCGATTAAAAATTGGCTCACCTATCATTTTGCTTCGGAATTTAAATGCACCTAAGCTATGCAACGGTACAAGATTAGTCATGAAAAAAAATTATGGCCAATGTACTTAAAGCTACAATTTTGAACGGCAAATTTGAAGGTGAAGTTGTTCTCCTGCCACAAATCCCAATTCGATTCAGATGTCTGCAATTTCCAATTTGCTTGGCATTTACCATGACTATTAATAAGTCACAAGGTCAAACATTGTCGATTTGTGGGTTGGATCTAGAAAATCCGGTCTTTTCACATGGCCAATTATATGTGGCGTGTTATCGCGTTTGAAAACCGTCAAGTTTATTAATTTATACTCCTCAGGAATTGACTAAAGATATTGTTCATCAACTCGAATTAAGATAAAAAAAAACAAACATTATTGATTATTTATAACGAATTGTTTGTAGAAAAATTGTTGTTATTTCAAAATAAAGAATAACGAAATTATTATATTACCAGAAGACCCGTGCGAAAATTTCGCACATTCAATAAGGCTTTAAATTTTCAAATAGAATGTTTAAACAAAATTCTTTTTATTATTGATATGAACATATTAGAAGAATTTAATTTAAATATTATAGATATGCATTTAAGTGATCATAATATTTTTCCTAATAAAATTTGATGCAATAAAAAGATTTCTTTGATTATGTTCATTCTAAATGTGTTTCGATTTTTTTTGTCAACCCCTTTCGATTGACATACCAACAATATTTTTAACATTGTTCGTTCCTAAACGAAATATTACACAGTGTAATACTTTTAACAATGACATTTTAAAAATAGGAAAAGAACGCACCACTATCATTTTGCCGAGCTAGAGGAAAGTGTTTAGAGATTTCAAAACGTTAAAATAGTGAAAACACTAAGTAAAAAAGTAAAATAAAAGTTAACATAGTAAATATTTGCAATACTTTATTTTAAAAAAATATGCTTTAAATCGTGTAAAAACATCTATAATATGGAGTTTAAAATTTTTGCATCTCACGGGCTGATTGTGTCTCATATTCCACATGACCGTTTACAGGATTTAATACTACGTTTTCATTGGAGCCGAAATGAGGTAATTTCGAAATAAGGTCATTTGGAAAGTCAAATTTGTATAGGAAATGACGTTCCAAATGAGCTAATTTCGAAATTACCTCATTTCGGCTCCAATGAAAACGTATTATTATGCTACACCGCATTATGTTATATATATATTTTTTTTTCAATGAAGTATTGCATGTATTCACTATATTTACATTAATTTAACTGTTTTATTTATTTTAAACTACTATTAAACTTAAATCTCAAAAACATTTCTCTGAAAAACACAGCTAAAAATTCTTTTTTAGGGGTCCCAGCATTTAGTTATCTCACTGCATTCCGACCCTGTGTATGCATATGTGTTTGTGTAACTCACACTATTTTGAAAAAAGCCTCACTTTTTCCTCGATATGCCCGTTCCTCTATTTCTTCTTCTAAGATTTTAAATTAAAGAATAAATAAATATGTTTCTTTCATTCATGCAATCTAGTGATAACTAATAAATGCATTCGGCTTTTTATAATGAGAAAAAAAGATTACAAACAACAGAACTAGGTAACAAATATGTTTCTCCACCACGCACTCAATGTGCAAGCGAAAAAAGAGGATTATACATTAAAAAAGAAATAAATATGTTGCTTTCATTCATGCATGCTGTAACTAAAGAATGTGTCTTCCCCACTCACTCAAGGTGCAGCGAAAAAAAAGAAAATTTTAAATTACAGAAGTAGGTACCTCATACATATTTTTCTCTTTCACTCATTCAATGGGTTAAAAGTGATGTATTCTTTATGTCAAATTTTTCATTTATTTAATTATTTGAAATTTCCGAAATTTATAGATAATAGTGTGGTATATTATAAAGTTTTTTTTGCAATGTCAAGAGTATGTGTCAATTCCTATTCAGTGATAACTATTTTAGTGGATTTGACTCTTTTATATGTGAGAAAAAAGGAGTTTGACAACAGAAATAATATATATGATTGTCTTTTATTTCATACTTTGTTTAATATCCTAATCGCTTGAAATATAATGCTGGACAACATCTGTCGGGTCCGCTTGTTTATATATTAAAAAATGATTTTAGCTGCAGCCTGTACCTACTGATTTGCAAAGCTGCAGTATCAAAGTAAAAATACATATGCACATTCAATCTTATTATTAAAGGAATAGCAAGCGCAATCTATATATTAATAAAGTTTTTATATCAAGAAGCGTGGCCTTTGGAGTATATTCGGTTCACCAAGTTTATTTGAGTCAAATTTTGTTCCTCTAATTTTTATATATTCGCTGCGGGCCCTACCAATAATCAAATTTAGTAACGGCTTAAAATATTTAAGGAAAGTAGACCATAATGGTATGGACCATACATGTTATGTTTCATGTTTTAGAGTCCATACCATGTAATATTCATTATTTAGGGTCTATCTAAATATTTAAGTCATATTATGGTTTGTTTATTATTTGGGCTCTAAATAATAAACATACCATACTTATTACTTTAATGTTTAAGTCATTACTAAATTTGATTATTGGCCTTTACGTCCACAATCGATTAATCAGAATTGCTAGGATCGAAGTTATCAGAAATAATCGTAAATAATGATTAATAGATTTTCCAATTGCAAAACTTGTCACAATGACCAAAAAAAATTAGAATAAACGCAAGGCAAATGTGTTCAAATGCCGATTACATATTTAGTATTAAAATTACAATATCAAAAAATACTTCCTTAACTTTTAAAAGTAAAGTCATCTTGTTTGTTTTTGTGCTCATATCACAGATAGACGTTGTAATCCCAGATTAAAAAATAATTAGAATTTTAAACAGAATTTTATTTTTACAAGGCTGGAACCACATCTGTCTTATTTTATTTTAGTTATCTCACTGCATTTCGACCCTGAGTGAATGCATGTGTGTTTGTGTAACTCACACTATTTTCCTCTATTTCTTTTTCTAAGATTTTAAATTAAAGAATAAATAAATATATTTCTTTCATTCATTCAATCTAGTGATAACTAATAAATGCATTCGGCTTTTTATAATGAGAAAAATGATTACAAACAGAAGTAGGTAACAAATATGTTTCTCCACCACTCACCCAATGTGCAAGCAAAAGAAGAGGATTATACATTAAAAAAGTAATAAATGTGTTGCTTCCATTCATGCATGGTGTAACTAAAGAATGTGTCTTCCCCACTCACTCAAGGTGCAGCGAAAAAAAGAAAATTTTAAATTACAGAAGTAGGTACCTTATACATATTTTTCTCTTTTACTCATTCAATGGGTTAAAAGTGATGTATTCTTTATGTCAACATTTTCATTTATTTACTTATTTGAAATTTCCGAAATTTATAGAAAATAGTGTGGTATATTATAAAGTTTTTGTGCAATGTCAAGAGTATGTGTAAATTCCTATTCAGTGATACCTATTTTAGTGGATTTGACTATTTTATACATAAGAAAAAAGGAGTTTGACAACAGAAATAATATATATGATTGTCTTTTATTTCATACTTTGTTTAATATCCTAATCGCTTAAAATATAATGGAGGACAACATCTGTTGGGTCCGCTAGTTTATATATTAAAAAATGATTTTAGCTGCAGCCTGTACCTACTGATTTGCAAAGCTGAAGGATCAAAGTAAAAATACATACGCACATTCAATCTTATTATTAAAGGAATAGCAAGCTCAATCTAGATATTAATAAAGTTTTTATATCAAGAAGCGTGGCCTTTGGAGTATATTCGCTTCACCAAGTTTATTTGAGTCAAATTTTGTTCCTCTAATTTTTATATATTCGCTGCGGGCTTAAAATATTTAAGGAAAGTAGACCATAATGTTATGGACCACACATGTTATGTTTCATGTTTTAGAGTCCATACCATGTAATATTCATTATTTAGGGTCTACCTAAATATTTAAGTCATATTATGGTATGTTTATTATTAAGAGCCCATTCAATTACTTTAATATTTAAGTCATTACTAAATTTGATTATTGGCCTTTAAAAAGAGAATAGAATATACGTCCACAATCGATTGATCAGAATAGCTAGGTTCGAAGATATCAGAAATAATCGTAAATAATGATTAATAGATTTTCCAATTGCAAAACTTGTCACAATGACCACAAAAAAATTAGAATAAACGCAAGGCAAATGTGTTCAAAGGCCGATTACATATTTTAGTATTAAAATTACAATACAACAAAATACTTCCTTAACATTTAAAAGTAAAGTCATCTTGTTTGTTTTTGTGCTCATATCACAGAAAGACGTTGTAATCCCACATTAAAAAATAATTAGAATTTTAAACAGATTTTTATTTTTACTAGGCTGGAACCACACCTGTCTTATTTGTTATGTTGTGTTGATGTGTGGCGTTTGAAATATATGGAATGACAGCGACACACGACTCCAACACACAACACACGAGACAAGTGTGGTTCCGGCTTTACGGGAGTGACTACTCTCTAGTAGTTATGGATTTAAAATACATTAGTCCCCTTTAGAAGAATCCCGGGTAATCGATTTTCGACGTTATTATTTAAAAAGATTATGGCTTATACGAGTAATATTAAATTGTGATTATAAATAAAAAATAATTTTTCCACTGTGATTATGTAGGCTCTTTTGGTCTATTTGTAAAAAATGCGAATAAAAACAATCAAACAAAAAACAAAAATAATTTTTTTATCTAGATAAAATAACCAGAAGTTATTCAAACAAAGACTCAAATACTAAAGTTTTATGTACTTACTTATGCACTTCGAGTATTGAGAGTATTCCTTTTTTGACACAGGTTGAACTAGAAATTCATTGAACGACTCTTTGATACCTCCCAATGCCATTTTAACTATAACCCGACCTGCATGGTCGTCTAAACCTTCTACTTGACCATACAAGTCTTTATGTTTGCCACCTAGAACTATAATACAAGCTCCTTTCTTTATCTCAAGAATTTCATTAGATTCGGGGGGAACCAACAAAGCTTTGGATTTAAGTGCCTTGTCTGCACCAAGGCCCATACCCTTAGGTCGCAAAACTGGACCTTCTTCAATTAGAGAACCTTTTTTCTTGGGTTGGTCTTTCCAACCCATTCCACGGAGCATTGCCTTGCCAAATTGTGTAATTGGAATCGACTCATAATCATGAATAGTAGATTCATTTGCTCCATCTAACGGCAAGTCCTTGGCTTTTAATGGAAGCACCAATGTTGATCCAGTAGCATCTTGTTCATCTCCTTTTCTAATTTCGGCCAGTAGTTCTCTTGCAGCCTGTTTTTCTATATCTTCGACACCGTTTCCATTTACTTCTGGCGGCAACTCCGTCTTGAGCTCCTTTTCGTCAGCTAAAATGTCTTCACCATTTAGGACAGCTTGTCTAGTTCTTAAGCTTAATAGCGCTGCTGAAGTCTTCCCACCATCTTTAAGTGGAATTATCAGAGGGGCTTCTTCCTCTATCATCCTAAAACGTTTGTTGGACCATGAACTAAAAGATATCAAAGTTTTAAAATTTCTTACTTGACTAATTGAATTGCTTGGCCTTCAAGACATTTAATTAACTCAATTTTATTCTTTTCGTCTTTTGGTTCTATTTTATTTAGTATTAAATTAGATTTTTTAGAAATTTTACTAAACCCAAACGATATTTTTTTCTCCATATTTGACAACAATACGTTTAGATTTGTTTGGTAGCAAGGATCAAATTGACAGTAGACGCGTCGCACCCTTTAAGCAAAATAACGGACCCAAATTTCTCGGTTCACTTGGGACTCCAAAAAAAATGATTGTCTCACACACAATAACAAATTTTCTATGAACCCATGTAAAAAGAACGAGAATCAAGAGATAAACAAGATAAACAAATAAAGATACCCTTTAAGCAAAATCACGGACCCAAATTTCTAGGTTCACTTGGGACTCCAAAAAAAATGAGTGTCTCACACACAATAACAAATTTTCTGTGTACGCATGTAAAAAGAACGAGAATCGAGAGTATTTTTTTTCAAGCATGGAGAAATAGAGAGAGTATAGGCGGAGTATACCATAATTTTGCCTTAATTTCCACCACTTTTTTTTTAGTTTAGTTTTGTAGGTAGCGTGGCGAAGACGGTGGCTTTTTTATCTCTTTTTTCTTGTTAAAACTGAAACATTTACAATCAGAAATGCAAGTTTCTATTCATTAAATGTAAATTTATATTTTTGGAAATATGTCATGTTTATTAGTGTGAAATAGTCTTTAGAAAACCTTTTATGAATAATAAATAAAAAAAAACTCTTGAAATGAAAAAATTCAGTTTGTTTTATTTTTGTAGGCAATGGAGAAACTGGAATAGATGGTATGCCTCAACTCATTCATTTTTTTTGGAACCGTTTTAGATTCCATTTGGTTTCGGTTCTCCGAGTATGGTGAATTAAAAAACTCTCTATTTCACAATACATTCACATAATGGCTCCGTGGTGATTCTAATTTCCATACTAATTTGAGCCGCAAAACGCAGTTTTTCGATCCGTATTTGGATCCGAATGCGAAGTCGTCCATACGTTGTTTGATACGTTTGCGAACCGAAAACGAGCTCGCTTGCTTGAAGGGTACAAATCTTAGGCTGTCAATCCGGTTTGCCTACAAGCTAAAAAGTGGGTTTAGCCGTGGTGGAAATCAGTAAGTTTTACTAGTGTGCTTTAAAACACGCACACTAGTGCAACTTACTGATTTCCACCACCGTAACTTTGTTGTTGGATTTCACATTTATTCATGGACACAGAATTAAATTACCAAAACAACAATGTAAACAAATGGGTTTTGGGGGGTAAAACGTACGAAAGATGTGTATCTTTATATTGTTTATCTATGGTATAGGCGAAGTATACAATCATTTTGCCTTAATTTCCACCACTTTTTTTTTTTGTTCAGTTTTGTAGGTAGCGTGGCGAAGACGAGACGGTTGCTTTTTTATCTCTTTTTTCTTGTTAAAACTTTTAAACATTTCGAATCAGAAATGCAAGTTTCTATTTATTAAATGTAAATTTATATTTGTGGAAATATCTCATGTTTATTAGTGCGAAAAAGTCTTTTGAAAACCTTTTATGAATGATAAATAAAAAAAAAATCTTGAAATGAAAAAATTCAGTTTGTTTTATTTTTGTAGGCAATGGACAAACTGGAATAGATGGTATCCCTCAATTCATTCATTTTTTTTGGAACCGTTTTAGATACCATTTGGTTTCGGTTCTCCGAGTATGGTGAATTGAAAAACTCTCTCTCACAATACATTCACATAATGGCTTCGTGGTGATTCTTATTTCCATACTAATTTGAGTCGCAAAACGCAGTTTTTCGATCCGTATTTGGATCCGAATGCGAAGTCGTCCATACGTTGTTTGATACGTTTGCGGACCGAAAACGAGCTCGCTTGCTTGAAGGGCACCAAAAGTTAAAATTACACTAAAGCCTGATCCACATCTGTGTCGTGTGTTGTTTTGTGGAGTCGTGTGTCGCTGTCATTCCATACATTTTATGGGCCACACTGAAACACAACACACGAGGCAAATATGGTTCTACGCATATGAAATACATTGTAGCGATAGCGACACACGACTCCACAACACAACACACGACACAGATGTGGATCAGGCTTAACTACGTTTTCATTGGAACCGAAATGAGGTAATTTTGAAATAAGCTCATTTGGAACGTCATTAGGCGTTTTTCTTTTTCAGCTCAGAAAAGAGTTCTGAACAGAGTCCGAGCATATCGAGCATGCTCTGAACCACAGTACACATATCTAAGGTATTATATTGCGCAGATTAAGATGGCTGTTCATTGTGCCCATACACAGTAAACAAAAAAAAATTTATTGTGACTATTTTTTTTTTACTATTAATTTTGACACATGCGCAGAACTGAACGAAAATGAAAACCCTAAAGATATTACCTTTAATATATGTACCTTGCTCTGGACATCCTCTGAACAAAGCGTGTTCTGGTTCTAAGCGCTCAGAATTATTTTTGAAACACACCTGAACACTATCAGCTGTCACTTTTATTTCAATTTCACCAGTAAGGTTAGACCGCACTAGGCGGAACTGCGATTCAAAATAATTTGTATGAAATTGTATGAAGTTCAGTTGCCGCTTAGTGCGATATAGCTCATACAATTTCATACAAATAATGTTTTGCTGCGTCGTGAAGTGTAGTTCCGCTGCAGTTGTGTGCGGTCTAACCTTAAGAAGAAGAAATAGAGGAACTGCCCTTATTAGAAAAAAGTGAAGCAGTTTTTTAAATGGTGTGAGATCCCACAAACACAAATGCATTACAGCAGGGACGGAGTGCTCTTCGATGGCAACTCACTAGGGCGCCATCAGAATAATCATTTTTGTTATTTTCCAAAGTTGTTTTAGAGGTAAGGTTTTAGAAAAAGAGAGAGTTCATGCGTGAAGCAATTTTTGTCAATCTGAAATATCAAATCGCTAGTGTGACTTTAAAAAAGAACAATAAAAAAGTGTTACAAATTAAAGCCTTAATTACATAGACCTACTTTTGTACAAAAGTACAAAAGTGAGAAATTAAAATGCTCGCTAGAGAAGCATGCTTACAAAAAACCAAACGAAAATTGTTCTGACACATTAATTAAACCACCATGCACATTTTTCCATTGTTTTTTTTTGCAAACAAGTGTCTTCAGAAAAGATATTTATTTCTCACTTTTGTACTTTTGTACACAAGTAGGCCTATGTAGTTATGCATTAAGACGCATATATATATAAAAAAAAAAACTAAGAACTTTGAAAAAAAAAAAAACAAAACTTTTTAAGTGAATAAAATACACATTGTGGTTATCTATCAATAAACAAAAAGAAACATTAAGTGCGTTGTTAAATCGTGTGAAAAACGACGAAAAAAAGCGGTAAGATCATTTCCTCACATGTGTGTTTTATTATATTTTTCTCAAAGCAAGTTCTGTTAAATGTTTGTATTTATGTAGATTTATTAACTATCGAACCACATAACTTTAAACATGAGCCATGATCCATGAATAACCAAACATGAACTGATAGACACCTTACTGAAAAGACAAATTAACATTGAATCATGAACTAATAAGGTGACGAAAAAAAAATTCTCATAAGGGTGCTTAACAGATAGTTGCGCCTTTCAAACTCCGATATAATTTCATGCGCCCCTGTTAACTTGAATTTCAGTTTGACATTTCTAGTTCTTGAATTCTAACAAAAAAAATATGTGCACATTTTCAACTACATAATAATATTCTTGACTTAATTTAAAGTGTAACCAATTCTAAATATGTTGTTTAATAGTTCATCAATCTAAATACAAAAACTTTACAGCACTTTTTTTGGGAAAAATATAATAAAACTCACCTGTGAAAGGAAATGCTTTTACCCACCTTGTTTTGTTGATTTCCACACCCCTGAACAATGCACTTCATGTTTTTTTTTAATTTATAAGAAAATCACCACAATGTTCAATTAATGCACTTTAAATTATTTGTTTTTTTCAAAGTAATTGTTATATTAATTTGGGTTTTAACTTGCATCAATTTTTTTTTATTCTTTGTTTATTCTAATCAGACGCTAACGATTTGACACTTCTGGTTCTCAAAAATTGCTTCACTCACGTACACTGTATATGTGACAAATACCTCTTCCTCTATTTCTTCTTCTTAGATTTCACCTATCAAATGTCTGTGTTCAGCATTCAACTCGGTCTGCTCAGTTATTTTATTCTGAGCTCATAGATCGTGCTCTGAAGGCTCTCCCAAACCAATGCGAAACATTCGGTGCGGTGAAGAAACATTCGCCGTTGGTGTGGGCACTCTCATTTATCATCCTGTAACAAGCTCAGAACACGTTCAGAACGAAAAAAGAAACACAAATTTGAAGCTCTGGACGTTCATAGGTAAAAAAGAAACACAATTTTTTGTTTGACAGTTCAAGCTCTGCTCTGAACTAAAAAAGAAAAACGCCTTTTTCCTATTCAAATTTGACGTTCCAAATGAAATCGTAGTATAATAACTACATAGACCTACTTTTGTACAAAAGTTAGAAATGACACACATACTCTAGCGTCATCTGCTTGCGAAAAATTGAACTAAAATTGTGTTTGATGCTTAGAGTTTCTGACATTAATAAAAAAAAAAAACAACAAGAAGACAATTTGTTACGCTAGGTATTCGATTTTTATTATACAAAACAGGCGTGTTCAGGACAGGGAGATTTTGGAGGCCCTCAGCAATCTCAGTTGCTTCAACAGGATTCCTTAGAAAAAAATCTCTGTTCGGCTGTCAAAATACTGAGGAAAAAACTTTTTGGATTTGCTTGCTTAGCTTTTGACGGAACAAAATCTCCAAATCTCTGTTTCGTGAACGCGCCTAATATCTATTTTAATTTTTCTTTTGTAGTATAAAATTATTAATACACGCAAAAATGTGTTATTCCCTTTATGTTTAGGTTTCAGAGTTTCGTAGCTAAGTGGCGCACACCGAGCGCGAAACACTTTAACTGAGACATAGAAGCGAGACATAAAGTTGTTCGTCTCGCTCTTAGTTTTAAATTTGTATTTTAACGCCCATTCTAGTTCTCAGACGTGGTTAAGCAAGATATAAAAAAGTGCTTAAAAGCTAAATAATTATATTTGTAAATAAAGACAGTAATTTTGTTAAAAATAAATATACCACAACGACAGGTGTGGGGTAATACACAAAAGAAAAGACAATTATCGTGTGGATTACCTTTTATTTGCGGATTTAAAACCAGCCATGACAAAACTCACCAAAGCGCAATTGGCTGAAGCACTTCAGAGCGCTGGAGTAAATGTGCCAGACACGGCTTCTCTAGCTCAACTTCGGTCATTGTATGAGAATACAGTGGACACTTCGGCAACACCCCAACAAACTTCTGCTGAGTAAACTGAGGAAACTCCACCTTCTGGACCTCCGAATGAAAAAAATACTTCTGCAGCACCGGCCCCTTCCGATAACAGGCATGGTGCTACAACTTCTGATGATGGCCAAGACATGGAGGAAGAACGAGAGCTGGCCAGACTTGAGCGTCGTAAAAAAATTCTTGATTTGAGGAAAGAGTTGGACCAGATGGAGGCGTCCACAACATCTTCGGTTGCACCATGGCGTGCAGTGGACTTCTCAGACATCGAAAATGGTGTTCCTGCATTCAACGGTGACGATCCATATAGCATAACTAAATGGATAGTTGACTACGAGGATGTGACCGACTCGCTGGGATGCGATGACCGATGCAAGTATTTGTCTGCACGTCGTCTCTGCAGGGAACTGCGAAAATGTTGTTACGCACGGTCTATGTTGACAACTGGAATTCCTTGAAGCAAACAATCATTAAAGTATTCGACCATAAGATGAGCAGACAGCAGGTCTATCGTCAACTGAGTGAGAGAGTGCGTCGTCAGGGCGAGCCGCTTCTTCGATATGTCATATGTATGCAAGAACTTGGGTCACATGCTGAAATTGATGAGGCAGAGTTGATTGAGTTCGTTATCGATGGCTTGAGGGATTCACCAGCAAATTTTTCCATTCTATTTGCTGCCAAAGCAAAAGTAGAGCTCAAAAACCTGCCACGATATGAAAAGAGAAGAGTTCCAAGGACTACGGTTGCTAGGTTAACAACTTCTGGGGGATATATGGTTCCCTCAACTTCAGCGTCAGACAACGATCAGCCCAAGAGATGTTTTAATTGTTCAAAGTATGGGCACATCGCAGTAAAATGCCCAAAGGAGCAACGACCAGCTGGATCCTGTTTTAAATGTTCTGATGAGGGACAGCCTTACAAAAATTGCCCTTATGTTATGAAGACCAGAGTTGGAGCTGTGAACCGAGATGTCCTACGTGATGATACCAAGGAGCTGACTCAGGTTTTGGATGTTGTCCAGATGGTAAGTGTCGCCTTCATGACAAATAAGAATAAGTGCACAAAATTTATCGATTGTTGTTCTCTTTTGGATATCGGTAGTCCGGCTAGTTTCATACAAAAGTCTATCCTGCCTGAAGAAATTTACGTTCAAGAATCATTAACTTATTCAAGAAAGGCTGGTATTCACCGAGCGCTCATAACTTAAGAGCCTCATAAACCTATTCACCAAGCAATATTAGTGAACATTTACGAGCGCTCGCAAAAGTTATGAGTGGTCTGGAGCACTCCTAAGTTACGAGCGCTCGCTTCGAAAAGTTGTTCGAAAAATTTCGCAATAAAAATTCACTTCTCTCAAATTGTCACTACTGTCAGACGCACAGTAAAAATTTGTTTTTCGTTTGTGTTTTTCTGAAAAATGTTGGCATTAGATAACAATTTAATAAAATGTATTTAAACAAAATAAAAACCCGATCAACCGAAAAAACGTCAACATCGCGTCGTGGTAAATTAGATGTTATTGCTTTAAACAAACCCTTCAAGCAAGCGAGCTCGTTTTCGGTCCGCAAATGTATCAAACAAAGTTTGGACGACTTCGCATTCGGATCCAAATACGGATCGAAAAACTGCGTTTTGTGGCTCAAATTAGTATGGAAATTAGAATCACCACGGAGCCATTATGTGACTGTATTGTGAGAGAGAGAGTTTTTCAATTCACCATACTCGGAGAACCGAAACCAAATGGAATCTAAAACGGTTCCAAAAAAAATGAATGAATGGAGGCATACCCAACCCAAATGTATTAAAAAAAAACTTCCCATCTAGTCCAGTTTCTCCATTGCCTACAAAAATAAAACAAACAAATTTTTTCATTTCAAGAGGTTTTTTTATGTATCATTCATAAAAGGTTTTCGAAAGACTATTTTGCACTAATAACCATGAGATATTTCCACAAATATAAATTTACATTTAATAAATAGAAACTTGCATTTCTGATTGGAAATTTTTCAAAAAAGAGATAAAAAAGCAACCGTCTTCGCCACGCTACCTACAAAACTGAACTAAAAAAAAGTGGTGGAAATTAAGGCAAAATGATTGTAAACTTTACTTCGCCTATACTCTCTCTATTTCTCGGTGCTTAAAAAAATACTCTCGATTCTCGTTCTTTTTACATGCTTTCACAGAAAATTTGTTATTGTGTGTGAGACACTCATTTTTTTTTGGAGTCCCAAGTGAACCGAGAAATTTGGGTCCGTGTATAGAATGGATCCAAGGAAAAATTAAAATATCTCGAGTCGTTCCAGTAGTCGCCATCGCCGGCAGTAATCCCAACTACGGTCCCTCAATGACGCAGATAATGTCTCAAAAAAACTGGAAAACTACGTCTGCAGTTGTGTTGGAACAGTCTCAACATCGGGAAATTACTATCAGCCGTATCTATAAAATTATCTTAAAATGCCTTTTAGAGGTTATTTAGTTAAGCTTGCTTAAATATTAAAGTTGCCTTTAAATCACGTTACTTAAATTTGTATCTATAATCAATATTCCTTTCATACTTAACTAAACAACCGTAATGTAACGTAACGCAAGAAAGTTGACAAATCTGATACAAATTTCTAGTACATTTTTCACTCTCAGGCTATTTCTGTCAGATTGCAAAAAAATTTGCATACACAAAAGAGTGAACAAATAATAAGACAGAAAGAGAAGCAAATGGGTGTATGTGTGTATGCATCGTCAAACACAGAAGACAGAAGAAATGAAACCATTCCACTTTAGTTTTTTTTTATTTTGTTTTCAGAAATTTCCTTCCTGTATTCGTGAGAAAGTATATTATTTTCTTTAACAAAAAAAAAAAACAAAAAAAAAACAATTTAAACCCGGCCATCACAGTACACACATAAATAATTCCTTACTCAACCTACGCACAATTTGTTTTGATAAAAAAAAACCATTCTCATGTGTCAAAATATATTTAAGTTGGCTTTGCGTAGCCTTTAAACGCTTTGGGTGGTGTTTAAGTTAAGAGGTGTTTAAGTTACGTTGCTTAAATGTGGAAATTGATTATAGATACCGCTTTCACACCTAAGTGTTATTTAGAGGTAGTTTAGAGTTAAGAAGCCTTTAAAATTTCTTTATAGATTCGGCTGTATATCTCCAAGTGCCCCCAACACAGCTCCAGACGTAGGGATGAAAGAGTATTCAGACGGCACAAAAGACCCAATAAATCTTCAGCATCAGCAATTGACGGTGGCCAAAGCGGAGCAGGTTGTATTAACCCACGACAGCAAACGCCCAATGACAATTGGGTATAGCACGAGCAGAATCTTCTGGCTCGTACGAATAACACACGGATGGACGAGTGTTCTGGAAATGATCAGCAGTCAGGGCTCATTCCAAGAATCGCAGTCTATACTCAGATTTGGAAAATCTCGCAGAAAGGCAGAATGTACAAAGAACTGGACTGCGTGATACAGAATCGGTTTTGATTCCTAATCCTGGCAATAGGGTAGAAGACTATGGGGCATATTCATAGTCGCAGATAGACCCAGGTTTAACTAAACTACAGTTTAAGACAATTTTAGCTCAATGAATACAGACCTATTTTAATTACAAATTGTTGGTTTTATATTTTTATAAGACAAATAACTTGGTATACTACACAAATAACTTCAAATATTTTGAAATGATAAACTTTAAAAAATAGAATCAACGTCCGAAAATTCAACCAAAACCATGTTTAACTTAGACCCTGGTCTAAAATGACTATGAATACGCCCCTATATATTTGAGAATATCGAAAAGAAAAAAACATCCCGGTTGTCCAACTTATAGTATCTGGCATTGCCTATGGAATTGCTCTAATAAAGGTTGGTCAAGCCAAACAGAAATTGGGAAATTGCAAACGAGATTTCATTGCTTCGACAAGTATTTGCTTCACACAGCCTCAGAAAGTTTCTCGATGGTGAAATGGAGACAATTACAAAGGCGAAGGGAATCTTAGAAACGAAAAGGTGAGTAATTCTTTATAAATCTTTTGTTGCTTCATATTTATGTCTTGTCTAGGGTGACTGTCTTATAGAAATGCCTTAAATAAGGTCGGTTTGTTAAAAGAGTAAAAAAAAAATTGGGTGGCGCAACGGCTCGTGAAGAGCCAGGCCTAGTGACTAACAATTCGCAACCATTCCTGTGTGCGCGTGTCGACTGGAATGGAAGGGATCTACAATTTTATTTATCTAGTAACTGGATTGAATGTTCAAATCTCCAGGAAGAAATGTAAGACTTGTCGCCGTGCGCGATCTCTCCGGTGTTATTAGGGTGCCCTGAACAAGACTGCAGCAAGAAGTTCAAGCATGCCAATGGCCTACACTATCATCAGAGCCATGCTCATGGATCGGGATCGATGGATGAGGACTCGTTGCAGTTACTAGAGTCCACGGTACGTTCGGCCCCGCCGACAACACCTTCGCCAGCTCCCGCTGGTACTCCTCAGCCACCGGCTACACCAACACGCCGCTCCTGAAGTAACACCAACGGCTTCGCAAATCATCGCCTCGCCAACACCCAACAGTGCGGTTCTAAGACACCGACAGTGGCATCCTCAGCGCAGTGCAGTCATCTGCGCCATCAATTGGTCTTCCAAATCAAGGACTATCTGTTTTGCCTACAATTCCGCAGCTATCTCCCCAGCACGCGATTCCGGGGGGCAGTATCACTGCTGGCATTTCAGGACAAGCCCTTTCTCAGCACCAACAGCATTCAATAGTTAATCAAATTATAAACGAGATCGTGCAACCACAGCAGCCATCTCCTCAACAACAACAACAGATGAACTCTGGACCACGTAAGAAACGCAATTAAGATTTAAAACAATCAAACTCATTTTATTTTACCTTCTTTTTCTAGTTAAACCTGGATTCCTTCGATTTGGTCCACAAACAGATAATGTTCTGAGCAACCCAATCACACTGCCAGTGCAGAGTCCACTGAGACCTACTCCAGCTGCTGCTATGGCTCCACAATCCAGACCTCCGGGTACACCAGAAACAGCACACCAATCTGTTGGCTATCCTGGTGCTCCGTCTCAAGCATCGCAATAAGGAAAGATTTTAGTTTTTTTTTATTATACTCGTAAAACAAATAAAACTTGACCTCCGATTTCTTCAGGCATTCCATTGAGCAAAACCCAGCAGCCATTTGGCAAGCAAAAGAAAAATAGCAAATCACCGCTTCCAGGCGAATTTGAAAATTCCATGTCAAGAGACGATGTACAAAGTCCGGCTTATAGTGATATTTCTGATGATTCTACGCCGGTTGTAGACACAGAGATGATTGGTTAACATTTAATTTATAAATCGAAGTTGCCCTTAAAATCTAAATGTCTTTGAATTTTCTCTTAGATAAATCTCAAGCTCCCAAGCACGTTGTTGACACAGAGATGATTGGTTAACATTTAATTTATAAATCGAAGTTGCCCTTAAAATCTAAATGTCTTTGAATTTTCTCTTAGATAAATCTCAAGCTCCCAAGCACGTTGTTGATATTAAAAAGCCTCAGGAAGGTGCACCACCTCCAATTCCACCCCTAAGCAACTATAGAATGTATCTATTCTATCCACAACAACAATATTTAGTTCCATCGGAGCTTCAGCAAGTAAAAGTCCCACATGGAGGCCCTGGTCAACCACCATCAGTTATTCCCCAATCCCCGCAAATTGAATAAACTAAGAATAAGGATCCACCGCTAGATTTGATGACGAAGCCCTCGCCACAACAACAACATCAACAACAGCAGCACCAACAACAACAGCAGCAACAACAACAGCAGCAACACCAACAACAGGAACAGAATATAAAAGAAAGTGTACAAACAGTTGGATCGGGAATGAGCTTAACCAGCGGTAGGCCCAAACCCAGCGTCAAGTAGTGTACCGGGTTCGTTGCCAAATCCTTCGTCTGCGAAGCCAATAACGCACTTCTATCCTTTCAAGTAAGTCTAATCGAGATTACAGTTTTGTAAAACTTGATCTTATAATTTATTACCTAATCCACAGTTATATGGCCACAGGATATCCCTATTTTGAGCCAAACTATGGACCTGTTTCAATGGTCTCCGATGAAAACAAACTTGGACATGCTTTGCAAAATCCACCACCAACTTTGATGATCGCATCAAGGAGAGTCAAAGTCCTCATGAGAATGCCAAATTATCGACGCAGATAAATGTTTTTTTTTTATTTTCCTTTGAAGTTTTTTTTTAACCATGACATGATTTTTTGTAGATGATATCATCGAAGATGATCAAGAGCGAGCCAATACCCAAGGAGATCAAACAAGAACCCAACAGCCACCCAATGCACCCTAAGGATCCTCCAGTCCAATCGATTGGCGGGTATCCAAGCATGTACCAGAGACAGCAACTTAGTATGCCACATCTACATTCACCGCATCTAGCACAGAATGGGGAACTAAGAAGGTAAGAAAACAAAAAACTTACATCGCCGCTCCGCCAACATATTCTTATTCAAATTTACTTCTTTCAGATATTACATCTTCTCCGAGCAGGGGTGCAACAATTTTTTGCAGCAGATACAGTCTGGCTCACACCAACAGCCACCTGGATCACAAATGAAGCCCGAAGACTTACGAATGTTGGCGCAACAACAGCAACAGCTTAGTCACCAGCAATAGCAACAAATGCAGGCTCAGCAGCAAGCACAGCAACAAGCTCAGCAGCAGGCTCAACAACAAGCTCAACATCAAGCACAACAACATCAACAACAAGCCAATCAACAGCAGCAACAACAACAGCAGCAGCAACAACATCAACATCAGCAACAACAACAGCAACAGCAGCAGCAACAACAACACCAACAACAACAGCAGCACCAACAGCCACAACAACAAAACTCCAGTAATAGTTCAAAGTCAAGCTCATCGTCCGGTTCGATGGGGCAAAAGGCAACAAACCTATAATAAAGGACACAATCAAGGATGAAAAAGATGTAAAAATCAAGCAGGAGGGGCAGAAGCCAACAATGGAAACTCAGGGTCCACCTCCTCCGCCATCTCTTTCCCTTAAAAATTATTATTATTTTTGTGGTACAGAAAATATTGTTAATTGATGAAATTAGTCCCTATTTATTCAATTGAAGGGTCCAGAGGAAAAACGGCTTAAGTCCACTCAAACTGATTCCGAGAAAAACGATAATATAATGCCGTTTTTCATTGGTTTCACTCGAGGTTTCACTTATTCTGAAATCCAATGGAATAGTCCAAGATGCTTCTTATCAATTCTGGGGTTTGATATCTGTATTTGTGAGTCGTCAAATAAGAATTATGTGCTACAACACAAAAAGTGAAATGTAAAACACGAGTGTATCAACTCCGAAATTCCATATAATATTTTTTGTTTGTTTTTTCTTAATTTGTTTATTAAAATTTAGCAAAAACTTTGATTTTGGAT
Source organism: Melangyna quadrimaculata (assembly GCA_949320155.1). Taxonomy (NCBI): domain Eukaryota; kingdom Metazoa; phylum Arthropoda; class Insecta; order Diptera; family Syrphidae; genus Melangyna; species Melangyna quadrimaculata. Next base: position 228,394,079 of record OX439483.1, on the reverse strand, counting down.
GCAAATTAAATTAAAATGAAAAGTTAAAAAAAATACGAAGTACATTGCAGTTTGTTGTGACGTTTGAGTTTGAATGTATTCGCGCTTCTTGAGTGGATTCGGATTTCAAATCCAGAATCGAATTTCTCTTCTCAGAAACGTCAGAAGCGTATTTTTTGTGCTCATTTGAATGGTGTCAGAAGACTTCCGGACGCTTCCGGACGTCCAATGAAAACGGCATAAGTTTACTTTCTAAACAAATGCTAAATTCTAAGGAAAATTAAATAAAGGATGAAAATATCTTTTTCAATTGAATGTACTTATTTATACAATACAAATTTATTGTAATTTTATGAATTGCATATTCTAATAAAATCATATTCCATCTACGGCCTACATGGTAGCCGAAAACTTGAAGATATTTTTTGAAAATTTCTTGCGAAGGAACTTAACATGATAATTAGAAACGGTTTTTTGCTTTTTGTTGATACAAAAAAATATAAAGAAACGCGGTGTTAGACCGTTTCATGTATTTCAATTTGTTTTGGCATCACTACGAAAAAAGTGTCTAGAATATCGGGAAAGTTTTTATTTTGAACTATTACTACGTAGATGTGCTACAAGGACTGAAAACAAACTTTTTCAAAAAATTGTTTTGTTTAAGTTTTGTAGCCAAAACAAAACTATTAAAAAAATGGACTTAGTAGGCAATGCTTTTAATTCGAACACAATCTAGCATCAGAACATTTTAGCTGCTAATTGTATATACATATACATATATACATATTTAAAAAAATAAAAACAAATTATTAACTAACGCCAATGAAAATTGCGTTTGACATATACTTTACTCAACCTTTATTATACAAGTAAGTAAATTAGGACATTTGTAACTACAAACAAAACTGTATGGTAATAAAAGAATGCCTTAACCTTTTTTTTCTAACAGGTAATGACAAAATATATATCCAATCCGGATAATCTGAAACTTATGATGAATATGCTGAAAAAGAAATCGAAAAATATTCAATTTGAAGCAATCCATGTGTTTAAAGTAAGAACACTTCCTCAGGTATTTGTTGCAAATCCAAACAAACCAAAACCTGTATTGGATATTCTTTTGAGAAACCAGGCAAAACTCGTTGATTTTCTTACGAAATTCCATACAGATCGATCGGAAGACGAGCAATTCAATGACGAAAAAGCGTATCTAATTAAACAAATAAAAGAGCTTAAACCACTTCCTGAACCTTAGTGATATATTCATATTATACAATAATAACATTATTATGATACTTAAATTAAAGAAAAGAAAAAGATAACAAACGCAAACCAAAACACTTTCTTGATCGTTGCTTGCACCAGTTGAATCTGAAATTGAAACAAATTTCAAGTGTTTAGAATCTTTGGCAGTGAGCGGCTCCACAGTGGCCTATTACTAAAGAACAATAAAGGAGAACGGGCAGAAATGTATGGGAGCTGGTCTAGGAACCAATAACAAGGAGACGTCGTTTAAAAGGTATTTTTGTGTACATGAATATTACTATATTAGCGCATTCCAAATCGCTGTGTGTCAACAATGATTGGAATTTGGGACATATAATTTAAACATATAATGTAAGTATGTAATTTAGTATAGGCAACAATGTGTTGGCCTAACCAATAACAACAAGACACATGTTTCTGAAAAGGTCTTTTTATGTACTACAATAGCTACCTTGACAGTTTACTTTGAATCCCTGTGTGAAAAAAGTTTTCGCTAATTAAGGTTGCGATGTAGTGAATTTTAATATAGAAAATGTATATTTTGTAGGTATGAAGTAAAGAGAAAAATGTGCTGGTCCCACCAATAACGACGCGACGTACGTCGTTGTACAGGTATTTTCATAAACTATAATAGTAACAGTAACTATAATAGGGCAGTTCAAAAGTTATTCGATAAATAAGATTGTGATGTGGTGAATTTAAGTATAGAAAATGTATACAGCATAGGAAGTCTTTTATTTCATACTAAAATGTGCCCAATCACAATCTTAATTATCGAATAACTTTTTTCACACAACAATTTGAAATGTGTAAATATTGTAATATGTACATGAAAATACCTTTCCAATGACATATGTTGTGTCCTTATTAGTTGGAGCGACACATTTCACATTCCTACAAAATGTACATTTTATTTATGGAATAACTTTTTTCACACAGGGATTTAGAGTAAGCTGTCCAGGTAACTATTGTAGTGCATAAAAAGACCTTTTCAGAAACATGTGTCTTGTTGGTAAGGCCAGCACATTGTTGCCTATACTACATACTTACATTATATGTGTTTAAATAATATTCACCAAATTACAATTTTTGTTGGCCAATAACTTTTTTCGCACAGCGATTTGGAATGAGCTGCCATAGTAAGTATTCATGTATACAAAAATAACTTTTTAACGACGTATGTCTCGTTTAAGTTTAAGAATTTATGTCTCCTTTAAGTTTAAGAATTTAGTTCATCTATGTACTCACATCAAAATTATATTTCTGATCACAAGTATAGCTGATTTGTTCGTGTGCGATAGCGTTATGGATTTGCATTTCTTCTTTGGATCGCTGAAGGACCCTCCTTAATACATGCCCACCCGAATGTTCACCTGCATACATACATCTTCAATTTCCCGTATATTTGTTGGCAATACTTCATCTTTGTCTCCTTTAAAATCTTATTCCTGCATCTCACCGCTTAAGTTTTTGTTCAAAGCAAAATCTGCTGCAATTGTGTATGTTTAAAAACGGTCCTTAACAAGTTTCCCATTTTGTTTTGGAGTTAATGTCCTCTTAACACTGTGGACAGTGCGATATTTTCTTGGAGTTGATTCGGCAAAACTAAAATCAGATTGTAGTGCCATCGTTTTATTTGAATCAAAACCATCACGAGGAAGTATTTTCGAAGACTTCTGCATATTTTCTAGTACTGATAATATTGGGGTTTTAATATGTAGGGAATGAAATCGGAGTGCCGTCTGTTTTGCTTATAACGATTGGTGTTTTCGGAGCTTCATCACTAAGCGGTGGGTGCAGCGCAGAACAGCTTGCAAATTAATTGCGCTCTTATTTAGATATACCGCATTTGAAGGAGTTGATTCATCTTTTTGTTGTCTTCCAATGGCGGCAGAAATTGATGGAATTATTCATTGCTCTTTGGATGTAGAACGGGATATCGAACGATTGCCATTACGACTGCTTGAGGAATTGTGATATTTGCAACCCGACGCGGGAGAATCTGATGATCTTCTCAAAAAAACAAAACACAAGAGTATAATGAGTATACAATATTTAAATAGGATTTTCAGATTTTAGAATTTTTTTGTTTGATTCTTTAGATTGTTGACATTTTGTCTTAGCGCCAGCTGTCACTTATTTTCGAAAACAATTTGATTTCAAAGTTTGAGTATGCCTGATAGAGAGAGAACATCTCTCTTTTTGGGACATCGAAAAGTACTTATGAGTGGTTGGCACTGATCTCTATATATAACTTGGTTGGTGAATAGCACAAATAATTTTCAAGTTAAGAAGCTCATAAAGTTAAGAGCAGTTTACGAGCGCTCGGTGAATACCAGCCTTAAGGATTAGGAGACATTAAACTCTTTACGTAGGGTACGATTAACCCCTTGAACACAATGGGATGCAGCTGTAGCTAAAATAATCGCTGTAGTATAATCTATCAATAGGCGTTTTTCTTTTTTAGCTCAGAAAAGAGTTCTGAACAGAGTCCGAGCATATCGAGCATGCTCTGAACTTTCTCTGAACAAAGCGTGTTCTGGTTCTGAGCGCTCAGAATTATTTTTGAAACACACCTGAACACTAAACTGTCACTTTTTTTTGCAATTTCACCTATCAAATGCTTGTGTTCAGCATTCAACTCGGTCTGCTCAGTTATTTTATTCTGAGCTCATAGAGCGCGCTCTGAACAAGCTCAGAACACGTTCAGAACTAAAAAAGAAACACAAATTTGAAGCTCTGAACGTTCAGAGGTAAAAAAGAAACACAATTTTTTGTTTGACAGTTCAGGCTCTGCTCTGAACAAAAAAAGAAAAACGTCTAATAAAAACGCTCACTTATGTAGCAAAGGACGTCTACAATGATGTAGCGCATCATCACATCTCTTTTGAATTGTAAATTTATTCGAGACGTGTTCAACGCATATGAAATTTATATTTGAACTGAATTTGTGTGATAGCTGACTATACAAAAGTTAAAAAAACAGAAAAAACTTCTCAAATGCATTGAACATTCCCAAAAAAAAAGTCAAAAAATGACATGGGAAACCAATATGTCATCTCAAATCCAGCTTGTAGCGCCGCCAAAAGTTAAAGTTGAGTCAACTTTCGCGGCAGACAATTTTCTTACTACAGCTTCCCATTGTGTTGATGTATACCATTTTCGTATCTTTCAACTTTGACAGTGCTACATGCAACAGCTACAGCTACACCATTGTGTTCGGCCAGTAATTGTTAAGCCTTAACTACATAGACCTACTTTTGTACAAAAGTGAGAAATTAAAATGCTCGCTAAAGAAACGTGCTTGCAAAAAAACATACGAAAATTGTTCTGACACATAAATTAACAGCCCTATTCTGCCGTTGTGAGGCTCACAAGTCACAATTTATTGTGAGGTTGTTTTTGTGAGGTTTCTTATGAGGCGGTCACAATTTCGTATTCTGTGGAAGCCCTCATTAGAAACCACACAAGAAACTCACTTGACTTGTGGGCCATCAGTGAGGTTGCCAGAATAAGGCTGTTATTTTATGTTCAAGATAGTCAGACAAATAAACAAGCGTCGTGGCGGGAGCAGCTGGCCAAGAGAAACCCAGAAATCCTATCTGGTGACGTTTTTACCTACCTATGTAAATTCTTACTTTTTATTTCTAGATGAAATTTCCTCCAAAAGATGTATCAAAATCAAATTCAATTCCATGTTTGTTCTTATTTTCCTTTGTTTTTATATTTTTCAGTCATTATATCAAGTACACGTGAGTTGTGATCTGCCAAGGAGCAGATCATAATTTTTAAGTTTTTATGAGGCTCACAAGTTGTGAGGTTTTTGCCAGAATACGAAAAAAGTCACAAAATCGAGTTCACCTCAAGTTATGAGGTTATTGTGACTTGTGAGGCATCAGTGAGGTTGCCAGAATAAGGCTGTAAGCCACCATGCACGATTTTCCATTGTTTTTTTTTGCAAGCAGGTGGCTGCAGAATAGATATTTATTTCTCACTTTTGTACAAAAGTAGGCCTTTATATTGATATAAAAGATACTTTAAAACTTGTTCCCCTTATGGTTATTCCAGATGAAGTAACTCCTATACCTTTACTTATTGGTCGTGAACTCCTTGGAATCTTTAATATAAGACCTAATATGAACTATAATAAAGTTAATATAACTTCTGAGCAGTGTCAAAATAAAATTTGTTCGAATAAAACTTTTGTTTCTAACCAATTGTATATGTGCACTTATTCTGATGAAAAAACCGAACCTTCAGAGTGTTGTAATTGTAAGAACAATATAAATGATGTTTCTGTAAGCAGTGTATTGGCCGCTGAATTTAAGACACAATCTAATGAACTTATAATTGCTTCAAAGACGAGTTGAATACATTTGATTATTATAAAATTAAGCTTAATGACGATCTTGATGTAAACAGAGATTATAATAATGATGAGATAGATAGTGATTTCTTTGGTTGCCATGCTTTTGAGATTATATGGGATAAAGATTATATAGATATTGATCCAAATCTTAGTTTAGACATTTCGAAAACCATTAATGATATAGTATCTCACAATTATTTGAATTTTGATAAATCTTTAGTTTCACCAAAGGATTTTGAAATGCACATTAGACTCACATCTGATATTCCTGTTTGGTTTGCTCCACGAAGGCTATCAATTTCAGAGAAAGGTACTGTGAGTGAAATAATAAAAGATCTATTGGAAAAACGAATTATTCAGCCAAGTAGCTCTCCGTATGCTGCATCAATAGTTTTCGTTAAGAAAAAATGTGGTGAAACCAGAATGTGTATAGACTATCGAGCATTAAACAAACATACAGTAAGAGATCCTCATCCAATTCCATTGATAGAGGATTGAATTGAATACCTGGAGGGGAAGAAGGTCATGACCTTATTAGCTCTTAAGAGTGGGTTTTATCAGGTAAAGGTAGCAGCAGATTCAACACAATTAACTTCTTTTGTAACCCCGAACGGTCAATGGGAATTACTTAAAATGCCTTACGGCCTTAAGAATGCGCCCAGTGTTTTTCAGAGATTCATAATTCAAATTTTTCGCGAATTTATAGCCAGAGGAGATATAGTTGTCTACCTAGATGATATATTAATTGCTAGTAAAACTATTACGTAACATTTTAAGATACTTACTAAGATTTTATGTTGTGTAGCAAAAAATGGGTTAGAGCTTAACTTATCAAAATGTCGTTTTGCATATTTGAAACTTGATTACTTAGGATTTAAAGTAACGGAACACGGCATCCAACCTAGTGATTCCCATATTCGAGCGATTGCTCAATATCCTGTGCCTAAAGACAGAAAAAAAATGCATTCATTCTTAGGATTTTGCTCATACTTTCTTAGGTTTGTTGAATCGTTTTCAACAATAGCAAGACCTCTTTATGATTTATTAAAAGCTGAAACTACTTTAAGATCTACTCCCCAATGCGAAGATGTTTTTCGGATTCTAAAGGAACGATTAACATCTCCAACTGTGTTAGCAATCTATAGTTCAAGGAAAGAAACGGAACTGCATTGCGATGCAAGTTCATTGGGGTATGGTGCAGTTCTACTTCAACGACAAGAGGATGATAAATTGCATCCGGTAGCATTCTTCTCTAAAAGCACTACTGAACAAGAGGCCAAATACCATAGTTTTGAATTGGAAACTTTAGCAATAATATCAGCTTTACGTCGGTTCCGTGTTTATTTGCAAGGCATACCTTTTACAATCGTAACTGATTGGAGTTCTTTAACAATGACACTGAACAAAAAGAATATTAATCATAGAATTGCTCGATGGGCCTTGGAACTGGAGGATTATGACTATAAAGTCAAACATCGTAGTGGTGCCAATATGAATCATGTTGATGCTTTAAGCAGATGTAATGTTATATCTGTTATTGACGCTGAGGATGTTGATTTTCAACTCAGAGCGGCCCAAAATCGAGATGTAAAGATTTTGGAATTGAAAAACAAACTATATTTAAAAGATAATAATTCGTTTTTAGTTCAGGATGGTATTGTCTTCAAAAAAAAAATAAAAACGGTAAACTTCGATTTTATGTCCCATCCGAAATGGAAGATAATGTTAAAAGAATGATCCATGAGAAAATTGGGCATTTAGATGTAACAAAAAGCTCTGATCAAATTGGCCGTCACTATTGGTTTCCGAATGTTCAAGAAAAACTTGAAAAATACATTAAGGCTGGTATTCACCCAGCGCTCATAACTTAAGAGCCTCATAAACCTATTCACCAAGCAATATTAGTGAACATTTACGAGCGCTCGCAGAAGTTATGAGTGGTCTGGTGCACTCCTAAGTTACGAGCGCTCTCTTCGAAAAGTTGTTCGAAAAATTTCGCAATAAAACTTCACTTCTCTCAAACTGTCACAACTGTCAGTCACACAGTAAAAATTTGTTTTTCGTTTGTGTTTTTCTTAAAAATGTTGGCATTAGATAACGATTTAATAAAATATATTTAAGCAAAATAAAAACCCGATCAACCGAAAAAACGTCAACATCGCGTCGTGGTAAATTAGGTGTTATTGCTGTAAACAAAGCAATTAATCTGTGTATAGAATGGATCCAAGGAAAAATTAAAATATCTCGAGTCGTACCAGTAGTCGCCATCACCGGCAGTAATCCCAACTACGGTCCCTCAATTACGCTGATAATGTCTCAAAAAAAAACGGGAAAACTACGTCTGCAGCTGTGTTGGAACAGCCTCAACATCGGGAAATTGCTATATCTCCAAGTGCCCCCAACACAGCTCCAGACGTAGGGATGACAGAGTATCCAGACGGCACAAAAGACCAAAAAATCTTCAGCATCAGCAATTGACGGTGCCCAAAGCGGAGCAGGTTGTATTAACCCACGACAGCAAACGCCCAATGACAATTGGGTATAGCACGAGCAGAATCTTTACTTCTGGATCGTACGAATCACACACGGATGAACGAGTGTTCTGGGCAGGAAATGATCAGCAGTCAGGGCTCATTCCAAGAACCGCAGTCTAGACTCAGATTTGGAAAATCTCGCAGAAAGGCAGAATGTACAAAGAACTGGACTGAGAAAGTTGTGCGTGATACAGAATCGGTTTTGATTCCTAATCCAGGCAATAGGGTAGAAAACTATTTATTTGAGAATATCGAAAAGAACAAACCATCCCGGTTGTCCAACTTATAGTATCTGGCATTGCCTATGGAATTGCTCTAATAAAAGTTGGTCAAGCCGAACAGAAATTGGGTAATTGCGAACGAGATTTCATTACTTCGATAGGTATATGCTCCACACATCCTCAGAAAGTTTCTCGATGGTGAAATGGAGACAATTACAAAGGAGAAGGGAATCTTAGAAACGAAAAGGTGAGTAATTCTTTATAAATCTTTTGTTGCTTCATATTTATGTCTTGTCTAGGGTGATTGTCTTATAAAAATGACACAAATTAGGTCGGTTTGTTAACAAAGTAAAAAAATAAATAAAATAAATTGGGTGGCGCAACGGCTCGTGAAGAGCCAGGCCTAGTGACTAACAACTCGCAACCATTCCTGTGTGCGCGTGTCGACTGGAATGGCAGGGATTTACAATTTTATTTATCCAGTAACTGGATTGAATGTTCAAATCTCAACGAATAAATGTAAGACGCGTCGCCGTGCGCGATCTCTCCGGTGTTATTAGGGTGCCCTGAACAAGACTGCAGCAAGAAGTTCAAGCATGCCAATGGCCTACGCTATCATCAGAGCCATGGGTCGGGATCGATGGATGAGGTATCGTTGCAGTTACCATAGTCCACGGTGCGTTCGGCCCCGCCGACGACACCTTCGCCAGCTCGCGCTGGTACTCCTCAGCCACCAGCTACACCAACACGACGCTCCTGAAGTAACACCAACGGCTACGCAAATCATCGCCTCGCCAACACCCAACAGTGCGGTTCTTCTTCCGACACCGACAGTGGCATCCTCAGAGCAGTGCAGTCATCTGCGCCATCAATTGGTGTTCCAAATCAAGGACTATCTGTTTTGCCTACAATTCCGCAGCTACCTCCCAAGCACGCGATTCCGGGAGTCAGTATCACTGCTGGCATTTCAGCACAAGCCCTTTCTCAGCACCAACAGCATTCAATAGTAAATCAAATTATAAACGAGATCGTGCAACCACAGCAGCCATCTCCTCAATAACAACAACAGATGCACTCTGGACCACGTAAGAAACGCAATTTAGGTTTAAAACAATCAAACTCATTTTATTTTACTTTCTTTTTCTAGTGAAACCTGGAGTCCTTCGATTTGGTCCACAAACAGATAATGCTCTGAGCAACCCAATCACACTGCCAGTGCAGAGTCCACTGAGACCTACTCCAGCTGCTGCTATGGCTCCATAATCCAGACCTCCGGGTACACTAGAAACAGCACACCAACCTGTTGGCTAACCTGGTGCTCCGTCTCAAGCATCGCAACTAGGTACGATTTTAGTTTTTTTTATTATACTCGTAAAACAAATAAAAGTCGTGACCTCCGATTTCCTCAGGCATTCCATTGAGCAAAACCCAGCAGCCATTTGGCAAGCAAAAGAAAAATAGCAAATCATCGATTCAAGGCGAATTTGAAAATTCCATGTCAAGAGACGATGTACAAAGTCCGGCTTATAGTGATATTTCTGATGATTCTACGCCGGTTGTAGACACAGAGATGATTGGTTGTATTTAATTTATAAATCGAAGTTGCCCTTAAAATCTAAATGTCTTTGAATTTTCTCTTAGATAAATCTCAAGCTCTCAAGCACGTTGTTGATATTAAAAAGCCTCAGGAAGGTGTACCACCTCCAATTCCACCCCTAAGCAACTAAGGAATGTATCTATTCCACCAGAACAACAATATTAAGTTCCAGCATCAGCAAGTAAATGTCCCACATGGAGGCCCTGATCAACCACCATCAGTTATTCCCCAATCCCCGCAAATTGAATACACTAAGATTAAGGATCCACCGCTAGATTTGATGATGATGTTTTTGTTTTATTTTCCTTTGAAGTTTTTTTTAACCATGACATGATTTTATGTAGATGACATCATCGAAGTTGATCAAGAGTGAGCCAATACTCAAGGAGATCAAACAAGAACCCAACAGCCACCCAATGCACCCTAAGGATCCTCCAGTCCAATCGATTGGTGGGTATCCAAGCATGTACCAGAGACAGCAACTTAGTATGCCACATCTACATTCACCGCATCTAGCACAGAATGGGGAACTAAGAAGGTAAGAAAACAAAAAACTTACATCGCCGCTCCGCCAACTTATTTTTATTAAAATTTACTTCTTTCAGATATTACATCTTCTCCGGGCAGGGGCGCAACAATTTTTTGCAGCAGGTACAGTCTGGCACACACCAACAGCAACCTGGATCACAAATCAAGCCCGAAGACTTCCGAATGTCGGCGCAACAACAGCAACAGCTTAGTCACGAGCAATCGCAACAAATGCAGGCTCAGCAGCAAGCACAGCAACAAGCTCAGCAGCAGGCTCAACAACAAGCTCAACATCAAGCACACCAACATCAACAACAACAACTAGCCCATCAACAGCAGCAACAACAACAGCAGCAGCAGCAACAACATCAACATCAGCAACAACAACACCAACACCAACAATAACAGCAGCACCAACAACAAAACTCCAGTAATAGTTCAAAGTCAAGCTCATCGTCCGGTTCGATGGGGCAAAAGGCAACAAACCTATAATAAAGGACACAATCAAGGATGAAAAAGATGTAAAAATCAAGCAGGAGGTGCACATAAAAATTATGTGCTACAACACAAAAAGTGAAATGTAAAACACGAGTACATATATCAACTCCGAAATTCCAAATAATATTTTTGTTTGTTTTTTGTTAATTTGTTTATTAAAATTAAGCTAAAACTTTGATTTTGGATGCAAATTAAATTAAAATGAAAAGTTAAAAAAAATACGAAGTACATTGCAGTTTGTTGTGACGTTTGAGTTTGAATGTATTTGTGCTTCTTGAGTGGATTCTGATTTTAAATCCAGAATCCAATTTCTCTTCTCAGAAACTTCAGAAGCGTATTTTTTGTGCCAATTGAATGGTTTCAGAAGATTGCCGGACGCTTCTGGACGCTTCCGGACGTCCAATGAAAAACGGCATAAGTTTACTTTCTAAACAAATGCTAAATTCTAAGGAAAATTAAATAAAGGCTGAAAATATTTTTTTCAATTGAATGTACTTATTTATACAATACAAATTGATTGCAATTTTATGAATTGTATATTCTAATAAAATCATATTCCATCTACGGCCTACATGGTAGCCGAAAACTTGAAGATATTTTTTGAAAATTTCTTGCGAAGGAACTTAACATGATAATTAGAAACGGTTTTTTGCTTTTTGTTGATACATCCTTCGATTTTAAAAATCTATATTTGAAAACCAAAAAATATAAAGAAACGCGGTGTTAGACCGTTTCATGTATTGCAATTTGTTTTGGCATCACTACGAAAAAAGTGTCTAAACTATCGGGAAAGTTTTTATTTTGAACTATTACTACGTAGATGTGCTACAAGGACTGTAAACAAACTTTTTCAAAAAATTGTTTTGTTTAAGTTTTGTAGCCAAAACAAAACTATTAAAAAAAAAAGTTTTTTAACAAAAAGTGTCATTTCGAGAGGTATCCAAAAGCAACAATAAACCAAATTATTGGAATTTAGAATCTATTTAACATTGTGGAGACAATGACAAAATCATTGACGTTTTTCATTTGTTAAAACATCATTTTAATCTACCTCAAATGCTTTTTTTATACAGTACACACATACATCCATTATTATAATATTTAAAAGAAACTTGTTTTTTGTCTTTTTATTTAAATTTGTATCATGTTTATGCATTTTTTATAAAAATTAAGTTACTTATAATTGTATATACATATACATATATACATATTTAAAAAAATAAAAACAAACTATTAATCATATTAAGAGGAAGAAAATAAATAGTATTTTTTTATGGAACAGCCAATGAAAATTGTGTTTTACATATACTTTACTCAACCTTTATTATACAAGCAAGTAAATTATGACGTTTGTAACTACAAACAAAACTGTATGGTAATAAAAGAATGCCTTATTCTTTTTTTTCTAACACGTAATGACAAAATATATATCCAATCCGGATAATCTGAAACTTATGATGAATATGCTGAAAGAGAAATCGAGAAATATTCAATTTGAAGCATTTCATCTGTTTAAAGTAAGAAACGTTACACAGCGAACTTCATTTATTTTCTATTTTGTTTTACTCATTTTTTAAACACTTCCTCAGGTATTTGTTGCAAATCCAAACAAACCAAAACCTGTATTGAATATTCTTTTGAGGAACCAGGCAAAACTCGTTGATTTCCTTACGAAATTCCATACAGATCGATCAGAAGACGAACAATTCAACGACGAAAAAGCGTATCTAATTAAACAAATAAAAGAGCTTAAACCACTTCCTAACCTTAGTGATATAATCATATTATATAATAATTACATTATTATGATACTTTAATTAAAGAAAAGAAAAATATAACAAACGCAAACCAAAACAAAAATATAAATAGATAAATTTAAATAAATTTAAATTGCTTTGTCATTGCTTTGATAGAAGACATCTCTTCGGAGCAATCGTCAGTTAAAGTTAGACTTTCTTGATCATTGCTTGCACCAGTTGAATCTGAAATTGAAACAAATTTCAAGTGTTTAGAATCTTTGGCAGTGAGCGGCTCCACAGTGGCCTTTTACTAAAGAACAATAAAGGAGAACGGGCAGAAATGTATGGGAGCTGGTCTAGGAACCAATAACAAGGAGACGTCGCCATCGTTTAAAAGGTATTTTTGTGTACATGAATATTACTATATTAGCGCATTCCAAATCGACTTGTGTCAACAAAGATTGGAATTTGGTACATATAATTTAAACATATAATGTAAGTATGTAATTTAGTATAGGCAACAATGTGCTGGCCTAACCAATAACAACAAGACACATGTTTCTGAAAAGTTCTTTTTATGTACTACAATAGCTACCTTGACAGTTTACTTTGAAACCCTGTGTGAAAAAAGTTTTCGCTAATTAAGGTTGCGATGTAGTGAATTTTAATATAGAAAATGTATATTTTGTAGGTATGAAGTAAACGGAAAAATGTGCTGGTCCAACCAATAACGACGCGACATACGTCGTTGTACAGGCATTTCCATGTACTATAATAGTAACAGTAACTATAATAGGACAGTTCATTTCAAATCGCTGTGTAAAAAAAGTTATTCGATAAATAAGATTGTGATGTGGTGAATTTAAGTATAGAAAATGTATACAGCATAGGCAAAGTCTTTTATTTCATACTAAAACAATCTTAATTATCGAGTAACTTTTTTCACACAACAATTTGAAAAGTGCGGTTTAGGTAAATATTGTAGTATGTACATGAAAATACCTTTCCAACGACATATGTTGTGTCCTTATTGGTTGGACTGATACATTTTTGCTATACATACCTACAAAATGTACATTTTATTTATGGAATTACTTTTTTCACACAGGGATTTAAAGTAAGCTGTCCAGGTAACTATTGTAGTGCATAAAAAGACCTTTTCAGAAACATGTGTCTTGTTGTTATTGGTAAGGCCAGCACATTGTGACCTATACTACATACTTACATTATATGTGTTTAAATAATATTCACCAAATTACAATTTTTGTTGGCCAATAACTTTTTTCGCACAGCGATTTGGAATGAGCTGCCATAGTTAGTATTCATGTATACAAAATTACCTTTTTAACGACATACATATGTCTCGTTTAAGTTTAAGAATTTATGTCTCTTTTAAGTTTAAGAATTTAATTCATTTATGTACTCATATCAAAATTATATTCCTGATCACAAGTATAGCTGATTTGTTCGTGTGCGATAGCGTTCTGGATTTGCATTTCTTCTTTGGATCGCTGAAGGAGTCCACCCGAATGTTCACCTGCATACACACATCTTCAATTTACCCAATATTTGTTGGCAATACTTCATCTTCGTCTCCTTTAAAATCTTATTCCTGCATCTCACCGCTTAAGTTTTTATTCAGAGCAAAATCTGCTGCAATTGTGTATGTTTAAAAACGGTCCTTAACAAGTTTCCCATTTTGTTTTGGAGTTAATGTCGTCTTAACACCGTGGCCAGTGCGATATTTTCTTGGAGTTGATTCGGCAAAACTAAAATCAGATTGTAGTGGCGTCGTTTTATTTGAATCGTAACCATCACGAGGAAGTATCTCCGAACAGATTTGCAGTGTAATTGTGCTATCATCAAAATCATAGCCGTTTCATAATTACTCATTGTTGTGTTGTTCAGGCTGTGATCTAAAATCTCGGATTTAATGCTTGAGTCTAGCAGTATCATTGAGTCTAGAAGGTAAAGATTTCTTGCGTATTCTAGATAATTGTGGACTCTGCGGAACTTTATAGCAACCAGGCATTCTCAATGATTCCATGCCTGATGGCGGGCGAATGTTGCCCATGTCTAGACTGTTGTTCTGCATATTTTCTAGTACTGAAAATATTGGGCTTATAATATGTAGGGAATAAAATCGGAGTGCCGTCTGTTTTGCTTATAACGATTGGTGTTTTCGGAGCTTCATCACTAAGCGGTGGGCGCAGCGCAGAACAGCTGGCAAATTAATTGCGCTCTTATTTTGAGATACCGCAGTTGAAGCAGTTGATTCATCTTTTTGTTGTCTTCCAATGGCGGCAGAAATTGATGGAATTATTCTTTGCTCTTTGGATGGAGAACGGGATCTCGAACGATTGCGATTACGACTGCTTGAGGAATTTTGATACTTGCAACCCGACGCGGGAGAAATTGATAATCTTCTTCGTTTGCCATTCTCGCGATGCGAATTATCCTTAGCATATCACAGACAGGTAGGTTTATTTTTATGAAAAGTAAATGAAACTACAAACAAAAGACCAACTTGGATCTGTTTTTTGCACGATTATTTGATAAAAAACAAAACACAAGAGTATAATGAGTATACAATATTTAAATAGGATTTTCAGATTTTCAGATTTTAGAATTTTTTTGTTTCATTCTTTAAATTGTTGACATTGGCCGGATTCAACGCATCAAAATTTTCAGTACTTTATTTTCAGATGGAGCTTTTGATTGGCCAGCTGTCATAAAAAGTTAGCTGACATTCAGTTACGTTTAGTGCAGTTTAGTAACGTTTCATCTGAATTTTCAGCAAGAAATTCCCAACTGAAAATTCAGCTGACAGCTTTTCTATACAAAAAAAAAAGGCCCATTTTGTCTTAGCGTCAGCTGTCACTTATTTTCGAAAACAGTTTGATTTCACAGTTTGGGTATGCCTGATAGAGAGAGAACCTCTCTCTTTTTCGGACATCGAAAAGTACTTATGAGTGGTTGGTGAATAGCACAAATAATTTTCAAGTTAAGAAGCTCATAAAGTTAAGAGCAGTTTACGAGCGCTCGGTGAATACCAGCCTAAAAATTGTATCCGTTGCATAATGCACTCAGCACCAGTTCGATCTAATATACGTAATTTGTTTAATATCCCTAAGGAGCCAATCCCATTTCATACAATACATTTGGATCATCTTGGTCCTCTCCCTTCGATAAAGTCAAAGAGAAAACATATCTTAGTGGTGATAACAAAGTTCACTAAATTGTACCCAGTTGTATCTACAAGCTCAAAAGAAGTATGTGCAGCACTAAGATCATATTTTGAGTATTATAGTAGGCCATCAAGAATAATTACTGATAGGGGAACCTGTTTTACATCACTAGAGTTTAGTTCATTCGTTATAGACCAGAATATAGACCATGTTAAGGTGGCAGTTCATTCACCACAAGCTAATGGTCAAGTAGAGCGAGTCAATAGGGTATTAACTAGTTTGCTTGCTAAGCTTTCGGAACCGATCGAGCACTCAGATTGGGCTGTTACTCTAACACAAATTTAATTTGGACTCAATAACAGTATACATCGAGCTATTCAAATAAAAACCAAGTCAATTGTTATTCGGTATTAACCAAAAGGGGGTAATAATTGACAAATCAACAGAATTTCTTGATGATAAGCAATTTAGTCAAGAAAAAAGGCTTCAAAGGCAATCACTAAGATTCGAGAATATAACGCTAAATATTTTGAAGAGTTTAATAACCCAGCACGTATATGCGACGAGGGTGATTATGTAGTAATAAAAAATGTAGACACAACAACCGGTGTAAATAAGAAATTGATTCCAAAATTCAGGGGTCCATATGTTGTTTACAAGATTCTACCTAATGACAGATATGTAATACGTGATATTGAAGGTTGTCAAGTCACACAGCTGCCATAGGATGGCATTGTCGAGTCTCGAAATATTCGACTCTGGAAGAATTGAGATTCTGAAGGTTCGGTTGATTAAGGGCGACACCTGCCATCTCTCACTTATAACTTAAGACTTGTTTGTTTAATTTAATCGTGGTCGATCAAATTGTCAGATTGGCCGAGTTGTATTATAAAATTATTAATACACGCAATAATGTGTTATTCCCCTTATGTTAAGGTTTCAGAGTTTCGTAGCTAGGTATCGCACACCGAGCGCGAAACACTGAAACTGAGACATAGAAGCGAGACATAAAGTTGTTGGTCTCGCTCTTAGTTTTAAATTTGTATTTTAACGTCCATTCTAGTTTTCAGACGTGTCTAAGCAAGATATATAAAAGTGCTTAAAAGCTAAATAATTACATTTGTTAATAAAGACAGTAATTTTGTAAAAAATAAATATACTACAATTTCTTTTAAATAAAATCGTTCTAATTAATAATAACTATTCGGGAGTGTACATTATTTTGCTTAGTTGTACTGTCTAGTAAGTGTGTTCGGGGTTCCAGCGCAGGTGTGCCAGGAAAGTTTTCTTTGTTGATGATGTAATACACCCATAATTGAGCTCAGTTGATTTCTGGTACTACTGTACCACATCTTATATACTACTGTACCACATCTTATATACTACTGTACCATATCTTATATAATACTGTACACTGTAATATGTCAAATGATTTATTAGGTTAAGAATAAAAACTCTCTTGTAATTTGGAACTCAAAGCGTTTACATCAGTGGCGACGAGGAAATTTTTAAAAATATTTTTCGAACTTGCGAATCGTGTATTTTTGTAAGAATAAAAATTAATTATTTTTAAATGGATAAAGATTTTTTTGAAAATATCTTGAAATCACAGCGTGATTGGATGGAAAAGATATTAAGGGATCAAAAATCATGGTTGTCGCAAAACACGCAAGTAACTTCGGTACCAAGTGCATCGGTTATCCAACAATTTCCAGCTTATAAGAAGGAAGACAATTGGAAAACCTACCTTAAGCAAATGGAACAGCACTTTGAGGCAAGCCGAATCACTGACGATAACCAGAAACGCGCATGTTTCTTGTCTTGGGTTGGAGCAGACAACTTCGAGATTCTACAAAAACTCTACGGCGTAGAGGATGTGGCAACTAAGAGTTTCAAAGATCTCACTGGTAAACTAAGTGAACCTTTCACGTCTAAGGTTCATGTGCTCGCAGCGCGTTACCAATTTCACAAGACGGTGATGAAGCCTGGGCAGCATAAACACATAATATAAAGATGCCAAACCTCGGCTGTCATCCGGTTTGCCTACAAGCTAAAACACGCACACATAGAAAGCTGGGCCAAATTCACCATGCGAGTTTTGCACACATAGACAGTTGGCATTATTTCACCACCAAAATGGCGGGTATTTTGAAAATATCATGAGAGTGTTCAAAAAGTATAAAGTATGGATGAATGATTTATGAAGTGCTTACCCGACCTTATGTGAGAATGTTTTTGTTACGATTTATTATTCAAGATTTAGAACGTGAAGCATAGAATATTTTGATGGTTTACATATTTCTATTTGATTCTCCTATTCTTTCTTGAATTTGTTTGTACCTTTCAGGGTTGGTGTAAATCTCTCATAGACCGACGACGTGAAACGTAATCCATGTTTTTTGATAATCTATATGGATCATTTTTGGTAATAAAATATTTATTTATTTATTCATCTACGGATTTAAAAAAAATCTTACAGATTACTGAAAATTCAATATAATATACATATAGGGGAGAAGAGGGAGACTTGATCCCTTTTGCAGTTTTTGTATAATTCCTTTTTATTTAGGTTTTTTTAGAGCCCCTTTCCTATGTTAAAATAAAGACACATTTATTAGCTTCCAGTTTTGCATAAAAAAAAGCACTAAGTTCTAAATATTTAAAGCGATGTTTTAAAAAAATTGAAAGTAGTCAATAGGATCAAGTCTCCCCAAACTATGGGAGACTTGAACTTGAACATTTTTAATTGAAAGCCAAACAAACTTTTTTTTCGCTTTCAATTAAAAATGAGCATTTTAGTAAAAAAAATAAAAATCAATGGCCCTAAGTAATAAACGAATTTTGGGTCGAATATAGGTTAGATTTGATTTTTTTTATGGAATAAACTCGAAATTAAATTCGACTCACAATTCGTTTATAACTTAGGGCCAATGATTTTCTGTTGATTTTAGGTTGGTTTTTGTTACATTTTTCTGATTAATTTTTTTATATTTTTTTTTGACTTTAAATTATGGTATAAAATCTATTTTCCCACGAAAAGTGTCTTAAGATTCATTCTCAAAATCAGCTTAGTTCACAAGTTATACCAAAAACATTGAAAAATGACCAGTGCGATCATTCTATCAGAAATGCATGGGTTTGGTAGAATTTTGTGTTTTGAGCAAGCCTAAAGCCTGGTCCACCTCTGTGTCGTGTGTTGTGTTGTGGAGTCGTGTGTCGCTATCGCTACAATGTATTTCATATGCGTAGAACCATATTTGTCTTGTCTCGTGTGTTGTGTTGCCGTGTGGCGCATAAAATATATGGAATGACAGCGACACATGACTCCACAACATAACACACGACACCGATGTGGATCAGGCTTAAGTTCCAGACAAACATTCAAAAAAAATGAGTCTGGGGTCGACCCACACTAGTAACTTCCCATTGGTGCACTTGAAAACCATGTACATCCCAACTAACAATTTTACTCCAATAATTATCCATAGAAGCTATTTATACTCGTTTATTGCACTCATTTAATCTCTCTTTCAAAAGGAGAACTTTTTAACTCCTATAGCACCTTAAAGAAGAAAATTTAGTTGCTATGAAGAACATTCTAAGAGAGTTCGAAAAAAGTGCTAAAGGAGTAAAGTATAGAGTGTGAAGAAAAATAAAAAAAAAATCGAGTAGGTAAGCCTAGGTATCGAACTCTGGATGCCTCGCAATACTTGTAGAGCTCGCTTACCGCTCGGCCAATCTCTTATGTGAAATAATTAGCACTAAAATCGATTGGCTTTCTCGAAGAATTTTATAACCCGATTTAGCCTGCCGCACGTAAATAAATATAAGAGCCTAATGTTTTCAATGCACATTATGATTTATGCAAATAATAAATATGCCCACATTTTTGAAAAACTAAAAAAGCGTGCGCCCATCCGCATTATTACAAATTAATTATTACAATCACATAACACGTTTTACTTGAATTGCAAATGGTAGCAAAATGGAGTCATGGTGTTTGCAATATAAGCCTTTCCATATTTACTTATATAAACATTATAGCAATCCGAGCAAGATACCAATTTTAAGGATTGCATTAATATTTCTTTGGATCACTATTGGATATGATTAAAGAAACATCAGTTCATCGCAATGTGATGCTGATGTTATTGCTAATTGAAAGTCTAATGGATCAGTTATATCACCTTTGACTCCTATACCGATTTGGCTTCCCGTCAGAAGGATTTCTGGGTCACTAAAGAAACGAATGACACTTTAATGTCTGAAATCGGAAGCAATTTTGTTAGTTGGGATATGTACATATTTACCTAAGTGGTGGGTGGTAGAGTATATACAATATACATATTATATAATTATATATTTTATATTGTAATAACTTTATTTTAAATAGTTTTCTGTCAAGTTTTTTCATCTGTTTTTCTTATTTAAAAAAAAAAACAGTGTCTGTTGGATTTTTTTTTTAATATTTGGTATTTTGTAATTATGTGTAAAATAAAATTAGTCTGAAGTGAATATCTTATTCCGTTCTCGAGATATTCCAGATAAATGACATTTTAAAGCCCCCTTTTAAATTGCTGTAGTAAAAAACGGTTTATTGAATTTGTTAGAAAACCTTTTCAGCACGTTATGACAATATTATCTGTAAAATAAAATGTAGCCGATGTCGATATCTTTATGCGTTCTCAAGATTTGGTGGACGAAAAAAGTACCCCGAACGTACGTACATACATACACACAGACATCTTGATCAAAACGATGGATTCTGATTCTAGAGACCTCAAAACGTGAAGATATGTCAAAATTTTCAATTCGACAAATCGCACCAATTACAATAACTTCCAATGGGGAGTTAATAAAAACCCGTGAATGCAATTGTTCCTTTCTGCCTCACATATTCCGGTATATTTAATAGCCTACTACGCGGCAACTAAACTTCATAAAATTTCATACAAATTCTTGTGAATCGCAGTTCAGTATTAAGCTCATACAATTTCATACAAATAATGTTTTGTCGCATCGTGAGGTGTATTTCCGCTGAAGTCGAGTGCGGTTTTACTTTTAAAGGGTCTTCCAAGCCAGCGAGAAAACATTCGGCGCGGCGAAGAAACGTTGTTGTGTTGTGCAAAGAAAAACACCAACAAAATAAATGTATCTATCGCTCATGATCCATATAGATAATTCTATGAAAATGATAATGGTTATATATTTATTTATTCCGTTAAATAATCTTACATTATTTTCAGAAATAATCCATATAGTTCGCAAAAAACATGCATCAACAACACGAGATCCAGATCATTATTTCCTATTTTCGTTGTAATGTATGTGTTTTGGTGATCCATAATTGTATATGGATCATTTCTGATAATACGGCTGTAGTCTGTATGCGCCCTTAGTTTTTGTATTTTTCGAACACGCCCTTTGAGGTGAATGGTGAAATGTCAAAAAATTATTGAAAAAAAAAAAACAAATCAATTCGGTCAATTTTATCGCGTTTTCTGTTTTTCTGTTAATAAAAATATAAATAAAATATGTAGTTTTAGAATTTAATGATTTTAGTTACAAAAAAAACAAAGAAAAGATTCTACTTGAAGCGAAATCAAGCATACTATAATCTTTGTCTACTAATTTCCTCGAAGTGGTCAAAGAGTTGGAAAATCGTGACTCTTATCAGTATATGCGAGGATTGCAAGAAGCCATAAAAGCATAGATACACCTTTTAAGAATATTTCAATGAATGGAACCTATTCCATTGAATTGAAATTAATTTTCATTTACGAACTTAAAAAAATGATGAAGCCAAAGAATAACCTATTGAAAAATAGAAAGAACGTACCTATAGTTCGCCATGTGGACCTTACACATTATATTTTGGTTTGGGTGATTTGGCAAACGAATTGATGTGAAGCGGTGACACAATCAATTTCTATAAAGCGTAACTATTTATGAATGTCTCATTATAGTTAATTTGAGTAAATTCTTATCTCATGTTTTTTTTTATAGGTTCTTAGCCCTTCATGGAATTTGGAAGAAAACTATCCATTGCAAAGCTGAATATGTATTGTATAATATTAAGGATCATGGTGGTGTGGGAGCTCTTCGTGGGATGATGGCCGATGATAAGCCATCAGATGACTTGGATTAATGTTTTTTTTAACAAACACACAATTTTTAAACTGTAGTTCAATTCTTTTTTCCAAATCAAATGACTAGCTAAGTTATAGAATAATAGTAACTTTGTTTTTTGTATGAATGTTGATTTATTATTCCGTGAATTCCTACTATTAATCTATAATCATAATCGCTTTACTTTACCTGCTGCTCATTAGAAAATAAGTACCTTACTAAAACAAAGCTGAAAAAAAAAAAAAACAAAAACAATTGTGTCTTCTGTTTTTGGGCTGGTGAATGTTTGCTTTTCGTGACCTATGGATGTTGGTGTTGTATGTTGGATTGTATTGTTTAAATTGGTATTTCACTCTGTAGCAGCCTCAACGATAGAATAGTAGAAGGAAACATCTGTTCGCGTCGAAGCAATGAGACAGATTTTTTCCTTGATGGTTTATGTGGGAATGAAAAATATGTGCATACGTAAGTATAAACATAAAGGAATATATTTGTGTATTATCGAGGGTAGGTTATTAGGTAGGTATGTATTAAATTTTCTAGCAAGATTTCAGTTTAGTGTTACATTTGTTTGCAAGATTTTGAGGATATTATTTGCGTTGAAATGCAAAATTTATTCTACGAGTGGGTAGGTTTATGTAGATACATAGGTATATTTGTTACTTTTCAGTGGCTGTAACGTAGGAAAGAATAAGTATGCAATATTGAGGTATGTTAGTGGTGGGTGGATACAAAAATTAGATTTGCTTTAAAATTAGCTGGCAAGATATATTTAGGTATTTTAATTGAAATTTACAAATTATTTCAACTACCTATGAATAGGCGTGTTAGTTATGTATATTTACGCACGTTAGGTCTTGTTTGTGGAAAATTTAAAGATTTTCACTTATGGGCCGTGACATTCGCCCATTTACTTAGGATAATGAAATTAAAAAAGGAAACTGAGAACTTGAGAACTTAATATTCCTTATAGGGACAGCTTTAATTGTTCCACCCACTTTCATCCGATAAAAAAATCTTAGCAAAAAGAAGGTAATCACACCAATATTCTATCTAAATTTTTTATTTATTAACCAATTTCTTATTTGAACAACCAATACACAAAATTGCAAGTTCTTTTTCAAAAAAAAAAAATTGTCATTGTCTCTAAATAAAGCTTAAGCACTAAGATTCTGTTCTGAAATAGGATTATGTGAGTTGTTGTATTGCAAATTTGAGATTATCAAGAAAATTCAATTTGTCCTCTTCGACATCAGTCTCTGGAACTGCTCGGAAAAACATAAGATTCCAATGGTTGTTGTTTTGTGTCAGCTTTACATTCAGCAGCCAGTAAATGTATCACGCCAATCGTGGTGTGCTGGAGCTCGGTGCGTTATCTGTTCAACATGTAGCAAACAAATTCATGGACTTTATGTTGACGACGATATTGAGGAACTACTTTTTTAATAACCAAAAATAGATATTCTGGTGATATCTTCTTAGAGCCATCGCCATCGATTTAGCAAGGCTTTGCGCATTTGTTCATCGAAATTATCAAAAACACTTGAAGTAAAAGAAGGAAAAGTAACTATTTCACTTGAAGGAGTTTATCTAGCAAAAAACAATCTATAAGCAATCTTATTAACTCTATCACACTATCCATTTATAAAAATATCTAGCAATGTTGAAGACAGATTGAATTAATGTTTTTTTATTAATATTTAATAAAAAAACCGCGAAATATTGTTAAAAACACGACAGCAATTGAGACGCACGTACCGATATCGACATAAAAGCAAAAGTCACCACAACAAATTCATAAAAAAAATAGAACAGTCAGACCAATCAAAGCCACCGCGTTAAATTGTTGCTGTAATTCACATCTATTCTTCGACACAAAATAAAATTACAAATACAACAATGTAAACAAATGGGTTTTGGGGGGTAAGACGTACGAAGTATTGGCATCTTTATATTATGTGTTTATGCTGGGCAGTCATATGCTTCTTGGGTAGCAGATCTCAGAGGAGTGGCTCGTAATTGCCTCTTCACGTGCTCAAGTGAAAACTGTGGCAATGCCTATGTGGACAATATGATACGAGATGTTCTGGTGTTATACACACCTCACAGCAGTGTTCGCACACAGGCGCTTCAGAGGGCAGATCCATCACTCGAAGATGTAATAGACATTGCAAGAGCTTATGAAACTACACAACAAACTTTTTCTGCAATTACTGATAACAATAATGTTGTAGAAGTTAATCAGTTGCCAGTTGCTAATAGTAATAGTGAATCTCAATCAAATTACAAATCTTGCCCCAATTGTTTTGTCAACCACAGTAGGAGCGAGTGTCGGCATTACAAATCAGTCTGTCGTAAATGCAAGAAAGTGGGCCACATTGAAGCGGTGTGCATGCTACGAGGGAGTACGACAGGTGGTGGAACAAATGTGAAAGCAAGCAGTAAAAACAGAAATCGTCGAAGTAGGTATCGTAAACGCTCGCAACTACAACAAAAACCTCAAACTCAAAATAAATATACAGGTAGTACTGCGGAGAAGCTTCATTTTGCCGAAGTAGTGCAATCACATGACGACGTGCAAGTTGGATCAAGCTCAGGTATAATGATGGAACTAGTTGTTAATGGAAAGATGATGACGTTTCAAGTTGACACAGGAGCATCGTGTTCGTTGGTTGGGCATAAGGGTTATAGACAATTGGGTCAACCTAAATGCTCTACAACTAATAAGACTTTGACAGCTTATGGTGGAACGCCGCTTTGTATTAGAGGAGAGTTGCAAGTAGATGTTGTTTATAAAGATGCAACACATAAAGTCGGTTTACTCGTTGTTAATACCGGTGGATCCAACATTCTAGGAAGGGACTGGTTTAGGGCATTTAATCTAACGATTCAACATTCGATTTTACAAATCGATGCAAGCGAATCATTAATCAACAGCATTGAAGCACACTGTGAGACACATTCTGAACTGTTTTCGGCAGAATTAGGTAGGTGCAAGGAGTACAAAGCGCATCTGGCCCTGAAGGAGGGGGCCGTTCCAAAGTTCGTTCGTCATCGGCCAATTCCATATGCGCTCCTAGAGGACACCAAAAAAGAGGTAGACCGTTTGATAGAAGCCCAGATTCTAAAACAGGTACATCGTACGCAGTGGGCAGCTCCGGTGGTAATTGTGCGCAAGGCCAATGGTGGCTTAAGAATCTGTGGAGACTTTAAGTCTAGTGTTAATCCGCAGCTCATCGCAAATAGACATCCGATACCTCGTGTTCGTGACATTTTTCATAAACTGCGTGGAGGGAAGCTGTTTACAAAGATTGACCTCTCGGATGCCTATTTTCAAATAGAGTTGGATGACGAGTCGAAGGAGATGGCTGTGATTAATACACCCTTCGGAATGTACCAATATCAACGTCTTCCGTTTGGTATAAGCAGTGCAACGGGGGAGTTCCAGAACATAATGGAGCAGTTGTTTGCTGACCTGCCGGTAGCTGTGTATCTGGACGACATCGTGGTTTCGGGTAAAAACGATTTGGAACACTTACAGACGTTGAAGGAGGTGTTTGGTCGTCTTCAAAGTAATGGATTCCGGTGCAATAGGCAAAAATGCACTTTTGCTAAGAAGGAACTGGAATACTTGGGCAATACACTGTCTGCCGCTGGAATACGTCCTTCAGAAAAGCATTTGGAAGCACTCCGAAACCTACCACAGCCCATGAATCTAAAGGAGTTAGAAGCTTTAATAGGTAAATTGAATTATTATAATCAATTTATACCCAATTTCTCGCAGGTAGCTGGACCCCTTAATGCACTACGTGCAAAAGATGCTGAGTTTGTATGGTCCACTAGCCAACAAAATGCGATGGAAATTTTAAAACGCAGTATACTGGAAGCTGCACGATTAGCCCACTTTGATGAAACACTACCTCTGATCTTGGCTACTGATGCTTCCAACTACGGTATTGGAGCAGTGATATCACATAGATATCCAGATGGGACGGAAAAACCCATAGCCTTTGCCTCCAAAACACTCGACAAGCACCAAAAGTTATACAGCCAGGTTGAAAAGGAGGCATTGTCAATTGTATATGGGGTGAAGAAATTTCACTGCTACTTGTATGGTCACCCGTTTGAGTTGCAGACGGACCACAACCCGTTGACGACCATATTCAATCCCAGTAAAGCGATTCCAGAAATGACAATGCGCCGCCTACGTAACTGGGCCCTTACGCTTATGGCCTATAATTATGAAATCAAGTACCGACCTACATCTAAACATGGGAATACAGACGCGTTATCACGCCTTCCAATGGGACCTGACGCAGAGTTTGACAAGTCGGATCGTGAATGTCAGGAAGTCAATTCTATTATGGAAGATTTTAGCTCAGGTCCGTTGAACGCGGAGTCGATCGGTAAATATACTTTGAAGGATAAAGTGCTAAAGAAAGTTGCCGCTTACATAAAAAATGGATGGCCGACGTGGCTTGCAGACGACGATACAGAAGTGAAACCATATTTTGATCGTAAGTTGGCTTTGACAATTCAAAATAATATCATTGTTCTTAGTTCAGATTGTGACCGAGTCGTCATTCCGGAGGTGATGCAGGCTAAGGTGCTTAGATACGTCCATGAAGGTCACTGGGGCGTTTCTAGAACGAAGAGACTAGCACGCCAATATATCTGGTTCCCGGGTATAGACAAACAAATTGATAAGATGGTAGCGGGGTGTACTATTTGTCAAGAAGCTGCTGCCGATCCAAAACGGGAGTATAGCAGTTGGCCTCCCGCAGATGAGGCATGGGAAAGAATACACCTATATTTCGCTGGCCCATTTTTTAACAAAATGTGGCTTATCTGTGTAGACTCGTTTTCAAAATTCCCATTTGTCGTCTCAATGTCATCTATAACCGCCGAAGCAACAATCAAGGCAATCCGATCCATTTTTGCGATAGAAGGCCTGCCGAAAGTGATTGTCACCGACAATGGAACGCAGTTCACGGCCGAACTATTCAAGGAATTTTGCGAGTTCCACTCAATTCAACACTATAGAACAGCTCCTTTTCATCCAGCATCGAATGGGCAAGCTGAGAGGTTTGTCCGAACATTCAAGGAGTCGTTTAAGAAGAACATGGCGGAGAAGAAGGATTCTGATACTGCTCTCAACTCATTTCTTTCCACTTACCGATCAACACCATGTGGAGTTTTACTCAAATCACCAGCAGAACTACTTATGGCCGTCAGTATCGAAACATACTGTCATGTTTTATACCAGAAAGAGAGAAGTTAAAACTAAAAGACACAGCTGCCAAATTTTATTGTTCACAGGAGGTATTCGTTCGTGAGTATTTGAAGTCGAAGAAGTGGTCCAAAGGAATTATCAAAGACGTGTTTGGTAACAAATTGTATGGAGTTCAAACACCAAGTGGATATTTGAGACGTCACCAAAACCAGATTCGTCCATCAAGATACCAGGTGGATGCTGATATCACCCTTATGGCACCATATGGGTCGACAAGCAATCGAGATGCAATATTGAGGGGAGGTAAAACTAAATGTAATAATAATGAAAATTTCGATCTTTCTAAACAGGTTGGCGAAAGTGATTGCATCAATACCAATACAGATGGGGATAAATCTATCACTATAGATGAAGCGATCCAGGATGTAGATCCAGCGAGCCAATCGAGTTTGTTAAGTAAGGTTATGCAACCACCAACCGCACTGGACATAAGAAGATCAAATCGGGCTAAGAAGAAACCTGAACGATTTCAACCCTAGAGGTAGAAGTTAAATTACGTCCGAGGAGATGATGTGATACACCCATAATTGAGCTCAGTTGATTTCTGGTACTACTGTACCACATCTTATATACTACTGTACCACATCTTATATACTACTGTACCATATCTTATATAATACTGTACACTGTAATATGTCAAATGATTTATTAGGCTAATGGCTAAAACAGATGTGCAGCTAGTCTGCACGCATCTCTGCATGCAGAGCTGCACACGAAACACATGTGCATAGTTTCTGACATTCATGATGCATATTTATGTCAATCAAATACATGAAAGCACAGCGTTGCCGATGTCACACAATAGTGTTGGAATGAGATTTTCTTCGTTGGACGATGGTAGGGTGGCAACGCCGGCTTCATGGATTCTTAAACAAAAATCACCAACACAAACAAATTTTTTGAAAGAATGGCAGGTGATGTCAATATGAGTAATGCCAAATAGCAATTATTTAGAAATTTTCGTTTTTCAGTTGTGGCTGCAATGAAACTAGGCAGCAAATTTAGAAATAGAGACATCGTGCAGCGCTGCGCTGCATGCAGACTTTGAGTGAATCTGCTCCCATAAGAACCTGTGTAATTTAATTTCGCTGCATGGAAAAAGCTGCACATCTGTTTTAGGCATAAGAATAAAAACTCTCTTGTAATTTGGAACTCAAAGCGTTTACATCAGTTGACTTCACACAAATCCCGGATTCATTAATATTAATTGTATTATTACTATATTAATATACAGGCTATTTTCAATATGCTGATAAAAATCACACATTCGCCTCCACAAGAATGAACAACCATCAAATTTACTAGCTGCAAACTCTACAAATTAAGATGATCGTTCTGTGATCCAGGGAAGGCGTATGATATACCTATATATTTACAAAATGCGGGTCTTCATAATAAAAAAGAGTTCATTTTAATGAAGAACACAGTTGAATCTTTGGTGCCAGCTCCAACATCAATTAAAAATTTGTTAAAATAAAATACATATTCATTTAAACACAATTTTTTTTTGCATTGAATTTAATTTTTTTCTTGAACAAAAAAAAACGCCAGCTATCGGCTATTCAAGATAAGGTGTGTTCGTGGTTTGTTCCCCTAAAATTTCCCTACAGCCAGTGA
Source organism: Melangyna quadrimaculata (assembly GCA_949320155.1). NCBI lineage: Eukaryota > Metazoa > Arthropoda > Insecta > Diptera > Syrphidae > Melangyna > Melangyna quadrimaculata. The sequence goes on along the minus strand of OX439483.1, from coordinate 228,365,121 downwards.
CATCTATTAGTCGTTTTCAAAACTGTTTCTTATGATTGTATTGGTGTTTTACTTTTGCACAAAACATTTTTTTCACTTTTGTACAAAAGTGTGTTGAATCTAGTTAAGGCTTTAATTATTGGTTAGTATGTTGGAAAAAGACAAAACATTTTTTTCACTTTTGTACAAAAGTGAAAAAAATGTTTTGTCTTTTTCCAACATGCTAACCAATAATTAAAGCCTTTACTAGATTCAACACACTTTTGTACAAAAGTGAAAAAAATGTTGTGTCTTTTTCCAACATTCTTACCAATCCTATCTCGTATCTCAAATTTTACAAAAGTAAAAGTTAAGCCTTAACAACATTCAACACACTTTTGTACAAAAGTGAAAAAAATGTTTTGTCTTTTCCCAACATGCTAACCAATCCTATCTCGTATCTCAAATTTTACAAAAGTAAAAGTTAGAGCTCTCTTAACTTTTACTTTTGTACAAAAGTAAAATACCAATACATTCATAATAAACAGTTTTGAAAACGACTAATTTAAATTTAAGGGGCCAAACCACGAACACACCTTATCTTGAACAGCTGATAGCTGAGGTTCGTATAAACTTTTCCCAATCTTATTTCCAATACAATGGAAACTGAATGAAGGGACAATCCAATTTCGATATGGCCGGCATCTGCATTTATTGTACTTCATATTCTTGCTAAGCCGGGAATCAAGCCTTGAATATTTATTTATCCGATCATTACTGAAGACTAAAAGTCAGTCGATCAAAAAATCAGAATGTTGGCAGTGCAAAAGGAGTAATTAGGAACTAGCCATAGGATTTATCTTTGAGCTAAACAATGCATTCAAAAAATAATGAAGAACATAAATAAATTATATTTTCTTGGATATCGTACCTTTGTCAGAATGAATTCAACTGCGAAAAATTGAACGAAAATTGTGTTTAAAGCTTAGAGTTTTTGATAAGTCTCTCCTTCCGGCTTCCTAACCACTGTAGCGTATTCCAAGCGGAAATTCTGGCAATTAAAGAAGCTCTGTCTTGGCTGAGAGAAAACGTGATATCAACATCGGATATACGCATCTTCTCAGATAGTCAAGCAGCACTTAAATCTCTCAGCTCTGTCTCTACCAACTCCGTTACGGCCCAAAACTGTCGATCGTCTCTTGAAGAGATGGCGGAACAGTTTAATATTCACCTTCTTTGGGTGCCGGGCCATAGAGATATTCCGGGAAATTGTAAAGCCGATGAACTTGCCAGAAATGGAACTCTAATGCCCGTTTTGCCTAACAGGTGGAACATAGGTATACCGATCGCTACGTGTAAACTTTTGCTAAAACAAAACTCTGCAAGGAAAGCAAACTCTAGATGGACAAACCTTACTACATGTCTGGCCACAAAAGAAATCTGGCCATCGCTAGACCCTAGGCGCTCTAAAAGTCTGCTATCACTTAGCAGATCACAAATTAGCTCCGTAATAGGTGTCATAACAGGACACTGCCTTATAGGAAAACATGCCACAAGACTTGGCGTTTTCTCAAATGACTTCTGTAGAAGTTGCATGGACGAAGAGGAGGAGGAAACAATTCCTCACCTCCTCTGCACATGTCCTGCTCTTTCACAGAGGCGCAGACTCCTTCTTGGGGACTACTTTTTCAATGATCCAAGCGATCTAGCAAATACAGAGATACACTGTCTCTCTCGCTTCATAAAAAGCTCCGAATGGTTTTCGTAATGAGGATAATCTCCTCATTCCTATCATGTGGTATCACAACGGACCTAATTATGGTCTAAGTGTGTCAGCCGTTTTCCTGACAGCCACTTTAACCTAACCTAACCTAACCTTAGAGTTTTTGACATTTATCAAAAAAAAAACTAGAAAACAATTTGTTACGCTAAGTATTCAATTTGTAGGTATTATGCAAAATATCAATTTTTATTTTTCTTTCCTTAAAATAAAATAGTTCTAATATAACTAAACAATTATAAGCCATATAAGCCAACTATTCAGGAGTGTACATAATTTATTTTCTTTAGAGAGGTGTACTCTGTCTAGTGTGTTTGGGTTCCAGCTGCAAGCTCTACAAATTAAGATGATCGTCAAACTTCGATGTGATCCAAGGCGCATGATATTTTAACAAAATGATGCTCTTCATAATAAAAAGAGATCATTTTGTGCTGAAGAACACAGTTGAAACCCTGGTGCCAGCTCCAATATCAATTTTATATTTGTTTAAATAAATACATATTTAGTTTCTTGGAAGTTTGTTTGTTTTATTATTCTTTTCTTTTTATTTCTTTTTTTTAAGTTTCCCCACCTTGGATATGATCAGCTGTAATTGCCTGACCAACATAAAAACAAACAAAATGACCGACGAAGCCTAAACATTATAAACATTAGAAGGGCATAATTTACTCAATTTATTTGTATCTAAATGTACTTATTTACTTCTTTTTAGGTTTGGTTTATAGGTTTAACCCAGTGTTGTAACCCTGGCAAAACAAAAAGGGAACACTGAAGTTCCACCAAAGGATCGGGGTCGCTTATAGAGAAATTGCTCCTCCTGTCATCTCCAAATTGACCCATAACCTAGCCTCGGCGCGCGGTCGAAGGAGCCCATAACAGAAGGCTGTATTTACCGTGGACTACGAATTATAATTCCCCATACAATGCGAACACGGGTTCTAAGTGAGTTGCATGCAGCGCACATCGGTATCGTAAAAATGAAATCTTTGGCTAGAAGCTACTGCTATTGGACTGGAATTGACCGCGACATCGAGGATTTAGTGAAAAGCTACCGGGACTGCGCCAAAGTTCTGAATGAACCAGCAAGGATGCCATCACACCCGTGGGAAATTCCAGCCAAACCTTGGCAACGATTACATATCGATTTCGCGAGACCATTCATGGAACGATATTTCTTTATTTTGGTGGGCGCAAAAACGAAGTGGTTGGAAGTTTTCCCCATGAATCGGATCACAAGTTTTACACCATTCAAGCGATGAGAGAAATATTTGCCAGATTCGGGATTCCTCAGACTATTGTGTCCGATAATGGAACAAATTTCAGGTCGAAAGAATTTCAAGAATTTATAAAGTCCAACAGCATTTGTCATAAGTTCACTTCACCAGCGCATCCAGCAACGAACGGACAAGCCGAGAGGTTTGTTCAGATCCTGAAAAAAGGATTACGATCGGCAATGAATGATCCTGGTGATCTACATACAAAATTACAACGACTACTTATGCAATATCGTAAGACAGAAAGCTCAGCTACAGGAAAAAGTCTAGCGGAGATGATGCAGAAATTCAATCTTCGGACCAGGATGGACTTGTTGCGATATACCAGCCCAGACCAGACGAGAGAAATCGAAGATTGTAAACGGCACTTTGAAATCGGGGACTCAGTTCAGGTCTGTTATTACTAGAATAAGGAGTGAATTGGAAGTTTGGCAGAGTAACGGATAAGGTCGGTCATTTACATTACATAGTAGATGTAGATGGAACTCCATTCCGAATGCATATTGACCAAATGAGATCGACGGACGTTGAAGGTGATACTCTTGATTATATTACGAATTCTTTTCCCACAGATCCTCAACCCATAAAGGAGCATGTTAAGTCGGACGAGAAGGAAGATTCCTTAGTTTTAAAAATTGATGGACAGTTAACACAGCAACCAAGTAATGCGGCAGCTGTTTCACAGCAGTCGACACCAGAAGCAATACCAACTTCTCCGTCAGTGGTGACTGATCATCTACCCAATCTTGCAACAACTAATGAACATGGAGACGGACATCCCAAGCAACAGTTTGAACAGAGGAAGTCTAGCAGGATACGTCGTCAAGTGGTTCCCTACCAACACAAACCTTAATTGGGGGAAGACTGTTAGATATTCTAGACACAAACCACACATATTGGTATCTAGTGTAAATAATAACTTAACTTCTTTAAAATGTCATTTGAATTGAGACAGTGGAATAAACATATCATATTGAATTATCAAAGCACGAGGTCGTTTTCTTTTTGGTTATATACCAAAATTCTACTTGGACTGCATTCTTGGGGTACATATAGTACATTCGTAATCTAGGGACTGCCACCTTTCAATCGATGTATCGCATGATATTAAAAACCGACTTTTATATTTAAATGCCATTTCTGGCTAAACTAAACGTCGTAGACCTACCAAAGTTGGAACCTTCAAACTTGATTTGCGGCGACTTTAAAAATGCATATTCGTAAGCTAGGGAGTGCCACCTTTCAATCGATGTATCGCATGATATGATTTTTCGTTTAGGAGCAGGAGGCTATTTTTTGATTTTAATTTCCAATTTACTTCTAGAAAAGTGGCAAACTTAAATATATTAGGCCTATTCAAGGCCTACCTTCCGACACATCACCTGTATTTTTCGGATTTTTCGTTTAGGCGCAGTAACCGTTTTTCCGATTTTAGCTTATTATCCCAGTAGCGTTAGCCAGTCAGGGATGCGTGTAAAGAAATATAATTAATAGTAAAACAGATAAACCATAATTGAATAATTTTTCATCACTTTTTAATGTTTACGCAAGTAAGAAAAGATTTATTTCTTACATGAAAATGGTTTTTTATGCAAACAAATGTTTTTAATTTTGTAGAAAAGTAAAAGTTTTTTTTGTTAAAAAGTTAGTTTTTTTTTTGTAAAAAAGTTTTTTTTTTTGTAAAAAAAATATTAAAAAAAAAAAAAAGTTAGTTAGTGCTAGCAAACCTTTAACAAAAATTACCTGCTGCATTGTACAAAAGTGAAAAAATGTTTTGTCTTTTTCCAACATGCTAATCAATCCTATCTCGTATCTCAAATTTTACAAAAGTAAAAGTTAGAGCTCTCTTAACTTTTACTTTTGTACAAAAGTAAAACACCAATACATTCATAAGAAACACTTTTGAAAACGACAAATAGATGTCACTGCTTGTAGGGAAATTTTAGGGGAACAAACCACGTACACACTTTATCTTAACAGCTGATAGCTGACGACTTTTTTTGTTTAGGAAAAAAATTCAATACAATGCATAAAAAAGTGTGTATAAATAAATATAATGTATGAATTTATTTATACAAATATTTAATTGATAATGGAGCTTGCACCAGAGATTCAACTATGTTCTTCACCAAAATTAACTTTTTTTTTTTATTATAAAGATCATCATTTTGTAATTATATCATGCGCCTTCTTTGGATCACATCGAATGTTTGACAATCATCTCAATTTGCAGTGCTTGCAGATAGTAAATGTGATGGTTGTTCATTCTTGTGGAGGCAAATGTGTGATTTTCATCAGCATATTGCAAATAGCCTGTATTTTAATATAATAATAATATAATTAATATTAATGATTCTGGGATTTGTGTGAGGTCAACAAAGTACTTTCCCTGCACATCTGCGCTGGAACCCCGAAAACTCTAGACAGTAACAGAAGGTACAACTAAACAAAATGTAGCACACTCCCGAAAAAGAAATTATTCAGATAGATTAGGACGATTTTATTTTAAAGTAATGCAAATTAAAATAGATATTTTGCATAATAAAATTCGATTACCTAGCGTAATAATTGTTTTCTTGTTTTTTTTCTTTTATAAATGTCAAAAACTCTCAGCAGTAAACACAATTTTCGTTCAATTTTTCGCAAGCAGATGACGCTAGAGTATGTGTGTAACTTCTCACTTTTGTACTTTTGTACAAAAGTAGATCTATGTAGTTAGGCCTTTAACTTTTACTTTTGTGCAAAAGTAAAACACCAATACAATCATAAGAAACAGTTTTGAAAACGACTAATAGATGTCACTGGCTGTAGGGAAATTTTAGAGGAACAAACTACGAACAACCCTTATCTTCACAGCTGATAGCTGACGTTTTTTTTTTTTGTCCAAGAAAAAAATTAAATTCAATGCAAAAAAAGTGTGTATAAATAAATATGAATTTTATTTAAACAAATTTTAAATTGATGATGGTGCTGGCAGCTGGCACCAGGGATTCAACTGTGTTCTTCAGCAAACTCTTTTTTATTATGAATAGCATCATTTTGTAAATATATCATGCGTCTTGGATCACATCACACGTTCGATGATCATCTTACTTGCAGAGCTTTTAGATGGTAAATGCGTGATTGTTGTTCATTCTTGTGGATGTGAATGTGTGATTTTATCAGCATATTGGAAAAAGCATGTATTGTAATATATGTAATAATAATATGATTAGTATTCTGAGATTTATGTGAGGTCAACAAAATACTTTCCTCGTACGTCTACGCTGGAACCCCAAACACTCTAGACAAAATACAACTAAACAAAATAAAGCACGCTCCTGAAAAGTTGGCTTATAATTGTTCAGAAAGATTAGGACGATTTTATTTTAAAGAAAGACAACAAACAAAATAGATATTATTTTGTATAATAAAAATCGAATGCCAAATTGTTTTCTAGTTTTTTTTTTTTTTTGATAAATGTCAAAAACTCTAAGCATTAAACACAATTTTCGTTCAATTTTTTGCAAGCAGATGACACTAGAGTATGTGTGTAATTTCTCACTTTTGTACTTTTGTAAAAAAGTAGGTCTATCTAGTTAATCCTTTAGAGCTCTCATAACTTTTACTTTTGTACAAAAGTAAAACACCAATACATTCATAAGAAACAGTTTTGAAAACGACTAATAGATGTCACTGGCTGTAGGAAAATTTTAGGGGAACAAACCACGAAAACACCTTATCTTGAACAGCCGATAGCTGACGTTTTTTTTGTTCAAGAAAAAAATTAAATTCAATGCAAAATAAATTGTGTTTAAATAAATATGTATTTTATTTTAACAAATTTTAAATTGATGTTGGAGCTGGCACCAAAGATTCAACTGTGTTCTTCATTAAAATGAACTCTTTTTTATTATGAAGACCCGCATTTTGTAAATATGTAGGTATATCATACGCCTTCCTTGGATCACCGAACGATCATCTTAATTTGCAGAGCTTGCAGCTAGTAAATTTGATAGTTGTTCATTCTTGTGGAGGCGAATGTGTGATTTTTATCAGCATATTGAAAATAGCCTGTATTTTAATATAGTAATAATACAATTAATATTAATGAATCCGGGATTTGTGTGAAGTCAACAAAGAAAACTTTCCTGGCACACCTGCGCTGGAACCCCGAACACACTTACTAGACAGTACAACTAAGCAAAATAATGTACACTCCCGAATAGTTATTATTAATTAGAACGATTTTATTTAAAAGAAAGTGTGGTATATTTATTTTTTACAAAATTACTGTCTTTATTAACAAATGTAATTATTTAGCTTTTAAGCACTTTTATATATCTTGCTTAGACACGTCTGAGAACTAGAATGGACGTTAAAATACAAAACTAAGAGCGAGACCAACAACTGGGAATGTGGATTCTTTAGCATACAGTTTTAATTTATATAGATGTTGTCGGGATTTATTTATAGTTTTATCTATAACGGATGAAGAAGCAATTATTTATTGAACCAATAAATGCGGGTTAAGGTTAGACCGAACTAGGCGGAACTGCACTGCAGCGGAACTGCGATTAAAAATAATTTGTATGAAATTTAATGAAGTTCAGTTGCCGCTTAGTGGGATATAGCTCATACAGTCATTGTATATAAAACCTTTAGTACTATTAATGAGTCGAATTTCGGGACGATAGTCTAGGTCTATAGGTGGAGTGATTATCGCTAGAGAGATTTAATAAGATTTTCAATGTGTTTTTAGCTTTACATTATCTACAGAGCAAATGACCTCCCAGGCCAGGGGCACCGCCACCGTCGTTTTGGTTTTTTGATAGTACTATAGATATTTATATACAATGATACAGTTTCATACAAATAATGTTTTGCCGCGTCGTGAAGTGTAGTTCCGCTGCAGTTGTGTGCGGTCTAACCTTTATCTTTACCTTAGTGTAGGTCTCAGGTTCGTATAAACTTTTCCCAATCTTATTTCCAATACAATGGAAACTGAATGAAGGGACAATCCAATTTCGATATGGCCGGCATCTGCATTTATTGTACTTCATATTCTTGCTAAGCCGGGAATCAAGCCTTGAATATTTATTTATCCGATCGTTACTGAAGACTAAAAGTCAGTCGATCAAAAAATCAGAATGTTGGCAGTGCAAAAGGAGTAATTAGGAACTAGCCATAGGATTTATCTTTAAGCTAAACAATGCATTCAAAAAATAATGAAGAACATAAATAAATTATATTTTCTTGGATATCGTACCTTTGTCAGAATGAATTCAACTGCGAAAAATTGAACGAAAATTGTGTTTAAAGCTTAGAGTTTTTGACATTTATCAAAAAAAAAACTAGAAAACAATTTGTTACGCTAAGTATTCAATTTGTAGGTATTATGCAAAATATCAATTTTTATTTTTCTTTCCTTAAAATAAAATAGTTCTAATATAACTAAACAATTATAAGCCATATAAGCCAACTATTCAGGAGTGTACATAATTTATTTTCTTTAGAGAGGTGTACTCTGTCTAGTGTGTTTGGGTTCCAGCTGCAAGCTCTACAAATTAAGATGATCGTCAAACTTCGATGTGATCCAAGGCGCATGATATTTTAACAAAATGATGCTCTTCATAATAAAAAGAGATCATTTTGTGCTGAAGAACACAGTTGAAACCCTGGTGCCAGCTCCAATATCAATTTAATATTTGTTTAAATAAATACATATTTAGTTTCTTGGAAGTTTGTTTGTTTTATTATTCTTTTCTTTTTTTTTCTTTTTTTTAAGTTTCCCCACCTTGGATATGATCAGCTGTAATTGCCTGACCAACATAAAAACAAACAAAATGACCGACGAAGCCTAAACATTATAAACATTAGAAGGGCATAATTTACTCAATTTATTTGTATCTAAATGTACTTATTTACTTCTTTTTAGGTTTGGTTTATAGGTTTAACCCAGTGTTGTAACCCTGGCAAAACAAAAAGGGAACACTGAAGTTCCACCAAAGGATCGGGGTCGCTTATAGAGAAATTGCTCCTCCTGTCATCTCCAAATTGACCCATAACCTAGCCTCGGCGCGCGGTCGAAGGAGCCCATAACAGAAGGCTGTATTTACCGTGGACTACGAATTATAATTCCCCATACAATGCGAACACGGGTTCTAAATGAGTTGCATGCAGCGCACATCGGTATCGTAAAAATGAAATCTTTGGCTAGAAGCTACTGCTATTGGACTGGAATTGACCGCGACATCGAGGATTTAGTGAAAAGCTGCCGGGACTGCGCCAAAGTTCTGAATGAACCAGCAAGGATGCCATCACACCCGTGGGAAATTCCAGCCAAACCTTGGCAACGATTACATATCGATTTCGCGCGACCATTCATGGAACGATATTTCTTTATTTTGGTGGGCGCAAAAACGAAGTGGTTGGAAGTTTTCCCCATGAATCGGATCACAAGTTTTACACCATTCGAGCGATGAGAGAAATATTTGCCAGATTCGGGATTCCTCAGACTATTGTGTCCGATAATGGAACAAATTTCAGGTCGAAAGAATTTCAAGAATTTATAAAGTCCAACAGCATTTGTCATAAGTTCACTTCACCAGCGCATCCAGCAACGAACGGACAAGCCGAGAGGTTTGTTCAGATCCTGAAAAAGGGATTACGATCGGCAATGAATGATCCTGGTGATCTACATACAAAATTACAACGACTACTTATGCAATATCGTAAGACAGAAAGCTCAGCTACAGGAAAAAGTCTAGCGGAGATGATGCTGAAATTCAATCTTCGGACCAGGATGGACTTGTTGCGATATACCAGCCCAGACCAGACGAGAGAAATCGAAGATTGTAAACGGCACTTTGAAATCGGGGACTCAGTTCAGGTCTGTTATTACTAGAATAAGGAGTGCAATTGGAAGTTTGGCAGAGTAACGAATAAGGTCGGTCATTTACATTACATAGTAGATGTAGATGGAACTCCATTCCGAATGCATATTGACCAAATGAGATCGACGGACGTTGAAGGTGATACTCTTGATAATATTACAAATTCTTTTCCCACAGATCCTCAACCCATAAAGGAGCATGTTAAGTCGGACGAGAAGGAAGATTCCTTAGTTGCAAAAATTGATGGACAGTTAACACAGCAACCAAGTAATGCGGCAGCTGTTTCACAGCAGTCGACACCAGAAGCAATACCAACTTCTCCGTCAGTGGTGACTGATCATCTACCCAATCTTGCAACAACTAATGAACATGGAGACGGACATCTCAAGCAACAGTTTGAACAGAGGAAGTCTAGCAGGATACGTCGTCAAGTGGTTCCCTACCAACACAAACCTTAATTGGGGGAAGACTGTTAGATATTCTAGACACAAACCACACATATTGGTATCTAGTGTAAATAATAACTTAACTTCTTTAAAATGTCATTTGAATTGAGACAGTGGAATAAACATATCATATTGAATTATCAAAGCACGAGGTCGTTTTCTTTCTTTTTGGTTATATACCAAAATTCTACTTGGACTGCATTCTTGGGGTACATATAGTACATTCGTAATCTAGGGACTGCCACCTTTCAATCGATGTATCGCATGACATTAAAAACCGACTTTTATCTTTAAATGCCATTTCTGGCTAAACTAAACGTCGTAGACCTACCAAAGTTGGAACCTTCAAACTTGATTTGCGGCGACTTTAAAAATGCATATTCGTAAGCTAGGGAGTGCCACCTTTCAATCGATGTATCGCATGATATGATTTTTCGTTTAGGAGCAGGAGGCTATTTTTTGATTTTAATTTACTATTTTACTTCTAGAAAAGTGGCAAACTTAAATATATTAGGCCTATTCAAGGCCTACCTTCCGACACATCACCTGTATTTTTCGGATTTTTCGTTTAGGCGCAGTAACCGTTTTTCCGATTTTAGCTTATTATCCCAGTAGCGTTAGCCAGTCAGGGATGCGTGTAAAGAAATATAAATAATAGTAAAACAGATAAACCATAATTGAATAATTTTTCATCACTTTTTAATGTTTACGCAAGTAAGAAAAGATTTATTTCTTACATGAAAATGGTTTTTTATGCAAACAAATGTTTTTTATTTTGTAGAAAAGTAAAAGTTTTTTTTGTTAAAAAGTTAGTTTTTTTTGTAAAAAAGTTTTTTTTTTGTAAAAAAGTTAATTTTTTTTTTGTAAAAAAAATATTAAAAAAAAAAAAAAGTTAGTTAGTGCTAGCAAACCTTTAACAAAAATTACCTGCTGCATTGTACAAAAGTGAAAAAATGTTTTGTCTTTTTCCAACATGCTTACCAATCCTATCTCGTATCTCAAATTTTACAAAAGTAAAAGTTAGAGCTCTTTTAACTTTTACTTTTGTACAAAAGTAAAACACCAATACATTCATAAGAAACACTTTTGAAAACGACAAATAGATGTCACTGCTTGTAGGGAAATTTTAGGGGAACAAACCACGTACACACTTTATCTTAACAGCTGATAGCTGGCGACTTTTTTTGTTTAGGAAAAAAATTCAATACAATGCATAAAAAAGTGTGTATAAATAAATATAATGTATGAATTTATTTATACAAATATTTAATTGATAATGGAGCTTGCACCAGAGATTCAACTATGTTCTTCACCAAAATTAACTTTTTTTTTATTATAAAGATCATCATTTTGTAATTATATCATGCGCCTTCTTTGGATCACATCGAATGTTTGACAATCATCTCAATTTGCAGTGCTTGCAGATAGTAAATGTGATGGTTGTTCATTCTTGTGGAGGCAAATGTGTGATTTTCATCAGCATATTGCAAATAGCCTGTATTTTAATATAATAATAATATAATTAATATTAATGATTCTGGGATTTGTGTGAGGTCAACAAAGTACTTTCCCTGCACATCTGCGCTGGAACCCCGAAAACTCTAGACAGTAACAGAAGGTACAACTAAACAAAATGTAGCACACTCCCGAAAAAGAAATTATTCAGATAGATTAGGACGATTTTATTTTAAAGAAAGGCAAATTAAAATAGATATTTTGCATAATAAAATTCGATTACCTAGCATAATAATTGTTTTCTTGTTTTTTTTCTTTTATAAATGTCAAAAACTCTCAGCAGTAAACACAATTTTCGTTCAATTTTTCGCAAGCAGATGACGCTAGAGTATGTGTGTAACTTCTCACTTTTGTACTTTTGTACAAAAGTAGATCTATGTAGTTAGGCCTTTAACTTTTACTTTTGTGCAAAAGTAAAACACCAATACAATCATAAGAAACAGTTTTGAAAACGACTAATAGATGTCACTGGCTGTAGGGAAATTTTAGAGGAACAAACTACGAACAACCCTTATCTTCACAGCTGATAGCTGACGTTTTTTTTTTTGTCCAAGAAAAAAATTAAATTCAATGCAAAAAAAAGTGTGTATAAATAAATATGAATTTTATTTAAACAAATTTTAAATTGATGATGGTGCTGGCAGCTGGCACCAGGGATTCAACTGTGTTCTTCAGCAAACTCTTTTTTATTATGAATAGCATCATTTTGTAAATATATCATGCGTCTTGGATCACATCACACGTTCGATGATCATCTTACTTGCAGAGCTTTTAGATGGTAAATGCGTGATTGTTGTTCATTCTTGTGGATGTGAATGTGTGATTTTATCAGCATATTGGAAAAAGCATGTATTGTAATATATGTAATAATAATATGATTAGTATTCTGAGATTTATGTGAGGTCAACAAAATACTTTCCTCGTACGTCTACGCTGGAACCCCAAACACTCTAGACAAAATACAACTAAACAAAATAAAGCACGCTCCTGAAAAGTTGGCTTATAATTGTTCAGAAAGATTAGGACGATTTTATTTTAAAGAAAGACAACAAACAAAATAGATATTATTTTGTATAATAAAAATCGAATGCCAAATTGTTTTCTAGTTTTTTTTTTTTTTTGATAAATGTCAAAAACTCTAAGCATTAAACACAATTTTCGTTCAATTTTTTGCAAGCAGATGACACTAGAGTATGTGTGTAATTTCTCACTTTTGTACTTTTGTAAAAAAGTAGGTCTATGTAGTTAATCCTTTTGAGCTCTCATAACTTTTACTTTTGTACAAAAGTAAAACACCAATACATTCATAAGAAACAGTTTTGAAAACGACTAATAGATGTCACTGGCTGTAGGGAAATTTTAGGGGAACAAACCACGAACACACCTTATCTTGAACAGCCGATAGCTGACGTTTTTTTTGTTCAAGAAAAAAATTAAATTCAATGCAAAATAAATTGTGTTTAAATAAATATGTATTTTATTTTAACAAATTTTAAATTGATGTTGGAGCTGGCACCAAAGATTCAACTGTGTTCTTCATTAAAATGAACTCTTTTTTATTATGAAGACCCGCATTTTGTAAATATGTAGGTATATTATACGCCTTCCTTGGATCACCGAACGATCATCTTAATTTGCAGAGCTTGCAGCTAGTAAATTTGATAGTTGTTCATTCTTGTGGAGGCGAATGTGTGATTTTTATCAGCATATTGAAAATAGCCTGTATTTTATTATAGTAATAATACAATTAATATTAATGAATCCGGGATTTGTGTGAAGTCAACAAAGAAAACTTTCCTGGCACACCTGCGCTGGAACCCCGAACACACTTACTAGACAGTACAACTAAGCAAAATAATGTACACTCCCGAATAGTTATTATTAATTAGAACGATTTTATTTAAAAGAAAGTGTGGTATATTTATTTTTTACAAAATTACTGTCTTTATTAACAAATGTAATTATTTAGCTTTTAAGCACTTTTATATATCTTGCTTAGACACGTCTGAGAACTAGAATGGACGTTAAAATACAAAACTAAGAGCGAGACCAACAACTGGGAATGTGGATTCTTTAGCATACAGTTTTAATTTATATAGATGTTGTCGGGATTTATTTATAGTTTTATCTATAACGGATGAAGAAGCAATTATTTATTGAACCAATAAATGCGGGTTAAGGTTAGACCGAACTAGGCGGAACTGCACTGCAGCGGAACTGCGATTAAAAATAATTTGTATGAAATTTAATGAAGTTCAGTTGCCGCTTAGTGGGATATAGCTCATACAGTCATTGTATATAAAACCTTTAGTACTATTAATGAGTCGAATTTCGGGACGATAGTCTAGGTCTATAGGTGGAGTGATTATCGCTAGAGAGATTTAATAAGATTTTCAATGTGTTTTTAGCTTTACATTATCTACAGAGCAAATGACCTCCCAGACCAGGGGCACCGCCACCGTCGTTTTGGTTTTTTGATAGTACTATAGATATTTATATACAATGATACAGTTTCATACAAATAATGTTTTGCCGCGTCGTGAAGTGTAGTTCCGCTGCAGTTGTGTGCGGTCTAACCTTTATCTTTACCTTAGTGTAGGCCTCAGGTTCGTATAAACTTTTCCCAATCTTATTTCCAATACAATGGAAACTGAATGAAGGGACAATCCAATTTCGATATGGCCGGCATCTGCATTTATTGTACTTCATATTCTTGCTAAGCCGGGAATCAAGCCTTGAATATTTATTTATCCGATCATTACTGAAGACTAAAAGTCAGTCGATCAAAAAATCAGAATGTTGGCAGTGCAAAAGGAGTAATTAGGAACTAGCCATAGGATTTATCTTTAAGCTAAACAATGCATTCAAAAAATAATGAAGAACATAAATAAATTATATTTTCTTGGATATCGTACCTTTGTCAGAATGAATTCAACTGCGAAAAATTGAACGAAAATTGTGTTTAAAGCTTAGAGTTTTTGACATTTATCAAAAAAAAAACTAGAAAACAATTTGTTACGCTAAGTATTCAATTTGTAGTTATTATGCAAAATATCAATTTTTATTTTTCTTTCCTTAAAATAAAATAGTTCTAATATAACTAAACAATTATAAGCCATATAAGCCAACTATTCAGGAGTGTACATAATTTATTTTCTTTAGAGAGGTGTACTCTGTCTAGTGTGTTTGGGTTCCAGCTGCAAGCTCTACAAATTAAGATGATCATCAAACTTCGATGTGATCCAAGGCGCATGATATTTTAACAAAATGATGCTCTTCATAATAAAAAGAGATCATTTTGTGCTGAAGAACACAGTTGAAACCCTGGTGCCAGCTCCAATATCAATTTAATATTTGTTTAAATAAATACATATTTATTTAAACACTCTTTTTTTTGCATTGAATTGATTTTTTTCTTGAGAAAAAAAAAACGTCAGCTATCAGCTGTTCAAGATAAGGTGTGTTCGTGGTTTGTTCCCCTAAAACTTCCCTACAGCCAGTGACATCTATTAGTCGTTTTCAAAACTGTTTCTTATGATTGTATTAGTGTTTTACTTTTGTACAAAAGTAAAAGTTAAGAGAGCTCTAAAGGCTTAACCACATAGACCTACTTTTTTACAAAAGTACAAAAGTGAGAAATTACACACATACTCTAGCGTCATCTGCATGCGAAAAATTGAACTAAAATTGTGTTTAATGCTTAAAGTTTCTGACATTTATCAAAAAAAAAAAAACTAGAAAACAATTTGTTACGCTAGGTATTCGATTTTTATTATAAAAAATATCTATTTTAATTTGTCTTTCTTAAAAATAAAATCGTCCTAATATATCTGAACAATTATAAGCCAACTATTCGGGAGTGTACATAAGTTTGCTTAGTTGTACTGTCTAGTAAGAGTGTTCGGGGTTCCAGCGCAGATGTGCCAGGAAAGTACTTTGTTGACCTCACACAAATCCCGGATTCATTAATATTAATTATTTTATTATTATATTAAAATACAGGCTATTTTCAATATGCTGATGAAAATCACACATTCGCCTCCACGAGAATGAACAACCATCACATTTACTAGATGCAAGATCTGCAAATTAAGATGATTGTTCTGTGGGCCAAGGAAGGCGTATGATATGTCTAAATATTTACAAAATGCTAGTCTTCATAATTAAAAAGAGTTAATTTTGATGAAGTACACTGTTGAATTCCTGGTGCCAGCTCCAACATCAATTTAAAATTTGTTTAAATAAAATACATATTTATTTAAACACACTTTTCTTGCATTGAATTGAATTTTTTTTCTTGAACAAAAAAAACGTCAGCTATCAGCTGTTCAAGATAAGGTGTGTTCGTGGTTTGGTCCCCTTAAATTTAAATTAGTCGTTTTCAAAACTGTTTATTATGAATGTATTGGTATTTACTTTTGTACAAAAGTAAAAGTTAAGAGAGCTCTAACTTTTACTTTTGTAAAATTTGAGATACGAGATAGGATTGGTTAGCATGTTGGGATTTTGTACAACACTTTTGTACAAAAGTGAAAAAAATGTTTTGTCTTTTTCCAACATGCTAACCAATAATTAAAGCCTTAACTAGATTCAACACACTTTTGTACAAAAGTGAAAAAAATGTTGTGTCTTTTTCCAACATGCTTACCAATCCTATCTCGTATCTCAAATTTTACAAAAGTAAAAGTTAAGCCTTAACAACATTCAACACACTTTTGTACAAAAGTGAAAAAAATGTTTTGTCTTTTCCCAACATGCTAACCAATCCTATCTCGTATCTCAAATTTTACAAAAGTAAAAGTTAGAGCTCTCTTAACTTTTACTTTTGTACAAAAGTAAAATACCAATACATTCATAATACACAGTTTTGAAAACGACTAATTTAAATTTAAGGGGACCAAACCACGAACACACCTTATCTTGAACAGCTGATAGCTGACGTTTTTTTTGTTCAAGAAAAAAAATTCAATTCAATGCAAGAAAAGTGTGTTTAAATAAATATGTATTTTATTTAAACAAATTTTAAATTGATGTTGGAGCTGGCACCAGGAATTCAACAGTGTACTTCATCAAAATTAACTCTTTTTAATTATGAAGACTAGCATTTTGTAAATATTTAGACATATCATACGCCTTCCTTGGCCCACAGAACAATCATCTTAATTTGCAGATCTTGCATCTAGTAGATGTGATGGTTGTTCATTCTCGTGGAGGCGAATGTGTGATTTTCATCAGCATATTGAAAATAGCCTGTATTTTAATATAATAATAAAATAATTAATATTAATGAATCCGGGATTTGTGTGAGGTCAACAAAGTACTTTCCTGGCACATCTGCGCTGGAACCCCGAACACTCTTACTAGACAGTACAACTAAGCAAACTTATGTACACTCCCGAATAGTTGGCTTATAATTGTTCAGATATATTAGGACGATTTTATTTTTAAGAAAGACAAATTAAAATAGATATTTTTTATAATAAAAATCGAATACCTAGCGTAACAAATTGTTTTCTAGTTTTTTTTTTTGATAAATGTCAGAAACTTTAAGCATTAAACACAATTTTAGTTCAATTTTTCGCATGCAGATGACGCTAGAGTATGTGTGTAATTTCTCACTTTTGTACTTTTGTAAAAAAGTAGGTCTATGTGGTTAAGCCTTTAGAGCTCTCTTAACTTTTACTTTTGTACAAAAGTAAAACACTAATACAATCATAAGAAACAGTTTTGAAAACGACTAATAGATGTCACTGGCTGTAGGGAAGTTTTAGGGGAACAAACCACGAACACACCTTATCTTGAACAGCTGATAGCTGACGTTTTTTTTTTCTCAAGAAAAAAATCAATTCAATGCAAAAAAAAGAGTGTTTAAATAAATATGTATTTATTTAAACAAATATTAAATTGATATTGGAGCTGGCACCAGGGTTTCAACTGTGTTCTTCAGCACAAAATGATCTCTTTTTATTATGAAGAGCATCATTTTGTTAAAATATCATGCGCCTTGGATCACATCGAAGTTTGACGATCATCTTAATTTGTAGAGCTTGCAGCTGGAACCCAAACACACTAGACAGAGTACACCTCTCTAAAGAAAATAAATTATGTACACTCCTGAATAGTTGGCTTATATGGCTTATAATTGTTTAGTTATATTAGAACTATTTTATTTTAAGGAAAGAAAAATAAAAATTGATATTTTGCATAATACCTACAAATTGAATACTTAGCGTAACAAATTGTTTTCTAGTTTTTTTTTTGATAAATGTCAAAAACTCTAAGCTTTAAACACAATTTTCGTTCAATTTTTCGCAGTTGAATTCATTCTGACAAAGGTACGATATCCAAGAAAATATAATTTATTTATGTTCTTCATTATTTTTTGAATGCATTGTTTAGCTTAAAGATAAATCCTATGGCTAGTTCCTAATTACTCCTTTTGCACTGCCAACATTCTGATTTTTTGATCGACTGACTTTTAGTCTTCAGTAATGATCGGATAAATAAATATTCAAGGCTTGATTCCCGGCTTAGCAAGAATATGAAGTACAATAAATGCAGATGCCGGCCATATCGAAATTGGATTGTCCCTTCATTCAGTTTCCATTGTATTGGAAATAAGATTGGGAAAAGTTTATACGAACCTGAGACCTACACTAAGGTAAAGATAAAGGTTAGACCGCACACAACTGCAGCGGAACTACACTTCACGACGCGGCAAAACATTATTTGTATGAAACTGTATCATTGTATATAAATATCTATAGTACTATCAAAAAACCAAAACGACGGTGGCGGTGCCCCTGGCCTGGGAGGTCATTTGCTCTGTAGATAATGTAAAGCTAAAAACACATTGAAAATCTTATTAAATCTCTCTAGCGATAATCACTCCACCTATAGACCTAGACTATCGTCCCGAAATTCGACTCATTAATAGTACTAAAGGTTTTATATACAATGACTGTATGAGCTATATCCCACTAAGCGGCAACTGAACTTCATTAAATTTCATACAAATTATTTTTAATCGCAGTTCCGCTGCAGTGCAGTTCCG
Source organism: Melangyna quadrimaculata (assembly GCA_949320155.1). Classification (NCBI taxonomy): domain Eukaryota; kingdom Metazoa; phylum Arthropoda; class Insecta; order Diptera; family Syrphidae; genus Melangyna; species Melangyna quadrimaculata. The sequence continues at coordinate 228,346,219 of OX439483.1, read as the reverse complement.
CCTAGTTCGGTCTAACCTTAACCCGCATTTATTGGTTCAATAAATAATTGCTTCTTCATCCGTTATAGATAAAACTATAAATAAATCCCGACAACATCTATATAAATTAAAACTGTATGCTAAAGAATCCACATTCCCAGTTGTTGGTCTCGCTCTTAGTTTTGTATTTTAACGTCCATTCTAGTTCTCAGACGTGTCTAAGCAAGATATATAAAAGTGCTTAAAAGCTAAATAATTACATTTGTTAATAAAGACAGTAATTTTGTAAAAAATAAATATACCACACTTTCTTTTAAATAAAATCGTTCTAATTAATAATAACTATTCGGGAGTGTACATTATTTTGCTTAGTTGTACTGTCTAGTAAGTGTGTTCGGGGTTCCAGCGCAGGTGTGCCAGGAAAGTTTTCTTTGTTGACTTCACACAAATCCCGGATTCATTAATATTAATTGTATTATTACTATATTAAAATACAGGCTATTTTCAATATGCTGATAAAAATCACACATTCGCCTCCACAAGAATGAACAACTATCAAATTTACTAGCTGCAAGCTCTGCAAATTAAGATGATCGTTCGGTGATCCAAGGAAGGCGTATAATATACCTACATATTTACAAAATGCGGGTCTTCATAATAAAAAAGAGTTCATTTTAATGAAGAACACAGTTGAATCTTTGGTGCCAGCTCCAACATCAATTTAAAATTTGTTAAAATAAAATACATATTTATTTAAACACAATTTATTTTGCATTGAATTTAATTTTTTTCTTGAACAAAAAAAACGTCAGCTATCGGCTGTTCAAGATAAGGTGTGTTCGTGGTTTGTTCCCCTAAAATTTCCCTACAGCCAGTGACATCTATTAGTCGTTTTCAAAACTGTTTCTTATGAATGTATTGGTGTTTTACTTTTGTACAAAAGTAAAAGTTATGAGAGCTCAAAAGGATTAACTACATAGACCTACTTTTTTACAAAAGTACAAAAGTGAGAAATTACACACATACTCTAGTGTCATCTGCTTGCAAAAAATTGAACGAAAATTGTGTTTAATGCTTAGAGTTTTTGACATTTATCAAAAAAAAAAAAAAACTAGAAAACAATTTGGCATTCGATTTTTATTATACAAAATAATATCTATTTTGTTTGTTGTCTTTCTTTAAAATAAAATCGTCCTAATCTTTCTGAACAATTATAAGCCAACTTTTCAGGAGCGTGCTTTATTTTGTTTAGTTGTATTTTGTCTAGAGTGTTTGGGGTTCCAGCGTAGACGTACGAGGAAAGTATTTTGTTGACCTCACATAAATCTCAGAATACTAATCATATTATTATTACATATATTACAATACATGCTTTTTCCAATATGCTGATAAAATCACACATTCACATCCACAAGAATGAACAACAATCACGCATTTACCATCTAAAAGCTCTGCAAGTAAGATGATCATCGAACGTGTGATGTGATCCAAGACGCATGATATATTTACAAAATGATGCTATTCATAATAAAAAAGAGTTTGCTGAAGAACACAGTTGAATCCCTGGTGCCAGCTGCCAGCACCATCATCAATTTAAAATTTGTTTAAATAAAATTCATATTTATTTATACACACTTTTTTTGCATTGAATTTAATTTTTTTCTTGGACAAAAAAAAAAAAACGTCAGCTATCAGCTGTGAAGATAAGGGTTGTTCGTAGTTTGTTCCTCTAAAATTTCCCTACAGCCAGTGACATCTATTAGTCGTTTTCAAAACTGTTTCTTATGATTGTATTGGTGTTTTACTTTTGCACAAAAGTAAAAGTTAAAGGCCTAACTACATAGATCTACTTTTGTACAAAAGTACAAAAGTGAGAAGTTACACACATACTCTAGCGTCATCTGCTTGCGAAAAATTGAACGAAAATTGTGTTTACTGCTGAGAGTTTTTGACATTTATAAAAGAAAAAAAACAAGAAAACAATTATTATGCTAGGTAATCGAATTTTATTATGCAAAATATCTATTTTAATTTGCCTTTCTTTAAAATAAAATCGTCCTAATCTATCTGAATAATTTCTTTTTCGGTAGTGTGCTACATTTTGTTTAGTTGTACCTTCTGTTACTGTCTAGAGTTTTCGGGGTTCCAGCGCAGATGTGCAGGGAAAGTACTTTGTTGACCTCACACAAATCCCAGAATCATTAATATTTATTATATTATTATTATATTAAAATACAGGCTATTTGCAATATGCTGATGAAAATCACACATTTGCCTCCACAAGAATGAACAACCATCACATTTACTATCTGCAAGCACTGCAAATTGAGATGATTGTCAAACATTCGATGTGATCCAAAGAAGGCGCATGATATAATTACAAAATGATGATCTTTATAATAAAAAAAAAAGTTAATTTTGGTGAAGAACATAGTTGAATCTCTGGTGCAAGCTCCATTATCAATTAAATATTTGTATAAATAAATTCATACATTATATTTATTTATACACACTTTTTTATGCATTGTATTGAATTTTTTTCCTAAACAAAAAAAGTCGCCAGCTATCAGCTGTTAAGATAAAGTGTGTACGTGGTTTGTTCCCCTAAAATTTCCCTACAAGCAGTGACATCTATTTGTCGTTTTCAAAAGTGTTTCTTATGAATGTATTGGTGTTTTACTTTTGTACAAAAGTAAAAGTTAAGAGAGCTCTAACTTTTACTTTTGTAAAATTTGAGATACGAGATAGGATTGGTTAGTATGTTGGAAAAAGACAAAACATTTTTTCACTTTTGTACAATGCAGCAGGTAATTTTTGTTAAAGGTTTGCTAGCACTAACTAACTTTTTTTTTTTTTTAATATTTTTTTTACAAAAAAAAAATTAACTTTTTTACAAAAAAAAAACTTTTTTACAAAAAAAAAACTAACTTTTTAACAAAAAAAACTTTTACTTTTCTACAAAATAAAAAACATTTGTTTGCATAAAAAACCATTTTCATGTAAGAAATAAATCTTTTCTTACTTGCGTAAACATTAAAAAGTGATGAAAAATTATTCAATTATGGTTTATCTGTTTTACTATTAATTATATTTCTTTACACGCATCCCTGACTGGCTAACGCTACTGGGATAATAAGCTAAAATCGGAAAAACGGTTACTGCGCCTAAACGAAAAATCCGAAAAATACAGGTGATGTGTCGGAAGGTAGGCCTTGAATAGGCCTAATATATTTAAGTTTGCCACTTTTCTAGAAGTAAAATAGTAAATTAAAATCAAAAAATAGCCTCCTGCTCCTAAACGAAAAATCATATCATGCGATACATCGATTGAAAGGTGGCACTCCCTAGCTTACGAATATGCATTTTTAAAGTCACCGCAAATCAAGTTTGAAGGTTCCAACTTTGGTAGGTCTACGACGTTTAATTTAGCCAGAAATGGCATTTAAAGATAAAAGTCGGTTTTTAATGTCATGCGATACATCGATTGAAAGGTGGCAGTCCCTAGATTACGAATGTACTATATGTACCCCAAGAATGCAGTCCAAGTAGAATTTTGGTATATAACCAAAAAGAAAGAAAACGACCTCGTGCTTTGATAATTCAATATGATATGTTTATTCCACTGTCTCAATTCAAATGACATTTTAAAGAAGTTAAGTTATTATTTACACTAGATACCAATATGTGTGGTTTGTGTCTAGAATATCTAACAGTCTTCCCCCAATTAAGGTTTGTGTTGGTAGGGAACCACTTGACGACGTATCCTGCTAGACTTCCTCTGTTCAAACTGTTGCTTGAGATGTCCGTCTCCATGTTCATTAGTTGTTGCAAGATTGGGTAGATGATCAGTCACCACTGACGGAGAAGTTGGTATTGCTTCTGGTGTCGACTGCTGTGAAACAGCTGCCGCATTACTTGGTTGCTGTGTAAACTGTCCATCAATTTTTGCAACTAAGGAATCTTCCTTCTCGTCCGACTTAACATGCTCCTTTATGGGTTGAGGATCTGTGGGAAAAGAATTTGTAATATTATCAAGAGTATCACCTTCAACGTCCGTCGATCTCATTTGGTCAATATGCATTCGGAATGGAGTTCCATCTACATCTACTATGTAATGTAAATGACCGACCTTATTCGTTACTCTGCCAAACTTCCAATTGCACTCCTTATTCTAGTAATAACAGACCTGAACTGAGTCCCCGATTTCAAAGTGCCGTTTACAATCTTCGATTTCTCTCGTCTGGTCTGGGCTGGTATATCGCAACAAGTCCATCCTGGTCCGAAGATTGAATTTCAGCATCATCTCCGCTAGACTTTTTCCTGTAGCTGAGCTTTCTGTCTTACGATATTGCATAAGTAGTCGTTGTAATTTTGTATGTAGATCACCAGGATCATTCATTGCCGATCGTAATCCCTTTTTCAGGATCTGAACAAACCTCTCGGCTTGTCCGTTCGTTGCTGGATGCGCTGGTGAAGTGAACTTATGACAAATGCTGTTGGACTTTATAAATTCTTGAAATTCTTTCGACCTGAAATTTGTTCCATTATCGGACACAATAGTCTGAGGAATCCCGAATCTGGCAAATATTTCTCTCATCGCTCGAATGGTGTAAAACTTGTGATCCGATTCATGGGGAAAACTTCCAACCACTTCGTTTTTGCGCCCACCAAAATAAAGAAATATCGTTCCATGAATGGTCGCGCGAAATCGATATGTAATCGTTGCCAAGGTTTGGCTGGAATTTCCCACGGGTGTGATGGCATCCTTGCTGGTTCATTCAGAACTTTGGCGCAGTCCCGGCAGCTTTTCACTAAATCCTCGATGTCGCGGTCAATTCCAGTCCAATAGCAGTAGCTTCTAGCCAAATATTTCATTTTTACGATACCGATGTGCGCTGCATGCAACTCATTTAGAACCCGTGTTCGCATTATATGGGGAATTATAATTCGTAGTCCACGGTAAATACAGCCTTCTGTTATGGGCTCCTTCGACCGCGCGCCGAGGCTAGGTTATGGGTCAATTTGGAGATGACAGGAGGAGCAATTTCTCTATAAGCGACCCCGATCCTTTGGTGGAACTTCAGTGTTCCCTTTTTGTTTTGCCAGGGTTACAACACTGGGTTAAACCTATAAACCAAACCTAAAAAGAAGTAAATAAGTACATTTAGATACAAATAAATTGAGTAAATTATGCCCTTCTAATGTTTATAATGTTTAGGCTTCGTCGGTCATTTTGTTTGTTTTTATGTTGGTCAGGCAATTACAGCTGATCATATCCAAGGTGGGGAAACTTAAAAAAAAGAAATAAAAAGAAAAGAATAATAAAACAAACAAACTTCCAAGAAACTAAATATGTATTTATTTAAACAAATATAAAATTGATATTGGAGCTGGCACCAGGGTTTCAACTGTGTTCTTCAGCACAAAATGATCTCTTTTTATTATGAAGAGCATCATTTTGTTAAAATATCATGCGCCTTGGATCACATCGAAGTTTGACGATCATCTTAATTTGTAGAGCTTGCAGCTGGAACCCAAACACACTAGACAGAGTACACCTCTCTAAAGAAAATAAATTATGTACACTCCTGAATAGTTGGCTTATATGGCTTATAATTGTTTAGTTATATTAGAACTATTTTATTTTAAGGAAAGAAAAATAAAAATTGATATTTTGCATAATACCTACAAATTGAATACTTAGCGTAACAAATTGTTTTCTAGTTTTTTTTTTGATAAATGTCAAAAACTCTAAGCTTTAAACACAATTTTCGTTCAATTTTTCGCAGTTGAATTCATTCTGACAAAGGTACGATATCCAAGAAAATATAATTTATTTATGTTCTTCATTATTTTTTGAATGCATTGTTTAGCTTAAAGATAAATCCTATGGCTAGTTCCTAATTACTCCTTTTGCACTGCCAACATTCTGATTTTTTGATCGACTGACTTTTAGTCTTCAGTAATGATCGGATAAATAAATATTCAAGGCTTGATTCCCGACTTAGCAAGAATATGAAGTACAATAAATGCAGATGCCGGCCATATCGAAATTGGATTGTCCCTTCATTCAGTTTCCATTGTATTGGAAATAAGATTGGGAAAAGTTTATACGAACCTGAGACCTACACTAAGGTAAAGATAAAGGTTAGACCGCACACAACTGCAGCGGAACTACACTTCACGACGCGGCAAAACATTATTTGTATGAAACTGTATCATTGTATATAAATATCTATAGTACTATCAAAAAACCAAAACGACGGTGGCGGTGCCCCTGGCCTGGGAGGTCATTTGCTCTGTAGATAATGTAAAGCTAAAAACACATTGAAAATCTTATTAAATCTCTCTAGCGATAATCACTCCACCTATAGACCTAGACTATCGTCCCGAAATTCGACTCATTAATAGTACTAAAGGTTTTATATACAATGACTGTATGAGCTATATCCCACTAAGCGGCAACTGAACTTCATTAAATTTCATACAAATTATTTTTAATCGCAGTTCCGCTGCAGTGCAGTTCCGCCTAGTTCGGTCTAACCTTAACCCGCATTTATTGGTTCAATAAATAATTGCTTCTTCATCCGTTATAGATAAAACTATAAATAAATCCCGACAACATCTATATAAATTAAAACTGTATGCTAAAGAATCCACATTCCCAGTTGTTGGTCTCGCTCTTAGTTTTGTATTTTAACGTCCATTCTAGTTCTCAGACGTGTCTAAGCAAGATATATAAAAGTGCTTAAAAGCTAAATAATTACATTTGTTAATAAAGACAGTAATTTTGTAAAAAATAAATATACCACACTTTCTTTTAAATAAAATCGTTCTAATTAATAATAACTATTCGGGAGTGTACATTATTTTGCTTAGTTGTACTGTCTAGTAAGTGTGTTCGGGGTTCCAGCGCAGGTGTGCCAGGAAAGTTTTCTTTGTTGACTTCACACAAATCCCGGATTCATTAATATTAATTGTATTATTACTATATTAAAATACAGGCTATTTTCAATATGCTGATAAAAATCACACATTCGCCTCCACAAGAATGAACAACTATCAAATTTACTAGCTGCAAGCTCTGCAAATTAAGATGATCGTTCGGTGATCCAAGGAAGGCGTATGATATACCTACATATTTACAAAATGCGGGTCTTCATAATAAAAAAGAGTTCATTTTAATGAAGAACACAGTTGAATCTTTGGTGCCAGCTCCAACATCAATTTAAAATTTGTTAAAATAAAATACATATTTATTTAAACACAATTTATTTTGCATTGAATTTAATTTTTTTCTTGAACAAAAAAAACGTCAGCTATCGGCTGTTCAAGATAAGGTGTGTTCGTGGTTTGTTCCCCTAAAATTTCCCTACAGCCAGTGACATCTATTAGTCGTTTTCAAAACTGTTTCTTATGAATGTATTGGTGTTTTACTTTTGTACAAAAGTAAAAGTTATGAGAGCTCTAAAGGATTAACTAGATAGACCTACTTTTTTACAAAAGTACAAAAGTGAGAAATTACACACATACTCTAGTGTCATCTGCTTGCAAAAAATTGAACGAAAATTGTGTTTAATGCTTAGAGTTTTTGACATTTATCAAAAAAAAAAAAAAACTAGAAAACAATTTGGCATTCGATTTTTATTATACAAAATAATATCTATTTTGTTTGTTGTCTTTCTTTAAAATAAAATCGTCCTAATCTTTCTGAACAATTATAAGCCAACTTTTCAGGAGCGTGCTTTATTTTGTTTAGTTGTATTTTGTCTAGAGTGTTTGGGGTTCCAGCGTAGACGTACGAGGAAAGTATTTTGTTGACCTCACATAAATCTCAGAATACTAATCATATTATTATTACATATATTACAATACATGCTTTTTCCAATATGCTGATAAAATCACACATTCACATCCACAAGAATGAACAACAATCACGCATTTACCATCTAAAAGCTCTGCAAGTAAGATGATCATCGAACGTGTGATGTGATCCAAGACGCATGATATATTTACAAAATGATGCTATTCATAATAAAAAAGAGTTTGCTGAAGAACACAGTTGAATCCCTGGTGCCAGCTGCCAGCACCATCATCAATTTAAAATTTGTTTAAATAAAATTCATATTTATTTATACACACTTTTTTGCATTGAATTTAATTTTTTTCTTGGACAAAAAAAAAAAAGTCAGCTATCAGCTGTGAAGATAAGGGTTGTTCGTAGTTTGTTCCTCTAAAATTTCCCTACAGCCAGTGACATCTATTAGTCGTTTTCAAAACTGTTTCTTATGATTGTATTGGTGTTTTACTTTTGCACAAAAGTAAAAGTTAAAGGCCTAACTACATAGATCTACTTTTGTACAAAAGTACAAAAGTGAGAAGTTACACACATACTCTAGCGTCATCTGCTTGCGAAAAATTGAACGAAAATTGTGTTTACTGCTGAGAGTTTTTGACATTTATAAAAGAAAAAAAACAAGAAAACAATTATTACGCTAGGTAATCGAATTTTTTTATGCAAAATATCTATTTTAATTTGCCTTTCTTTAAAATAAAATCGTCCTAATCTATCTGAATAATTTCTTTTTCGGGAGTGTGCTACATTTTGTTTAGTTGTACCTTCTGTTACTGTCTAGAGTTTTCGGGGTTCCAGCGCAGATGTGCAGGGAAAGTACTTTGTTGACCTCACACAAATCCCAGAATCATTAATATTAATTATATTATTATTATATTAAAATACAGGCTATTTGCAATATGCTGATGAAAATCACACATTTGCCTCCACAAGAATGAACAACCATCACATTTACTATCTGCAAGCACTGCAAATTGAGATGATTGTCAAACATTCGATGTGATCCAAAGAAGGCGCATGATATAATTACAAAATGATGATCTTTATAATAAAAAAAAAAGTTAATTTTGGTGAAGAACATAGTTGAATCTCTGGTGCAAGCTCCATTATCAATTAAATATTTGTATAAATAAATTCATACATTATATTTATTTATACACACTTTTTTATGCATTGTATTGAATTTTTTTCTTAAACAAAAAAAGTCGTCAGCTATCAGCTGTTAAGATAAAGTGTGTACGTGGTTTGTTCCCCTAAAATTTCCCTACAAGCAGTGACATCTATTTGTCGTTTTCAAAAGTGTTTCTTATGAATGTATTGGTGTTTTACTTTTGTACAAAAGTAAAAAGAGAGCTCTAACTTTTACTTTTGTAAAATTTGAGATACGAGATAGGATTGATTAGCATGTTGGAAAAAGACAAAACATTTTTTCACTTTTGTACAATGCAGCAGGTAATTTTTGTTAAAGGTTTGCTAGCACTAAATAACTTTTTTTTTTTTTAATATTTTTTTTACAAAAAAAATTAACTTTTTTACAAAAAAAAAAACTTTTTTACAAAAAAAAAAAACTAACTTTTTAACAAAACAAACTTTTACTTTTCTACAAAATAAAAAACATTTGTTTGCATAAAAAACCATTTTCATGTAAGAAATAAATCTTTTCTTACTTGCGTAAACATTAAAAAGTGATGAAAAATTATTCAATTATGGTTTATCTGTTTTACTATTAATTATATTTCTTTACACGCATCCCTGACTGGCTAACGCTACTGGGATAATAAGCTAAAATCGGAAAAACGGTTACTGCGCCTAAACGAAAAATCCGAAAAATACAGGTGATGTGTCGGAAGGTAGGCCTTGAATAGGCCTAATATATTTAAGTTTGCCACTTTTCTAGAAGTAAAATAGTAAATTAAAATCAAAAAATAGCCTCCTGCTCCTAAACGAAAAATCATATCATGCGATACATCGATTGAAAGGTGGCACTCCCTAGCTTACGAATATGCATTTTTAAAGTCGCCGCAAATCAAGTTTGAAGGTTCCAACTTTGGTAGGTCTACGACGTTTAGTTTAGCCAGAAATGGCATTTAAAGAAAAAAGTCGGTTTTTAATATCATGCGATACATCGATTGAAAGGTGGCAGTCCCTAGATTACGAATGTACTATATGTACCCCAAGAATGCAGTCCAAGTAGAATTTTGGTATATAACCAAAAAGAAAGAAAACGACCTCGTGCTTTGATAATTCAATATGATATGTTTATTCCACTGTCTCAATTTAAATGACATTTTAAAGAAGTTAAGTTATTATTTACACTAGATACCAATATGTGTGGTTTGTGTCTAGAATATCTAACAGTCTTCCCCCAATTAAGGTTTGTGTTGGTAGGGAACCACTTGACGACGTATCCTGCTAGACTTCCTCTGTTCAAACTGTTGCTTGGGATGTCCGTCTCCATGTTCATTAGTTGTTGCAAGATTGGGTAGATGATCAGTCACCACTGACGGAGAAGTTGGTATTGCTTCTGGTGTCGACTGCTGTGAAACAGCTGCCGCATTACTTGGTTGCTGTGTAAACTGTCCATCAATTTTTAAAACTAAGGAATCTTCCTTCTCGTCCGACTTAACATGCTCCTTTATGGGTTGAGGATCTGTGGGAAAAGAATTCGTAATATAATCAAGAGTATCACCTTCAACGTCCGTCGATCTCATTTGGTCAATATGCATTCGGAATGGAGTTCCATCTACATCTACTATGTAATGTAAATGACCGACCTTATCCGTTACTCTGCCAAACTTCCAATTGCACTCCTTATTCTAGTAATAACAGACCTGAACTGAGTCCCCGATTTCAAAGTGCCGTTTACAATCTTCGATTTCTCTCGTCTGGTCTGGGCTGGTATATCGCAACAAGTCCATCCTGGTCCGAAGATTGAATTTCTGCATCATCTCCGCTAGACTTTTTCCTGTAGCTGAGCTTTCTGTCTTACGATATTGCATAAGTAGTCGTTGTAATTTTGTATGTAGATCACCAGGATCATTCATTGCCGATCGTAATCCCTTTTTCAGTTTTTCAGGATCTGAACAAACCTCTCGGCTTGTCCGTTCGTTGCTGGATGCGCTGGTGAAGTGAACTTATGACAAATGCTGTTGGACTTTATAAATTCTTGAAATTCTTTCGACCTGAAATTTGTTCCATTATCGGACACAATAGTCTGAGGAATCCCGAATCTGGCAAATATTTCTCTCATCGCTCGAATGGTGTAAAACTTGTGATCCGATTCATGGGGAAAACTTCCAACCACTTCGTTTTTGCGCCCACCAAAATAAAGAAATATCGTTCCATGAATGGTCTCGCGAAATCGATATGTAATCGTTGCCAAGGTTTGGCTGGAATTTCCCACGGGTGTGATGGCATCCTTGCTGGTTCATTCAGAACTTTGGCGCAGTCCCGGCAGCTTTTCACTAAATCCTCGATGTCGCGGTCAATTCCAGTCCAATAGCAGTAGCTTCTAGCCAAAGATTTCATTTTTACGATACCGATGTGCGCTGCATGCAACTCATTTAGAACCCGTGTTCGCATTGTATGGGGAATTATAATTCGTAGTCCACGGTAAATACAGCCTTCTGTTATGGGCTCCTTCGACCGCGCGCCGAGGCTAGGTTATGGGTCAATTTGGAGATGACAGGAGGAGCAATTTCTCTATAAGCGACCCCGATCCTTTGGTGGAACTTCAGTGTTCCCTTTTTGTTTTGCCAGGGTTACAACACTGGGTTAAACCTATAAACCAAACCTAAAAAGAAGTAAATAAGTACATTTAGATACAAATAAATTGAGTAAATTATGCCCTTCTAATGTTTATAATGTTTAGGTTTCGTCGGTCATTTTGTTTGTTTTTATGTTGGTCAGGCAATTACAGCTGATCATATCCAAGGTGGGGAAACTTAAAAAAAAGAAATAAAAAGAAAAGAATAATAAAACAAACAAACTTCCAAGAAACTAAATATGTATTTATTTAAACAAATATAAAATTGATATTGGAGCTGGCACCAGGGTTTCAACTGTGTTCTTCAGCACAAAATGATCTCTTTTTATTATGAAGAGCATCATTTTGTTAAAATATCATGCGCCTTGGATCACATCGAAGTTTGACGATCATCTTAATTTGTAGAGCTTGCAGCTGGAACCCAAACACACTAGACAGAGTACACCTCTCTAAAGAAAATAAATTATGTACACTCCTGAATAGTTGGCTTATAATTGTTTAGTTATATTAGAACTATTTTATTTTAAGGAAAGAAAAATAAAAATTGATATTTTGCATAATACCTACAAATTGAATACTTAGCGTAACAAATTGTTTTCTAGTTTTTTTTTTGATAAATGTCAAAAACTCTAAGCTTTAAACACAATTTTCGTTCAATTTTTCGCAGTTGAATTCATTCTGACAAAGGTACGATATCCAAGAAAATATAATTTATTTATGTTCTTCATTATTTTTTGAATGCATTGTTTAGCTTAAAGATAAATCCTATGGCTAGTTCCTAATTACTCCTTTTGCACTGCCAACATTCTGATTTTTTGATCGACTGACTTTTAGTCTTCAGTAATGATCGGATAAATAAATATTCAAGGCTTGATTCCCGGCTTAGCAAGAATATGAAGTACAATAAATGCAGATGCCGGCCATATCGAAATTGGATTGTCCCTTCATTCAGTTTCCATTGTATTGGAAATAAGATTGGGAAAAGTTTATACGAACCTGAGACCTACACTAAGGTAAAGATAAAGGTTAGACCGCACACAACTGCAGCGGAACTACACTTCACGACGCGGCAAAACATTATTTGTATGAAACTGTATCATTGTATATAAATATCTATAGTACTATCAAAAAACCAAAACGACGGTGGCGGTGCCCCTGGCCTGGGAGGTCATTTGCTCTGTAGATAATGTAAAGCTAAAAACACATTGAAAATCTTATTAAATCTCTCTAGCGATAATCACTCCACCTATAGACCTAGACTATCGTCCCGAAATTCGACTCATTAATAGTACTAAAGGTTTTATATACAATGACTGTATGAGCTATATCCCACTAAGCGGCAACTGAACTTCATTAAATTTCATACAAATTATTTTTAATCGCAGTTCCGCTGCAGTGCAGTTCCGCCTAGTTCGGTCTAACCTTAACCCGCATTTATTGGTTCAATAAATAATTGCTTCTTCATCCGTTATAGATAAAACTATAAATAAATCCCGACAACATCTATATAAATTAAAACTGTATGCTAAAGAATCCACATTCACAGTTGTTGGTCTCGCTCTTAGTTTTGTATTTTAACGTCCATTCTAGTTCTCAGACGTGTCTAAGCAAGATATATAAAAGTGCTTAAAAGCTAAATAATTACATTTGTTAATAAAGACAGTAATTTTGTAAAAAATAAATATACCACACTTTCTTTTAAATAAAATCGTTCTAATTAATAATAACTATTCGGGAGTGTACATTATTTTGCTTAGTTGTACTGTCTAGTAAGTGTGTTCGGGGTTCCAGCGCAGGTGTGCCAGGAAAGTTTTCTTTGTTGACTTCACACAAATCCCGGATTCATTAATATTAATTGTATTATTACTATATTAAACTACAGGCTATTTTCAATATGCTGATAAAAATCACACATTCGCCTCCACAAGAATGAACAACTATCAAATTTACTAGCTGCAAGCTCTGCAAATTAAGATGATCGTTCGGTGATCCAAGGAAGGCGTATGATATACCTACATATTTACAAAATGCGGGTCTTCATAATAAAAAAGAGTTCATTTTAATGAAGAACACAGTTGAATCTTTGGTGCCAGCTCCAACATCAATTTAAAATTTGTTAAAATAAAATACATATTTATTTAAACACAATTTATTTTGCATTGAATTTAATTTTTTTCTTGAACAAAAAAAACGTCAGCTATCGGCTGTTCAAGATAAGGTGTGTTCGTGGTTTGTTCCCCTAAAATTTCCCTACAGCCAGTGACATCTATTAGTCGTTTTCAAAACTGTTTCTTATGAATGTATTGGTGTTTTACTTTTGTACAAAAGTAAAAGTTATGAGAGCTCTAAAGGATTAACTAGATAGACCTACTTTTTTACAAAAGTACAAAAGTGAGAAATTACACACATACTCTAGTGTCATCTGCTTGCAAAAAATTGAACGAAAATTGTGTTTAATGCTTAGAGTTTTTGACATTTATCAAAAAAAAAAAAAAACTAGAAAACAATTTGGCATTCGATTTTTATTATACAAAATAATATCTATTTTGTTTGTTGTCTTTCTTTAAAATAAAATCGTCCTAATCTTTCTGAACAATTATAAGCCAACTTTTCAGGAGCGTGCTTTATTTTGTTTAGTTGTATTTTGTCTAGAGTGTTTGGGGTTCCAGCGTAGACGTACGAGGAAAGTATTTTGTTGACCTCACATAAATCTCAGAATACTAATCATATTATTATTACATATATTACAATACATGCTTTTTCCAATATGCTGATAAAATCACACATTCACATCCACAAGAATGAACAACAATCACGCATTTACCATCTAAAAGCTCTGCAAGTAAGATGATCATCGAACGTGTGATGTGATCCAAGACGCATGATATATTTACAAAATGATGCTATTCATAATAAAAAAGAGTTTGCTGAAGAACACAGTTGAATCCCTGGTGCCAGCTGCCAGCACCATCATCAATTTAAAATTTGTTTAAATAAAATTCATATTTATTTATACACACTTTTTTTGCATTGAATTTAATTTTTTTCTTGGACAAAAAAAAAAAAGTCAGCTATCAGCTGTGAAGATAAGGGTTGTTCGTAGTTTGTTCCTCTAAAATTTCCCTACAGCCAGTGACATCTATTAGTCGTTTTCAAAACTGTTTCTTATGATTGTATTGGTGTTTTACTTTTGCACAAAAGTAAAAGTTAAAGGCCTAACTACATAGATCTACTTTTGTACAAAAGTACAAAAGTGAGAAGTTACACACATACTCTAGCGTCATCTGCTTGCGAAAAATTGAACGAAAATTGTGTTTACTGCTGAGAGTTTTTGACATTTATAAAAGAAAAAAAACAAGAAAACAATTTTTACGCTAGGTAATCGAATTTTTTTATGCAAAATATCTATTTTAATTTGCCTTTCTTTAAAATAAAATCGTCCTAATCTATCTGAATAATTTCGTTTTCGGGAGTGTGCTACATTTTGTTTAGTTGTACCTTCTGTTACTGTCTAGAGTTTTCGGGGTTCCAGCGCAGATGTGCAGGGAAAGTACTTTGTTGACCTCACACAAATCCCAGAATCATTAATATTAATTATATTATTATTATATTAAAATACAGGCTATTTGCAATATGCTGATGAAAATCACACATTTGCCTCCACAAGAATGAACAACCATCACATTTACTATCTGCAAGCACTGCAAATTGAGATGATTGTCAAACATTCGATGTGATCCAAAGAAGGCGCATGATATAATTACAAAATGATGATCTTTATAATAAAAAAAAAAAGTTAATTTTGGTGAAGAACATAGTTGAATCTCTGGTGCAAGCTCCATTATCAATTAAATATTTGTATAAATAAATTCATACATTATATTTATTTATACACACTTTTTTATGCATTGTATTGAATTTTTTTCTTAAACAAAAAAAGTCGTCAGCTATCAGCTGTTAAGATAAAGTGTGTACGTGGTTTGTTCCCCTAAAATTTCCCTACAAGCAGTGACATCTATTTGTCGTTTTCAAAAGTGTTTCTTATGAATGTATTGGTGTTTTACTTTTGTACAAAAGTAAAAGTTAAGAGAGCTCTAACTTTTACTTTTGTAAAATTTGAGATACGAGATAGGATTGATTAGCATGTTGGAAAAAGACAAAACATTTTTTCACTTTTGTACAATGCAGCAGGTAATTTTTGTTAAAGGTTTGCTAGCACTAACTAACTTTTTTTTTTTTTTTTAATATTTTTTTTACAAAAAAAAATTAACTTTTTTACAAAAAAAAAAACTTTTTTACAAAAAAAAAACTAACTTTTTAACAAAACAAACTTTTACTTTTCTACAAAATAAAAAACATTTGTTTGCATAAAAAACCATTTTCATGTAAGAAATAAATCTTTTCTTACTTGTGTAAACATTAAAAAGTGATGAAAAATTATTCAATTATGGTTTATCTGTTTTACTATTAATTATATTTCTTTACACGCATCCCTGACTGGCTAACGCTACTGGGATAATAAGCTAAAATCGGAAAAACGGTTACTGCGCCTGAACGAAAAATCCGAAAAATACAGGTGATGTGTCGGAAGGTAGGCCTTGAATAGGCCTAATATATTTAAGTTTGCCACTTTTCTAGAAGTAAAATAGTAAATTAAAATCAAAAAATAGCCTCCTGCTCCTAATCGAAAAATCATATCATGCGATACATCGATTGAAAGGTGGCACTCCCTAGCTTACGAATATGCATTTTTAAAGTCGCCGCAAATCAAGTTTGAAGGTTCCAACTTTGGTAGGTCTACGACGTTTAGTTTAGCCAGAAATGGCATTTAAAGATAAAAGTCGGTTTTTAATATCATGCGATACATCGATTGAAAGGTGGCAGTCCCTAGATTACGAATGTACTATATGTACCCCAAGAATGCAGTCCAAGTAGAATTTTGGTATATAACCAAAAAGAAAGAAAACGACCTCGTGCTTTGATAATTCAATATGATATGTTTATTCCACTGTCTCAATTCAAATGACATTTTAAAGAAGTTCAGTTATTATTTACACTAGATACCAATATGTGTGGTTTGTGTCTAGAATATCTAACAGTCTTCCCCCAATTAAGGTTTGTGTTGGTAGGGAACCACTTGACGACGTATCCTGCTAGACTTCCTCTGTTCAAACTGTTGCTTGGGATGTCCGTCTCCATGTTGATTAGTTGTTGCAAGATTGGGTAGATGATCAGTCACCACTGACGGAGAAGTTGGTATTGCTTCTGGTGTCGACTGCTGTGAAACAGCTGCCGCATTACTTGGTTGCTGTGTTAACTGTCCATCAATTTTTAAAACTAAGGAATCTTCCTTCTCGTCCGACTTAACATGCTCCTTTATGGGTTGAGGATCTGTGGGAAAAGAATTCGTAATATAATCAAGAGTATCACCTTCAACGTCCGTCGATCTCATTTGGTCAATATGCATTCGGAATGGAGTTCCATCTACATCTACTATGTAATGTAAATGACCGACCTTATCCGTTACTCTGCCAAACTTCCAATTGCACTCCTTATTCTAGTAATAACAGACCTGAACTGAGTCCCCGATTTCAAAGTGCCGTTTACAATCTTCGATTTCTCTCGTCTGGTCTGGGCTGGTATATCGCAACAAGTCCATCCTGGTCCGAAGATTGAATTTCAGCATCATCTCCGCTAGACTTTTTCCTGTAGCTGAGCTTTCTGTCTTACGATATTGCATAAGTAGTCGTTGTAATTTTGTATGTAGATCACCAGGATCATTCATTGCCGATCGTAATCCCTTTTTCAGGATCTGAACAAACCTCTCGGCTTGTCCGTTCGTTGCTGGATGCGCTGGTGAAGTGAACTTATGACAAATGCTGTCGGACTTTATAAATTCTTGAAATTCTTTCGACCTGAAATTTGTTCCATTATCGGACACAATAGTCTGAGGAATCCCGAATCTGGCAAATATTTCTCTCATCGCTCGAATGGTGTAAAACTTGTGATCCGATTCATGGGGAAAACTTCCAACCACTTCGTTTTTGCGCCCACCAAAATAAAGAAATATCGTTCCATGAATGGTCGCGCGAAATCGATATGTAATCGTTGCCAAGGTTTGGCTGGAATTTCCCAGGGGTGTGATGGCATCCTTGCTGGTTCATTCAGAACTTTGGCGCAGTCCCGGCAGCTTTTCACTAAATCCTCGATGTCGCGGTCAATTCTAGTCCAATAGCAGTAGCTTCTAGCCAAAGATTTCATTTTTACGATACCGATGTGCGCTGCATTCAACTCATTTAGAACCCGTGTTCGCATTGTATGGGGAATTATAATTCGTAGTCCACGGTAAATACAGCCTTCTGTTATGGGCTCCTTCGACCGCGCGATTTATTTATTTTCGTGATCCGAAAGGTTTTTTAAAAAAATAAAATATCAAAACAAAAATTCAATTTATTAAGCGTAAACTGTTTTTATTATTAAACACGTCTTAACATTGCAACGGATACAAAACAACTCAACTTAATAACTATAGAGATCTTCCAAAAGACTCTGTCTATGAATATGTTGCATTTAAATCAGATTCATGTTACATTCTGCTCCGTGAAGGAATGTGCATACTATAGCATTTTGTATGGGAACATACAATTGCTTAGAGAATATTCCCATGCAAAGATTGAAAAGTATCTGCTAACCGGATATCTAGTAATGATGGGGAGGAATGTGTCGTATACATAACTTCTCCCCCCTTTAGTTCAAAATTCTCCTGAATTTTATTATTAATTTTAACTTTTATTTTCTTTTGAAAAATAAAACTGGAAATAACTAAAACAATTAATAAAATAATTAACGTGAAGTTAATTCCATAAGATATATTCTTATGATGCTGTAATTCTTCAATTTTTTCAATGTTATTTTCGTTTTCAAATATTATGTCTTCTAAAGTTATTTTGCTACTAAAATTGGTAAAACTTCTATTCATTGGATAGTAGAATCGATCTTGAAAAATTTCTTTTACATTTGTCCAATAATGGTCTAAAATTCTTAGTTCACAATTATTAAAATTAATTAACAAATTTCCTGTTACATTTAAATTTCTTTCATCACAATTTTGTGTTATATTCATATTTTTAGCATTTTTTTATAATTATGGTTTCATCATCAATAGTTAAAATATCAGTTTGATTATTTTTTATAAGTTTACAATTTTCTTGGTATACACAATGTTTACTTATTTGTAATTCATTTAAATATTTATTCTCTTCATATTTATATGTTACATTATTATATTTAAATATTATTTCTTTTGGGCTATCAATTTCTTCTTTATTTAAATTTGGAATGGGTAAAATAATTTTAAGTTCAACTTTTTTAAAGTCTTTGGGAATTTTAAAAGCAAATAACAATAAATTTTCTTTAAATTTAATTACACCCATTTTAATATTTTTCATTTTATTTAAATCAATTTCATATTTTTGTATTTCAATATCAGTTAACATATTTGGATTTATATGCCCATATCTAGCCGAAGCTATATTACTTTGAATATGATCAATTTTTTCTTTTATAATTTGAAGTTTAAAATATTGGTCATAAAATAAATTTCTCTTAATAACATTACTTGATACACTATTTAATTGTCCTAATATGACTACTCTATCTTTTTCTAAAACTGTTTTTAATTGCTGAAAAGTTTTATTAAAATGATCATTTATAACTACCTGTTGATTAATATTGCCTATTGCATTATGATTGTTTATTTCTATGTCAGTAAAATGTTTTTCTATATTTAGTCTGTCTTCTTCATCCATGGTTCCAAACAACCATTTAGATGCACTTCCTACAATATTAGCCAGTCCTCTTTTATGTCTTTTATCCTTTGGTAATAAAGTTTGTACTCTGTTTTTTAAATGTTTAAGTTCAGTTCGTATAAGTTCGATGTGTTCTATGTCCAGTCCTTGTATATTTGTTGAAATGTTGTCTAAAATGTTTAAAATTTCTTGTGGGCTCACTACGTGAACAATGATATTCGTTTTTGTAATAACGTCTGCGTTATTTAGTTTTATTTCTGTAAAACCGTTCTGTTCTTTTATATCGTTAATTGTAAGTCTTCCTTCAACTATTGTTAGCACCAGAGATAGGAATATTGTCATGAAGAGCTGAAAATTTTGGTTGTCTTTTTATATTAGTAACGTGTATATTAGAAAGTTTACTCTTCCTAAATCTAGGCTGATGCTTATGTCTAACTGCCTTGTAATTTTTTATAAATCCTGTAGATCTTGTTTCGTTATAATTTTCTCTTCTTTTATTTGCCTTTTCAATGCTATTTTTCTTAACCATCTGTAGATTATTTCTGATTTTATCGAACTCTATTTTATGAAATTGTACTATAGTTGGACTTGTTTTAATTGTTGAATGAATTCTGTCATTATAATTTCTAATTGCTTGTTGCATTAGTCTTTTAACTGATACATGTACTGCATTTAATTTTAAAATCCTACACTTTTCTAGCAAGGTGCTATGAAACCTCTCTATATCAGAATTTCCGGTATGCGAATTTGGTTTAGTAAAATGAATATTAATGTTTTCATTTTGTAGAATTTCTTTTATGTGAATTGAGTTAAATTCATTGTCTGCAACTATCTTCTTTGGTTTTCCTGCTTTAGCAAAATGACTCTCTAGTTCCTCTACTATTGTTAAATGATTTCTATCTGATAGATAATAGGCAAATCCAAATTTGGAAAATTTGTCTATTATAGTCAAAAAACTGCATTTAAGAATTACAAATGTGTCTATATGTATAATTTCATTTAAATCTGAAGGTGTTTCTGTAAAGTTAAGCTTTGGTTTTATAGGTTTTCTATCGTATTTAACCTGCTGACAAACTTCACATTGATTAATTATGATTTGTATCAATTCAAGTAGTTTCGGGTAGTAAATTTTATTTTTGATACCATTAAATGTCTCTTGTATTCCTGAGTGCATACTTTCCTTAACATGATAAAGTGAAATTTGTTTCACTGCCTCTGTTTCTGTTTTAATGTCTTGTGCTCTGTATGAACACTTTATAAATTTTATTTGATTATCATTAGAAAATAGTTCTCTCAACTTTTCTTGCACTACATTATATTTACTATCAGGTAGTTCTGAATATATACCTGTCAATCCTTTCTTAATAAATCTTCTAAAAATATCGTTTAAATGTTCAAAATCGTATTCGGCAATGTATATTATTCTCTTACCATGAATTATTTCTATTTCTTGGACTTTATTATTCGTCAAAATTATACTTGTTTACGATTTCTTCCTTAATCGGAATATGATCTAACAATTCTTCTTCTGCGGAGTGTACTGTAGCCATAGTTGTTTCATTTTCATAATCTTCTAAATTAAATAATAAACCTATTTCTGAAACATCGTCTTCATGTATTTTTGAAAAGTTATTGTACATACTATTCCCTTCTTCTTCAGACTTAACGTCCCCGTTAATTTCTATTCTGCTGAGAAAATCAGCCACTTTGTTATCTTTGCCTTTTAAGTATTCAATTTCGAAATTATATTCGCCTAACTTTAAAAGCCATCTTTGATGCCTTGTTGACATATCTTTACCCTTGTATTTTGCATGTAAATATTTTATTGGTTGATGATCCGTATAAATGATAAATTTATTGCCGTAGAGATACGGTCGAAAATAACTGACTGACCACATTATAGCCAAAAATTCTTTGTCTGTTGCAGAATAACTAATTTCATGTTTATTAAGTGTTCTCGAAGCGAAACAAACCGGATGTCCCTCTTGAGACAAAACTGCCCCTAACGCATATTTGGATGCATCGGTTGTTAATTGAAACTGTTTTTTAAAATCTGGGAATCTTAAAATAGGATGAGAACTTATAAGACTTTTAAGTTTCTCAAAAGCCATTATATAATTTGGATCAGTTGTTTTAAGTTTAGTATCTTTTTTAAGAAATTTGGTCATAGGCTGCGCAATTTTTGCATAGTCTTTAATGAATTTTCTATAAAATCCACTGAGACCTAAGAAACTTTTAATTTGTTTTTGTGTTTGAGGTAATTCTAAATTTTCAATTACTTTAATCTTATCAGGGTTTGGTTTGAAACCGTCTTCTGTAAGAACATGACCCAAAAACTGAGTTTCTTTTTTCATAAAACTACATTTATCGATCTGAATTTTTAATTCTGTACTTTCCAGTACTTTAAATATAGCTGTAATTGCTTGTTTATGCTCTTCGAGTGAAGTGCTGAAAATAAGTATATCATCGAGATATACTACACAAGATACATTTATGAAATCTCTTAGAATTTCATTCATTAGCCTTTGGAATGTCGCTGGGGCATTCTTTAGGCCGAATGGCATTCTTACAAATTCATATAATCCTCTGGGTGTTACAAAGGCTGTTTTTTCGATGTCCTCTTCTTTAACTAAAATTTGATAATAGCCTTTCGCTAAATCTAACGTTGTGAAATAATTTGACCTTCCCATCTTGTCTAATATGGCGTCCATATTAGGAAGTGGTTGTTTGTCGTCTATAGTAATTTCATTTAATTTCCTATAGTCTATAACTATACGAAACTTTTGAATTCCTGAATTATCATTCTTTTTCGGAACGACAATTAGAGGGCTAGAATATTTCGATTTGCTTTTTCTAATAATTCCCTGTTCTTCCATTTCTGCTATCTGTCGCCTTACTTCTTCTTCATGTTTAGGAGGATATCTATATAACTTCGCGTTGACCTGAGAATCGGTAGTTGTCCTTATCTCATGTTTTATTACTGAAGTGCTAGTTAGCTTATCTCCTTCTCTAAAAAATAAGTTTTTAAATCTTTGTATTATTTTGGTTATAGCTACATACTCTTCTTTATTTAAATAGTCAAGTTTAAGTCGATTAATTATGTCACTGTCATTTATTGTTTCTAATGTATATATTTCGTCATATGTGTATGGTTTCCCTAATAATTGTATAGTTTGTTCATTGAGACATATAGTTCCTGATTCTAAGTCAATAAGGGTGTTTAGTTTGTTAAGTATGTCAATACCAATTATAAATTGATAGCGTCTGTTGGGTAAGTTTTTAACTTTCCATCTGACACAAGCTCCTTTAGGGTACTTAAGCTCATCAGGTGCTGGTGTATGTACTTCGTATTCAATAGAATCCCTACCATTTATTGTGGTAAAATGTATTGGTTTTATTTTAACTGTCTTAAAGTCTTTAATTTTTTCGTCAATAATGCTTAGGGTAGACCCTGTATCTATTAAAGCTAAATATTTCTTCTTATTTATAGTAATTTCTATAGTTGGTAGTTCTTCCGAGGCTAGTTGATAAAAAACTCTGTATTATTAACCTCATCGTTATTTTCAAGATTATTTGTTTCTATATTTCCTATAGACATTGGTGTTTCATTCTTTTGAGCATTCTGATTTTGTGGGCGATATTGACCCGAATTTCCATTATTATTTGCATTATAATTTCCCGAATTTCTGGGGTTTGAATTATAATAATTACTTGCATTTCTATAGTTTTGACCATTAAAATAACCTGAGTCTCTTTTATTAAAATAATTTGAGTTACCTGAATTTCTATTATTAAAATTAGTAAAGTTACCTGAATTTCTATTATTGAAATTATTTGTGTTACCTGAATTTCTATTATTGAAATTATTTGAGTTATTTGAATTTTTATAATTTAAATTATTGAAATTACCTGAATTTCTATTATTGAAATTATTATTTTGTGAGCGATTTGCTATTTTATGAGTACTATTTTTTCTAAATTCTTCCCTAATGCAACTATCTTCATATCTCCTTCTAATCATTATTTCGAATATTCTATCTAATTCTTTTTCCTCATAAATTTTATCTAGTAGTACCCCTTGGCACATATTTTTTATTGTATTTACTAGCATTGTACTAACCATGTCTAAATTGATGGCGCTATCGCCTTTATAATATTCTTTCAACTCATCACTTTTATATTTTATTTTTTGTGTTTGTGATAATAGTTCACTTACAGTGTTACATTTTATGTTGTTTATTGATGTGTATATCTCGTTCGGTTCCACGTCTGGTCGATAGTGCAGCTTTAGTTGCCTCTTTATCTCTTCCCAGTTTTCAGGATCCGGTATGTTAATCAGAATCTCCTTGGCTCGTCCCTGGATCTTCTCATTGTATATGGTTCTCACCATGAATTTTTTTAAGGCTTCATATTGCACTTCTCCAATGTAGTACTCAATTGTTTTTATAAATCCATTTATGGTTATATCACCAGTCCCGGTGAATGTATTCATGTGCTTAACTTCTCTGAATACCCGTTCTCTATCTAGACGGGCTGCCTCCCTGGTCTGCAGGTTTTGGAAAGCTGCATTCAATTGTTCCAACTGCTGCTCCCTTACTCGTAATTGTTCCTGGAGTTGTTCCATTTCCGCTTCTTTAAGATTTCTGTTTACGTCAAATTGTTTATTTTTTGTTTGACTCCTTGTCAACATTAAGTGTAGTTATTAATTGATGTACACTTTTCGCGTTTATCAATGTTAAGTTAGCAGCCTCAATTTAATCTTACACGATTTTATAATAATTGAGTTCACTGCTTCACTTTTTTTTTAATTTCCCCTACACAATTCAATCTTTTCGATTAGTGTCACTTGTTGCAAGATTCGTATCACTGGATAATATTTATTATTATTATTATCCTACCGACTGCGCCATTTATTTATTTTCGTGATCCGAAAGGTTTTTTAAAAAAATAAAATATCAAAACAAAAATTCAATTTATTAAGCGTAAACTGTTTTTATTATTAAACACGTCTTAACATTGCAACGGATACAAAACAACTCAACTTAATAACTATAGAGATCTTCCAAAAGACTCTGTCTATGAATATGTTGCATTTAAATCAGATTCATGTTACATTCTGCTCCGTGAAGGAATGTGCATACTATAGCATTTTGTATGGGAACATACAATTGCTTAGAGAATATTCCCATGCAAAGATTGAAAAGTATCTGCTAACCGGATATCTAGTAATGATGGGGAGGAATGTGTCGTATACATAACTCGCGCCGAGGCTAGGTTATGGGTCAATTTGGAGATGACAGGAGGAGTAATTTCTCTATAAGCGACCCCGATCCTTTGGTGGAACTTCAGTGTTCCCTTTTTGTTTTGCCAGGGTTACAACACTGGGTTAAACCTATAAACCAAACCTAAAAAGAAGTAAATAAGTACATTTAGATACAAATAAATTGAGTAAATTATGCCCTTCTAATGTTTATAATGTTTAGGCTTCGTCGGTCATTTTGTTTATTTTTATGTTGGTCAGGCAATTACAGCTGATCATATCCAAGGTGGGGAAACTTAAAAAAAAGAAATAAAAAGAAAAGAATAATAAAACAAACAAACTTCCAAGAAACTAAATATGTATTTATTTAAACAAATATAAAATTGATATTGGAGCTGGCACCAGGGTTTCAACTGTGTTCTTCAGCACAAAATGATCTCTTTTTATTATGAAGAGCATCATTTTGTTAAAATATCATGCGCCTTGGATCACATCGAAGTTTGACGATCATCTTAATTTGTAGAGCTTGCAGCTGGAACCCAAACACACTAGACAGAGTACACCTCTCTAAAGAAAATAAATTATGTACACTCCTGAATAGTTGGCTTATATGGCTTATAATTGTTTAGTTATATTAGAACTATTTTATTTTAAGGAAAGAAAAATAAAAATTGATATTTTGCATAATACCTACAAATTGAATACTTAGCGTAACAAATTGTTTTCTAGTTTTTTTTTTGATAAATGTCAAAAACTCTAAGCTTTAAACACAATTTTCGTTCAATTTTTCGCAGTTGAATTCATTCTGACAAAGGTACGATATCCAAGAAAATATAATTTATTTATGTTCCTCATTATTTTTTGAATGCATTGTTTAGCTTAAAGATAAATCCTATGGCTAGTTCCTAATTACTCCTTTTGCACTGCCAACATTCTGATTTTTTGATCGACTGACTTTTAGTCTTCAGTAATGATCGGATAAATAAATATTCAAGGCTTGATTCCCGGCTTAGCAAGAATATGAAGTACAATAAATGCAGATGCCGGCCATATCGAAATTGGATTGTCCCTTCATTCAGTTTCCATTGTATTGGAAATAAGATTGGGAAAAGTTTATACGAACCTGAGACCTACACTAAGGTAAAGATAAAGGTTAGACCGCACACAACTGCAGCGGAACTACACTTCACGACGCGGCAAAACATTATTTGTATGAAACTGTATCATTGTATATAAATATCTATAGTACTATCAAAAAACCAAAACGACGGTGGCGGTGCCCCTGGCCTGGGAGGTCATTTGCTCTGTAGATAATGTAAAGCTAAAAACACATTGAAAATCTTATTAAATCTCTCTAGCGATAATCACTCCACCTATAGACCTAGACTATCGTCCCGAAATTCGACTCATTAATAGTACTAAAGGTTTTATATACAATGACTGTATGAGCTATATCCCACTAAGCGGCAACTGAACTTCATTAAATTTCATACAAATTATTTTTAATCGCAGTTCCGCTGCAGTGCAGTTCCGCCTAGTTCGGTCTAACCTTAACCCGCATTTATTGGTTCAATAAATAATTGCTTCTTCATCCGTTATAGATAAAACTATAAATAAATCCCGACAACATCTATATAAATTAAAACTGTATGCTAAAGAATCCACATTCCCAGTTGTTGGTCTCGCTCTTAGTTTTGTATTTTAACGTCCATTCTAGTTCTCAGACGTGTCTAAGCAAGATATATAAAAGTGCTTAAAAGCTAAATAATTACATTTGTTAATAAAGACAGTAATTTTGTAAAAAATAAATATACCACACTTTCTTTTAAATAAAATCGTTCTAATTAATAATAACTATTCGGGAGTGTACATTATTTTGCTTAGTTGTACTGTCTAGTAAGTGTGTTCGGGGTTCCAGCGCAGGTGTGCCAGGAAAGTTTTCTTTGTTGACTTCACACAAATCCCGGATTCATTAATATTAATTGTATTATTACTATATTAAAATACAGGCTATTTTCAATATGCTGATAAAAATCACACATTCGCCTCCACAAGAATGAACAACTATCAAATTTACTAGCTGCAAGCTCTGCAAATTAAGATGATCGTTCGGTGATCCAAGGAAGGCGTATGATATACCTACATATTTACAAAATGCGGGTCTTCATAATAAAAAAGAGTTCATTTTAATGAAGAACACAGTTGAATCTTTGGTGCCAGCTCCAACATCAATTTAAAATTTGTTAAAATAAAATACATATTTACTTAAACACAATTTATTTTGCATTGAATTTAATTTTTTTCTTGAACAAAAAAAAACGTCAGCTATCGGCTGTTCAAGATAAGGTGTGTTCGTGGTTTGTTCCCCTAAAATTTCCCTACAGCCAGTGACATCTATTAGTCGTTTTCAAAACTGTTTCTTATGAATGTATTGGTGTTTAACTTTTGTACAAAAGTAAAAGTTATGAGAGCTCTAAAGGATTAACTAGATAGACCTACTTTTTTACAAAAGTACAAAAGTGAGAAATTACACACATACTCTAGTGTCATCTGCTTGCAAAAAATTGAACGAAAATTGTGTTTAATGCTTAGAGTTTTTGACATTTATCAAAAAAAAAAAAAAACTAGAAAACAATTTGGCATTCGATTTTTATTATACAAAATAATATCTATTTTGTTTGTTGTCTTTCTTTAAAATAAAATCGTCCTAATCTTTCTGAACAATTATAAGCCAACTTTTCAGGAGCGTGCTTTATTTTGTTTAGTTGTATTTTGTCTAGAGTGTTTGGGGTTCCAGCGTAGACGTACGAGGAAAGTATTTTGTTGACCTCACATAAATCTCAGAATACTAATCATATTATTATTACATATATTACAATACATGCTTTTTCCAATATGCTGATAAAATCACACATTCACATCCACAAGAATGAACAACAATCACGCATTTACCATCTAAAAGCTCTGCAAGTAAGATGATCATCGAACGTGTGATGTGATCCAAGACGCATGATATATTTACAAAATGATGCTATTCATAATAAAAAAGAGTTTGCTGAAGAACACAGTTGAATCCCTGGTGCCAGCTGCCAGCACCATCATCAATTTAAAATTTGTTTAAATAAAATTCATATTTATTTATACACACTTTTTTTGCATTGAATTTAATTTTTTTCTTGGACAAAAAAAAAAAAACGTCAGCTATTTTTTGCATTGAATTTAATTTTTTTCTTGGACAAAAAAAAAAAACGTCAGCTATCAGCTGTGAAGATAAGGGTTGTTCGTAGTTTGTTCCTCTTAAATTTCCCTACAGCCAGTGACATCTATTAGTCGTTTTCAAAACTGTTTCTAATGATTGTATTGGTGTTTTACTTTTGCACAAAAGTAAAAGTTAAAGGCCTAACTACATAGATCTACTTTTGTACAAAAGTACAAAAGTGAGAAGTTACACACATACTCTAGCGTCATCTGCTTGCGAAAAATTGAACGAAAATTGTGTTTACTGCTGAGAGTTTTTGACATATATAAAAGAAAAAAAACAAGAAAACAATTATTACGCTAGGTAATCGAATTTTATTATGCAAAATATCTATTTTAATTTGCCTTTCTTTAAAATAAAATCGTCCTAATCTATCTGAATAATTTCTTTTTCGGGAGTGTGCTACATTTTGTTTAGTTGTACCTTCTGTTACTGTCTAGAGTTTTCGGGGTTCCAGCGCAGATGTGCAGGGAAAGTACTTTGTTGACCTCACACAAATCCCAGAATCATTAATATTAATTATATTATTATTATATTAAAATACAGGCTATTTGCAATATGCTGATGAAAATCACACATTTGCCTCCACAAGAATGAACAACCATCACATTTACTATCTGCAAGCACTGCAAATTGAGATGATTGTCAAACATTCGATGTGATCCAAAGAAGGCGCATGATATAATTACAAAATGATGATCTTTATAATAAAAAAAAAAAGTTAATTTTGGTGAAGAACATAGTTGAATCTCTGGTGCAAGCTCCATTATCAATTAAATATTTGTATAAATAAATTCATACATTATATTTATTTATACACACTTTTTTTTTACAAAAAAAAAATTAACTTTTTTACAAAAAAAAAAACTTTTTTACAAAAAAAAAACTAACTTTTTAACAAAAAAAACTTTTACTTTTCTACAAAATAAAAAACATTTGTTTGCATAAAAAACCATTTTCATGTAAGAAATAAATCTTTTCTTACTTGCGTAAACATTAAAAAGTGATGAAAAATTATTCAATTATGATTTATCTGTTTTACTATTAATTATATTTCTTTACACGCATCCCTGACTGGCTTACGCTACTGGGATAATAAGCTAAAATCGGAAAAACGGTTACTGCGCCTAAACGAAAAATCCGAAAAATACAGGTGATGTGTCGGAAGGTAGGCCTTGAATAGGCCTAATATATTTAAGTTTGCCACTTTTCTAGAAGTAAAATAGTAAATTAAAATCAAAAAATAGCCTCCTGCTCCTAAACGAAAAATCATATCATGCGATACATCGATTGAAAGGTGGCACTCCCTAGCTTACGAATATGCATTTTTAAAGTCGCCGCAAATCAAGTTTGAAGGTTCCAACTTTGGTAGGTCTACGACGTTTAGTTTAGCCAGAAATGGCATTTAAAGATAAAAGTCGGTTTTTAATATCATGCGATACATCGATTGAAAGGTGGCAGTCCCTAGATTACGAATGTACTATATGTACCCCAAGAATGCAGTCCAAGTAGAATTTTGGTATATAACCAAAAAGAAAGAAAACGACCTCGTGCTTTGATAATTCAATATGATATGTTTATTCCACTGTCTCAATTCAAATGACATTTTAAAGAAGTTAAGTTATTATTTACACTAGATACCAATATGTGTGGTTTGTGTCTAGAATATCTAACAGCCTTCCCCCAATTAAGGTTTGTGTTGGTAGGGAACCACTTGACGACGTATCCTGCTAGACTTCCTCTGTTCAAACTGTTGCTTGGGATGTCCGTCTCCATGTTCATTAGTTGTTGCAAGATTGGGTAGATGATCAGTCACCACTGACGGAGAAGTTGGTATTGCTTCTGGTGTCGACTGCTGTGAAACAGCTGCCGCATTACTTGGTTGCTGTGTTAACTGTCCATCAATTTTTAAAACTATGGAATCTTCCTTCTCGTCCGACTTAACATGCTCCTTTATGGGTTGAGGATCTGTGGGAAAAGAATTCGTAATATAATCAAGAGTATCACCTTCAACGTCCGTCGATCTCATTTGGTCAATATGCATTCGGAATGGAGTTCCATCTACATCTACTATGTAATGTAAATGACCGACCTTATCCGTTACTCTGCCAAACTTCCAATTGCACTCCTTATTCTAGTAATAACAGACCTGAACTGAGTCCCCGATTTCAAAGTGCCGTTTACAATCTTCGATTTCTCTCGTCTGGTCTGGGCTGGTATATCGCAACAAGTCCATCCTGGTCCGAAGATTGAATTTCTGCATCATCTCCGCTAGACTTTTTCCTGTAGCTGAGCTTTCTGTCTTACGATATTGCATAAGTAGTCGTTGTAATTTTGTATGTAGATCACCAGGATCATTCATTGCCGATCGTAATCCCTTTTTCAGGATCTGAACAAACCTCTCGGCTTGTCCGTTCGTTGCTGGATGCGCTGGTGAAGTGAACTTATGACAAATGCTGTTGGACTTTATAAATTCTTGAAATTCTTTCGACCTGAAATTTGTTCCATTATCGGACACAATAGTCTGAGGAATCCCGAATCTGGCAAATATTTCTCTCATCGCTCGAATGGTGTAAAACTTGTGATCCGATTCATGGGGAAAACTTCCAACCACTTCGTTTTTGCGCCCACCAAAATAAAGAAATATCGTTCCATGAATGGTCTCGCGAAATCGATATGTAATCGTTGCCAAGGTTTGGCTGGAATTTCCCACGGGTGTGATGGCATCCTTGCTGGTTCATTCAGAACTTTGGCGCAGTCCCGGCAGCTTTTCACTAAATCCTCGATGTCGCGGTCAATTCCAGTCCAATAGCAGTAGCTTCTAGCCAAAGATTTCATTTTTACGATACCGATGTGCGCTGCATGCAACTCATTTAGAACCCGTGTTCGCATTGTATGGGGAATTATAATTCGTAGTCCACGGTAAATACAGCCTTCTGTTATGGGCTCCTTCGACCGCGCGCCGAGGCTAGGTTATGGGTCAATTTGGAGATGACAGGAGGAGCAATTTCTCTATAAGCGACCCCGATCCTTTGGTGGAACTTCAGTGTTCCCTTTTTGTTTTGCCAGGGTTACAACACTGGGTTAAACCTATAAACCAAACCTAAAAAGAAGTAAATAAGTACATTTAGATACAAATAAATTGAGTAAATTATGCCCTTCTAATGTTTATAATGTTTAGGCTTCGTCGGTCATTTTGTTTGTTTTTATGTTGGTCAGGCAATTACAGCTGATCATATCCAAGGTGGGGAAACTTAAAAAAAAGAAATAAAAAGAAAAGAATAATAAAACAAACAAACTTCCAAGAAACTAAATATGTATTTATTTAAACAAATATAAAATTGATATTGGAGCTGGCACCAGGGTTTCAACTGTGTTCTTCAGCACAAAATGATCTCTTTTTATTATGAAGAGCATCATTTTGTTAAAATATCATGCGCCTTGGATCACATCGAAGTTTGACGATCATCTTAATTTGTAGAGCTTGCAGCTGGAACCCAAACACACTAGACAGAGTACACCTCTCTAAAGAAAATAAATTATGTACACTCCTGAATAGTTGGCTTATATGGCTTATAATTGTTTAGTTATATTAGAACTATTTTATTTTAAGGAAAGAAAAATAAAAATTGATATTTTGCATAATACCTACAAATTGAATACTTAGCGTAACAAATTGTTTTCTAGTTTTTTTTTTTGATAAATGTCAAAAACTCTAAGCTTTAAACACAATTTTCGTTCAATTTTTCGCAGTTGAATTCATTCTGACAAAGGTACGATATCCAAGAAAATATAATTTATTTATGTTCTTCATTATTTTTTGAATGCATTGTTTAGCTTAAAGATAAATCCTATGGCTAGTTCCTAATTACTCCTTTTGCACTGCCAACATTCTGATTTTTTGATCGACTGACTTTTAGTCTTCAGTAATGATCGGATAAATAAATATTCAAGGCTTGATTCCCGGCTTAGCAAGAATATGAAGTACAATAAATGCAGATGCCGGCCATATCGAAATCGGATTGTCCCTTCATTCAGTTTCCATTGTATTGGAAATAAGATTGGGAAAAGTTTATACGAACCTGAGACCTACACTAAGGTAAAGATAAAGGTTAGACCGCACACAACTGCAGCGGAACTACACTTCACGACGCGGCAAAACATTATTTGTATGAAACTGTATCATTGTATATAAATATTTATAGTACTATCAAAAAACCAAAACGACGGTGGCGGTGCCCCTGGCCTGGGAGGTCATTTGCTCTGTAGATAATGTAAAGCTAAAAACACATTGAAAATCTTATTAAATCTCTCTAGCGATAATCACTCCACCTATAGACCTAGACTATCGT
The DNA here is from genome assembly GCA_949320155.1 of Melangyna quadrimaculata. Classification (NCBI taxonomy): domain Eukaryota; kingdom Metazoa; phylum Arthropoda; class Insecta; order Diptera; family Syrphidae; genus Melangyna; species Melangyna quadrimaculata. The sequence goes on along the minus strand of OX439483.1, from coordinate 228,313,940 downwards.
CCCGAAATTCGACTCATTAATAGTACTAAAGGTTTTATATACAATGACTGTATGAGCTATATCCCACTAAGCGGCAACTGAACTTCATTAAATTTCATACAAATTATTTTTAATCGCAGTTCCGCTGCAGTGCAGTTCCGCCTAGTTCGGTCTAACCTTAACCCGCATTTATTGGTTCAATAAATAATTGCTTCTTCATCCGTTATAGATAAAACTATAAATAAATCCCGACAACATCTATATAAATTAAAACTGTGTGCTAAAGAATCCACATTCCCAGTTGTTGGTCTCGCTCTTAGTTTTGTATTTTAACGTCCATTCTAGTTCTCAGACGTGTCTAAGCAAGATATATAAAAGTGCTTAAAAGCTAAATAATTACATTTGTTAATAAAGACAGTAATTTTGTAAAAAATAAATATACCACACTTTCTTTTAAATAAAATCGTTCTAATTAATAATAACTATTCGGGAGTGTACATTATTTTGCTTAGTTGTACTGTCTAGTAAGTGTGTTCGGGGTTCCAGCGCAGGTGTGCCAGGAAAGTTTTCTTTGTTGACTTCACACAAATCCCGGATTCATTAATATTAATTGTATTATTACTATATTAAAATACAGGCTATTTTCAATATGCTGATAAAAATCACACATTCGCCTCCACAAGAATGAACAACTATCAAATTTACTAGCTGCAAGCTCTGCAAATTAAGATGATCGTTCGGTGATCCAAGGAAGGCGTATGATATACCTACATATTTACAAAATGCGGGTCTTCATAATAAAAAAGAGTTCATTTTAATGAAGAACACAGTTGAATCTTTGGTGCCAGCTCCAACATCAATTTAAAATTTGTTAAAATAAAATACATATTTATTTAAACACAATTTATTTTGCATTGAATTTAATTTTTTTCTTGAACAAAAAAAACGTCAGCTATCGGCTGTTCAAGATAAGGTGTGTTCGTGGTTTGTTCCCCTAAAATTTCCCTACAGCCAGTGACATCTATTAGTCGTTTTCAAAACTGTTTCTTATGAATGTATTGGTGTTTTACTTTTGTACAAAAGTAAAAGTTATGAGAGCTCTAAAGGATTAACTAGATAGACCTACTTTTTTACAAAAGTACAAAAGTGAGAAATTACACACATACTCTAGTGTCATCTGCTTGCAAAAAATTGAACGAAAATTGTGTTTAATGCTTAGAGTTTTTGACATTTATCAAAAAAAAAAAAAAACTAGAAAACAATTTGGCATTCGATTTTTATTATACAAAATAATATCTATTTTGTTTGTTGTCTTTCTTTAAAATAAAATCTTTCTGAACAATTATAAGCCAACTTTTCAGGAGCGTGCTTTATTTTGTTTAGTTGTATTTTGTCTAGAGTGTTTGGGGTTCCAGCGTAGACGTACGAGGAAAGTATTTTGTTGACCTCACATAAATCTCAGAATACTAATCATATTATTATTACATATATTACAATACATGCTTTTTCCAATATGCTGATAAAATCACACATTCACATCCACAAGAATGAACAACAATCACGCATTTACCATCTAAAAGCTCTGCAAGTAAGATGATCATCGAACGTGTGATGTGATCCAAGACGCATGATATATTTACAAAATGATGCTATTCATAATAAAAAAGAGTTTGCTGAAGAACACAGTTGAATCCCTGGTGCCAGCTGCCAGCACCATCATCAATTTAAAATTTGTTTAAATAAAATTCATATTTATTTATACACACTTTTTTTGCATTGAATTTAATTTTTTTCTTGGACAAAAAAAAAAAAACGTCAGCTATCAGCTGTGAAGATAAGGGTTGTTCGTAGTTTGTTCCTCTAAAATTTCCCTACAGCCAGTGACATCTATTAGTCGTTTTCAAAACTGTTTCTTATGATTGTATTGGTGTTTTACTTTTGCACAAAAGTAAAAGTTAAAGGCCTAACTACATAGATCTACTTTTGTACAAAAGTACAAAAGTGAGAAGTTACACACATACTTTAGCGTCATCTGCTTGCGAAAAATTGAACGAAAATTGTGTTTACTGCTGAGAGTTTTTGACATTTATAAAAGAAAAAAAACAAGAAAACAATTATTACGCTAGGTAATCGAATTTTATTATGCAAAATATCTATTTTAATTTGCCTTTCTTTAAAATAAAATCGTCCTAATCTATCTGAATAATTTCTTTTTCGGGAGTGTGCTACATTTTGTTTAGTTGTACCTTCTGTTACTGTCTAGAGTTTTCGGGGTTCCAGCGCAGATGTGCAGGGAAAGTACTTTGTTGACCTCACACAAATCCCAGAATCATTAATATTAATTATATTATTATTATATTAAAATACAGGCTATTTGCAATATGCTGATGAAAATCACACATTTGCCTCCACAAGAATGAACAACCATCACATTTACTATCTGCAAGCACTGCAAATTGAGGTGATTGTCAAACATTCGATGTGATCCAAAGAAGGCGCATGATATAATTACAAAATGATGATCTTTATAATAAAAAAAAAAAGTTAATTTTGGTGAAGAACATAGTTGAATCTCTGGTGCAAGCTCCATTATCAATTAAATATTTGTATAAATAAATTCATACATTATATTTATTTATACACACTTTTTTATGCATTGTATTGAATTTTTTTCCTAAACAAAAAAAGTCGTCAGCTATCAGCTGTTAAGATAAAGTGTGTACGTGGTTTGTTCCCCTAAAATTTCCCTACAAGCAGTGACATCTATTTGTCGTTTTCAAAAGTGTTTCTTATGAATGTATTGGTGTTTTACTTTTGTACAAAAGTAAAAGTTAAGAGAGCTCTAACTTTTACTTTTGTAAAATTTGAGATACGAGATAGGATTGATTAGCATGTTGGAAAAAGACAAAACATTTTTTCACTTTTGTACAATGCAGCAGGTAATTTTTGTTAAAGGTTTGCTAGCACTAACTAACTTTTTTTTTTTTTTAATATTTTTTTTACAAAAAAAAAATTAACTTTTTTACAAAAAAAAAACTTTTTTACAAAAAAAAAACTAACTTTCTAACAAAAAAAACTTTTACTTTTCTACAAAATAAAAAACATTTGTTTGCATAAAAAACCATTTTCATGTAAGAAATAAATCTTTTCTTACTTGCGTAAACATTAAAAAGTGATGAAAAATTATTCAATTATGGTTTATCTGTTTTACTATTGATTATATTTCTTTACACGCATCCCTGACTGGCTAACGCTACTGGGATAATAAGCTAAAATCGGAAAAACGGTTACTGCGCCTAAACGAAAAATCCGAAAAATACAGGTGATGTGTCGGAAGGTAGGCCTTGAATAGGCCTAATATATATAAGTTTGCCACTTTTCTAGAAGTAAAATAGTAAATTAAAATCAAAAAATAGCCTCCTGCTCCTAAACGAAAAATCATATCATGCGATACATCGATTGAAAGGTGGCACTCCCTAGCTTACGAATATGCATTTTTAAAGTCGCCGCAAATCAAGTTTGAAGGTTCCAACTTTGGTAGGTCTACGACGTTTAGTTTAGCCAGAAATGGCATTTAAAGATAAAAGTCGGTTTTTAATGTCATGCGATACATCGATTGAAAGGTGGCAGTCCCTAGATTACGAATGTACTATATGTACCCCAAGAATGCAGTCCAAGTAGAATTTTGGTATATAACCAAAAAGAAAGAAAACGACCTCGTGCTTTGATAATTCAATATGATATGTTTATTCCACTGTCTCAATTCAAATGACATTTTAAAGAAGTTAAGTTATTATTTACACTAGATACCAATATGTGTGGTTTGTGTCTAGAATATCTAACAGTCTTCCCCCAATTAAGGTTTGTGTTGGTAGGGAACCACTTGACGACGTATCCTGCTAGACTTCCTCTGTTCAAACTGTTGCTTGGGATGTCCGTCTCCATGTTGATTAGTTGTTGCAAGATTGGGTAGATGATCAGTCACCACTGACGGAGAAGTTGGTATTGCTTCTGGTGTCGACTGCTGTGAAACAGCTGCCGCATTACTTGGTTGCTGTGTTAACTGTCCATCAATTTTTAAAACTAAGGAATCTTCCTTCTCGTCCGACTTAACATGCTCCTTTATGGGTTGAGGATCTGTGGGAAAAGAATTCGTAATATAATCAAGAGTATCACCTTCAACGTCCGTCGATCTCATTTGGTCAATATGCATTCGGAATGGAGTTCCATCTACATCTACTATGTAATGTAAATGACCGACCTTATCCGTTACTCTGCCAAACTTCCAATTGCACTCCTTATTCTAGTAATAACAGACCTGAACTGAGTCCCCGATTTCAAAGTGCCGTTTACAATCTTCGATTTCTCTCGTCTGGTCTGGGCTGGTATATCGCAACAAGTCCATCCTGGTCCGAAGATTGAATTTCTGCATCATCTCCGCTAGACTTTTTCCTGTAGCTGAGCTTTCTGTCTTATCAGCAGGATCATTCATTGCCGATCGTAATCCCTTTTTCAGGATCTGAACAAACCTCTCGGCTTGTCCGTTCGTTGCTGGATGCGCTGGTGAAGTGAACTTATGACAAATGCTGTTGGACTTTATAAATTCTTGAAATTCTTTCGACCTGAAATTTGTTCCATTATCGGACACAATAGTCTGAGGAATCCCGAATCTGGCAAATATTTCTCTCATCGCTCGAATGGTGTAAAACTTGTGATCCGATTCATGGGGAAAACTTCCAACCACTTCGTTTTTGCGCCCACCAAAATAAAGAAATATCGTTCCATGAATGGTCTCGCGAAATCGATATGTAATCGTTGCCAAGGTTTGGCTGGAATTTCCCACGGGTGTGATGGCATCCTTGCTGGTTCATTCAGAACTTTGGCGCAGTCCCGGCAGCTTTTCACTAAATCCTCGATGTCGCGGTCAATTCCAGTCCAATAGCAGTAGCTTCTAGCCAAAGATTTCATTTTTACGATACCGATGTGCGCTGCATGCAACTCATTTAGAACCCGTGTTCGCATTGTATGGGGAATTATAATTCGTAGTCCACGGTAAATACAGCCTTCTGTTATGGGCTCCTTCGACCGCGCGCCGAGGCTAGGTTATGGGTCAATTTGGAGATGACAGGAGGAGCAATTTCTCTATAAGCGACCCCGATCCTTTGGTGGAACTTCAGTGTTCCCTTTTTGTTTTGCCAGGGTTACAACACTGGGTTAAACCTATAAACCAAACCTAAAAAGAAGTAAATAAGTACATTTAGATACAAATAAATTGAGTAAATTATGCCCTTCTAATGTTTAGGCTTCGTCGGTCATTTTGTTTGTTTTTATGTTGGTCAGGCAATTACAGCTGATCATATCCAAGGTGGGGAAACTTAAAAAAAAGAAATAAAAAGAAAAGAATAATCAAACAAACAAACTTCCAAGAAACTGGAAGTACATTCTGGAAGTATAGACGGAATGGAATGGGGGTCAGCTGGGTTTGAATTTGTGAACGTCAATAGTGACAGGTAGGACTGGGGTGAGATTGACAGTGGTGTCTGAAGCCTTAAAATCAGCATATGGTATATGAGGGTGAGATATTAAGGTAAAATAAAAGGAACGGCGGTGATAGTTACCTGAATACTTACCAGAGTCGTTCTGTGTCGATTTGGCCGAGCATGGATTCCTTGCGTATCCCTACTCCAGATGTCGCCTCGTGTAAATTCGCACTGAACCGGGTCGTTGACTGGAAATGTTATTTCCAAAATTAATTCGGAGTGCAGAGCGAGACGAGGATGACGTCATGACTCAGGAGGGGGATTGGAAATAAGTGTTCGGCACAACACAGACACAGAATAACGGAGGGAAATTTAAAGTAAAGGAACAGACCTATGAAATCATACGATTATACCGTACTAAAACTAACTGGAAAATAAGTGGAATGTTCAAGTCTATGATTTTGGCTATCTCCTTCTCCGTCTCCATCTCTGTCAGAAGGAATTCCCACATAAGTTTGTTGTCAGCCGGAGTGGAAACATCCACAGTAGTGAGCCAATATACGAATTGAAAAAAAAACTTTAAACTTCAGTCGATATTATTTAAAAGTGTAAGTAAGTTCATTATCTAAATCTAAATAAAAAAAAAAAAAAAACAACATAAAGAATTGCAAAACGGTCTTGGTATAATACCTAAATACTTTTTTTAGTGTGGTTGTGGGGATTCCTACCCAAAAATTAAATTTCTATCATCGCAATACCGGTGCTGGCGCGCAAACAAAATTTGTTTAATTAGTAACCTAATACAAAAGGGTGAGTTTGAGAGTCGGAAAAATTATAAGTATGGTTGTAAACTCAAGTCTAATTTTTTTTGTCAGAATTAAATTGGCGGTCATAGGCAGCAGGAAGCCTGGGCCGCCCAACCTTTTTATTGCTGATCCGTACATTGCGGAAGAATACTTCCTATTAGAACCTTCTTGTGCCTGGTTTGCTTACGGCCCAGTGGGGGCTCCGAACCATCATCTGGCCACCAAATAACTAGGACAACCTGGACTGAGGTCACGTGAGTCAAGAAAAGAAAAACAAAAAAAAACATCAAGTGAAAATTTAAAACTATTTAATGATAAAGGTGATCTCAAGCCTATTACCTTTAAAGATACCAACTTAAACTTACCTAAAATTACCTGCCTGTTACCTCAACGTTAAAACTTAAAAGTTACATTTATAATTTAAAAGTTATATAAAATTGCCTTCAACTAGTGGATAATTAAAAACTACTAAAGAATACTTACCACTATATAAAAGTCACAAATCAAAATTACTTACCACTATATAAAAGTAAAACTTAAAGTTAAAAGTTAAAATTTTTTAAAAGAATTACCTATAACTATTGAGAAATTACAACTACTTAAGAATAATAACAGCCATTTAAAAGTTAAAGCTTATAATATCTTATAACTACCTACATTTGTTAAATATTTTAAAATATAAAACACCCCAAATTACGTATAACTATTTTTGAGAAAATGCAAGTAAGAAATAACTTTAAAACTACTTACTTTTCTTATGAAAGAAATCAAGTTCAAAAACTGAGATTACCTAAATTGTTAAAAAGTTAGTTGAATGAAAAAAAAAAATTAACCTAAAGCTTACTACTGATTCTTAAAATTCGATTGCCTATAATTTTCTAAAGTTTCAAAAATAATGAATTTAGAGTCCTGAAATACTTACTATACTATGGACTATTAATAGCTAAATCTTAAAATTACGGTAACGTTGTTTTTTTTTTATAACCTAAAATTTTATAAGTTTGTTTTCAATTTGATTTGGCATAAAGTTTCCATGCTAAGTTTATCATTGTTTTGTTAATATTAAGTGAAATTGAGGCTATCAGATTCGTAACAGTTATTAATTCGGTAAAACGAGACATTTGTAAACCTCCCTTTTTTGTGTCTGTATTCCAGTATCGGGTAAAAAAATTCTTCGAGTGAGAAGAAATATTTATAGAAATACCTACACAGAGCTCTATTTAGGTAGAACATCTCGAATCTAAAAAAAGTGCGACCAAAGGCATTGTCATATCCAATTACATCAAAGACTCAAATAGGAAAGTAATCGTTTACCTTTACAATTTTGTTTTATAGTTTTTCTGAGTAGCCATCATTAATATGTATTGGAGATTACCAGGTTTATGAAAAATAATAAATTCATATTTCATACTATTTGTTCTGAATTAATCTTGTTGTTTTAGTAAAGTCTAGAATGGGCTTTTGATTATGAATTCCCAGGGGTGTGGAAGGATGGTTATTCGGTGAACTAACGCGATGACCTGAACGGTATAGAGCCGTACATTATTGGGGAATTTTTAAATAAGGCCAACGAACTTCCAGGTTGGGTGGGATTATGCCATATGCTGCATCGACATCAGCAGGACCCTAGTGTGGTGAAGTCCGTCCGCGGTCTTTCCATTTCGTGTTTGTGTTTAGGCCTGATAAGTGTTTTGTTGAGAGGTGAGGCCAAGTTTCGGGGGCAAGATCCCCCCCATTTCGGCGAGCTAACTGCCGAGCATCGCTAGCAGGCCGCGTCCCTTGGAACTTGGCATTCCATTCCGTTCCTTCTTGGTCCAATTCCTTTTATCCTTCCTATTCCTTTTCCCTACACCACCGTTACACCTGCTCCTTTCCTCGCATCCTCTTGCCTCGCAACAAATGGCGCCCAACGTCTAAGGCATTTGTCATAGATTTTTGTAGTTCTCGTTTCTGTTTTTTTCGTTGTAATAGTTCCTAACCAAACTCGCTATTAACTTTCAAGGATCGTAAGTCTGCTTCAAGAAGGTCTTGGACGAACTTAGAAGTATTGCGACGATTCCTTGAATGTTCATAGCGACTGCGGTTAATGCGTGTTTTCTGAACTTGCTGTAAGTTTTCAGTTTCCGTAAGTCTTCATCAAGAAGGTCATTTCTTTCACAATTTCATTATCTTATCCTTTTAGTCCAGTATAGGTTAGGTTCTTTCATGGGATCGTGTCCATGTTTGGCAGGTTGCCGAACATCGTTGCAACGATTTCCAAACTTGAGTTTTTGGAACTCATTTTTTTTTCTTTTTTGTATGTTTTCTCTTCAATACCATATCTTCAAAGAAAGTCCTAGAGACAGACTTGAATTGCGGGTTTTGAAGAAGAAAACTTTTGTCAAATGTATTTAATTTCTCTCCTATTTCACCATACCAAGGGATTCATTTTCATGTCCGTCTGAAGTCTTTTACTTTGAAGTATACTTGGTAAAGTTCACTCCGTATCGAAAAAAAAAATAATATCGTCACCGAAAAACCTCCTGAAGCACCCCGCATGCTTATAGAAAAAAAAACTTACTCAAGAAAGTTATATTTCCAGTTAAGAAGAAAAAAAAAGAAGTTTTGGTGTCATTTCGTTATTTATTTATTTATTTTGGTTTGAAAGAACTTATAGCTTACTTTTAGAGAAAATCTTTAAGAAGAAAAATTGAAGAAAGGTGAGTCTTAAATACTGTTACAAAAATATATTTACTTTTTTACAGTTTTTTTAAATTTCAATTTTTTTTTTGTTGGTTTTCCAACTCAACAGTTTTTGGTTTCATACATTTTCAAAATCCCTAATACAGTATAATAGTTGTTACATAGTTGAGAAAAAATTTATTTTAGTATTTTTTTTTCTCATTTCTTTTTCTTTCAAAAACTTAGGTTTTTGAGCGAAACATTTTTGAAAAAGAAAAGTTAAACATCTCTTTTTTTAAACAAGTTATAAAATTTCTGATATTTTTTCAATTTTTCATTGTTCTTTCTTTTTTGTTTTTGTTTTAAAGTTCTGTTTTCGAACTAAGATTGTAATCAACTCTGTTTAAGTTTTTTAAAAATTTATTCAAGTATCTCAGACTTGACTCACATTTTTGTTTGTTAGTTATCAAAATTATTTTTTTTTTGTTTTCTACAAAATATTATTGAAATATTTTTTTTGTTTTCATATAGTTCTGGTTAGTTTTGTTTTTTTTGAGTTTTTCTGGAATTATTTTCGTTTGCGGTTTCCAAACTTAAAAATTATTATCTGTAAAATGTACGTAAAATAATTTGTTCAAGTTTTTCTAAACTTAAGTTTTTAAGTTTTCAAAAAACTATTTGTCTGTTTAATATAATCATTTTTCTTCGTATATTATTTTTCTTCGTTAGTTTTTCAAAATATTCCAATTCATAATATTGGACAACCGGAAAACTTTTGATAAAGATATAAGTTAAGTTTATAGTTAGTAGGCATTTAACTACATTATAATTTAAGCTTTAAGTATAATTTTAGTTTTCATCCTACGCCAATCGTAACCGTTGAATTGGTTTCTTCGTTTTTGCTAGGATAATTTTCCAAGTTAAATATATTTTTTTGTTTAGTCTTCAATTTAGCTTTTCATTTTTGTATACGTTTGCTTAAAGTAACGTTTATAAAAAACTGTTTACTGTTCCTTCGTTTCAAAGAACCTGTTTCAAGTTTTGAAATCTTGTTCAATTTTTCAAAGTTTTTGAACCTGGACCAGCCACCACGATCAGAAGTTCCCTCCTCGGAATCACAGCATCCAGTTCAGCCACCAATTCAACTGCAACCTCAATATGATCCGAGTTATAGAGCTTTTGCACCGGTAGGTCCAGCAATTTATAGGCAAAACGAGCCCAGTAGACGAAGGCAAGAGCAAAATTTTCAACCCGAACCATTTCCGGATAATTATTTTTACCAGCCACCAAGAGACGTATCCAATCCGTTCTTTAGCCGACCTCCACACCTTTTAGCCACGATTATCGTCCTAATAGGGAACCCATTAGGATTGATAGGTGGAACATCACGTTCAACGGGAAGCCTGAACACCGAACGGTAGAAGACTTCATCTTGCAGGTGGAGAGGCTTCAAGTCCCACATAGATGTCCTTGGCCTGTGATCATAAGGGACTTTCATCTGATGCTTAAAGGAGAAGCCTACGAATGGTTCTGGCAATTCCTGCGAAATAATTATAGTCCAGATTGGCCGACGTTGAAGGACGCGTTAATGCGCCAATTTAGAAATCTAAAGTCAGATTATGAAATTATGCGTGACATTATGGAACGGAAGCAAGCCTATGGTGAGACTATTGACGATTATTTCGCAGCCATAAACAAGATGAAGTCACAGTTGAGGATCCCGATACCCGAGGTGGATGTGGAAAAATCCTAAAGAAAAACCTATATGAGAAGTTGAGAACTTCAGTTTTTCCAATGACTTTATTTACAATGGATCAGTTGAGACATGCATGCAAAGATGCGGAGGTTTCTTTTCCGAGGAAGGATCCGAATTTTCAGAAGCCATTCAAGCCAGCGGTAAAGTTTTCAACCCTTTTAGTTGACTACGACGAGGAAGAGCAGTATCCAGCAGATGAGCAAGTGGCAGCTTTTCAAGTAGGCGGAGCGCGTCCGAAAATTCCTCCACGGAAGTATGCGGATGCCACTAAGTTGATCTGCTGGAACTGCAAAGCCCCCGGTCATACTTATTTCGAATGTGGGTCGGAAGTACTTAGCGTATTTTGTTATAGGTGTGGGCAGGAGGGTGTGAAAACGCCAAATTGTACTAAGTGTACAAGTGTACACGGAAAACCGTGTGGGGGACGCGAAGGTGGGGGAATCGCGAGCGACCCAGAAACCGAGCCCCCAATAAACCCAAAGGAAAAAGAGCAAGCCGAAAAAGAAGATAAGGAAGATGAAGATAGAAACCCTAAAATAAAAATTTTAAAACGCGAAGATAGTAATAAATTAGACGAAAATGTTAAGATAAAACCAAGATTGTTCCAATTCAAGCCATTGCATGAGCGAATACATGAATATAAAAACGCAAGAAAAAGAATTTTTAACTCGGAAATTTATGTACCCTCTTCAAAAATATTGAAAGCTAGAGCTAGGTTTAAGGTAAGAAGAGAGACTAGGTTAAGAATTTCCTCTACAATACTAAATATAGCGTCTGATCCTCGGCCTTATGCTAGGATAAAACTAGGAAGTAAGGAATTGTTAGGGTTGCTAGATAGTGGAGCTAGTGTTAGCATCCTAGGAAAACATTGTATGCAACTGGTTAAGGATCTAGAAGCCCAAGTTATTCCTTTCCATTCAGGCGTCAGGACAGCGGATAAGAAAAGTCAGCCCATAGTTGGAAAAGTAGAGTTGAAAGTTCTATATAAAGATAAGGAAGAGGAGATTACTTTCTTTCCCGTGCCCAATTTGGACCAAGAGCTCTACCTAGGAGTTGACTTCTTGCGTACCTTCCAGCTCGCCCCGAATATAATAAGTTCAATTTCAATGACAAAAGAAGCCGATCTTTCAAATGCTCACCAGTTGTCTCCGCAACAGCAGGCCAGATTGGATGCAGTCCGGCAGAAATTTCTGTGTTTTGACCGCGACGGTCTCGGTAAAACAACACTAATGGAGCATGTTATAGATACCGGAGACGCAGCCCCTGTGAAACAGCGTCACTACCCTGTCTCGCCAGTGGTACAAACCGTTTTGTAGGAAGAGCTAGACCGGATGTTGGGCCTAGGCGTTATCGAGGAGAGCGAAAGTCCGTGGTGTTCGCCAGTGGTTCTCTTGCGAAAACCCGGCAAGAATCGACTTTGTCTGAATTCTCGCAAGGTGAATTCACTGACGAAGAAAAACTCTAATCCTCTCCCCCATATCGAGGGGCTCCTCAGCTGGCTACCAGATACTTTCTACATTAGTAGTATAGATCTCAAGGAAGCATTTTGGCAAATACCGTTGGAGAAACAGAGTAGGGAAAAGACTGCCTTTGCGGTACCGGGAAGACCCTTGTACCAATTCACTGTCATGCCTTTTGGGTTGTGCAATGCGGCCCAAAGGTTTTGCCAGTTAATGAACAAGGTAATTCCTGTACGACTTAGGGACCGCGTTTTTGTGTATCTGGACGACTTACTGAACTGAAGGAACTGAAGTATTTGGGGTTCATTGTTGGTGATGGGAAACTCAAAACCGATCCGGCGAAGGTGGAGGCAATAGTGGATTTCCCTGTTCTCAAAACCTGTCGTCGGAGGCTACTTGGTCTGGCAGGGTGGTATCGCAAGTTCATTCGATATTTTTCGAGCCTGACTGTCCCCTTGACGGACCTGCTGAAGAAAAAGGACGGAAAATTCCATATGACGGGAGAGGCGCTGGAAGCATTTGAAAAACTTAAAAAGCTCTTACTACCGCACCTGTATTGTCCCATCCGGACTTTACAAGAAAATATAGGAGCAGGTATAGGAGCAGTTCTATTTCAGAAGAAGGATAATGACGAAGAAACTCCAATCTCTTCTCTCAAAAGCTTAACAAGTGCCAGAGAAATTACAGCGTGACCGAGAGAGAATGTATTGCTGCGGTGATGGCCGTGAAAAAGTTTAGGCCGTATGTCGAGGGCATGGACTTCACGGTAGTAACTGATCGTTCCAGCATTAAATGGTTGATGAGTATGAAAGACCTGAGCGGAAAACTCGCCAGGTGGAGCCTTTTGTTGCAGTCCTATGTCTTCGACATACAACACCGAAAAGGCGCGTTAAATGTAGTTCCAGATACTCTTTCTCGGGTTCATGTGGATTCACTGGTGCTTGAAGTAGTAGCGCCGCTGGTAGATCTAGAGTCCGAGGAATTTCACTCAGAAGAGTATACGAGTCTCATTGAGACAATTAAATCGCATCCCGTAGAATTGCCGGATTTAAAAGTCGTAGATGGCTATGTTTATAAGCATTACGATGCGAAAGCGATGGAGTAATGCTTGAACACTAATGGTTATTGTGGATACCCTCAGGGCTTACTGAAGAAATAATATCAAAAGCCCATAACCCTCCAAAAGTTGCTCATGGGGGAATTTCAAAAACGCTCCATAGAATTCGTCAACATTTTCATTGGCCAAATATGACGGTCCAAATTCGCCAATATGTCTCTAATTGTTCAGCAAAGAATGTAAGGCAACCAACCAAGTTTCTCGACCACCTATTATCACGTCTTACTGTTCTAATCGTCCGTTTGAAAAATTGTATGTTGATTTTTTAGGTCCTTACCCTAGGTCCAAGTCAGGTAATGCCTATGTGTTCATCGTCTTAGACCATTTGTCTAAATTTTTATTTTTAAAAGCCTTGAGGAACGCTAACACCTCAAGTATCGTTAAATTTTTGCGAGAAGATATTTTTAGTATGTTTGGTGTTCCAAACATCATACACTCCGATAATGGAAAGCAATTTCTGGCCAATGATTTTCAAAAGTTTTTGTCTATATGGTATCAGACACTTTAAAACAGCCAACTATGCTCCGCAGTCGAATGCGTCGGAGAGGGTTAACCGCACGTTGTTAGCGGCCATCCGCTCATACTTAAAAACAGACCAACGTGAATGGGATCTTCACCTCTGCGATATCGCATGTGCTTTAAGGAGTTCAGTTCATAGCTCCATCGGTGTGTCACCATACTATGCTTTATTTGGCACTAATATGGTTACGCACGGAAGTGGCTATGAACTGGCCCGAAAACTGAACGCAGTGGACGACAACGAGCTGTTAACTCTTCCCCGACAAAGTCGATTGCAGTGCATAAGGGATCAGATACGCGAAAATATCTTGAAAGCCAATGAAAGATCGGCCAAAACGTATAACACCCGCACTCGTAAGGTTACCTTTATACCTGGTCAGGAAGTATACCGGAAAAACTTTATTTTAAGTGATTCGTCCAAGTACTTGTCTGCCAAGCTTTCACCAAAATATTTAAAATGCCAAATCGTACAGCCTGTCGGAAATCAAATGTATGAAATAGAAAATTTGGCTGGGAAAGATTGGCATTTTTCATGCAAAAGACCTTAAGATGTAACCCAACCTAGTTCTATAACTGCCGGTGGCGTCTGCATCAAATTCTTTTAAAACTTTCTAAAGTTTCTTCACGACTGAACCTGATAGCTAATAATAAATTATTAACCTTTATCATTCGTTTTACAGATTTATTCGTCACATAGTATCTGAACTTTATCACAAACCTTTATTTATTTTAGACTTAGCCTTAACCTATATATAAGATGTAAGACAGTTTAATCAACACCGCACTAGAGATATAAGACTGTAAAATTATTAAGTCTATTTATCCCACTTTGTACCTAAAAGAAGTTAATTGTACATACTCGAAATTGTTTATCCCTAACAGAAGGCGTTCCTAAGACGCCAATTCATTCGTCTTCGCCATACCGAACTGCCATACTTTCGATCTGTGATAAAATTAATCAACTGTGATACTACCTCTGTGATATTTTTTTCTTATTTGTTTACCTCTTTTATTTATACTTTATTAATTATACTTCTTATTTATTTATTTGCTTGTCTATTTATTTTCATATGTATCTATAAACACCTAAACGGTGGTTCCCACAAACCCTCCCAGTTAAAAAGAGATTTTTTTTAAACTGCCGTTCTAGTAAGCCTTACGACCTGGGGCCTATTTCAGCGCTACTACATCAGTTACATCAACTACATCATACAACTACTTTCTACAACTACACCAGCTACATTTTTCTGTTTCACATATCCCACTGGAAGTGTTGTACGATGTAGCTGGATGATGTAGACCTAGACCCCGACTACACCATTCTTTTTTTCGGTTGTTTTGTCTTTCGTCTTTAATGGTGGATTTACATGTATCTGCATTTGGTTTCTGCACAAAAAAAGGGATGCCAACTACTAAATGTATATTTGTTAGATAGAGAGAAAAGATCAAAATGCAGAAGAACTTTGTTTCTGCATGATAGGAAAGTGCCATAACGCTGAAATGAAGAAGAACATGTTCATGTTCTTAATGGTTCCCTTTCACTCGCTCGGATTTTTTGTATGCATAATAGTTTTTCGTAATTGAGTATAATTTATATACGAGTATATTTGACCCTGTTTAGATTGGGAAGACTGAGTACGGACTGGTGAGTACCACCGTGTTTACATTACAAACTGTGAGGTGCCTCAAAATGCATTGAAACAACAACAACTTCCATATTGAAAGAACAACAAAGCAGACTCGTGAGTCCGGTGTTTATATTTTCTACATGCCTCACGAGACCACTTACTCCGCACGTCTCTTTCCTAAAAACTGGCGTAAGTCCGTGCACAAACTTCCCAATCTAAACAGGGTCTTTGAGAATGAAGTGACTAAAAAACTTTTTGTTTTATCACAAAATAACCCCAAAATCCATGAACGTCAAAATAACGAAAGAAAATTAATAATTCAAAATAAAGGCTTAACTACATAGGCCTACCTTTGTACAAAAGAACAAAAGTGAGAAATAAATATCTATTCTGAAGATACGTGAAGTGTAGTTCCGCTGAAGTTGAGTGCGGTCTTGCCTTAAGAGTTCAAAGAAGGCAAAATATATATTTAGAACGTCTGAAGAGAAATGTCGACAACAACTGACTTCAAATTACATTTTACGTTGAATTTTTCGAGATAACATATCTCAGTGCAACGTGAACAAGGCCATTTAAATTGTTTTTTTTTAGAAGTGGGATATTTGAACTTTGAAGAGACACAAATAAATAAAATAAAAATGGATTTCGATATAAATATTTTCGACGAAGATTTTGAATTCAACATAAGAATTGAAAGAAGACCGAAAGTGTATTTACAACGAATCAATTTTCATTTTTACAAAAAATCAATAGATAAATCATACATTTTTTGAATTTCTGATGTTTAAATACAAAAAAAAAATACCTACATTCGTATATTTTCTTTTTAATGTAGCAATTTTATTCTGTTACAAAAAATTACAGTAAGATGTACTACAACAATGTAGTATCAAAAGCTGTGAAACAGAATCATACATTTTTCCAATATTTCCAGTCGATTCTCCAATGCTACATTGATGTACTACACCTGAAAAACCAATGTATGTTTGAAACAGAAATGATGTAATACAACTGTTATACTACTACATTGTAGCTGATGTAGTAGCGGAGAAATAGGCCCCTGGTAGCTTTTGTTATTGCGCATGGTACCTGATACGCCACGGTTCTAGTTGGTAATCCAAACAACATATTCATTACCTCGTACCTGGGGCCTATTTCTCCGCTACTACATCAGCTACAATGTAGTAGTATAACAGTTGTATTACATCATTTCTGTTTCAAACATACATTGGTTTTTCAGGTTTAGTACATCAATGTAGCATTGGAGAATCGGCTGGAAATATTGGAAAAATGTATGATTCTGTTTCACAGCTTTTGATACTACATGGTTGTAGTACAACTTACTGTAATTTTTTGTTACATTTTCACAATAAAAATATTTGCTGTGATTGCTGTAACAGAATAAAATTGTTGCATTTAAAAGAAAATATACGAATGTAAGTATTTTTTTTTTTGTATTTAAACATAAGAAATTTAAAAAAAGGTATGATTTATCTTTTGATTTTTTGTATAGTCGGTGAAAATTGATTCGTGGTAAATACACTTTCAAAATCTTCGTCGAAAATTTATATCGAAATCCATTTTGTATTTTATTTTATTTATTTGTGTCTCTTTAAAGTTCAAATATCTCACTTCTAAAAAAAAAACAATATAAATGGCCTCGTTCACGTTGCAGTGAGATATGTTATCTCGAACAATTCAACGTAAAATGTAAATTTGAAGTTGGCTGTTGTTGACATTTCTCTTCAGACGTTCTAAATATATATTTTGCCTTCTTTGAACTCTTAAGGCAAGACCGCACTCAACTTCAGCGGAACTAAGCTTCACGACGCGGCAAATTATTATTATTTGTATAAAATTGTATGAACTATTTTGCACTTAGCGGCAACTGAACTTCATACAATTTCATACGAATCCGTCTGAAGTGTAGTTCCGCTTCAGTGCAGTTCCGTCGAGTGCGATGTAACCTTTATATTAAATTCGAAATCATCATCAAAAATCTCAAAATCCTTTATATTTTATTATTAATTTTCTTTCGTTATTTTGACGTTCATGTATTTTTGGGTTATTTTGTGATAAAAAAAAGTTTTTTAATCACTTCATTCTCAATTACGACGCTTCACGACGCGGCAAATTATTATTATTTGTATAAAATTGTATGAACTATTTTGCACTAAGCGGCAACTGAACTTCATACAATTTCATACGAATCCGTCTGAGGTTCCGCTTCAGTGCAGTTCCGTCGAGTGCGGTGTAACCTTTATATTAAATTCGAAATCATCATCAAAAATATTAAAAATCTCAAAATCCTTTATATTTTATTATTAATTTTCTTTCGTTATTTTGACGTTCATGTATTTTTGGGTTATTTTGTGATAAAAAAAAAGTTTTTTAATCACTTCATTCTCAAATATACTAGTATATAAATTGTACTCAATTACGAAAAACTATTATCCAATTCAATCATTTTTATTCAAATCGTTTTTTGCTAACTTATGGTGAATTTACATGTATTTGCGTCTGCATAATGCAGAAAAGTAGAGCAGGACAGATGCATTAAAAAAAATCCGAGCGAGTGAAAGAGAACCATTAAGAAGATGAACACGTTCGTCTTCATTTCTGCATTATGGCACTTTCCTATAATGCAGAAACGATGTTCTTCTGCATTTTAATCTTTTCTCTCTATCTAACAATTATACATTTTGTATTTGGTATCCCTTTTTTTTTGCATAAACCAAATGCAGATACATGTAAGTCCAGCATTACAGACGAGAGACGAAACAACCGAAAAAACGAATGGTGTAGTCGGGGTCTAGGTCTACATCATCCAGCTACATCATACAACTCTTCCAGTGGGATATGTGAAACAGAAAAATGTAGTTGGTGTAGTTGTAGAAAGTAGTTGTATGTCCCGGTCTACATTGAACGATTTTTCCCGTGCTGAATGGAAAAATCGGCCGAAACTGGAAGGATCATGTCGGCTGTACCTCTCAATCGCACACGATTACAACAACAATTTTTTGTCGGCACTGAAAATATCGTTCAATGTAGACCGGGACTATGATGTAGTTGATGTAACTGATGTAGTAGCGCTGAAATAGGCCCCAGGCGTATATATTCAAACTAGAATGTCCTCAACAGAATTAATTCCCATGACTGCAATTCATTCACCACCTCCCTACAGGACAGTGATATTTTCCATCTGTGATAACGCCGATCCACTGTGATACAAGTTCCGGGATATGTTCCTTTTTATTCATACCTTAGCTGTTAGTTTTATTTTAATTAGTTATTTATTTGCTTTTTCAGCTATCTTATTATTAACCTCTTTCTTTATAAATACCAGAAAGGACAATGCCTTCTACTTACCACGAATCATCTGAGCTGTTAAGTGGATGGTGACTTAACAAATTTTACTTTAGACGTAAAAGTTAAAAAACTAACCCTATCCACGTACTGTACCTGTAATTGGTTCGTTTTTTTTCCGACCTCCTATGTACCTGAGAATCCTACACTTATTTATTAATTTTTGTTGCGTCCTCTAATACCTGTATGAGAGCCAAGACTGTATATCTAGGAGCCCTGTGATTTTGAGCATACTCCGCACAACGTACTTAAATACCTAGAATTTCCACTAGTTACGTACTTCTATGTAGGAAACACGAATGATCCTTATCAGTGATTTTGTCGGTCATATTTTGCTAGCCATAAGTTTATTTATTCCAAAAACACACATTTATTTTATGAATTAAGGTTATAGGGGGTTTCTATCTCGTAATGTACTTAGTTACGCCACGAAACAAAAACAAGAAAGACTTTCTTGTTATATGCCTCTAACGATGGCTGAAATTCATACCAGAAAAGTCCGACTGCAACAGTTATATCCACGGCAATTTAGGTATTGAGGAGGCTCACATTATGGATTTCTCTGCACTGGTTTATCATAGATCTGAAAATCGAAGATATCTTTTTCGTATTCATTATAGAGAAAGGAACTACAGAGGATGAAACTACCTCGTCTTGGAAAAGTAGGTCTTCTGGTTTAGCCCGGCTTGGTAAGTTAGGTTTCTCCCCCACGAAAAAAAAAAACAGAGGATGTGACATAATCCAAAGCTCCAATAAGAGTACATATAGGCAGCCCTCTGTGAAAAAAAAAAGTTTTAAAAACCAACGAGTTTTATAAGGGTTAAATGTTGATTTTAAACACAGCCAATGTATAGCGAGGTCTCACCAATGAGAGAAAAACGAGAAGCCCTTTTCTTTCCGTCCATGTCTGGCAGGCTGGTCATACCCGAAAACTTTGTTATGGGCTCCTTCGACCGCGCGCCGAGGCTAGGTTATGGGTCAATTTGCAGATGACAGGAGCAGCAATTTCTCTATAAGCGACCCAGATCCTTTCGTGGAACTTCAGTGTTCCCTTTTTGTTTTGCCAGGGTTACAACACTGAGTTAAACCTATAAACCAAACCTAAAAAGAAGTAAATAAGTACATTTAGATACAAATAAATTGAGTAAATTATGCCCTTCTAATGTTTAGGCTTCGTCGGTCATTTTGTTTGTTTTTATGTTGGTCAGGCAATTACAGCTGATCATATCCAAGGTGGGGAAACTTAAAAAATAGAAATAAAAAGAAAAGAATAAACAAACAAACAAAGTTCCAAGAAACTGGAAGTACATTCTGGAAGTATAGACGGAATGGAATGGGGGTCGTCAGCTGGGTTGGAATTTGTGAACGTCAATAGTGACAGGTAGGACTGGGGTGAGATTGACAGTGGTGTCTGAAGCCTTAAAATCAGCATATGGTATATGAGGGTGAGATATTAAGGTAAAATAAAAGGAACGGCGGTGATAGTTACCTGAATACTTACCAGAGTCGTTCTGTGTCGATTTGGCCGAGCATGGATTCCTTGCGTATCCCTACTCCAGATGTCGCCTCGTGTAAATTCGCACTGAACCGGGTCGTTGACTGCAAATGTTATTTCCAAAATTAATTCGGAGTGCAGAGCGAGATGAGGATGACGTCATGACTCAGGAGGGGGATTGGAAATAAGTGTTCGGCACAACACAGACACAGAATAACGGAGGGGTAGGATACTAAGGTCCGATCCACAGATAAGCAATACCTAGATAGGAATCTTTCGTTCGTATCACCCCCCAAAACCCATTTGTTTACATTGTTGTTTTTGTAATTTCATTTCGTGTCGATGAATAGATGTGAACTGCAACAACAATGTAACGCGGTGAATTTGATTTGTTTGACATTTCATTTTTTTTTTTTCATAAATGTGCTGTGCGAAGATTTTTATTCCGGTGTTTGTGATTTTCATTAAAAAATAAATTAACAAAAAAATAATTGTTGCACCAAGCACAATGCCCGCATGAGCGGAACTTGAACGACTTGAATTTCAATGAAAAATCTTTTGGTGCTTTCATGTTTCTTTCTTCCAATTCGCCAAAAAGCTAATTGGGCAGACGATGCGCGATGAGAACTTTTTGTAGAACTCTGTCGCCTCCGAAGGGGCCCTGTTTGAGCAGAGTATAGCAAAGGGCAAAAGACCTAATTATGTTTATGAAATTTAAAAACATAATTTCAATTTTTTTCAGCTCTACAGCACAATAATTATAAAAAAAATCTCGCCAACCAATAATAAGGTTCGAGAAATCAACAAAAATTAAATTCACCATGGCAAATTTGACAGCTACTATATTCTTGGTTTTAGGGTACAGACACACTTAATATATGAAATTATTTTAATTTATACGTAAGGGGTTGGATTGCATCATGGTCAAATTCCGACGTAAATTTTTAGAAATTGATTTAAGGTCCCCAAACCGATGCGTGGACAACATTTTTGTCAGTCATCGGGTTCATATGGAACATCGCACCGCTTTCATTGTGGGTACCTACTCTCAATTATTTTCATGTCACTTAATTTTAAAAAGTGAATGTTTTGTTGTCGTGAGTGTTTCGCTCCGATTTAAGGCTCACCCAAACCAATGCGAAACATTCGTTGCGGCGAAGAAACATTCGTCAGTCAAAATAAATTCATATGTTTCTCCGCCGCGTTGGTGTGGGCACTCTCATTTATCACCATGTAAATAAATTTTGACATGCGAATGTTTCTTCGCCGCAACGAATGTTTCGCATTGGTTTGGAAGAGCCTTTAACGTTGATTTGAAAGATCCTTTACACAATTTAAATTGTGTTGCAACAAAAATGGTCTCCTAAGCCAATGCGAAACATTTGGAATACCAACAAAACCTTCATCTGCCAGAATTAATTTGTATGGGGATAAAAGAAAGCACCCACAATGGTGTGAATCTCATCTGTTCTTAATTGCAAAAACTGCAATAAAGTCAATTCTGATTGAGGAAAAAAACACAATAGGCGTGTTTTATCACAAAAGCCATCCATAGTACAATACGATTTTACAGGCATTACAAATACAACATCGCTAGTAGCTCTACAGCCAATAAGAAGTTATACTACGTTTTCTGTCAAAACAATTTTTGTATGTTTTCTTGCAAGAAGGTTTCTTTAGCGAACATTTTAAATTCTCACTTTTGTACTTTTTTGCAAAAGTAGGTAGGTATATGTAGTTAAACCTAAATGTAACTTTCATTTCAACAAAAAAATCAAATCTGTGATAGCAAAATTTGATTTGTTTAGAAAAAAAGATCAAAAATCAAATCTTTCATATAGAAAATTAACACCGGCTACACGATTTTTTTTGCGACTTCCTTACAACAACAAAAAATTAATCTGCAATCGTCGAAAGGAAATCGGCATACAAGAACCTAGCACATTTAAACAAACCCTTGGATTCTTAAATTATCCGCCATTTTGTTCACGAACCGAGGTGAAACTCGGATTTTTTTTTCACGTACACTAGTGCAAAAATCCGATTTTCACCACGGTCGTCTGCACGTACACTAGTGCAAAAATCCGATGTTCACCACGGCCATTTGACGTTTGAGCTTGTAGGCAAACCGAATTGACAGCCGTAGATTCCCATCTAGGTATTGCTTATCTGTGGTCCGATCCTTTACTTTGTGCACAGAAAATCACAAACTGTCAGATCTTGGAGAGCAACGTTGATATATTCTCAAAAATATCATAACTGTGCCAAAGTACGGGAACGCAAATTCAACCAAATTCCGTATTACCTAATGTGCTGGACAAGTAAGGCACGATGTTTGGCTTTCATTCTTTTGCTCTCAAATTGACATTTTACTGTGCTGTGATTTTCAGTCCGAAGAAATTTCTTGGACTGAAAATCACAGGTAGGGGAAATTATTTACTCTCTCGTGAGCGTTGTTTTTTGTAAAAAGCTGTCAAATTATTGAGTACGGGAACGGCTTTGGACTGAAAATCACACAAATGCACAGAAAATCACAGAAATTTAAAGTAAAGGAACGGACCTATGAAATCATACGATTATACCGTACTAAAACGAACTGGGAAAATAAGTGGAATGTTCAAGTCTATGATTTTGGCTATCTCCTTCTCCGTCTCCATCTCTGTCAGAAGGAATTCCCACATAAGTTTTTTGTCAGCTGGAGTGGAAACATCCACGATAGTAGTGAGCCAATATACGAATTGAAAAAAAAAAAAACTTTAAACTTCAGTCGATATTATTTAAAAGTGTAAGTAAGTTCTTTATCTTAATCTTAATAAAAAAAAAACACAACATAAAGAATTGCAGAACGGGCTTGGTATAATACATAAATACTGTTTTTAGTGCGGTTGTGGGGAATCCTACCCAAAAATTAAATTTCTATCTTCGCAATACCGGTGCTGGCGCGCAAACAAAATTTGTTTAATTAGTAACCTAATACAAAAGGGTGAGTTTGAGAGTCGGAAAAATTATAAGTATGGTTGTAAACTCAAGTCTAATTTTTTTTTGTCAGAATTAAATTGGCGGTTATAGGCAGCAGAAAGCCTGGGCCGCCCAACCTTTTTATTGCTGATCCGTACATTGCGGAAGAATACTTCCTATTAGAACCTTCTTGTGCCTGGTTTGCTTACGGCCCAGTGGGGGCTCCGAACCATCATCTGGCCACCAAATAACTAGGACAACCTGGACTGAGGTCACGTGAGTCAAGAAAAGAAAAACAAAAAAAACATCAAGTGAAAATTTAAAACTATTTAATGATAAAGGTGATCTTAAGCCCATTACCTTTAAAGATACCAACTTAAACTTACCTAAAATTACCTGCCTGTTACCTCAACGTAAAAACTTAAAAGTTATATTTATAATTAAAAAGTTATATAAAATTGCCTTCAACTAGTGGATAATTAAAAACTACCAAAGAATACTATACTATACTATACTATATAAAAGTAAAACTTAAAACTTAAAGTTAAAAGTTAAAATTTTTTAAAAGAATTACCTATAACTGTTGAGAAATTACAACTACTTAAGAATAATTACAGCCATTTAAAAGTTAAAGCTTATAATATCTTATAACTACCTACATTTGTTAAATATTTTAAAATAAAATACGCCCCAAATTACGTATAACTATTTTTGAGAAAATGCAAGTTAGAAATAACTTTAAAACTACTTATTTTCCTATGAAAGAAATCAAGTTCAAAAACTGAGATTACCTAAATTGTTAAAAAGTTAGTTGAATGGGTATATGAAAAAAAAATTAACCTAAAGCTTACTACTGATTCTTAAAATTCGATTGCCTATAATTTTCTAAAATTTCAAAAATAATGAATGATTTCTTTAGAGTCCTGAAATACTTACTATATACTATGGACTATTTATAGCTAAATCTTAAAATTACGGTAACCTTGTTTTTATTTTATAACCTAAAATTTTATAAATTTGTTTTCAATTTGATTTGGCATAAAGTTTCCATGTTAAGTTTATCATTGTTTTGTTAATATTAAGTGAAATTGAGGCTATCAGATTCGTAACAGTTATTAATTCGGTAAAACGAGACATTTGTAAACCTCCCTTTTTTGTGTCTGTAGTCCAGTATCCGGTAAAAAAAATTTTCGAGTGAGAAGAAATATTTATAGAAATACCTACACAGAGCTCTATTTAGGTAGAACATCTCGAATCTAAAAAAAAAAAAGTGCGACCAAAGGCATTGTCATATCCAATTACATCAAAGACTCAAATAGGGAAGTAATCGTTTACCTTTACAATTTTGTTTTATAGTTTTTCTGAGTAGCCATCATTAATATGTATTGCAAATTACCAGGTTTATGAAAACTAATAAATTCATATTTCATACTATTTGTTCTGAATTAATCTTGTTGTTTTAGTAAAGTCTAGAATGGGCTTTTGATTAGGAACACCCAGGGGTGTGGAAGGATGGTTATTCGGTGAACTAACGCGATGACCTGAACGGTATAGAGCCTTACATTATTGGGGAAGTTTTAAATAAGGCCAACGAACTTCCAGGTTGGGTGGGATTATGCCATATGCTGCATCGACATCAGCAGGACCCTAGTGTGGTGAAGTCCGTCCGCGGTCTTTCCATTTCGTGTTTGTGTTAAGGCCTGATAAGTGTTTTGTTGAGAGGTGAGGCCAAGTTTCGGGGGCAAGATCCCCCCCCATTCCGGTGAGCTAACTGCCGAGCATCGCTAGCAGGCCGCGTCCCTTGGAACTTGGCATTCCATTCCGTTCATTCTTGGTCCAATTCCTTTTATCCTTCCTATTCCTTTTCCCTACACCACCGTTACACCTGCTCCTTTCCTCACATCCTCTTGCCTCGCAACACTTCATTTATCATAAGTTCGCTCTCCATTTGTTTGTACGGTGTGGCCTACAAACTTGCTCCTGTCTGTAAAAGAATCCAAAGTGAGGACAATTCCTTATCCCATTTAGTTTCTTTAGATAAGTCCGAGTTTGTAAGGGGTAAGTATTTATCCCAAAGCTGAAATATTTCATATGTTTCACCACCAATTTTGCAATCTTGAGTAGTTAACGGATTTCTGGAAAGAAAATCAGCATTAATATTATCTTTAGAACTTTTATATTGAATATTATAGTTAAATCCGCTGAGAAACTGTGCATAATGCAACAATCGTTGCGCTGTAAGCAAGGGTAAATCTTTATTTGGGTGAAATATTGCAGTTAACGGCCGGTTATCTGTAATAAGCGTAAACTCACGCCCATAGCAGTAATTAATAAATTTGTGTAATCCCTAATAAATTGCCGTAGCCTCTTTGTCTAACTGACTGTAATTTGCTTCTGACTTCGTTAAACTTCTAGACGCAAAGGCAATCGGACGTTCGCCGTCCTGCGTCCTGTGTGATAAAATCGCTGACAATCCAACTTGAGACGCATCAGTAGGTAAAATAAGTGGGAGATCTTCATTGAACGTAATTAAAACTTTATCGCTCATCATCTCTTCCTTTAAGTTCTCAAACGCTTGCTGACACTCATTTGTCCAGTTAAACCTTTGTTCCTTCCTCAGAAGCATGTAGAGGGGGTGTAGTTTAGTTGAGAATGAATAAACTTAAGGCTAGACCGCACTAGGCGGAACTGCACTGCAGCGGAACTGCGATTCACAATAATTTGTATGAAATTTTATGAAGTTCAGTTGCCGCTTAGTGCGATATAGTTCATACAAATAATGTTTTGCCGCGTCGTGAAGTGTAGTGCCGCTGCGGTTGTGTGCGGTCTAACATTTATGGTAATAGTTTACCATTCCCAGGAAATGTCGTAATTTGTTTAGATTTGATGGAGTTTTTATTTTCGATATCGCTTCTACTTTCTCTGACGTCTTGTGTAAACCTTCTTTGTCGATATTGTGGCCGAGGTAAGTGACGCTCTTCTCAAACAATTTGCACTTCGATTTGTTCAAATGTAGATCAAACTTTTGTAACTTGTCAAGTACTCGCATGCATCTATAAAAAAGTTCCGATATCGACCTAGCCACTACAATAACATCATCAATAAAGCATGCAGTACCTTCAAGGTCATTGATGATATTCTCGTCCATAAACCTTTGCCATATGTTACGCGCAGTTTTCAATCCAAACATTAACTTATTTACCCGGTACAGACCCTTTATAGTACTTATTGTCTGCAACAGTGCACTATCCTCTGTCATGTTGAGGTGTAAATAGGCTTTGTGTATATCAAAGGTACAATAATATTTTCCATCCTTTAATTTTTGAAATAGATCTTCTATCTTGTGGATTGGGTAACCATCGTTGACTATATACTTATTAAGTGTAGCTTTATAGTCCGCTCATAACCGAATGGACTTATCAGGCTTGATGACGGGAGCTACCGGAGTCCCCCAATCAGAGTGTTCAATTTTCTCAATAATACCACATTTCTTTAATCTGTCCAACTCACATTCAATTAAAGGACGAATTGCATATGGAACTGACCTGGGTTTAATAAAAGTTGGAGTAGCACCGTCACGTAGTCTTAACATACCTTTTATTTTTGGTATGTTTTTCATATAGTGCAATACATCGATGGGAAGGTGACACTTCTAGAACATTGTACAATATGTCGCGGCAATGCTTAGTTTAGCCGCAAATTGAATTTAAAGACAAAAATACCATTGTACATATCGATTTTCAAAAGTTGTTTTTTTTTTATCGTGCGTTATTGATGGAAAGAGGGCACTTCCTTAATCACGAATATGTAATATTTAATTCCCTACGATGCTTAGTTTAGCCGCAAATCCCATTTAAAGAGAAAAAAGGTGTTAAGTTTGAGGTCTTTTGGATGCTTAGTTTAGCAGCAAATCGCGTTTCAAAAACAACAACTCAACTGCATCAACAAAAGTCATTGACATGTCCGATTAAATATCTGAAATATGGGCGTTCTTATTTTCACTCACAAAACCAATAAAACTCACCTATTATTACCCGTTCATATAAAATTAATTCGTAAAGCTTATGTTTTTCAGAGGGAGATAGGCTTCTTGGTTTTATAAATACATTAAATGCCAAATCAAAGAAATTTCGATCTTACTTTGCAATAGAAATTGAAGCAGGGCTACCATTTTGTTAAATGCAAGGCAATTGAATTTCGTAGCTGTTTCTGTGAATGATGATTTTTGAAATTCACCCCTGTTCTGATTTCCTTCTTGTTTTGAAAACGAAAAGTATCATTCCAAACACCTAGAGTTAGAAAACAAAATGATTTTATGAACGATCGGAATAATAGTAATTTGTTAATTAACCGCAATCAACTTCAGCGGAACTACTTCACGACACGGCAAAATATTATTTGTAGGAAATTGTTCAAGATATATCACACTAAGCCCGATACGAAAATCCAACTTATACCCTTAAACGCGATTTCTGGCCAAACTAACGTCGTAGACCCACCAAAGTTGGCGACTTCAAACTTGGTTTGCGGCTAAACTAAACTATGAAAAACCAATTTCTTCAAATCGAATAATTTTCTCTTTAAATGCGATTTGCGGCTAAACTAAGCGCCCTAGCGACTTTAAAGAAGCATATTCATAATCTAGGAAGTGCCACCTTTCAATCGATGTATCAATTTCTTAAAATCGGATTATTTTCTCTTTAAATGCAATTTGCGGCTAACCCTGAGGCTAAACGAGCCAGTACTGGCAAGCCAGTTGGCTACATAGATTGGCTGTCAAGTTTGTATACGTGAACATGCTGTGACGTAGGCGGCAGGCAACTTGTAAGCAAGTTGCTTTCAAGTATCTGCGGTTACGTTCAGCTTTTACTAGGACAGCCTATCTAGGATTCTAAATACACAATTTTATTGAATTTGCTTTGGCATCGGACTTCGAGTTTTTCTTAAACAAAAAATGACGTCGAATTCTGCATCAAGTCTTGCGATGGTCAACGCATAATACTGTCAATGCGTTGAAGGATGCATTGTAAGACTTTTCTGTCGCGTCAAATTAACATGGATTGATTTTCATCTAATTCAAACATTTGGATTTTTTTTAAATAATTTTAAAAAAAATTTGATTTTTTGGAGGTTTTTTAATCCATCATCATCGAAGCCATCTTTTAATGGAATTTGACAGTTCATGCCTTGATAGATAGGTAAGAAACTAAATTACGTCGTACGAAGAATATTTCGTTCCAAAATGTCACATAAAGGCGCTAAAATCGCCTTTTCCCGCGCAAAAAATTTAATCTCAAAAAATTCAGATATCTTTAAGTTTTTCAATGCATCATCTCCGTAGCAATCTTTCAATTTAATTTGACGGTCTATGGCTTGACAAATCGGTATCAGAATGTACCAAATGTCACCGAAATCCCCAAAACTCTCATTTTTCCCAAAAAAAAAAATATACTTTCAAAAAATTAGGATTTTTAAGAGATGTTGTATATTTCGTCATAATCATATCCATTCTTCAATCATATTTGACAGTTGCCTATGTTGGAAATGTTAAAAATTCCTGGTCCCTCCTCTCATTAGAAGTTGTGGTAGAAAGAATATTTAATTTTGCATTAAATTTCCAACGAAAAGCTATCCATACAGCTTTACATAAAAGTCTGAACGAGACCACACTGTCTTCTCTACTGGATTCTCAACTGGCTTCGAAAATGGCAAGCCAGTTGACGAGCAAGTTGCTCAGGTTTGTATGTGTTAGTAACAAAATGTATTGTAACTTGCAAGCCAGTACTGGCTAATGTAACCTCAGGGTAAGCTAAGCACCGTGCAGTTCCGCTGAGTGCAGTCCTACCTTAATTTGATTATTTCGGACTTTGACACAAGTATTTTTAAGGCGGTGTTCATGTCAACGTCTTCTTTCTTTCTGCAAAGCGCAAAATTATTGATTTTTTTTGTATACAAAAGTTGTTAATATTTTAAGTAAAATGATTTTTAATAGTATTTTTTTAAAAATAATATCCGCTAAGACCTTAAAAGGTCAAGTGCCAAATTTGAATGAAATCGCTTCAGCGACTGAGGCTGTAGGTTGTTATCTTCCTCGCAATCATTGTCCCCGTCATCAAAAATATGTACTAACCAACAATACTAATTGTTTTGTAGTGTATTTTCTGCTGTATTCGCTTGTTTTTGTACGTTTACGCAAGAACTTTTCCCACAATTACAGTACTATCTTACCGTATTATAAAAAAACGCGCTACACCAGAGAGTCATTAAAGTTGTATCATGCCTTACCCAAAGGCTCTATTTGAAATATATGAGGCAATAAATTGCATCGCTAAATGCCCAAAAAAAAAACGTCAACATTTATTGACTCGACGATAGAAAGCAATAATAATAAACCAACAAGGCAGAATTCAAATATTTAAGCCTATTCTGCCAGATCTGTTATTCTGCTTTGAATTTTCTGTTATGAATCATAAAAGGTGTTCACCATAAAAGATCTTTTATAATTGGTATTCAGGAGTTCGAACTTTTATGAAAGTCTGTTATGGAACTTCGAAACGAAATTTTTGTAGGAACAGACCTAAATCTGCTTTCAAAAATCACCCTTGTCTGCTGTAGGTAAACAAACTGTTTTGTCACTGAAAGTAACCTGTGGATTGGTGGACATTTTTTCTATGGATTCTGGAATTTAATTAATTAATTTATATTTTAATTTTTGCAAATAGGGATCATCAAATTAACTATAACTACTTAATCTTTCTTGCATCAAAAGTGTTTTGTGCTTTCGTGTAAAAAAAATAATTTCGTGTTTTGTGCAAAAATGATTTGTGTACCTAAATAAATATGTATACTTATTATATTTGTCTCCCTGTATGAACATTTCATTGATGAAATGAAAGATAAATACCAATTTGTACTCCATTAATTGAAATCTTTTATGATAAAAGCCAACAAATTGTGTCTTTTATTCTTTTATGATTCATAAAAGATTCCGGGACATTTGAGCTGTCAAATGCAAAGTGGAAATTTCTATAGAGCTCTTGAAAAAATTTGATGAAAAAATAATAAATGTGCAAGAAAATTAAGCAAATTTAGCAAAAAAGATTCTTAAGAAGAAGTTCTAGAATTTAAATGAAATAGAATCCAGAGTATCTTTAACTCTAAGCTAACCTCACTAAATGAGAAAAAGGTGTTTGTTCGAAACCTCCCCCGACCAACAAAAAGAGGAAAAGCGACGAATATATATAGCATTAAGACCATCCAAGCCAGCAATGGCTTCGTCTGTAGCACTTACAAACGAGGCGCTAATTCAAATCTTGCGTGAAAACAATAAGGAACTATATCGAGAGCTCCCTTCAAAAGCCGATTTCCAAGTGCTTCACACAGAGTTGACCGGCCTTAAAGAGAAATACGATGATATTTCTGCCAAGGTAATAGAGTTGGAAAGGCGAAACAATGCACTAGAAGACCAGATGGACAGATTATTGCAGAAGAATATGGAAACAAATGTCGTAGTTCATCTGCCTGTGGAACCAAACGTGGACATGAACGAAAGGGCAAAGTCAGTTTGCGCTAGCCTTATCGGCAATGCTGGTGACTCCGAAATTGAGCATGTACAACCGATAGCATCTAGGAACACAAAAATGGCAATGATTATGGTCAAGATGAAAACACGTAGTGCCGCCTGGGCAGTTCTCAGAAATACAAACAATTTAAGAAGTTCACAAATACACATACACAAAGATTTGCCGTACAACGTTAGGCGTAGGAAAGCCAACTTGCTACCGATTTTCAAGTTCCTCCGCGAAAATTTTCCTACCGTAAAACCGCAACTCAGGGATGATAAACTTTTAGTTTCCAATAAAGTTTTCACTTGGGACTTTGTTGAGGGTTTGATAAATGGACTAAATGAACCTATGGAGGTACTGCGAAAGATTTATGATGCAGATTTCATATTTTCTTCGTACGAAATTTTTCTGAATGAAGTGCATAGATCGAGAAGAGACGTAAATAATAAGGGTATTCATGCAACTTCGGAAAACCATCGTAAACGTCGAAAAGTTTACGACGTCGTTAACGAACTGTCAAATTTTATATGGAAAATCTTTTACGATAAATCGTAAACTTTCCCACACAAATTTGTGTCGGAAACAGGGATCGTAAACTTCGAAAACTTGTAACGGTACTACTATGACGTTTTGATGTGTCACAATTTCTCAAACGAAAATGAAAACAAACAACTTCAAATTCAATTCAAACTTTTTAAAAACAGGAGCCGGTCTTCTTCCGAGTGGGGAAGAGAAAAGTGTTGCGGAGTACGTTCACTTAATTTGCCCCCAATTCGACTTGCTGGAGCAAATATTTGGTGCTCAGAAAAATGTAAATCCCGAGGTTATATTTCAAACAAATTTCGATTATGATGACCTAATTGAGGAAGTGCAAGATGAATCTCCAGAATTGTATGTGCCATGTTCACCGGAAAACTTCGTCGAACAATATGACATACATCAAAAATCACCAGACTGTCCGAGTACGAGTACCCAGAGCCAGGAGCAACAGGTTGAAACTCCTAAAACTAACCAAGAGAAACCCGAAGTTAAAGGTAATTTT
The DNA here is from genome assembly GCA_949320155.1 of Melangyna quadrimaculata. NCBI lineage: Eukaryota > Metazoa > Arthropoda > Insecta > Diptera > Syrphidae > Melangyna > Melangyna quadrimaculata. The sequence goes on along the minus strand of OX439483.1, from coordinate 228,282,108 downwards.
AATTTGTATGTTTAAAGTGAATGTTAAGTTATACATGACGACTACAGAATCCACAAAACTCAATCCGCAGTGATTTACAGTGCAGTCTTCATTTTTCTTGTCACGATAAATGAGTAGATAGGAAAGAAAGCACTGCGGATGGAATTTTGCGGATTCTGTATTCGACATGGTTATAATTGAATGCTTCATTTTTATCTTGTTTAATTGCTACAAGTATTTTGCTCTTGCTCAAAAGTTGAAAAAAGTGTTGAAAAGTGTTTTTATTAATAGACCATAACCTAAAGTAAACTTTTAATAATGTGCGCAAAATATTTATGTGAGAATACAAACAGGAAAATTATATATGTATGTACAGTACATACATATATTGAATCGCCATAGTTCGGTGGCAGATTCGAAGGGACTCCAAAAACACAAAACGTTCTGATAAAGATTTTTCAAAATACCTATTAAGAATATATAGAAAAGCTGAAATTTTGGCTGCAATTAGAAAGATTAAAGTCTTCCCTACAATATATTAGCATTTACAATATAGGATTTCAATGATTTTTAATGTTACGCCATCCTTTCGTTTCTGTTTCTGTTTCTGTTTGACGAGACAACATTTAAGTTTAATCAATGTTTATATTTTTCCTGTCTATATTCTCACGTTAATATTTAAAACTGATTTCGCATGTAGAATCGAAATAAACAAACAAATTTGAATTTAAACAAGGTAAACACAAACAACAAACCGAAATTGAATGTGAAATTCGACCAGAAATCAGAACAGGGGGTGAAGATGAAAATACATAATGTTTTGATTTTCGTTCGAATTTCGTAGTCCATTTCGGCTTGTTGTTTTTGTTTTCCTTGTTCAAATTAAGTTCTTGTTTGTTTATTTATTTCGTTCGCAATAAACTTGCCGAATCAGGTTTAAGGCAAATTCATACGTTTTTAATTCGTTTAGGTTTTAGGAAAGTGATTTCGCAACTTTAAACTTGAACTTAAGTTTTGCCTTTTTTTTCTTTTTAGTGCCAACAAAAAATCAGAAGATTAAGAAGATCAGCTCTAATATCAGCCAGCTGCTGAGCCTCCAAGAAAGAAAATTGGAGCTAGAGGTTAGAAAAATAGAATTACAAGAAAAAAAACAAGATCAAGACTTTGAAATAAAGAAACTTGAAATCGAAAAAGATGAAAGAATTAAAATCTACGAATTAGATTTGAAATATAAGAAAAAAAATCGTGCGCTTATATCATTCGTTTATATGTTATTTATTTTCATAATTTTTAAATAAAATGAAATGTCACTATAGGTATAATTAAATGTTTCTTAATATTATTCTTCCATAAGTTCTGCCAAAGCTCGTCTTTTTAATTGGCTTGCAGAATTTAATAAACAGCGATGGTCAAAGGACTCTTCTTCTTCAAATTCAGTACCTACTTCGTTTGTAATGATGAATTGATCTTCAGCTACTGATTCCATAATAATAATGTCGTGCAAAATTGCACAAGCTAGAATCCAACGACTAGCGAGCTTCACACTTTTCTTGTTTTTATTTGGATTTTTAATTCTTTCAAACTACTGAATCTCTCCTTCAGAAGACCAAAACAGTGCTCGATTTTGACTCGGTTTGAACTAAAGCGCTTATTAAACCTGTTTCGTTTATCAGTTGACATTTCTGTTGAATTTTCTCTGAAGGGAGTGATAAGAGTGGTTGTTAACTTGTAAGCGCTATCTCCTGCTATCCATTCTGCTTCTGTAAAGTATTCTTGGGATTTCGTGGATAAATCGCAGTTGTTGTAGATGCGCGCATCATGTACACTTCCAGGATATCCCAAGACCATATGCCGGATTCGCAACTTAGTTTCACAGACAGCCTGAACTCTTAATGAATATATATGTTTCCGCGAAAAATATGCCTCAGGATCCTCTGATGGTTTTTCTGCCACTTTAATTTCTGTTCCATCTATGAATCCTATGCAGTTTGGCAAACCATCAATCGATTCTGAAACAAGATTTTTGCGCTCAGAAGCGTCTGGCCAATATATATATTTTTTTCGTAGACGAATCAGAGCTGCGAAAACTCTTTCAGTTATTATCTAGAAAAAGCAGGAATAATGGAATTCAATTGCAACATAAGGGCCTATAAAAAATCTTCATTGTACCTGAATAGTGCATCCGTAACCAATTCCAAATAAGCTTCCAATTTTAGCAACTGTAGCTCCCCCACCACTTGAACCCAACCGATACATTACTATTATTACTTGCATTTCCACAGTGAATTGCAAGCATGACCTTGGACCATAGAAAACATGGTCTTCTTTTATGAGATTAAGGATAATATCAAAGTTTGATGTATGTCAAGTTAGCACTACATTTGTGGAAATTCAAAAAAGTAAATATACAGTTAATTGTAGCTTTTAAGTAGTAAATTAGTTGTGGAAAAAAAATTGTAGCTCTACTATTTTTTAAAAAAATGGTAAGTAGTGCTAACTTGATATCAACTTGGCACTACAATTTGTGAAATTTCAAAAACTAAGTACGCAGTTAATTCAAGCTATTTAGTAGTAAATTAGTTGTGGAAAGAAAAAAATTTTAAAAAAATTTTTGAGTACTATTTTTAATATTAAAAAAAAAAATTAGTATGTAGTGCTAACTTGATATAAACTTGGCACTACACTTTCTGAAATTCTAAAAACTAAGTACGCAGTTAATTCAAGCTATTTAGTAGTAAATTAAATGTGGAGAGAAAAAAATTCCAAAAAATTTGCTGCCGTACTTTTTTCAAAAAATAAGACTAGGTAGTGCTAACTTGACACTGGTGAACTCAGCCATTAAAAAGGGAAATTCGAAAATAAAACATGCCATTATTTAAAGCTTTTTAGTAGTAAATTAGTTGTTAAGAAAAAAATTCCAAAAAAATTGTTGCCGTACTTAAAAAAAAAAATAAGAATAGGTAGTGCTAACTTGACAATGGTAAACTCAGCCATTAAAAACGGAAATTCGAAAATAAAACATGCCATTATTTATAGCTTTTTAGTAGTAAATTAGTTGTGGAGAGAAAAAAATTCCAAAAAAATTTTTGCCGTACTTTTTAAAAAAAATAAGAGTTAGTAGTGCTAACTTGACACTGGTGAACTCAGCCATTAAAAAGGGAAATTCGAAAATAAAACATGCCATTATTTAAAGCTTTTAAGTAGTAAATTAGTTGTGGAGAGAAAAAAATTCCAAAAAATTTGTTGCCGTACTTTTTAAAAAAAATAAGAATAGGTACTGCTAACTTGACACTGGTGAACTCAGCCATTCAAAGGGGAAATTCGAAAATAAAACATGCCATTATTTAAAGCTTTTTAGTAGTAAATTAGTTGTGGAGAGAAAAAAATTCCAAAAAATTTGTTGCCGTACTTTTTAAAAAAAATAAGAGTAGGTAGTGCTAACTTGACACTGGTGAACAAATCCATTAAAAAGGAAAATTCGAAAATAAAACATGCCATTATTTAAAGCTTCTTAGTAGTAAATTAGTTGTGGAAAGAAAAAAATTTTTTTGGCGTACTTTTTTAAAAAAATAAGAGTAGGTAGTGCTAACTTGACACTGGTGAACTCAGCCACTAAAAACGAAAATTCGAAAATAAAACATGCCATTATTTAAAGCTTTTTAGTAGTAAATTAGTTGTGTAGAGAAAAAAATTCCAAAAAATTTTTTGCCGTACTTTTTAAAAAAAAATAAGAGTAGGTAGTGGTAACTTGACACTGGTGAACTCAGCCATTAAAAAGGGAAATTCGAAAATAAAACATGCCATTATTTAAAGCTTTTTAGTAGTAAATTAGTTGTGGAGAGAAAAAAATTCCAAAAAAATTTTGCCGTACTTTTGTAAAAAAATAAGAGTAGGTAGTGCTAACTTGACACTGGTGAACTCAGCCATTAAAAAGGGAAATTCGAAAATAAAACATGCCATTATTTAAAGCTTTTTTTAGCTAACTTGATATAAACTTGGCATTTCACTTTCTGAAATTCTAAAAACTAAGTACGCAGTTAATTCAAGCTATTAAGAAGTAAATTAGTTGTGGAGAGAAAAAAATTCCAAAAAATTTGTTGCCGTACTTTTTTCAAAAAATAAGACTAGGTAGTGCTAACTTGACACTGGTGAACTCAGCCATTTAAAAGGGAAATTCGAAAATAAAACATGCCATTATCTAAAGCTTTTTAGTAGTAAACTAGTTGTTAAGAAAAAAAATTCCAAAAAAATTGTTGCCGTACTTTAAAAAAAAAAATAAGATTAGGTAGTGCTAACTTGACAATGGAAAACTCAGCTATTAAAAACGGAAATTCGAAAATAAAACATGCCATTATTTAAAGCTTTTTAGTAGTAAATTAGTTGTGGAGCGAAAAAAATTCCAACAAATTTCTTGCCGTACTTTAAAAAAAAAAATAAGAGTAAGTAATGCTAACTTGACACTGGTGAACTCAGCCATTAAAAAGGGAAATTCGAAAATAAAACATGCCATTATTTAAAGCTTTTTAGTAGTAAATTAGTTGTGGAAAGAAAAAAATTCCAAAAAATTTGTTGCCGTACTTTTTTAAAAAAAATAAGAGTAGGTAGTGCTAACTTGACACTGGTGAACTCAGCCATTAAAAAGGGAAATTCGAAAATAAAACATGCCATTATTTAAAGCTTTTTAGTAGTAAATTAGTTGTGGAGAGAAAAAAATTCCAAAAAATTTGTTGCCGTACTTTTTTAAAAAAAATAAGAGTAAGTAGTGCTAACTTGACACTGGTGAACTCAGCCATTAAAAAGGGAAATTCGAAAATAAAACATGCCATTATTTAAAGCTTTTTAGTAGTAAATTAGTTGTGTAGAGAAAAAAATTCCAAAAAAATTGTTGCCGTACTTTTAAGAAAAAATAAGTGTAGGTAGTGCTAACTTGACACTGGTGAACTCAGCCATTAAAAACGGAAATTCGAAAATAAAACATACCATTATTTAAAGCTTTTTAGAAGTAAATTAGTTGTGGGGAGAAAAAAATTCCAAAAAATTTTTTGCCGTACTTTTAAAAAAAATAAGAGTAGGTAGTGCTAACTTGACACTGGTGAACTCAGCCATTAAAAAGGGAAATTCGAAAATAAAACATGCCATTATTTAAAGCTTTTTAGTAGTAAATTAGTTGTGGAGAGAAAAAAATTCCAAAAAATGTTTTGCCGTACTTTTAAAAAAAATAAGTTTAGGTAGTGCTAACTTGACACTGGTGAACTCAGCCATTAAAAAGGGAAATTCGAAAATAAAACATGCCATTATTTAAAGCTTTTTAGTACTAAATTAGTTGTGGAGAGAACAAAATTCCAAAAAATTTGTTGCCATACTTTTTTAAAAATATAAGAGTAGATAGTGCTAACTTGACACTGGTGAACTCATCCATTAAAAAGGAAAATTCGAAAATAAAACGCCATTATTTAAAGCTTCTTAGTAGTAAATTAGTTAAGGAGAGAAAAAAATTCCAAAATAATTTTTGCCGTACTTTTTTAAAAAAAATAAGAGTAGGTAGTGCTAACTTGACACTGGTGAAATCAGCCATTAAAAAGGGAAATTCGAAAATAAAACATGCCATTATTTAAAGCTTTTTAGTAGTAAATTAGTTGTGGAGAGAAAAAAATTCCAAAAAATTTTTTGCCGTACTTTTTAAAAAAAATAAGAGTAGGTAGTAATAACTTGACACTGGTGAACTCAGCCATTAAAAAGGGAAATTCGAAAATAAAACATGCCATTATTTAAAGCTTTTTAGTAGTAAATTAGTTGTGGAGAGAAAAAAATTCCAAAAAAATTTGTTTTCGTACTTTTTTAAAAAAATAAGAGTAGGTAGTGCTAACTTGACACTGGTGAACTCAGCCATTAAAAAGGGAAATTCGAAAATAAAACATGCCATTATTTAAAGCTTTTTAGTAGTAAATTAGTTGTGGAGAGAAAAAAATTTCAAAAAATTTGTTGCCGTATTTTTTAAAAAAAATAAGAGTAGGTAGTGCTAACCTGATACTGGTGAACTCAGCCATTAAAAAGGGAAATTCGAAAATAAAACATGCCATTATTTAAAGCTTTTTAGTAGTACATTAGTTGTGGAGAGAAAAAATTCCAAATGCCGTACTTTAAAAAAAAATAAGAGTAGGTAGTGCTAACTTGACACTGGTGAACTCAGCCTTTAAAAAGGGAAATTCGAAATAAAATATGCCATTATTTAAAGCTTTTTAGTAGTAAATTAGTTGTGGAGAGAAAAAAATTCCAAAAAATGTTTTGCCGTACTTTTTTAAAAAAATAAGAGTAGGTAGTGCTAACTTGACACTGGTGAACTCATCCATTAAAAAGGAAAATTCGAAAATAAAACATGCCATTATTTAAAGCTTTTTAGTAGTAAATTAGTTGTGGAGAGAAAAAAATTCCAAAAAATTTGTTGCCGTACTTTTTTAAAAAAATAAAAGTAGGTAGTGCTAACTTGACACTGGTGAACTCAGCCATTAAAAAGGGAAATTCGAAAATAAAACATGCCATTATTTAAAGCTTTTTAATAGTAAATTAGTTGTGGAGAGAAAAAAAATCCAAAAAATTTGTTGCCGTACTTTTTAAAAAAAATAAGAGTAGGTAGTGCTAACTTGACACTAGTGAACTCAGCCATTAAAAAGGGTAATTCGAAAATAAAACATGCCATTATTTAAAGCTTTTTAGTAGTAAATTAGTTGTGGAGAGAAACAAATTCCAAAAAATTTGTTGCCGTACTTTAAAAAAAAAAATAAGACTAGGTAGTGCTAACTTGACACTGGTGAACTCAGCCATTAAAAAGGAAAATTCGAAAATAAAACATGCCATTATTTAAAGCTTTTTAGTAGTAAATTAGTTGTGGAGAGAAAAAAATTCCAAAAATTTTTTGCCGTACTTTTTAAAAAAAATAAGAGTAGGTAGTGCTAACTTGACACTGGTGAACTCAGCCATTAAAAAGGGAAATTCGAAAATAAAACATGCCATTATTTAAAGCTTTTTAGTAGTAAATTAGTTGTGGAGAGAAAAAAATTCCAAAAAAATTTGTTGCCGTACTTTTTTAAAAAAATAAGAGTAGGTAGTGCTAACTTAACACTGGTGAACTCAGCCATTAAAAAGGAAAATTCGAAAATAAAACATGCCATTATTTAGAGCTTTTTAGTAGTAAATTATTTGTGGAGAGAAAAAAATTCCAAAAAATTTGTTGCCTTACTTTTTAAAAAAAATAAGAGTAGGTAGTGCTAACTTGACACTGGTGAACTCAGCCATTAAAAAGGAAAATTCGAAAAAAAAACATGCCATTATTTAAAGGTTTTAAGTAGTAAATTAGTTGTGGAGAGAAAAAAATTCCAAAAAATTTGTTGCCGTACTTTTTTAAAAAATAAGAGTAGGTAGTGCTAACTTGACACTGGTGAACTCAGCCATTAAAAAGGGAAATTCGAAAATAAAACATGCCATTATTTAAAGCTTTTTAGTAGTAAATTAGTTGTGGAGAGAAAAAAATTCCAAAAAATGTTTTGCCGTACTTTTAAAAAAAATAAGTTTAGGTAGTGCTAACTTGACACTGGTGAACTCAGCCATTAAAAAGGGAAATTCGAAAATAAAACATGCCATTATTTAAAGCTTTTTAGTACTAAATTAGTTGTGGAGAGAACAAAATTCCAAAAAATTTGTTGCCATACTTTTTTAAAAATATAAGAGTAGATAGTGCTAACTTGACACTGGTGAACTCATCCATTAAAAAGGAAAATTCGAAAATAAAACGCCATTATTTAAAGCTTCTTAGTAGTAAATTAGTTAAGGAGAGAAAAAAATTCCAAAATAATTTTTGCCGTACTTTTTTAAAAAAAATAAGAGTAGGTAGTGCTAACTTGACACTGGTGAAATCAGCCATTAAAAAGGGAAATTCGAAAATAAAACATGCCATTATTTAAAGCTTTTTAGTAGTAAATTAGTTGTGGAGAGAAAAAAATTCCAAAAAATTTTTTGCCGTACTTTTTAAAAAAAATAAGAGTAGGTAGTAATAACTTGACACTGGTGAACTCAGCCATTAAAAAGGGAAATTCGAAAATAAAACATGCCATTATTTAAAGCTTTTTAGTAGTAAATTAGTTGTGGAGAGAAAAAAATTCCAAAAAAATTTGTTTTCGTACTTTTTTAAAAAAATAAGAGTAGGTAGTGCTAACTTGACACTGGTGAACTCAGCCATTAAAAAGGGAAATTCGAAAATAAAACATGCCATTATTTAAAGCTTTTTAGTAGTAAATTAGTTGTGGAGAGAAAAAAATTTCAAAAAATTTGTTGCCGTATTTTTTAAAAAAAATAAGAGTAGGTAGTGCTAACCTGATACTGGTGAACTCAGCCATTAAAAAGGGAAATTCGAAAATAAAACATGCCATTATTTAAAGCTTTTTAGTAGTACATTAGTTGTGGAGAGAAAAAATTCCAAATGCCGTACTTTAAAAAAAAATAAGAGTAGGTAGTGCTAACTTGACACTGGTGAACTCAGCCTTTAAAAAGGGAAATTCGAAATAAAATATGCCATTATTTAAAGCTTTTTAGTAGTAAATTAGTTGTGGAGAGAAAAAAATTCCAAAAAATGTTTTGCCGTACTTTTTTAAAAAAATAAGAGTAGGTAGTGCTAACTTGACACTGGTGAACTCATCCATTAAAAAGGAAAATTCGAAAATAAAACATGCCATTATTTAAAGCTTTTTAGTAGTAAATTAGTTGTGGAGAGAAAAAAATTCCAAAAAATTTGTTGCCGTACTTTTTTAAAAAAATAAAAGTAGGTAGTGCTAACTTGACACTGGTGAACTCAGCCATTAAAAAGGGAAATTCGAAAATAAAACATGCCATTATTTAAAGCTTTTTAATAGTAAATTAGTTGTGGAGAGAAAAAAAATCCAAAAAATTTGTTGCCGTACTTTTTAAAAAAAATAAGAGTAGGTAGTGCTAACTTGACACTAGTGAACTCAGCCATTAAAAAGGGTAATTCGAAAATAAAACATGCCATTATTTAAAGCTTTTTAGTAGTAAATTAGTTGTGGAGAGAAACAAATTCCAAAAAATTTGTTGCCGTACTTTAAAAAAAAAAATAAGACTAGGTAGTGCTAACTTGACACTGGTGAACTCAGCCATTAAAAAGGAAAATTCGAAAATAAAACATGCCATTATTTAAAGCTTTTTAGTAGTAAATTAGTTGTGGAGAGAAAAAAATTCCAAAAATTTTTTGCCGTACTTTTTAAAAAAAATAAGAGTAGGTAGTGCTAACTTGACACTGGTGAACTCAGCCATTAAAAAGGGAAATTCGAAAATAAAACATGCCATTATTTAAAGCTTTTTAGTAGTAAATTAGTTGTGGAGAGAAAAAAATTCCAAAAAAATTTGTTGCCGTACTTTTTTAAAAAAATAAGAGTAGGTAGTGCTAACTTAACACTGGTGAACTCAGCCATTAAAAAGGAAAATTCGAAAATAAAACATGCCATTATTTAGAGCTTTTTAGTAGTAAATTATTTGTGGAGAGAAAAAAATTCCAAAAAATTTGTTGCCTTACTTTTTAAAAAAAATAAGAGTAGGTAGTGCTAACTTGACACTGGTGAACTCAGCCATTAAAAAGGAAAATTCGAAAAAAAAACATGCCATTATTTAAAGGTTTTAAGTAGTAAATTAGTTGTGGAGAGAAAAAAATTCCAAAAAATTTGTTGCCGTACTTTTTTAAAAAATAAGAGTAGGTAGTGCTAACTTGACACTGGTGAACTCAGCCATTAAAAAGGGAAATTCGAAAATAAAACATGCCATTATTTAAAGCTTTTTAGTAGTAAATTAGTTGTGGAGAGAAAAAAATTCCAAAAAATTTGTATGTTTTGTTTTCCCATACAAAGTCTATTAGGGGGTTTTAGATGGAACAAAATGTTGTACAAAATGATGTTGTATAACTTGATGGCCAAAATAACTGTAAACGCAACTTTGCGTTTACATTTAAAATAATGTTGTACAATCACTTGGTTGCATCACTTTGGTTGGAATCTTTGAAGTAAAACTTATACGGTGCGGAAAATTTCAAAATTAATACAAGCCTTGATGATGAAAGTAATATTGAACGGTGAAGAGGAGGAAAACAAAATATGAGAGAAGTAAAACGTATATGGATGAAGAAATGGGTACAAAATAGGCCAAAATATTCCCACATAAACTTGTTGCAAGAATTAAAACTAACAGCGGATCATTAGAATTATTTGAGGAAATCGTACCACAAGTTTGGGCAGTAAACTTCTTCCAATCCGAAAGATTTTTCACTTAGTATTACTTTTTTAACTGCCGCCGGTAACACGATCGCATAGCATTATTTGTTTTTTTTTTCAATCCCTCTACTGTAATGTTCGGTTCAACCTCTTTATGTTTATCCAATAAGACTTCGTATGCTTAACCTTTTATAACACTTTTTTTATAAATCGCTGATGAGACCTAAATACAGACAAAAAGTCCCTCCAGAACAGGCTGACTCCACATGCCATAGAGATGTCCAACATCACAACCACAATCCAATCAACAAACAGTGCACTTTTACTCACTGGGCAAATCATGTCATGTCGTTTGTTAACTGTTAACTGTTACAACAAAATTCACTTACACACTCAAGAAAAACCAGAAAAAAACTCACACGCATATGAAACGTCATCTCATGGCCAAGCTTCGAACAGCCCTCCATGTCTTGTTCAAAACGTTATTTTTTTTGGACATGTTGCTGCATGGACATGGATTATTTGGAGTTCATGAGATTTTTTTTAGTTATGTTCATAGTCCGGCCATCGTTCATGGACCGTGGAGGTGGCCCGTAACGGAGTATTTGCTATGCTAGCGATTTTTTTTGGTCTACAACCTTCGTATGTTCACCAGACGAGAATTTTCTAGAAATGAAAAATAAAACCAAGTTGTATTAACATCTTTTAACATAGATTGTATTGAAAACGACAAGCTAGCAAGTTTTCAAAATATTTTGAAAACCGTACAACATGGTATGTCAAGCGGTTGTTTTTGCGTTCATATTATACAACATCGATATATTTACGCGATGTTGTACAACATGTTGTACCATATAAATCCCCTATTGGCTGAACGCACATAACGGGCAGTGTAAGAAGGAATGTAGAAAAATCTCCTCAAACGTTGAGCGGGGAGATTTTTTTTTCATTCCACTTACTTTTTGCCCTTCCTGCCTACAAACTACCAGTTGCCGGCAACTCAGTTTCCTTGTGTGAAAGTTGACTAACCTTTCTTTGTGTAAATCCAAGAATTCAATGTACGCAGCATATTAAGGCTCTCCCAAACCAATGCGAAACATTCGGTGCGGCGAAGAAACATTCGCAGTTGGTGTGGGCACTCTCATTTATCATCCTGTAAATAAATTTTGAAATGCGAATGTTTCTCCGCCGCGTTGGAGCGGGCACTCTCATTTATCACCATGTGAATTAATTTTGACTGACGAAGGTTTCTTTGCCGCACCGAATGTTTCGCATTGCTTTGGGATAGCCTTAATACACTGGATAGCGAATTCATATAAGACCGCTTTCACACAAGGAAACTGAGTTGCCAGAAACTAGCTAGCTTCTCGCCTACAAATTCCCAGTTGCCGGCAACTCAGTTTCCTTGTGTGAAAGCAGGCTAATAATCTTGAAGCAAAGGCCGCTTTCACACAAGGAAACTGAGTTGCCAGAAACAAGCTAGTTTGTAGGAGAGAAGGGTAAGCGGGGAGATTTGTTTTCTTCCTCTGATGTCCTTCTCGCCTTAAAACTCCCAGTTGCCAGCAACTCAGTTTCCTTGTGTGAAAGGGGTCAAATTAAAGGAAAATTATAATAGTGCAAGGATACAATAACTGCAACTTTTTGTTAACCATTGCCCTCGTCCACTAACCAACTCCTAGCAATCCGGATTGGTTTATGTTGTTGTAATCCCTTGTGAAAAAAACAGCTGATGATAAAACAGCTGTTCGCAAAAAAGAAATCTCAACCTATCCCAAAAATTCTTGTATACTCAGCTATCTGAAGAGAAATGTCAAGAACAGCTGACTTCAAATTTAAATTTTACGTTGAATTGTGTGCTTGTGTTAACATGCCGCCTCCACTGGCCATTAACAATGTCCATAATCCAATCGACAATCCAATCGACAATCCAATCCACAATCTGATTTGTATGGTGTGTCACTGCTTGGACATGGATTTTTGAGACTCCATTGTTTTTTTGTATTGAACATGTTCCATAGTCATGCCAACGTTCATAGACTGTGGAGACGGCATGTAACCTATCCGGTTCTGGTCGTTCACAAACATACACGGATAGTCCCAATTTACATTGAACCAATGCCAATATTGTGTTCGTAAGTAGGTAAAGGAAGTGAAAACTCGAACGAATCTTTGCCTGAAATCTAGATTTGCAAAATTGATCTAAATCAAATCAGACCACCAGAAAATTCGATTTTTTTTTGTAGTGAAAAACGTGAAATATCAAAAAGATCAATAAAATCCAATTATTTTTTTTGAATCGAAATTGACATAACACCATCAAACGAACAGCACACTGACACGGAACACCACTGATCTCTATAATACACTGGATAGTGGATTCATATAAAAATCTTGAAGCAAATTGAAGGAAAATTATAACAGTGCAAGGATACAACTGTTGACAGTTGTCAATTTTTTTTTTTTAGTTTATAACAGTTTAAATCGTATTAAAATGGTGGTTTTTGTATACATTTTTTTTTATTCGCTGATGTTTTTCAGGAGTGAGTACGAAAGTTATTTATAATAGATCATAAAAAAAAAGATTTTAATTGATTTTTTCATAGTTTTCTTCGATATAAAACACAAAACATTATAGAGATCATCAGTGATAGTGTCCCATTATCCTTACATGGTGAGATTGCTCTGGTGAAACGAACAGAACAGGTTGGCTTAACACTAATCGCAAGAGATATGAATTCCATGACTCTGCAACTGAAGGCACCCAAATTGCTGGGAAAGAATATTCCATATCTGCGGAGAGAACAGTATTCGTATCCATCAACCAGCAGTGCAAGTACTGCGTCTGTTGATGTTGCAAAATAAATAGGAATAATCAAATGTCTGGTTTTTGAAATTCATAATTTTAGTTTAAATAAAGATATCGCGACGCCAAGATCGCTTGCCACTCGAGTCTTGAAACAAAATTAATGAATCTTGAAATCGTCCTTTGAAATCAAATCACCCTTGTCAATATCTTCTGAGAGACCATCCCAACAATGATGTGTTCTGCTGATTCTTCAATGATACATTGTACCATAGGATCCGTTTTTCTTTTTTTGTCAAACGCTTAACACCTTCAACAAGTTTTGGAAAATCTTGTTGGTGCAGTTCTTCAGCCTCCAATTTAGAGCACAATCCATCTTTCATGAACAAGACTGGCTAAGATAGTTTCAGTTTGTAAACACACGCATACAATATTTCGAGATACTTTTAATTCAATTAACAATTTTAATTTTATAACATTTTATAAGACGCGTACTACGGAAAACGAGCGCTCGGTATATATTTTATCTGTTAAATACGCAGAAACAATTCTTAAACTGAATTTCTTCAACATGTATCTAAGTTTGAGAGAAATATTACAATTTTTAATGAACACTTATTAAAATTAATGGAAAACTAGCAAATTAAACAATTTTATTTATGTTTTGTTTTCGTTTGCGTTTGTACTACAAACAAACCAAACCAGTGCTGTCAAACAAACAGCTGATATCAATGCACGATTTTTTGTAATCATAAAAAACTATTCATTTCTTTCTTACGGTAAAAAAAAGAGACAAAAGTGTGCAAGGATACAATTGTCAGATCCAATTTGCTTCAAAAAAAACTGTTATACGTATAGGGAATCCACTATCCAGTGTATTATAGAGATCAGGGCCTATTTCTCCGCTACTACATCAGCTTCAATGTAGTAGTATAACAGTTGTATTACATCATTTCTGTTTCAAACATACATTGGTTTTTCAGGGGTAGTACATCAATGAAGCATTGGAGAATCGACTGGAAATATTGGAAAAATGTATGATTCTGTTTCACAGCTTTTGATACTACATTGTTGTAGTACAACTTACTGTAATTTTTTGTTACATTTTCACAATAAAAATATTTGCTGTGATTGCTGTAACAGAATAAAATTGTTGCATTTAAAAAAAAATATACTAATGTAAGTATTTTTTTTTTTGTATTTAAACATAAGAAATTCAAAAAATGTATGATTTATCTTTTGATTTTTTGTATAGTCGGTGAAAATTGATTCGTTGTAAATACACTTTCGGTCTTCTTTCAATTCTTATGTTGAATTCAAAATCTTCGTCGAAAATTTATATCGAAATCCATTTTTTATTTTATTTTATTCTATTTTATTTTATTTATTTGTGTCTCTTTAAAGTTCAAATATCTCACTTCTAAAAAAAAACAATATAAATGGCCTCGTTCACGTTGCAGTGAGATATGAATTTGAAGTCGGCTGTTGTTGACATTTCTCTTTAGACGTACTAAATATATATTTTGCCTTCTTTGAACTCTTAAGCCAAGACCGCACTCAACTTCAGCGGAACTAAGCTTCACGACGCGGCAAATTATTATTATTTGTATAAAATTTTATGAACTATTTTGCACTAAGCGGCAACTGAACTTCATACAATTTCATACGAATCCGTCTGAGGTGTAGTTCCGCTTCAGTGCAGTTCCGTCGAGTGCGGTGTAACCTTTATATTAAATTCGAAATCATCATCAAAAATATTAAAAATCTCAAAATCCTTTATATTTTATTATTAATTTTCTTTCGTTATTTTGACGTTCATGTATTTTTGGGTTATTTTGTGATAAAAAAAAAGTTTTTTAATCACTTCATTCTCAAATATACTCGTATATAAATTGTACTCAATTACGAAAAACTATTATCCAATTCAATCATTTTTATTCAAATCGTTTTTTGCTAACTTATGGTGAATTTACATGTATTTGCGTCTGCATAATGCAGAAAAGTAGAGCAGGACAGATGCATTAAAAAAAATCCGAGCGAGTGAAAGAGAACCATTAAGAAGATGAACACGTTCGTCTTCATTTCTGCATTATGGCACTTTCCTATAATGCAGAAACGATGTTCTTCTGCATTTTAATCTTTTCTCTCTATCTAACAATTGTACATTTTGTATTTGGTATCCCTTTTTTTTTGCATAAACCAAATGCAGATACATGTAAATCCACCATTACAGACGAGAGACGAAACAACCGAAAAAACGAATGGTGTAGTCGGGGTCTAGGTCTACATCATCCAGCTACATCATACAACTCTTCCAGTGGGATATGTGAAACAGAAAAATGTAGTTGGTGTAGTTGTAGAAAGTAGTTGTATGATGTAGTTGATGTAACTGATGTAGTAGCGCTGAAATAGGCCCCGTGCGGAACACACACAAAAAACTAGAAAGCAAGTGCAAGAGAACATAAACAGACTGGAAAAATCGTTCGAGTTTTGTTGTACAAGCCATTTGGGCCCTACCCCTCACTTTTCACTCCCTTTACCTACTTACGAACAAAATATTGGCATTGGTTCAATGTAAATTGGGACTATCCGTGTATGTTTGTGAACGATCAGAACCGGATAGGTTACATGCCGTCTCCACAGTCTATGAACGTTGGCATGACCATAGAGTAAGTATACTACCTAGAGGCCCGACTCGTACCCCCCTTGCCTTAAACACCCGCAAAATTTATTTGAGGTGAGTAAGAGAAAACTCTCTTAATCTACTCTTTTTTTCCTATCCCTGAATCCATGTGAGTGGTGGATTAAAAAACAAAATGGCGAAATTTGCTCAAACTGACAGGTAAGTTTTTTTTGTTGTTTTCGTTTTGTCAAAAATCTGACAGTTCTAAGTAAAATAAATTATGTGAAATCTAAAATCGTGTAAAGTTTTTATTTTAATATCAATAAAAGTTTATTTACTTGTATAAAAGCATATTTTTAATGTCATTAAAAAGTTTGTTGTGTTTATTTCTAGCTGCGGTACAATGTGAAAAAAGATTTTCATTTGGTTCCCTAAGACCCTCTTCGATTCTGAGAAGCATTCCAAGCGAAGAAACGCGATGTCGCAGCTATTATTCAGTCACACTCGAAGGGACGAAAACAACGCAAGCTGTATCTTAAATTTCGTGAGAACACAATTATACTGCAATCATATGCTGCTGTTAAGATTCGAGCATTCATTAAAGGCTTCATCACCAGAGAAGATCCACCAAATGGTGTGAATGAAAAGTTCATTGCCAATGCAAAGAGATAGTGGCTTATAAGATTATCAAAGGAGTTACCAACAAAAGTGCTGGACATGAGTTGACCTTCCGCAGCCAAAACATTGTCAGGAAGCCTCTACATACCTACATATGGTGAATCGGCTTCACTTAACAAGAAATTATAGTCAGCAGCTGAGTGATGAGAAGAAGCAATTTGAACTCAAAAGTCACAGCTGAAAAGGTCTTTAAAGGTCAGTTTTTTGTTAAATTAATTTATTTCCCTTCTAAATAAAGTGTGTTTTCCATATACCTACCTAGATAAAAAGAAAAATTACCCGCAAAGTATTGCCAAATGGTTCGAAAAAGACCACATTTCCAAGGAACACTCGACGCAAGTTAGTAATTTTGTGACAACAGCATTAGGTTCTGAAGAACTTAAATATTCCTCACCTTGCGTCAAATACGATCGACATGGCTATAAGCCAAGAGGTCGATTCATCCTCCTCAGCAACAAAGCTATCTACCTTCTTGACGCAACAAACAAAAGCATCGACTGCCATTGGCCAAAATTGATTTTGTGCTAACGAATCACAGTGATCATCTGATGTTGGTACGAATTCCATTAGACTAAAAGAAAGACAAGGGTGATCTTATTCTAGAGATTCCTGCAATTATTGAGTGCTGCACGTACATCATTCATACAGTTGGCACAGCAAACATAGTCAGTAGTGTGAATAGAGATTCGTAAGTTAAAAAGTTCTTTTTCTTGAAATAACAAATAGAATATATCTTAAAATTGGTAGAAATTTAATGGAATTGCCAGATAAACCACTTCGTAATTCCAAAACTATCTACTTCATTGGGAAATATTTTTTCCAATTAAAAATGCTTTTGGTGACACTTAGTAGACTTAATTTGAAACAGTTTTGATAGTACAGTTACGGTTTTGATTTTTTTAGTTTATAGGTTCTACCTTTTTCTTAACTTTTCTTGGTATGGAGGTATTCAGCCTTATCGGCAATTTCGGGAGAGATTGTTCTACTCCCGATTTTCATTTTTCCCTGGATTCGAATACTCCTTTCGTCAATCTCCCCCGGAAATTACTTCGAATCAGTTTCGAAATACTTTGGGTGAATTTATATTCTGAAATTATTTGTCTGTCAAAGTTTGAAAATTATTTTATGAAATCAAATTAAATATTTGAAGTATTTGTGGTGATTAAGAACTATTTTGCATCGTAGATTTAATTCTCATGTAATGGAAACGCGTAAAAATATTCAAAAGTTAAAGAAAACTATTTTGTTTGTCTATTTTGTTGTTGTAATATTTTTGTTCTCTCCCTCTGTGCAAAACTGTGTTACTTTATAAGGGGAAAAAACCCGAAAGTGTTAAAAATATTTCCAAAATGTGTAAAAAATATAAAGAAACAATAACTTAATATAGATCGCTTAAAACAAAACCAATTTCTCCTCCAAGCCGTTTCCCCTTTAAGTCTTTAGCTTGTTGTAGAGTGGACATACAGCCACACATACCAATACCGATGGACTTCTCGGTAAACGTAATGTTGGATTTTATTAAAATGCCTATATTTTTAAACCGAAACCAAAACTTATCCTTTACACCCCGACTCCACAGGCCATGAACGATGTCCATAATCCAATCTGATTTGTATGGATATGTCACTGCTTGGACATGGATTTTTGCGACTGCATTGGATTTTTTTTAGACATGTTCCATAGTCCAGCCATCATTCATGGCCTGTGGAGTCGGGGTATTAGAGCAAGTAAAAAATTATAAAACCTTCAAAAATAGGTAGTAATATCCTTCTATTTTTAAAATTCTTCAACTAAATTGAGGCGAGTTTTTTCCAGGGAAACATCATTAATTTTCCCCCGGGAAATAGATTTACGATATCTAGTTTTTTCATTGTAGTTTTTTCCCATTTTTCGAACATTATTTATGATTGGACAGTCTCATACGGGGAAAAAATCCTTATTCCCGATAAGGCTGATTATTTACTTAAGCCAATTATTTCAAAACAGACTATTGGCTACAAAAAATTGCATAAATCAGACAGGGACTGTACCTTGCAAAGAATATAAAAAGTCAAACTAAGTACATATAATATGCCAAATTTTGATTTTGGAACGATTTTGAGTATTAGAACTTTTTGAGTTAATACATTTTTGGAAAGTCTTTTTTGGCAACATATTGATTTTAATCTTTTTAAAGAATTGGTTTAAAAATATCAAAATTACACAGCACATACATAATTATGTACATAGAAGGTAATGGTTTATATTTTTGGTAAGAATCTAAAATCGATATCGTTGTTTTTTCTTAAAATATTTGAGTTGAAAAATATTTGTTAAGAGTTTTTATTAGTAGCAAGTAGTAGAAAGCAACAAAATTAAATGCAGGCTTTGAAAACTATAAACAAAAATCTTTCTGTCGTTCCTCAATGAGTAGTTGCTTTCGGAGGACCTTATATATTATACTTTCCTTTTAAAATTGTGGCTTTGATTACATTATTCATTAAGCACTTAACAGCAAGTCTAGTTCCGTTTCAAAGTTCTTTTTGATTTTAATTCCGAAGCATGATGATTGGTACACTGACTTTTATTCGTCAATTATGGGGTGGCTAAATCTATGGCAGGAGGTAAATCTAGTTAATTAAGAAATTCTGTTGGATAGTTCACTACGTCATCTTCGTCTATAATATAATCGATTGACTTATATGATACTAGTTCACCAATTATTCCATTTTGAATATCCCAATTAACATCGTTAACATCTTTATTTTTTCCTGCTAATATTGCTCGTTCGCTCAACCAAGCATGATCTTTCTGTCGCTGTCCAATATTTGGAAAAACTTTTTTAATCTTTAATTTAATTCTTCTTGAGTTTGGGTAATCTCACAAAAATGTTTCGGCAATGTTATTAATCCATTATCAATGGGCATTTTGCCATTACCAATATTCAACAACTGCTTTGAAAACAACGGCCGATGAATCGTTTCGCAATTGGACACTCATATTTATTTTCAATCTGATTGTTTTGACATATCTCAAATATGATTTCAAACATGCATTCATTTCATCCGCTGGAGTTGATTGTGGAACTACGCGCAATAATATAAAGAAACCGCCAAATAAATTTTGATTGTTTTGAAGATATTCAAAGCTTCCAATGACTTCTTAAGAGCCATCGTGCATTCATCCCACACAATAATCTTACATTGTTGTAATACCTGTGCTGTTTCCAAATTCTTTGGAATGTTACAGGTGATGGGTGTTTCATTAATATGTATGTTCAATATGTTAACTTCAGTAGGCCGAAATGTTGTTTTGTTTGACTTTTTTTTACCATAAATGACAATAATAAAATCTGAATTTCCGGTTTGATTCTATAAACAAATGTTTGATTTTTCTTCGTTTTGTTGACATATTTTTTTTAACTTTAAATTTTTTTTGTCATAAAAATGGTAAGCGGTCACAGGTCAATTTTTGTATACACAAACCTGCTACAGAACAATACCTTTCCAACAAAAAAAAATTCATCGAATTCGTAGCTACCAAACTTGAGATATAAGAACACAAACGAACAACAATTCATTTATATATATATATATAGATAAAAACTTTCATTTTAATTTATTGACAAATGTTACACTTTTCCACAACTATTTTATTTGTTCCTAGTGGTCGTACGATAGGAAATGAAAATTATGAAACGAAATTAATGTTGAACCGGTTCATATTTCACTCTTTAGCCTAGTACTCACCTCTTTGTGAAATTAAAAATAAATACGGTACAAATTCACGTGAATATTCATTATGAACCCATTATTGATTCTCCACGTGAATATTCAGTCCTCAGTTTTCTAATATTTGATACACACTTTGAATGAAACAAATATTGATTTGTATGAAAGTTTTTCTGACAGAATCTTGACAAAATGCTAACGAAGACTATTTTCAATACCATGGTTTCTTGTCTTTGCTTGATGGTAGCACTTTAAATTCAAAAATAAACGACATTTAAGTCCAAAATAATTCCTTATGTTATTTAATTAAATTATTTTTCAACTTTTATTTTGAGCTTGATAAATTAATTGACAAATGTCACACTTTTCCACAAATTTTGTATTTTTTTCCTAGTGGCTGGCTGCACGTTGCGAAATGAAAATTATAAAATGAAATTCATTTTGAACCGGTTCATATTTCACTTTCACATTTGGGTACTCACCTCTCGTTTTTAATTTCATCGGTGTGAAATAAGTGTCACTTTTATATAGGAATTTCATTTTCACTCGAACTGAGTACTAGGCTTTACATTTGGTTACTCAGCTCTCGTGTTGAATTTCATCGCTGTGAAATATGTGTCACTTTTATATGGACATTTTGTTTTCACTCGAAGTGAGTACTAGGCTTTACTTTGACTGATTTGATGGATTTATAAAATGTATAAGAAAACGTTTGTAACGATGATTTTTATTTGTATGATCATAAAAATACATTTATTTTGATTCGCAATCCTACCTTATGTTTTTGTGGAACAGCATATATTTATAATTATTGAAATTAGCTTTTTAAGCCACAGTTGTTGTGACACAATCCCCTTTCAATTATATTGAAACATATTTTTGTATTTATATTCCAGCTTACATCGAAGTAAGGTGGTCAATGCCCAGAATTATAGGCAAACAAGCTACAATCAAAAAATTTTCGCCGCAAACAACTTTAACAACAAAGATTCGAATGAAGAATCTATTTAACATTGTGGAGACATTCAGGAGTGATGAAAACAAGAGTTGAACTGATTTAGTAATTGCATGATCAGTTATATCCTTTTGAAGAGAATATTCATGCCTTCGGATTGATCTTTCTTTTTTTTAAGATTTACTTATATCATATCAGAGAATTCAATGTATAAAGATATTCACCCTTATTACGGTTGTCGTTTCACTAAAACGACACGTCCCTGGAGGCGTCAATTGATGTTTAATTCAAACGAATTTCGTCATAAGGATGAGATGCGTGGAGATTGGACAGAAACTGTCGCCTCTAGAGCCTTGTCGTTTTACTGTCGTTTTAGTGAAACGACTATCATAATAGGGGTGATTAGTTTTCCAATTGTATGCATAATTATTTGTATAACTAATTTGTCAATAGTTATATAATTATTGAAATGTAACAGTAAAATTTTACTAAATAAAAACATACATACATACACTTGAATCATTGTCAAAATCAATAACATTTTATTTTGTTAAAGCATCATTAATCTTCCTCATAAAATTGTAATACTTTATAGAACATATTTAAAAGAAACTTGTTTCTTTTTGTCTTTTTATTTAAATTTGTTCCTTTTGCGAATCATATATATTAAGTTTATGCATTAATAAAAATAAGTTATTTAAAATAATTATACATAGTTACAAAAATAAATACAAATTAATAAAAGTATAAAAACAAAATAGTATTTTTTTAACGGAGCAGCCAATGAAAATTGGATGTAACAAAAAATTGAGATATTTCTATTTACATACTTAACATAGGACAACAAACAAAAAAATTCCTGCCATAGTATGTTTTTGTACCACCAGATTTTCAGAGTACCAGAACAGCAATTTATAAAATAGTTTGAGATAGGATTCACTATTGGCAGATTGTTGATGCTGAACTTGTTGCAAGTCAACTTGGCTGTTTGAATTAATTCCGATTCACTCTGATTCAGAGTCCTAAGCAATTCGTCACCTGAGTTCTATCTTGTTCAATAGACCATTTTTCACGAAATTGAGTTAGAAATGCAGTTTTTATAATTCGAGGGTGCTCTTTCGATTGGCGCAAACCATTTTGTTCTATGGAGAACTGTTTGGTTCAATAGACCACAATACCCATTTGAGTGTTACTTTCGTTCAATAAACCACTTATCATTATTTTTGTATCATATTGCACAATTCATGGTATATCTTTAAAATCATACCATCTTATATCTTTCTTGTTCAATATCCAAATTATTTTCGTTACAATTTGTACCTTATTGATCAAAAACATTTTAATTTGGTTTTGTTAAAACGAAAATTCTATTTTGTTCAATATCATACAAAATCACCATTGTTTACCTTGATTTGCCTATAATGTACTATGTAAATGGCCAAAAGCGTAGAAAACGCAAAATTATAATGTGTCCAAGTTGCAATCATTAGTTGCTGTCATAATTGTCTTTCAAAATTTTCCTATGAAAGGTTTCGACAAATATTCAATGCTTTACCTATTTTTAATCTTATGGAATATAATACAAATATTGTGACAATTACGTTCAATTATTCTGAACCATCATGCCATTTACAGGTACAAAAGAAGTGGATGCTGTGCACAGTGAAATACAGAAATACTTTAAGGACTTGGACGTTTACAGCCTCATTTCTTTAATAAAGATTCTGAAGGGAATTAATTACACCAAAATTAAAATGAGATTGCAGAGCTTTAAAAAGAAAACAATTTTAATTTTAATAAGACAAATCAAATACAGAAGCAATGACCTTATTTCCTTGTACAGTGCGGTTCACTTGTTTAGACGCACCAATTTTTTTTTTTTAAGTTTATTTTTTTCTTTCGTATGTATCAATTATCACACACATAAGCCTTTTATTTTGAAATGTGTTCATCATTTTCAGGTACTTATTCCTAAACTACTTATGGATCAACAAAATTATTTTTAAAACATAAACAAAAACTAAATTAATTACTTTGTTTTAATAATATGAAATTTTAAACTAACATAATAAATATTTAATACTTAAAACTAAGTTCGCATCTTAACAATAACTGGATTAGCTAGCTTTACAATTCTATTGAAATCTGCTTTCGATTGGCCTCTCCAATATTTACATCGTCCCCATATAACAGCAGGGAAATTAGGACTTTGTATATCATGGAAGATTCGTGCAATATTCCTTCCAGTAAATGTATTATCAGGATACATATTTATTATTGAATAAATATCACCAGTTATTTCATCATCGGTTATGTTGGATTGCTAATAAAAAACGACAATTAAAGAAAACGCAAAATAAATATGGCAAAATAAATATGATACCTGAATTAACTGTGCTTTCTCTTGCGTTGCAGACCGACTATAAAAGGAGTCAAGAGCTTCATCGATCTCATCCAATGTAAAATCTCCAGGCGATTTAACTCTAAAACCCAAATCAAAGTAGGAAACTGTTAATGGTGATCTCTTTGGGTAACCATTTTCTGAAAGCAAAAGAATTAACATTCGACTTCTAATTCATATTTTTAAAACTTTTTAAGCTTACGTGTAATCCATTCAAGATTCTTTAATTGATATTTAACAACTCCACTATTCCATCCGATTGCAGCAGCAATGTCAATCACAGGGTTTTTCAAGGGTGTTGCTATCCTCCTTGAAGGTTTTGTTTTTCAATTGTAAGGCTATGGCCATTGCCAGTGGAGGACAGTCTCTAGCTGCATGTCTAAAATAAAAATTAAATAACTTATATCGGCGCCTAAGACTGACTTTTTATGTGACTTATCTTACTTTAAGTACTTTGCTCCTCCGTAAGATATCACTTTGCACATTATATAAGCCGAACTGAGCACATTTATACCCCAACGGCAATCTTATTCTAAATAACAAAGAAGTGTTGATATGTTCTCTTCTGGTATATCTAAGGCTTGTACTGTTTTCTCAATTGAGATTCCAATTTCATGGCCTGGACAGATTCTTTTTCGTGGTTGTTTTTTATCAGTCGAT
This sequence comes from Melangyna quadrimaculata, assembly GCA_949320155.1. Lineage (NCBI taxonomy): Eukaryota > Metazoa > Arthropoda > Insecta > Diptera > Syrphidae > Melangyna > Melangyna quadrimaculata. Next base: position 228,258,031 of record OX439483.1, on the reverse strand, counting down.
TTCGAAGGGCCCTGTGAAACAAGTTTATCATCAACATCAAACATATCTTCCTCCCAGTCGATGTTTTGAGATGCTTTGATTTCCTCCTGATGTTCATTTACAAAATCACTTGAAGACAAATATTTAAAAAAAAAGGTATATTAAACCAGATCTAGACAATTCAATTGCAAATCTTACTTTTTCTTCAAATTCTTTTCACACGAACAGGGAGTGAATAAGTTTTGCAAAAGTTTACGAATTACATGTCTATCAATAGAATTGGCAAAAATATGTCGGCGTAATTCATTCTGATCGCCACCCTTCGAATCTAAAAACAAATGACAATGAGATATTTTTCCATCGCGACCTGCACGACCGATCTCTTGCACATAGCTCTCGAAATTTCTTGGCATATTATAGTGAATGACTGAACGGATGTCTGGTTTATTGATTCCCATACCAAAAGCTATTGTAGCCACAACAATGCGAAGCTCGTTTTTCATAAAAGCATTTTGTATTGTTCGCCGGCGTGATGCTGGGAAACCAGCATGATAAGGTTCTGCCTGCCAATTAACGCGTTTACGTTTTTTAGCGCTCGCTGGTACATTGTCGGATTTTCTATCCTAAAAGATTGAGGGCTTAAAAAGAAAAAAACAACAAATAATTAACTCCACTAACCTGCATGTAGGTTCTTATTTGTCCAGCAATTCGTTCGCATTCATCACGTCTAGTGCAGTAGATAATAATCGACTGGCAGGCATCGAATCTGCAAGGAAAAGCAAAAGGACAAAAGATGTAGGACGGTCCGAAATTATTTTCTTTGTGTGCGTGAAGTTTCAGATTTAGACAAAGCCATACAAAAGACGATTCTTATCTTACCTTTTACTCAACAGTAATCCGATCAGAGCTGTGTCTCTATTTTCATCCTTCGAAACTGACAATATCAAATTGTTCGGTAAGGGAACATCACTAATGATTCCTTTCTCTCCATCCGGAATGCTCAAATGTCTGATTATACTGGTTCTAGTGGGTAATGTTGCCGTTGCTGTCAAACCCAAGACAGTTTTTACACCCATATTCTTTTGTAAAACCTTACAAATCATCAAATAGCTAGGTCGGAAATTATCCCAACAAAATATCAATTTCTCCATTATTGATCATTTCTAGAATTTTTATTCGTTGTTGCGGAGTTTGATTGGTATGCAGGCAGTGAGCTCGTAGAAAATGTGGAACACCATGAACTTGATCCTCCATCAAAGATACCAACGGCGAAATTACCAAAGTTATGGAACCCATTTTTTTGATTAGGCAGTTGATAGCAGAGATTTTCCACTGCCAGTACTGAGAGTTACCAATGTCGATTGGCCGGTGAGAATTCTCATTATGGCCCGATCCTGGCCCTTGCGGAAGTCAGTGTGGCCAAACTCCCTAAGCACTTCATAGACTTCTTCTGTTGCTGCTGGGATAGATCCGTCAGGATTAAGTTCATAGATAGCGCCGCCTTTGGAAACTACATTGGGAGCATTGAGTAGACCAGCTTTTTCAAGATTTTATGCCCTATATATACTTTTGGTGGAGATGGTGGGATTTCAGCTGGTTTTTCTGTTGCTGCTTGGATTTCTTTATAAATTTCAGCGACTATGTCTTCTTCTGCTTAATTTTCTTTGCCATCAAAAGTTTCTTCCTCGTCATCTTCTTCGCCATCTTTCTTATACAGAAGCGTGTTCGTTGCTTCTGGAAGTTTATCCAAATTCCGGCTATGCACAACCAATGCACTCTGACTGGCCATCTTCTCTGCCTCTTCTAGAGTTAAGTAAGGACTATCATCATCCATATCCACAGTAGCTGGCAGAAGAGAATCACCTTTAAGTTTGCACTGCTGGGCAAAATGACCCGGCTGACCGCACTGAAAACAAGTCAAGATCCCGCCATCACATCCACCCATGTTCATTTCGGGTCCAATCAAAGCGGCTGCTTTCTTCTGTTTCCATTGGCTCCTTTTGTATTTAGAGAAGTTTACTGTTTTCTTGCCACGAACGAAAACCTTCTTTTGGATATTGATCCGGACAAAATTCTCATTCAATTTTCCAGAAGCCACTTTGTCAGCTAACTTGTTTTTTAGTGCTTCGCCTTTTTCATTCACTATAAAACATGTCTTGCTTACATCAGTTTTTTTTATTCCTCCTATTTTTTCGCTTACATTGTTAATATACTCATCTGCAAATCTTATTTTTTCTTCAAATTCTTTTCACACGAACAGGGAATGGATAATTTTTGCAAAAGTTTACGAATTACATGTCTATCAATAGAATTGGAGCGCAATGTTTTTTTTTATTCTATCTGTCAAAATTCTCGACATGATTGAGCAAAACTGGTCTATTTCTTGTGGCGGAAGTTAGGGCACATACGCATGGAATTTCAAGGGTGTGATTCTACTTTTTGATTACATTTTCTTTGTTTTCAATAGAAATAGTAATAAATATTACTGGATTTATATGCCAGAAGCAATAAAAGGCTATATCAAATAAAGTTTTTGTTCATAAACATTTAGAAGCATCAATTTTATTGACAAAATATTTTATTTTTCAGTTTTTGAATTTAACGGATTCCCTTTTGTGAATATCCGATTCACCAATTGAGCACATGACCACGTTTGAGCAAATGCCCTAATGCATACATACAAAGCTCGTTTTGTCCCATTTAAAATGCATTGCAACTGCACACATCCTTACTGAATAGGGCATAAATCCTCTCAATTCAGCTTGTAGGGTGAAAGAGCATGGACACCTTAAGTCGGTTCTCTAGGTAGTATTTTCTCTATGGGCATGACTATGGAACATGTTAAATACAAAAAAACAATGGAGTCTCAAAAATCCATGTCCAAGCAGTGACACACCATACAAATCAGATTGTGGATTGGATTGTCGATTGGATTATGGACATTGTTAATGGCCAGTGGTGGCGGCATGTTAACACAAGCACACAATTCAACGTAAAATTTAAATTTGAAGTCAGCTGTTCTTGACATTTCTCTTCAGATAGCTGAGTATACAAGAATTTTTGGGATAGGTTGAGATTTCTTTTTTGCGAACAGCTGTTTTTTCATCAGCTGTTTTTTTCACAAGGGATTACAACAACATAAACCAATCCGGATTGCTAGGAGTTGGTTAGTGGACGAGGGCAATGGTTTAAAAAGTTGCAGTTATTGTATCCTTGCACTATTATAATTTTCCTTTAATTTGACCCCTTTCACACAAGGAAACTGAGTTGCTGGCAACTGGGAGTTTTAAGGCGAGAAGGACATCAGAGGAAGAAAACAAATCTCCCCGCTTACCCTTCTCTCCTACAAACTAGCTTGTTTCTGGCAACTCAGTTTCCTTGTGTGAAAGCGGCCTTTGCTTCAAGATTATTAGACTGCTTTCACACAAGGAAACTGAGTTGCCGGCAACTGGGAATTTGTAGGCGAGAAGCTAGCTAGTTTCTGGCAACTCAGTTTCCTTGTGTGAAAGCGGTCTTATATGAATTCGCTATCCAGTGTATTAAGGCTATCCCAAAGCAATGCGAAACATTCGGTGCGGCAAAGAAACCTTCGTCAGTCAAAATTAATTCACATGGTGATAAATGAGAGTGCCCGCTCCAACGCGGCGGAGAAACATTCGCATTTCAAAATTTATTTACAGGATGATAAATGAGAGTGCCCACACCAACTGCGAATGTTTCTTCGCCGCACCGAATGTTTCGCATTGGTTTGGGAGAGCCTTAATATGCTGCGTACATTGAATTCTTAGATTTACACAAAGAAACTGAGTTGCTAGCAACTTTTAGCTTTTAGGAAAGGTTAGTCAACTTTCACACAAGGAAACTGAGTTGCCGGCAACTGGTAGTTTGTAGGCAGGAAGGGCAAAAAGTAAAGGTTAGACCGCACACAACTGCAGCGGAACTACACTTCACGACGCGGCAAAACATTATTTGTATGAAATTGTATGAGCCATATCGCACTAAGCGGCAACTGAACTCCATTAAATTTCATACAAATTATTGTGAATCGCAGTTCCGCTGCAGCGCAGTTCCGCCTTGTGCGGGCTAACCTTAAGTGGAATGAAAAAAAAAATCTCCCCGCTCAACGTTTGAGGAGATTTTTTTACATTCCTTCTTACACTGCCCGTTATGTGCGTTCAGCCAATAGAGGATTTATATGGTACAACATGTTGTACAACATTGCGTAAATATATCGATGTTGTATAATATGAACGCAAAAACAACCGCTTGACATACCATGTTGTAGGGTTTTCAAAATATTTTGAAAACTTGCTAGCTTGTCGAACCATACAATCTATGTTAAAAGATGTTAATACAACTTGGTTTTATTTTTCATTTCTAGAAAATTCTCGTCTGGTGAACATACGAAGGTTGTAGACCAAAAACAAATCGCTAGCATAGCAAATACTCCGTTACGGGCCACCTCCACGGTCCATGAACGATGGCCGGACTATGAACATAACTAAAAAAAATCTCATGAACTCCAAATAATCCATGTCCATGCAGCAACATGTCCAAAAAAAATAACGTTTTGAACAAGACATGGAGGGCTGTTCGAAGCTTGGCCATGAGATGCCGTTTCATATGCGTGTGAGTTTTTTTCTGGTTTTTCTTGAATGTGTAAGTGAATTTTGTTGTAACAGTTAGAAGTAGTTATGAAAGCTAGTGAACGACATGACATGATTTGCCCAGTGAGTAAAAGTGCACTGTTTGTTGATTGGATTGTGGTTGTGATGTTGGACATCTCTATGGCATGTGGAGTCGGCTTGTTCTGGAGGGACTTTTTGTCTGTATTTAGGTCTCATCATCGATTTATAAAAAAAGTGTTATAAAAGGTTAAGCATACGAAGTGTTATTGGATAAACATAAAGAGGTTGAACCGAACATTACAGTAGAGGGTTTGAAAAAAAAAAACAAATAATGCTATACGATCGTGTTACCGGCGGCAGTTAAAACAGTAATACTAAGTGAAAAATCTTTCGGATTGGAAGAAGTTTACTGCCCAAACTTGTGGTACGATTTCCTCAAATAATTCTAATGATCCGCTGTTAGTTTAGTTCTTGCAACAAGTTTATGTGGGAATATTTTGGCCTATTTTGTACACATTTCTCCATCCATATACGTTTTTTCTTCTCTGATATTTTGTTTTCCTCCTCTTCACCGTTCAATATTACTTTCATCATCAAGGCTTGTATTAATTTTGACATTTTCCTTCAAAGATTCCAACCAAAGTGATGTTGTACAACATCATTTTACATGTAAACGCAAAGTTGCGTTTACAGTTATTTTGGTCATCAAGTTATACAACATCATTTTGTACAACATGTTGTTCCATCTAAACCCCCCTAATAGACTTTGTATGGGAAAACAAAACATACAAATTTTTTGGAATTTTTTTCTCTCCACAACTAATTTACTACTAAAAAGCTTTAAATAATGGCATGTTTTATTTTCGAATTTCCCTTTTGAATGGCTGAGTTCACCAGTGTCAAGTTAGCACTACCTACTCTTATTTTTTTTAAAAAGTACGGCAAAAAATTTTTTGGAATTTTTTTCTCACCACAACTAATTTACTACTAAAAAGCTTTAAATAATGGCATGTTTTATTTTCGAATTTCCCTTTTTAATGGCTGAGTTCACCAGTGTCAAGTTAGCACTACCTACTCTTATTTTTTTTAAAAAAGTACGGCAACAAATTTTTTGGAATTTTTTTCTCTCCACAACTAATTTACTACTAAAAAGCTTTAAGTAATGGCATGTTTTACTTTCGAATTTCCCTTTTTAATGGCTGAGTTCACCAGTGTCAAGTTAGCACTACCTACTCTTATTTTTTTTTTTAAAGTACGGCAAAACATTTTTTGGAATTTTTTTCTCTCCACAACTAATTTACTACTAAAAAGCTTTAAATAATGGCATGTTTTATTTTCGAATTTCCCTTTTTAATGGCTGAGTTCACCAGTGTCAAGTTAGCACTACCTACTCTTATTTTTTTTTAAAAAGTACGGCAACAAATTTTTTGGAATTTTTCTCTCTCCACAACTAATTTACTACTAAAAAGCTTTAAATAATGGCATGTTTTATTTTCGAATTTCCCTTTTTAATGGCTGAGTTCACCAGTGTCAAGTTAGCACTACCTACTCTTATTTTTTTTTTAAAAAGTACGGCAACAAATTTTTTGGAATTTTTTTCTCTCCACAACTAATTTACTACTAAAAAGCTTTAAGTAATGGCATGTTTTACTTTCGAATTTCCCTTTTTAATGGCTGAGTTCACCAGTGTCAAGTTAGCACTACCTACTCTTATTTTTTTTTAAAAAGTACGGCAAAACATTTTTTGGAATTTTTTTCTCTCCACAACTAATTTACTACTAAAAAGCTTTAAATAATGGCATGTTTTATTTTCGAATTTCCTTTTTAATGGCTGAGTTCACCAGTGTCAAGTTAGCACTACCTACTCTTATTTTTTTTAAAAAAGTACGGCAACAAATTTTTTGGAATTTTTTTCTCTCCACAACTAATTTACTACTAAAAAGCTTTAAATAATGGCATGTTTTATTTTCGAATTTCCCTTTTTAATGGCTGAGTTCACCAGTGTCAAGTTAGCACTACCTACTCTTATTTTTTTTTTAAAGTACGGCAAAACATTTTTTGGGATTTTTTTCTCTCCACAACTAATTTACTACTAAAAAGCTTTAAATAATGGCATGTTATATTTTCGAATTTCCCTTTTTAATGGCTGAGTTCACCAGTGTCAAGTTAGCACTACCTAGTCTTATTTTTTTAAAAAAGTACGGCAATAAATTTTTTGGAATTTTTTTCTCTCCACAACTAATTTACTACTAAAAAGCTTTAAATAATGGAATGTTTTATTTTCGAATTTCCCTTTTTAATGGCTGAGTTCACCAGTGTCAAGTTAGGACTACCTACTCTTATTTTTTTTAAAAAAGTACGGCGACAAATTTTTTGGAATTTTTTTCTCTCCACAACTAATTTACTACTAAAAAGCTTTAAATAATGGCATGTTTTATTTTCGAATTACCATACAAATCAGATTGTGGATTGGATTGTCGATTGGATTATGGACATTGTTAATGGCCAGTGGTGGCGGCATGTTAACACAAGCACACAATTCAACGTAAAATTTAAATTTGAAGTCAGCTGTTCTTGACATTTCTCTTCAGATAGCTGAGTATACAAGAATTTTTGGGATAGGTTGAGATTTCTTTTTTGCGAACAGCTGTTTTATCATCAGCTGTTTTTTTCACAAGGGATTACAACAACATAAACCAATCCGGATTGCTAGGAGTTGGTTAGTGGACGAGGGCAATGGTTTAAAAAGTTGCAGTTATTGTATCCTTGCACTATTATAATTTTCCTTTAATTTGACCCCTTTCACACAAGGAAACTGAGTTGCTGGCAACTGGGAGTTTTAAGGCGAGAAGGACATCAGAGGAAGAAAACAAATCTCCCCGCTTACCCTTCTCTCCTACAAACTAGCTTGTTTCTGGCAACTCAGTTTCCTTGTGTGAAAGCGGCCTTTGCTTCAAGATTATTAGACTGCTTTCACACAAGGAAACTGAGTTGCCGGCAACTGGGAATTTGTAGGCGAGAAGCTAGCTAGTTTCTGGCAACTCAGTTTCCTTGTGTGAAAGCGGTCTTATATGAATTCGCTATCCAGTGTATTAAGGCTATCCCAAAGCAATGCGAAACATTCGGTGCAGCAAAGAAACCTTCGTCAGTCAAAATTAATTCACATGGTGATAAATGAGAGTGCCCGCTCCAACGCGGCGGAGAAACATTCGCATTTCAAAATTTATTTACAGGATGATAAATGAGAGTGCCCACACCAACTGCGAATGTTTCTTCGCCGCACCGAATGTTTCGCATTGGTTTGGGAGAGCCTTAATATGCTGCGTACATTGAATTCTTAGATTTACACAAAGAAACTGAGTTGCTAGCAACTTTTAGCTTTTAGGAAAGGTTAGTCAACTTTCACACAAGGAAACTGAGTTGCCGGCAACTGGTAGTTTGTAGGCAGGAAGGGCAAAAAGTAAAGGTTAGACCGCACACAACTGCAGCGGAACTACACTTCACGACGCGGCAAAACATTATTTGTATGAAATTGTATGAGCCATATCGCACTAAGCGGCAACTGAACTCCATTAAATTTCATACAAATTATTGTGAATCGCAGTTCCGCTGCAGCGCAGTTCCGCCTTGTGCGGGCTAACCTTAAGTGGAATGAAAAAAAAAATCTCCCCGCTCAACGTTTGAGGAGATTTTTTTACATTCCTTCTTACACTGCCCGTTATGTGCGTTCAGCCAATAGAGGATTTATATGGTACAACATGTTGTACAACATCGCGTAAATATATCGATGTTGTATAATATGAACGCAAAAACAACCGCTTGACATACCATGTTTTAGGGTTTTCAAAATATTTTGAAAACTTGCTAGCTTGTCGAACCATACAATCTATGTTAAAAGATGTTAATACAACTTGGTTTTATTTTTCATTTCTAGAAAATTCTCGTCTGGTGAACATACGAAGGTTGTAAACCAAAAAAAAATCGCTAGCATAGCAAATACTCCGTTACGGGCCACCTCCACGGTCCATGAACGATGGCCGGACTATGAACATAACTAAAAAAAATCTCATGAACTCCAAATAATCCATGTCCATGCAGCAACATGTCCAAAAAAAATAACGTTTTGAACAAGACATGGAGGGCTGTTCGAAGCTTGGCCATGAGATGCCGTTTCATATGCGTGTGAGTTTTTTTCTGGTTTTTCTTGAATGTGTAAGTGAATTTTGTTGTAACAGTTAGAAGTAGTTATGAAAGCTAGTGTACGACATGACATGATTTGCCCAGTGAGTAAAAGTGCACTGTTTGTTGATTGGATTGTGGTTGTGATGTTGGACATCTCTATGGCATGTGGAGTCGGCTTGTTCTGGAGGGACTTTTTGTCTGTATTTAGGTCTCATCAGCGATTTTAAAAAAAAGTGTTATAAAAGGTTAAGCATACGAAGTGTTATTGGATAAACATAAAGAGGTTGAACCGAACATTACAGTAGAGGGTTTGAAAAAAAAAAAACAAATAATGCTATACGATCGTGTTACCGGCGGCAGTTAAAACAGTAATACTAAGTGAAAAATCTTTCGGATTGGAAGAAGTTTACTGCCCAAACTTGTGGTACGATTTCCTCAAATAATTCTAATGATCCGCTGTTAGTTTAGTTCTTGCAACAAGTTTATGTGGGAATATTTTGGCCTATTTTGTACACATTTCGTTTTTTCTTCTCTGATATTTTGTTTTCCTCCTCTTCACCGTTCAATATTACTTTCATCATCAAGGCTTGTATTAATTTTGACATTTTCCTTCAAAGATTCCAACCAAAGTGATGTTGTACAACATCATTTTACATGTAAACGCAAAGTTGCGTTTACAGTTATTTTGGTCATCAAGTTATACAACATCATTTTGTACAACATGTTGTTCCATCTAAACCCCCCTAATAGACTTTGTATGGGAAAACAAAACATACAAATTTTTTGGAATTTTTTTCTCTCCACAACTAATTTACTACTAAAAAGCTTTAAATAATGGCATGTTTTATTTTCGAATTTCCCTTTTGAATGGCTGAGTTCACCAGTGTCAAGTTAGCACTACCTACTCTTATTTTTTTTAAAAAGTACGGCAAAAAATTTTTTGGAATTTTTTTCTCTCCACAACTAATTTACTACTAAAAAGCTTTAAATAATGGCATGTTTTATTTTCGAATTTCCCTTTTTAATGGCTGAGTTCACCAGTGTCAAGTTAGCACTACCTACTCTTATTTTTTTTAAAAAAGTACGGCAACAAATTTTTTGGAATTTTTTTCTCTCCACAACTAATTTACTACTAAAAAGCTTTAAGTAATGGCATGTTTTACTTTCGGATTTCCCTTTTTAATGGCTGAGTTCACCAGTGTCAAGTTAGCACTACCTACTCTTATTTTTTTTTAAAGTACGGCAAAACATTTTTTGGAATTTTTTTCTCTCCACAACTAATTTACTACTAAAAAGCTTTAAATAATGGCATGTTTTATTTTCGAATTTCCTTTTTAATGGCTGAGTTCACCAGTGTCAAGTTAGCACTACCTACTCTTATTTTTTTTAAAAAACACGGCAACAAATTTTTTGGAATTTTTTTCTCTCCACAACTAATTTACTACTAAAAAGCTTTAAATAATGGCATGTTTTTTTTTCGAATTTCCCTTTTTAATGGCTGAGTTCACCAGTGTCAAGTTAGCACTACCTACTCTTATTTTTTTTTAAAAAGTACGGCAACAAAGTTTTTGGAATTTTTTTCTCTCCACAACTAATTTACTACTAAAAAGCTTTAAGTAATGGCATGTTTTATTTTCGAATTTCCCTTTTTAATGGCTGAGTTCACCAGTGTCAAGTTAGCACTACCTACTCTTATTTTTTTTTAAAAAGTACGGCAACAAATTTTTTGGAATTTTTTTCTCTCCACAACTAATTTACTACTAAAAAGCTTTAAATAATGGCATGTTTTATTTTCGAATTTCCCTTTTTAATGGCTGAGTTTACCATTGTCAAGTTAGCACTACCTACTCTTATTTTTTTTTTTTTAAGTACGGCAACAATTTTTTTGGAATTTTTTTTCTTAACAACTAATTTACTACTAAAAAGCTTTAAATAATGGCATGTTTTATTTTCGAATTTCCCTTTTTAATGGCTGAGTTCACCAGTGTCAAGTTAGCACTACCTAATCTTATTTTTTGAAAAAAGTACGGCAACAAATTTTTTGGAATTTTTTTCTCTCCACAACTAAGTTACTACTAAATAGCTTGAATTAACTGCGTACTTAGTTTTTAGAATTTCAGAAAGTGTAGTGCCAAGTTTATATCAAGTTAGCACTACATACTAATTTTTTTTTTTAATATTAAAAATAGTACTCAAAATTTTTTTTAGAATTTTTTTCTTTCCACAACTAATTTACTACTAAATAGCTTGAATTGACTGCGTACTTAGTTTTTGGAATTTCACAAAGTGTAGTGCCAAGTTGGTATCAAGTTAGCACTACTTACCATTTTTTTTTAAAATAGTAAAGCTACAATTTTTTTTTTCCACAACTAATTTACTACTAAAAAGCTACAATTAACTGTATATTTACTTTTTTGAATTTCCACAAATGTAGTGCTAACTTGACATACATCAAAGTTTGACCAGTTGACACGCACAATCTGCTTAAATCGGTTCTCATCAAAATAAGGCAAAACATCTTTTAAAAGGTTTTGCGACTTTGGAACGGAATAGTGTACAAATGGAACACTATATCTCGAGTGTTCAGCTACCGTCATTGTTAGAACTGCGTCTTCTATAATCTCATCGATTTTTTCTTGAGATTGTTCTACACAAGTAAAATTTTTTTAATTTATAGAATCGTATTTATTTGTTGATCACTTCAATAAACGTACCATCATTTTCGCTTAATAACTCTTGAATCAGTATATTATTAAACGTAATTTCTTCATACAATTTCAAAAATTTGCGTTTATTGCTGATTTTTGGCATCTTTAAAAAACGAATAAACAAAATTAAAGAATATTAATAGATTTTAACTGTTTGACGTTTGACGAACAGCTGACTGATTTACGACATTATTTACCCAAATCCTAAAAGGGACGTTCATGAAACGTGCGTCGGAAACTTTACGATTTTACGACGTCGGAAAGTTTTCGACGTTGCATGAATACCCTTAATGTCAAACGCCAAACGTCAAAGGTAAACGAAGTTAGTGGTGTTTCATCTGATCATTTTGAAACAGCCACTGTAAGTGGTTTGGGTCTACACGGGAGCACGCGACCAAATGGAGGAGTGCGTTTACACGGAGGTGGAGTGGAATGATGCGAATTTGTCTACCAGAAACAATTATTTAAAACAATAGATTTAAGAATATTATCATATAACGTATCAGGCCTCAACAATAAATTTTTTAGTATACATTTCTTTAATTATGTTAACAGTTTTGATGTATTTGTACTTATTGAAACTCATGTATTAGAAGATGAAAAAAGATGTTTTGAAGGTATATTTAGAAACTTTGAACTAAAATGGATTCCAGCGGTTAAAACAAATATTTATGGAAGAGGGAGTGGTGGTGAGCTGCATGGTTATCGCAAATGCCTCGAAGGAGTTGTTACGAAATTTAAGCAAGTGGAAGAAATGAACGTTTTTGAGTAACATATTAATGTTAGTTCGCACTATATTATACCGATTTATCTAAACTGTAACCACTGGAAGAGAGACTACGACCGACTCTGCGATACACTTTTTTATTTAGGCAAAATGGATTTATTACTTGTGGGTGATTTCAATGCGAGGATTGGCTTGTCACAAAACAATTTTATGAGTGGAGCTGCATCAGCAATTATCAAGCCATCCCGGTGCTCGAAAGATGAAGTATGTGATGAAAAAGGAGATAAAATATTGGAGATTGCGGATACAATAGATGCAAAGGTTTTAAATGGAAGCTGTGAAGGTGATCCTGACGGAGAATATACATTTATAAGGGGAACAGCGTGCTCAGTCATTGACTATTGCTTTGTGTCTGGCATTTGGAATTCGGTCCTGAACAGTTTTAGAATATCTGAGCAAACGTTTTCAGATCACATGCCCTTGGAGATTGCGTGCACATTTCATGGAACTGATGGAACACCCCATACAAAAGCGACTGGAACTACTACCAAAGTTAAATTGGAAGAACAGTTTTAAACCTAGGTACCGAAACAATTTGAACGAGGAACTTTTTAAGCATAAGGTGCAAAACAGTTATCTGCGAATTAAGCACCTCACCCAAATTATTAAAGATTCGGTTCCCGGATAGCTCTAATTGGAGAAGCAAAGTGCCCTATAAGCAGAAATGGTTCGATGCGGATTGCCTTAAACTAAGAAAGAAATGTTTTGCGTACTTAAAACTGTTGAGAAAATACAACACCCCTGTTTTTAAAACCATGTATGCGGCAGCGAATAAGGAGTACAAGCAGATTTGCTACGAGAAAAGAAAACAACACGAGCGGCAAACATTGGAAATTTTAAATACTGCGAGGTCCTCGATGGAATTCTGGAAAGCGGCCAAAGCTATCAACGGCAGAATCAATAGGATTGGAGCATCCCTGCAAGCTTCTGAGCTGAGGGACTACTTTGAGAATCTCAATCTCAACGCCCTACGATTTTCACCGCTGCATCATTATTCCGCCCCATTTTTCGCTGATGAGCTTCTCGATTCGCCATTTACAAGTCTGGAAGTAGCAAAAGTAATTAAGAATGCTAAGGTTGGTAAAGCACCGGGTGATGACAGAATACCAGTAGAATTTTATAAAAATTGTTCGACAGAATTTTTGGCTTCATTGACCGAGGAATTCAACAGAATATTCGAAACAGCAGATGTTCTAAATAGCTTCAAAAGAGCAATAATATACCCGCTTCATAAAAAGGGGGCTTTCAACAACCCAGAGAACTACAGAGGCATTGCATTTCTTAATACTTCGGTTAAGTTATTCAGTACGCTGATATTTAACAGACTGACACAGTGGGTTAACAATAATGAAATATTCAATGAGTTCCAAGCCGGTTTTAGAAAAAACCACTCGACCTTGGACCAAATCTTCACCCTAGTTAACATTGCGGACAGTTATAAGAGAAAGAAGAAGAAGCTCTACGCTTTCTTTGTAGATTTTCGGGCCGCTTTTGATTCCATTGCGCGAGAGTCTCTATTTTATAAGCCTTACAGGATGGGAATCTCAAGAAAAATCGTGACTGTACTAGAAGCAATGTATGAAAGCAACATATCTTATGTATGGGATGGTGAACTTATTTCAAATGACTTCTCAACGGAAATGGGAGTAAAGCAGATATGTGTATTGAGTACCTTACTCTTTATTCTTTTTATAAATGACATCGTGGAGGCAATCGGGGGAGGAATAGAGTTCGGGAGAATGAAATTTGCCGATGACATAGTGTTTCTTGCAGAGTCTGTGGAAGGAATGCAGCGAATGATTAATCGGCTTGGAAACTACTGCGATCTTTGGAATCTGTCAGTTAACCTCGACAAATCGAAAATGATGATTTTCAGGGAGGGCGGCGGAAGATATGCTCGGAGCGAAAAGTGGGACTACAAAAGGCAAAATCTTACAATCTGGGTGTGTTGATTACCTCAAACCTTAACATGAAAAAGCATCTGGGCTTAAAGCTAGCTGAAGCGAAAAGAGCAATTTCAACAGTATGGGGACGCTGCATTGAAAATAAGTTCATTGAACATAGTGCAAAAATTAAGCTATTTCGTGCAACTGCTGTCGCCATACTGCTGTATGGAGCGCAATTTTGGGGATATTCCAGTTCAGAGGAGATAGAAAGGTTTCAAAGGTACTTTCTTAAGCGAATTTTTAGACTGCCGTCGAATACACCTAATTATATGCTTCATTTGGAAACAACTGCACCGCCATTGTTTCTAGATGCCCTTAAACTACGTTTTGATTATGTATTAAAAGTTTTGGAGATGGAAGAGCGCAGACTTCCTAGTCAAGAGCTCAGGTGTAAAATTTCATCAAGAGGAAATTTAGTCAAAAGGTGGGAGGAGCTGGGAGCAGGTGCTGGAGAAAGTGTGCAGATTCAAGTGGATACTAGTCCGAGGGACTTAAGGAGCTCCTTTGAAAGAGTATTGCAGGGAATGAGTCGATGTGCATATGAAGTATTTATGACAGAAGCGCAGTCGTCTCAATACAGGGTGATCTATAGACAACTCAATTTAAATCTGCAAGAGAATACATACCTTTTAAATCGATTTCTGCTTCATATGATAAATTTGATATTTAAAATAAGGGGTGAAATAATTAAACTGAACTACATCCCACATCGATCCGACCTGCCAATTCTATGCGATCTTTGTAACCTTAGAGAAATAGAGGATGTGTATCATTTTATGGCCAAATGCCCAGATTTTAAGAGAATTTCGAGTAAGATACTTCGGCAAAATTGTGATGGAGTTGAACGAAATCTTGTCTATTTTGAATGGAGATTTTGGATGGAAAGTCTTATATAAATATGCAGCGTCGGCACTTAGTTTTAGAACCAGGATAATCGAAGGCAATTTTTAAGAAAAAGCTACAAATAACTCAAAAAATGATATTTCAAAATATGTATATAGGAAAATGTCAATCTGGTAGACGGCCTTTGGCCAAACCATTTAATCTTAAGTTTAAACCAAATATTGTATATACAAGCAAAAACAAAACAAAAAATAAAGATTCATTTACTAACTAACTTAATAAACTAAATTAAATACATATTTACGCTCAGCCCTGAATCACATGAAATAACATAACATGTTCGACGGGCGCCTTTGGCAACCTATCAGTTTACTATACAGGGCGTCCCTTAATTCGTCAATAGTATTTTAGGGTATGATTCTAGGGTATATTCTAAGAAAAAAATTGTTGTAAAGTAAAACTACGTTTTCATTGGAGCCAAAATTTGGAACGTCATTTCCTATACAAATTTGACGTTCCAAATACGCTAATTTCGAAATTACCTCATTTCGACTCCAATGAAAACGTAGTATAAGGGCCTATCTCCAAATTTGATATCATTCATCGGATATTTAAGAAAAGTGTTACTTTGGGGAACCCTGATTCATGTTACCGGTAATTGCGCTGTAAGTACTTATGATAGAAACTTCGTTTAGGCCTTTTTTTAGAAGTAATGCCAGCCTTTGCAATTGCGTTTAAATGAAGGATTTTTTTCTTAAAATATATCCAAGAATCATACCCTAAAATACTATTGACGAATTAAGGGACACCCTGCATACTGTATAATATAATATAAACTATATACTACACTGATGTTTACACATCATCCCCTTGAGTCCCGGTACTCACACATTTTTTTTTTAAGTTTATTCATATTCCTTAACAATAAATATAATATCCATAATGTCTTTAAAAATTTGTTAACTTTTTAATTTTGCATGTTGAACCCATCTTAGCAGAAACTAAGGTAGAATTATCGCTTTCAGGTAGGTAGGTGGATATGGCGGTGAAAAGCATCCTCACTCGATGACCCAATTAACGCTGCAGTTCGGCGATTTGATACCATAACTCGTTTGACCTGTGGATTAAAGAATATTTTTTAAAAAAATGGATCATCGCCGGCGCCCTGAGTTCGGCTGCAGTATGGTTTTATTACTTTATATTAATTCAAAGAATATATTTTTGTGACACTATATTCTGTTTCTATGACTACATTTAAATGTTTATTTCTTTAATCTGTGATTCGATAAATAAATTATATAGCTAAGCCTAGTACTCAGCTCGAGTGTAAATGAAATTTCTATATAAAAGTGACACTTATTTCACTGCGATGGAATTCAAAACGAGAGGTGAGTACCCAAACTTGAAAATGAAATGTGAATCGGTTCAAAATTAATTTCATTTCATAATTTTCATTTCCTAACGTACGACCACTAGGAAAAAATAATAGAAGTGTGGAAAAGTGTGACATTTGTCAATAAACTAAAGTAAAAGTTGTAATAAATTAAATAAACAGCCGAAAGAATTATTTTGTTACCGAGAAGCCAAAAACCAAACTATAAAGTTAAAATAGTTTTCTCAAGCATTTCAAGTTCATGTTAAACTGTCAGACAAATCAAATTATTTTTTCATTCAAAGTGAGTACTAAAAATTTTAAAACTGAGGACTGAAAATTCACGTGGAGAATTTATTATGGTTTCACAATGGTTATTCGCGTGAATTTCAAACCACTTTTATTTTTCATTTCACACAGAGGTACACTAGGCTTAACATTTTATATTCAAAAATAAACGATTATAAGATCCAAAATAATTCTTTCGGCTTTTTAACATTGAAAATGTTTATAGGCTCGTTTTTCACAAATTATGGTTGGTGTTACCAAAATGAATTAAGTACAAATGAATACAAATGAAAATGAACTTTAGCGAAGAAGGGGCATTTTGCGAAAAATTTGGTTGGTGTTACCACAGAAGCTACTAACAAAATTAAAATGAACATTATCAGCCGTATCTATAAAATTATCTTAAAACGCCTCTTAGAGGTTATTTAGTTAAGCTTGCTTAAATATTAAAGTTGCCTTTAAATCACGTTACTTAAATTTGTATCTATAATCAATATTCCTTTCATACTTAACTAAACAACCGTAATGTAACGTAACGCAAGAAAATTGACAAATCTGATACAAATTTCTAGTACATTTTTCCCTCTCAGGCTATTTCTGTCAGATTTCAAAAAAAATTTGCATACACAAAAGAGTGCACAAATAAAAAGACAGAAAGAGAAGCAATTGGGTGTATGTGTGTATGCATCGTATCTTTGTAAGCGATGAACAGCGTAGCGTATCGAATTGGTGGTTGGGTGCTTGTGCAATTTGCTTGTGCTACCAAAGAAGAAAGAAGAGAATGAAAAATAAACGATGACAGAAATAATGAGCTATATGTTGGTAGGTCTTTTATTTTCAGATGCAGACTGCAGATCACAACTAGGGCAGAGTATCGAATTTTCGGTTGGTATGTTGTGCACAGTCATAGTTCGTGTTTAGTTGTATAAAGAGTGTTGTGGGTAGGAAAGAAAAAACTTTTTTACAAAAAAAAAACTAACTGCTTAATAAAAAAAATTACTTTTTTACAAAAAAAAAAAACTTTTCTACAAAAAAAAAAATAATTGTTTAAAAAAAATAATTAACTTTTTTAAAAAAAATTAACTTTGTTTACAAAAAAAATTAACTTTTTTACAAAAATTTTAATTAATTTTTTTTTTAAATTGATTGAAATTGAACCCGTGAAAACAGAAAGCTTTTTTTACTTTGTTAACTAAATAGTATCAGCCGAATCTATAAAGAAATTTTAAAGGCTTCTTAACTCTAAACTACCACTAAATATCACTTAAGTGTGAAATCGGTATCTATAATCAATTTCCACATTTAAGCAACGTAACTTAAACACCTCTTAACTTAAACACCATCCAAAGCGTTTAAAGGCTTAGCAAAGCCAACTTAAATTTATTTTGACACATTGTTGCGGCCGTCCTGCCGGTGTCATCCATTGAAGGAGAGGCTTTAACTAAATGGAAAAAAAAAGATTGATTAAAAAAATATGAACAAAATAAAATAAAATAAATACTCACCATCGCAATTTATGTCTTCTTTACGTGCTGCTGCTGTTGTTTGTAGTGTTGTTGGTGATGCGGAAAGCTGAAAGGAAAACAAAAAAAAGATTAATTGCAATTGGTCGCATTCGATATTAAAGATCCAAAGAATATTCGACAAAGAAAGATAGGAAAATTGGTTGCGTTCAGAAGCCTATGCGATAGCCTATCTATGTCCCGATCTACATTGCCCGATTTTTCCACGAAGATTTTTCCAGAAAGCGTGTGAAATGTACACACAGAACGATTTTTTCCATAAGATTTTTTCTTTTTCTTCTTCCTTCTTCTATTGCTGTGCTCTTCATTTTTCATTGATATTCACTCACACCATCAAACGAACGGCACACTGACACCGAACACACACAAAAAACTGGAAAGGAGAAGAGAGAACATAAACAGACGGGAAAAATCGTTCGAGTTCTCTGGTACAAACGATTTGATCCCTACCCCTCACTTTTCACTCCCTTCACTAACGAACAAAAGATCGGCACTGGAGGAATCGTTCAATGTGGTTCGGGACTATGATAAACTATAGTGGGTTTACATGTAGCTGCATTTGAAGTATGCGAAGAATATGGGATGCCAAATACAAAATGTATATTGGTTAGATAGAGAGAAAAGATCAAAATGTAGATGAACTTCATTTCGGCAGTATAGGAAAGTGCCATAAAGCAGAGATCTTCTTGATGGTTCTCTTTCACTCACTCGGATATTTATATACATCTGTCCCGCTCCACTTTTTGCACTAGCAGCATTAGTATCCGTATTAGGTAGGTTTGGTAGGTTTTAGGTAGAATGGTTGTTATTGACATTTGACATGGGGATACAAATACATACCAACATTTCTATCATCAGATGTGTGTTTACGTGGGTTTCCGATGCAGCTGATTAAAATGATCATCAATGAAATCAAATAAATTATTAGTGAAAATGTCAATTTCAAAGCTGGAGTTTTTCACCAAACGTAATCGGTTCTATAAACGTCAAATTGTTCCTTCGGTTTATTAATCTGTCCTATACTGCAGTAATATGGTATAGCCGGGAAAAGATACCGAAAATTAATGTAGACTTGTGGTGTTTTCACCTATGTTTTGGTGTGGTGAATTTTGGGTATGGTGGAATGGATCGGTTTCAAGGGAGTTGGTTGTTTGAGGTTGGTCGTTTTATGGAATATAAGTACAGAATAATTTGCCGATAAGCAAACTGGGTGCGACAAAACTTCACCTTAAACCATATGTGCACGTGTGATTAAGGCATGAGTACTGCCATCTATCCAAGAGTAGTAATACTATGAAAGGACTTTTGGAAAATGGTGATGAGGTTACATTTTTTTCGGAATGTCAATTCATGAAGCGAATTGAGATCTCCCACTACATTGACACATACAGAGAAAAAAATATTAAACTAAAAGAAAACTAGCGGGCATATTTCACCGTATGACCTTAGGTGTGTGAGGGGAAATTTCATAGAAAAGAAGTGGCATGTTCAAAGCAACGAATTTGGTTGGGATAAAGCGAAACGTCATAAATGAACATATCCAAGGGTGAATAGTGGACACGAGCAGACGTGAAATTATATTTGAGTTCGGCTTACACCTAAACGTTTTTTTTTTGATGAAACGTATTAAATAGTTTTAAATGTAAGAAATAAGTGCCGGTTGAGATTAAATATTTCTGTGAAAATTAAAGACAGTTATAATCGTCTTTTTTTTTCATATTGTAGAAATACTTACTTGTGCAAGTCCGATATATTCGCTAAAATAATCACCCGAGCCAATCATTTTTTTTTATTAGCGATAAAAACTAGTGAGGTGAGTTTTGTGTCAGAAAACGAAATTTTTAATGAGGAAATAAGTGCTTACACGAAAATTTTCTACAGGCTAGCTTTTCATCTCGACATTTCTTTGGCGGTTCCAGCTGGCCAGCAGAGCGCTGGACCGCCACACAAATTTATTTTCATGCAGTATTGTTGGCCATACCTATAACTCGTGCTTTTTCTGGAGGAGAATTCTTGCTGTGAAGAACCGAAAACCATAACGTTCATGTGCCGTTATTGGTGTATCCTGTATTTTGTGGTTGATACTTCCTTATCCTTACTTCTGGTGGTCTATAATCCCATCTATCTTCGAAAAACTGGCATTCCGAACAACATAAATTGGTATCCCAAAGCTGTTTTTTTTGAAATCCTGGACCAAGCGGTATTGGATTGTGGATTAATTATCCAGAACGCCCTCTCATCTAGGGCAACAGGTGAACCTATCAAGAATTTAAAGAAAAGTTAAATTTTAAGAAAACTTGAAAAATTGAAAAGTTAAGCTTCAAATTAAGCAATTACCTTAATGGTCATAAAAAGTATATTACTCAAGATAAAGGACTTCCCAAGTCCGTTTAATTCCGGTAATTTTTGATCCTGATTGCTGGTTCGTTCCAGTATAACGTTTATTTTGCTGTAAATTTCCGAGACGTGAAGTTTTATTTAATCAAACAGATTTGTTTCCTTTTTGCTATAGTATTATATTCCTTTTTTTTATATTAATTTTCATATTCAATTGGATATTATAATCAATTTTCTTATATTATTATATTATATTATTTATTATTTTCCAAAGTTTGATTTTTTATATATTTATTAAATTTCCTTTTGTAAGTGAATGGGATTATTTTTCAGGGTCTATCAATTGTGTTACTCTTATTTCGATATTTTATTCCTTTTGCGATAAAAACCACCTCCAAAGAGCTCTTAGTAGGTAGGGTACTGTTTTATGGTATCTATGTGTCTTTACCATCAGAGTTTAATGATAGCCCTTTTGGAAAAAAAAACATCTATCTCACGTTGCTTAGTATCTTTTATGTTCCTTTTTTTTGCTAGCTGTAAAACCAACAAGAAAAGTCAATTTTCAAAATTAGTTTTCATTTATATATTTGTATAATAGTAAAAGTTTAAATTCAAATTTAAAAATATTTCTAATAATCAAAAGTTTGAACTTCAATAAACTTCATGCAAAGTCTCGTTTTGATGAAATCATGGTTTTTTTCTTTTGATTTCTTAAGAGAAATCATGTGGTGCTAAATTTGAACTACCAGGGGTGTGGATAGTAGCAAAGCTACTGCAGTGAAGATGGTATGACCGGAACGTAGTCATTGCCAATAAAGGGGGAATCCTAAATAAGGCCACTGGATTCCTAGGTTGGGTGGGTTAGGCCATACTGCGTTTACACCAGCAGTACCTTGAAGTGGTGATCGTCGGTCCGCAGTCTTATCCTTTTGTTTGATTTTTTTTTTCAGGCCTGATTTGTGTTTATTTGTTTGCTGGCTAGGTTAAAGTTTCGGGGGCAAGATCCCCCCCATTCCGGCGAGCTAATGTCGAGCATCGCAAGCAGGCCGCGTTCCCCGGAACTTACCATTCTAACCATTTTCTGATCGCTTCCTTTTTCAATTTCCTAACCTTTCCTTATTTTTCCTACCCTACCACCTCACCAACCATCCAATGATTCCTCTTGCCTCGCAACAAATATGGCGCCCAACGTATTGGCTTTTAGCTAATACTTTTTGTAGTCTACGTTTCGTGATAGTTCAACCAAACTTGCTATGAATTTTCAGGAATCGTATGTCTGCATCGAGAAGGTCACAGACGCACTCAGATGTATTGCGACGATTTCTTGGAAGTTCATAGCGACTGCGGTTATTGAGTGTTTTATTTCTTCCTCCAAATGGACTGGAAGTAGGTTTTCGGATTCGTATGTCTTCACTTAGAAAGTCTCAGACATACTATGGTGAACTGCGACGAATTCCGGAAATTTGCTGTCAGTTCACTTCTTTTTCTAAATCCTGTTTACCCTGTATCCCCTATCCCAAATTTCAACTATTTATCTCTAAATTTCATTTTCATTCCTCATGCCTTGTCTTCTTAGTTTTCGATTTGGATATGGTGACCGTGTTCGACAAATAGTTGAAACAGCGCTGCACCATTCCAACCTTATCTTCTTTCTTCTTGTCTTTTCGGGTTTTAGCTCCTTTTTTTTTGCGTTTCGTTTCCCTCACCGTTTCAAGTCTTTTAACAAAGTCCCAAGAGACTTATTAGAATAGCGGGAACGGTGAGGTAAAACTACTTCTTGTCTATTGTGAATTCTCTTCTTACTGTACTTCCCTTTTTACATCACCACTTCAAGGAATTTAATTAAGTCCGTCTGATGTCAATTTTTTTTAAAGATGCTATTAGTAAGGTCGTACCATGTCGAAAAGAAACCACTGTAGACGCCACTTGAAGCACTCCGTACCTTTATGAAAACTAAATCCTAAACTACGTTTTGAAATATATAGTTTTTCGAGTGAAAGAATCATTCATTTCCTTTTTGTTAGTAAAAATCACACTTATTTTCAAGTGAAAATGTTCGTTATTGTGAAATAATTGTTAAATTTTCGATTTCGTCGTAGATCTTTTTGTTAAAAGAATTTTCTTCAAAGAAAAACTTCTTAGTTTTGATTTGAAAACAAAGTTGAATTTATTAATCTTCATAAATTTTCTTATACTTATATTAATCTAACTTATTTATTATATACTTGTTTATCAAGACAATATTTTTTTTTTGTTTATTTTTGTTGAAAAAAACTTTTCAATGTTTTTTTCTTACAGTTTTTGAAAATAGTTTTCTAAAAATAGTTTTAGAAATTTTTTTTTGTTGTTTAACTTAGTTTGCTTTTGCGTTATTTATTCTTTTTCTTTAAAGAAACTTTACGTTTCATAAGCAAATTATAAGTTATCATTAGTTTTCGTTAATTTTTTTGTTTTCTTGTTTTGACAAGTTAATTTTGTAAAGTTTTCTTGCATTATTAAGTTATTTTTCTGGTACAGAAAAAAATACTTTAATTGTGATAGAAAACAATTTTTTGTTTAGAAGATACCGATACTAGGTTTTCTAAAATAACGTTTTTAGAATTATTTTTGGTATAAGGCTATCTTAGATTTTGTTTTACGTTACTAGTTTTCGTAATTGTATTTAAGTTACTTTTGTTTCAATTATTTATTTCAATTGATTTCATTATCAACTGTTTTTTTTTGTTCTAAGTAATAAAATTTTCGTAAGAAACATTTCTTGTTTTTACATACTGTTTCTTTGTTGCTTCTACTTTGAATTATTTCATTATAATTTTGTTAGTTTTTTTTTTCAAATATAATTTTGGAAATTGCTTTACCAGTTCAGATTATTTATTAAAGTTTTCTACAAGTTTTTCAAATGTTAGTTAATATTACAAATTTCAGTTCTAAGATAATATTGCACTGAACTTGAATTAAGAAAACCTTTCTTTGAGAAACTCACCATATTGATAATCGTTTTTGATTTTTGTTATTAACTCGCCTTCGTTTTCCGATAATTGTGAAGATGGCTTATTCCAGCAAAGAGGAGGAGGAACGTATCAATCGCATAATACGTAATGCTGAAATTAATGAAATTAATGAAGAAAATAGATTAACTAGATCAGTAAGTCAAGGTTTAGATAGTACCACTAGACAGAAAGTCATGTATTCTCCTCTCATTTCGGATAGACAGCTCCGAGCCGAATCGAACCAACCCGCTAGGTCAGGTGGTCCTCTTACCGATAACGATAACTACAGCCATATCGAGTCCGTCTCTCCTCCCGCTTTTAGTCAACTTAGTGGTATGGGAGCAGCGAGTTTGCCTCTCAGGGAAAGTACCGATTCGATAAATGAAACTATCCGACAAGTGACAGGAAGGGTACCTGACACCACCAATAGGCCTCTTTCAGGAAACTCCGTTGGTTTCGGGGGCTCTAGGGATATTCTAGATAGTTTAGCTCAGAGACCTCCTCCCCCTGTAAAGAAAGTAAAAGACAAAAGAGTAATACCTGAGGACTTGAAAGCCTACATAAACTTGGCCCTGGTTGAAGGTTTGTCTACCACCCGGCAAGTTATTCAAAGGGAACTGTCAACTACCTTAAAAGAAGAGATCCAAAGTCAACTTAGTGGATTTTTGAGGGAGTTGAAATTAGGTAGGCCGTCTCCGATTTCCACCGAGCAAGTACCAAAACCACCCGCTCCAGTGTATAACTTTCCACCACCAAATCTTCCACCACCGAACTATCCACCTCCACAGCAGCCTCCTCAGCCAGATCCAAGGAGGAATGATTTTGTGCAACCTCCTCCACAGCGACATAGAACACGAGAACCCTTTCGTCAAAGCCAGGATGGGTTAAACCAGCCTGACTATCGGCAAGATGCTTGTTTTGGACCTGAGAGAGCTTCAATGAATCCGGACTTCCAAGATTACCAAGTTGGTTATCCACCACCCTGGTGGACTTCTGGTTTTAAGGCTCCGATCAAGATCGATCACTGGAATATTCCTTTTGATGGAAAACCCGGTACTTTATCGGTGGAAAATTTCGTTTTGCGAATAGAGACCCTCCAGGCCGACCATAGGTGTCCGTGGTCCATAATATTGCGGGACTTTCACCTTTTAATGAAGGGAAACGCCAACGATTGGTACTGGCAATTCATTAGAACGCATTATAAGCCCGACTGGTCCACTCTTCGAGAAGCACTGATGCGCCAGTTCAAAAACACTCGCTCCGATTATGATATAATGCGTGAGATAATGGAGCGTAAACAGGGTTCCTCGGAAGACATTGACGACTTCTTGGCCGCGGTCAGCAAAATAAAATCCCAACTGAGGATAACAATTCCGGAAGTGGAATTGGTGAAAATCCTGAAGAAAAGCCTGAATGACAGATTGGTTCAACTGGTATATCCTATGCCAATTTATTCCTTGGATCAACTGAGGAACGCGTGCAAAGATGTTGAATCCGCCTTTCCAAAGAAGGAAAAAGATTTTCAAAAATCATTTTTTAAGCCATCCGTCAAATATTCAGCAAATGAAATAGAATACGATGAGACGTTACAGCACCCTGACGAACAATTAGCAGCTTACCAGTTTGGTGGAGCTCTTTCAAAACTTCCTCCACGGAAATACGCTGACCCGTCTAAGTTAGTATGCTGGAATTGCAAAGTACAGGGTCACACCTATTTTGACTGTGAGTCTGACGTCCGCAATCTGTTTTGTTTCAAGTGCGGATTGGCAGACGTAAAAACACCACAGTGCACTCGATGCAACCCGGGAAACCAAACCTGGGACGCGAAAGCTTCGGGGGAATCGCGTCCGAGCCAAAACCAGAACCCGAAGTAAATTCAAAAGTTGAGTTCAATCCTCCAATAAAAAGGGTTGAATGTCCTCTTAAGGAAGAGGGACAAAATCAAATTACTATACTGAAAAGAAACCCAACTGAAAATAAAAATGAAGAAAAAAATACAAAACCAACATTTTCACATATAAAACCTCTGCATATTAGAATTACAGAATATAATCAAGCACGTAATAGAATTTTTAACAGCGCGATTTATAAACCGTCTAAAAAAATCCTTAAAGCCCGAGGAAGATACAAGGCAAGAAAAGACACAAGAAAAAGAATTTCCTCTTCTGTAGTAGACTTAGCATCTGACCCGAGACCCTATGCGAAAATTAAATTAGGTAACAAAGATGTTTTAGGTTTGCTAGATAGCGGGGCCAGTGTAAGCATTCTCGGCAAAAATTGCTTAC
The DNA here is from genome assembly GCA_949320155.1 of Melangyna quadrimaculata. Classification (NCBI taxonomy): domain Eukaryota; kingdom Metazoa; phylum Arthropoda; class Insecta; order Diptera; family Syrphidae; genus Melangyna; species Melangyna quadrimaculata. The sequence continues at coordinate 228,232,163 of OX439483.1, read as the reverse complement.
AGCTGGTCAAGGAGCTAGAACTGTCTATAGCTGCGTACAGATCCGGTGTTAAGACTGCTGACGGAAAAAGTCAAGCGATAGTGGGGAAAGTAGAGGCGAGAATAACATATAAAGACAGAGAAGCGTTTATAACCTTTTTCCTCGTTCCCAGTCTAGACCAGGAGATCTACCTCGGGGTAGACTTCTGGAGAGTTTTCAACTTAGCACCGAACGTTATCAATGCAATTTCATTGACTGAAGCTTCAGATGTTTCGAACGCTCATCAGCTGAGCAAAGACCAACAGGCTCAGTTAGATTCAGTTAGGGATAAATTTCTTTGCTTCGAACGTGATGGTCTGGGAAAGACGATGCTCATGGAACATGTCATTGATACTGGAGATGCACTCCCTGTGAAACAGCGTCACTACCCTGTCTCTCCAGCGATACAAACCATTTTGTATGAAGAGTTAGATCGGATGTTGAGCCTCGGCGTTATCGAAGAGAGTGAAAGTCCCTGGTGCTCACCAGTAGTGCTCTTGCGGAAACCAGGCAAAAATCGACTTTGCCTGGATTCTCGCAAGGTGAATGCACTGACTAAGAAGAATGCTAATCCTCTTCCACATATCGAGGGGCTCACCAGCCGACTACCGGATACGTACTACATTAGTAGTATTGATCTTAAAGAAGCATTCTGGCAAATTCCACTGGAGAAACAGAGTAGGGAAAAGACTGCCTTTGCGGTACCGGGAAGACCCTTGTACCAATTCACTGTCATGCCTTTTGGGTTGTGTAATGCTGCTCAAAGGTTGTGCCAGTTAATGGACAAGGTAATTCCTGCACGACTTAGGGATCGCGTCTTCGTATACCTTGACGATTTGTTAGTCATGGCACCGGATTTCCAAACGCATATAGCCCTGTTGAACGAAGTAGCTGACTGCTTGCGTAAAGCAAACCTCACCATCAACATGAAGAAATCCAAGTTTTGCTTCAAAGAGCTTAAATATTTGGGCTTCATTGTTGGTGGTGGGAACCTTAAAACCGATCCTGCTAAGGTGGAAACATTGTTGACTTCCCAGTACCCAAAACCGCAAGGCAAGTTAGACGATTGCTTGGTTTAGCAGGGTGGTATAGGAAGTTCATCAAGGATTTTTCTAGCCTGACTGCCCCCCTGACTGACCTGCTGAAAAAGCGAAATGAAAAGTTTAAGATGACAGATGAAGCGATGAGAGCGTTCGAGGATTTGAAGCAGACGTTGATCAAGGCACCGGTTCTTACGCATCCCGATTTTTCAAAACGTTTTTACATCCAGTGTGATGCTTCGGATGCGGGAATCGGTGCGGTGTTATTTCAGAAGAATGCAGACGATGAAGAGGCCCCTATCTCATTCTTCTCACAGAAGTTCAATAAAAGTCAGAGAAACTATAGTGTTACCGAGAAGGAGTGTATGGCGGCGGTGATGGCTGTACAAAAGTTCAGGCCGTATGTCGAAGGCATGGACTTTACTGTAATTACGGATCACTCTAGTCTCCGCTGGCTAATGACTATGAAGGATTTGAGCGGTAAGTTAGCCAGATGGAGTTTGCTCTTACAGTCGTATGTCTTCGACATACAACATCGAAAGGGCAGCCTGAATGTTGTACCGGATACTCTTTCTCGGGTGCACGTAGATTCTCTGACCATAGAAGAAGTTGCCCCACTTATCGACTTAGAATCCCCTGAATTTCGCTCAGATGAGTATGTGAGCTTGATAAAAACTATAAATGATCATTCTGAGGAACTCCCTGATCTTAAGATCGAAGATAATTTTGTGTATAAGCGTGCTTTTAGAAGTGCAGGTGATGAACCAATGCAAGAGCATACTTGGCTTTTATGGGTTCCGTCTGGTCTTACCGAAGACATAATTAAAAAAGCCCATAACCCCCCAAAAGTAGCCCACGGAGGGATTGCTAAGACCCTACATAGAATAAGAAAAAGTTTCCATTGGCCAAACATGACCGTTCAAGTGCGCGAGTATGTTACTAACTGTTCTATATGTAAAGAATGTAAAGCGTCCAATCAAGTCTCACGTCCTCCTATTGTTCATTCATACTGTTCTGAACGTCCGTTCGAAAAACTGTACATAGATTTTTTAGGTCCTTATCCCCGATCGAAATCGGGAAATGCGTATGTTTTTGTTGTGCTAGACCATATGTCTAAATTTGTGTTTTTAAAAGCTCTAAAAAACGCTAACACGGTAAGTGTCATAAAGTTCATGCAACAAGAGGTGTTTAGCATGTTCGGTGTGCCACGTATAATTCATTCCGACAACGGGAAGCAATTCCTTGCGAAGGAATTCCAAAACGTATTGCAAAAATACGGAATTCGACACTTTAGGACCGCGAACTACGCACCTCAATCAAATGCATCGGAGCGAGTCAACCGCACGTTGTTGGCAGCAATCCGTTCTTATCTCAAGACAGACCAACGAGACTGGGATTACCATCTGAACGACATTGCTTGTGCCTTGAGAAGTGCAGTTCATAGCTCTACCGGCGTATCCCCTTACTTTGCTTTGTTCGGAACGAACATGTTAATGCACGGTAGCAGTTATGAACTGGCACAAAAGTTAAGTGCGGTTGACGATAGCGAACTGTTGATTCTCCCTCGCCGTGATCGTTTGGAATGCATTCGCAAAAGAATTCGCGAAAATATTCTTAAATCCAATGAACGATCAGCAAAAACATATAACACCCGCACAAGAAATGTTCGATACCTGCCCGGGCAGGAAGTCTATCGAAAGAACTTTATTTTAAGCGATTCGTCCAAAAACCTTTCTGCAAAATTATGCCCTAAATATGTAAAGTGTCGTGTAATCAAACAAGTAGGACGACAAATGTATGAACTGGAGAATCTATCCGGCAAGAAAATCGGCATATTTCATGCAAAAGATATAAAACAGTAGGCTTCAGCTGTAACTGTACTACCAAAAACTCTTTAAAGTAAACGAACCCAGTTCCGACATTATGTGTCACGTTATAACCATCGAATTCATAAGCGGTCCGTTCACAACACTTAGTTTCAAAAAAAAAAAAAAAAAAAAAACATGTTGCTTGGGTCTACTGAAAGAAGAAAAAAGTCCAAAAGCTACCGTACTTAAAACTACTCCAACTCCGATTATATAGAATCAAAAAAAAAAAATAGCTCAATTAACTAAGTTCGTTATGTCCCGAGTCCCGCGTACCCGGTAGTTGTTTAATCAAAAACAAGAGAAAATTCTTCGGATTTTTATTAATCCAAATAAGGAAAAACACCTAGTACCCAATCGATTTCACTTGAGAACAAACACTGATAAAATTATAATTCACGCACAGTACCTGAAAGTAATGGATTATATTCATTGATAATTTATTATACTTGATAATACTTTGATTAATTATTTGAATTGTCATTGTTATATGTGGATGTTAATTGTTGTTAATTGCATGCTCAAGTACATTCAAGTCTTTGTTGGGATTAATAAAAATAAAGAAAACGTAATCCAACTGTGATAGTACTTGATGTTTGTTTAAATTATACACTATTTAGGATTCGTCACAAAGTACCTGAAAACTTTCCTAGTAAAAACAAATTTATTTATTTTTTTTCGTTAGTAATTATTTATTTATTCTTTGATTTAACCTACTTATTTTAACTATTTATTTATTTATTAGAGATTATTGATTTATTTATTAAAATCTAATTATTAGCTAGTTTTTATTTATTAATATACTTATACCATAACATCTGTGATTTAATAGTAAGCATCCGTAATGATTTAAAACTACTGTGATATTTTTATTTATTTAGTTTTTATTTTTTATTTTTTATTTATTTCTTAACTAATTTATTTTATTTATTAACCTTTGTAATATTCAGAAAGTAAATATCTAACGCTCACCAGAGATCCTAGTCCAAAAATCCTGTCTTGAGTGGGTGAGGGTTGTAGTGGGTGGTAGATGGTGGCCGGTGCTGATGCCGATGTTTTGTATCGAAATTATAGTTTCATCAACATGAATGTAACCTATCTGAAATAGAAAGAAAACAATTTGTACAAAACAAAATACCTTCAAAAAAGATAACTACCCACCTTTGTCAGAGTATATCATTGTTCGAATCTATTTCAGATCGGTTTCCCTCTGTCAGTCAGGTGAAATTAAATTGACAATGATTCAATGAAAGGGTAAATGTACATATATGTGTTTCGGATCTACTCCTTTATAAAATCCGGAACAGAAAAACTCTCCAACATTACTCGGCACAGCCAATCGATTTATTTTGGAAGAAGTGGAGTCAAATGAACACCCACGAACACCCCATTAAAAATACTTGAGCAAACATGGAAAATCCCCAAACTGCATGCCACATGTCATTCATTGCAGCGTATGGAATAATTTCTACGCTATCCGCTTCCAATTTGTGAGATGAAATTCTGTTTTGCAGAACATTTCTCCTATATAAATGGTGACAGGTCATTTCCGATAAAAAAATTCAATGTTTGTATAGGTTTATAGATTTTCCACGTTGGCATATATATTCCTTTTGATTTCTCCGGCTACCCCAAAATCCTAAGCGACTGGTAAAAAGAAAAAAAAAAAACATTATAAACAAATATTGTTTCGTGCTGATAATATGTAGGTACTTACCTGTTTTTGTTACATGGCGTCCCACGCCAAGAACGGGATTTGCTTGGCCCTGGCCGTATATAGTTTGCCCGGCGTCCTATCATGGGTTGACTCCCCACCTCACTTCCTAGGTAGGCAAGAGGAATCCCAGCGTCCTTTTTTTTGTCCGTCTGTCGGAGTGTATCCGACGAACGAACAAAATTTGTTGCGGCCGTCCTGCCGGTGTCATCCATTGAAGGAGAGGCTTTAACTAAATGGAAAAAAAAAGATTGATTAAAAAAATATGAACAAAATAAAATAAAATAAATACTCACCATCGCAATTTATGTCTTCTTTACGTGCTGCTGCTGTTGTTTGTAGTGTTGTTGGTGATGCGGAAAGCTGAAAGGAAAACAAAAAAAAAGATAAATTGCAATTGGTCGCATTCGATATTAAAGATCCAAAGAATATTCGACAAGGAAAGATAGGAAAATTGGTTGCGTTCAGAAGCCTATGCGATAGCCTATCTATGTCCCGATCTACATTGCCCGATTTTTCCACGAAGATTTTTCCAGAAAGCGTGTGAAATGTACACACAGAACGATTTTTTCCATAAGATTTTTTCTTTTTCTTCTTCCTTCTTTTATTGCTGTGCTCTTCATTTTTCATTGATATTCACTCACACCATCAAACGAACGGCACACTGACACCGAACACACACAAAAAACTGGAAAGGAGAAGAGAGAACATAAACAGACGGGAAAAATCGTTCGAGTTCTCTGGTACAAACGATTTGATCCCTACCCCTCACTTTTCACTCCCTTCACTAACGAACAAAAGATCGGCACTGGAGGAATCGTTCAATGTGGTTCGGGACTATGATAAACTATAGTGGGTTTACATGTAGCTGCATTTGAAGTATGCGAAGAATATGGGATGCCAAATACAAAATGTATATTGGTTAGATAGAGAGAAAAGATCAAAATGTAGATGAACTTCATTTCGGCAGTATAGGAAAGTGCCATAAAGCAGAGATCTTCTTGATGGTTCTCTTTCACTCACTCGGATGTTTATATACATCTGTCCCGCTCCACTTTTTGCACTAGCATAGAATGGTTGTTATTGACATTTGACATGGGGATACAAATACATACCAACATTTCTATCATCAGATGTGTGTTTACGTGGGTTTCCGATGCAGCTGATTAAAATGATCATCAATGAAATCAAATAAATTATTAGTGAAAATGTCAATTTCAAAGCTGGAGTTTTTCACCAAACGTAATCGGTTCTATAAACGTCAAATTGGTCCTTCGGTTTATTAATCTGTCCTATACTGCAGTAATATGGTATAGCCGGGAAAAGATACCGAAAATTAATGTAGACTTGTGGTGTTTTCACCTATGTTTTGGTGTGGTGAATTTTGGGTATGGTGGAATGGATCGGTTTCAAGGGAGTTGGTTGTTTGAGGTTGGTCGTTTTATGGAATATAAGTACAGAATAATTTGCCGATAAGCAAACTGGGTGCGACAAAACTTCACCTTAAACCATATGTGCACGTGTGATTAAGGCATGAGTACTGCCATCTATCCAAGAGTAGTAATACTATGAAAGGACTTTTGGAAAATGGTGATGAGGTTACATTTTTTTCGGAATGTCAATTCATGAAGCGAATTGAGATCTCCCACTACATTGACACATACAGAGAAAAAAATATTAAACTAAAAGAAAACTAGCGGGCATATTTCACCGTATGACCTTAGGTGTGTGAGGGGAAATTTCATAGAAAAGAAGTGGCATGTTCAAAGCAACGAATTTGGTTGGGATAAAGCGAAACGTCATAAATGAACATATCCAAGGGTGAATAGTGGACACGAGCAGACGTGAAATTATATTTGAGTTCGGCTTACACCTAAACGTTTTTTTTTTTTGATGAAACGTATTAAATAGTTTTAAATGTAAGAAATAAGTGCCGGTTGAGATTTAATATTTCTGTGAAAATTAAAGACAGTTATAATCGTCTTTTTTTTTCATATTGTAGAAATACTTACTTGTGCAAGTCCGATATATTCGCTAAAATAATCACCCGAGCCAATCATTTTTTTTTTATTAGCGATAAAAACTAGTGAGGTGAGTTTTGTGTCAGAAAACGAAATTTTTAATGAGGAAATAAGTGCTTACACGAAAATTTTCTACAGGCTAGCTTTTCATCTCGACATTTCTTTGGCGGTTCCAGCTGGCCAGCAGAGCGCTGGACCGCCACACAAATTTATTTTCATGCAGTATTGTTGGCCATACCTATAACTCGTGCTTTTTCTGGAGGAGAATTCTTGCTGTGAAGAACCGAAAACCATAACGTTCATGTGCCGTTATTGGTGTATCCTGTATTTTGTGGTTGATACTTCCTTATCCTTACTTCTGGTGGTCTATAATCCCATCTATCTTCGAAAAACTGGCATTCCGAACAACATAAATTGGTATCCCAAAGAAGCTGTTTTTTTTGAAATCCTGGACCAAGCGGTATTGGATTGTGGATTAATTATCCAGAACGCCCTCTCATCTAGGGCAACAGGTGAACCTATCAAGAATTTAAAGAAAAGTTAAATTTTAAGAAAACTTGAAAAATTGAAAAGTTAAGCTTCAAATTAAGCAATTACCTTAATGGTCATAAAAAGTATATTACTCAAGATAAAGGACTTCCCAAGTCCGTTTAATTCCGGTAATTTTTGATCCTGATTGCTGGTTCGTTCCAGTATAACGTTTATTTTGCTGTAAATTTCCGAGACGTGAAGTTTTATTTAATCAAACAGATTTGTTTCCTTTTTGCTATAGTATTATATTCCTTTTTTTTATATTAATTTTCATATTCAATTGGATATTATAATCAATTTTCTTATATTATTATATTATATTATTTATTATTTTCCAAAGTTTGATTTTTTATATATTTATTAAATTTCCTTTTGTAAGTGAATGGGATTATTTTTCAGGGTCTATCAATTGTGTTACTCTTATTTCGATATTTTATTCCTTTTGCGATAAAAACCACCTCCAAAGAGCTCTTAGTAGGTAGGGTACTGTTTTATGGTATCTATGTGTCTTTACCATCAGAGTTTAATGATAGCCCTTTTGGAAAAAAAAACATCTATCTCACGTTGCTTAGTATCTTTTATGTTCCTTTTTTTTGCTAGCTGTAAAACCAACAAGAAAAGTCAATTTTCAAAATTAGTTTTCATTTATATATTTGTATAATAGTAAAAGTTTAAATTCAAATTTAAAAATATTTCTAATAATCAAAAGTTTGAACTTCAATAAACTTCATGCAAAGTCTCGTTTTGATGAAATCATGGTTTTTTTCTTTTGATTTCTTAAGAGAAATCATGTGGTGCTAAATTTGAACTACCAGGGGTGTGGATAGTAGCAAAGCTACTGCAGTGAAGATGGTATGACCGGAACGTAGTCATTGCCAATAAAGGGGGAATCCTAAATAAGGCCACTGGGTTCCTAGGTTGTGTGGGTTAGGCCATACTGCGTTTACACCAGCAGTACCTTGAAGTGGTGATCGTCGGTCCGCAGTCTTATCCTTTTGTTTGATTTTTTTTTTCAGGCCTGATTTGTGTTTATTTGTTTGCTGGCTAGGTTAAAGTTTCGGGGGCAAGATCCCCCCCATTCCGGCGAGCTAATGTCGAGCATCGCAAGCAGGCCGCGTTCCCCGGAACTTACCATTCTAACCATTTTCGCTTCCTTTTTCAATTTCCTAACCTTTCCTTATTTTTCCTACCCTACCACCTCACCAACCATCCAATGATTCCTCTTGCCTCGCAACAACATGAGAATTGTTTTTTTTTTTTTATCAAAACAAATTGTGCGCAGGTTGAGTAAGGAAATATTTATGTGTGTACTGTGATGGCCGGGTTTAAATTGTTTTGTTTTGTTTTTTTGTTAAAGAAAATAATATAATAAACGATATACTTTCTCACCAATATAGGAAGGAAATTTCTGAAAACCAAATAAAAAAAAAACCGAAGTGGAATGGTTTCATTTCTTCTGTCTTCTGTGTTTGACGATGCATACACACATACACCCAGTTGCTTCTCTTTCTGTCTTTTTATTTGTGCACTCTTTTGTGTATGCAAATTTTTTTTGAAATCTGACAGAAATAGCCTGAGAGGGAAAAATGTACTAGAAATTTGTATCAGATTTGTCAATTTTCTTGCGTTACGTTACATTACGGTTGTTTAGTTAAGTATGAAAGGAATATTGATTATAGATACAAATTTAAGTAACGTGATTTAAAGGCAACTTTAATATTTAAGCAAGCTTAACTAAATAACCTCTAAGAGGCGTTTTAAGATAATTTTATAGATACGGCTGTATGTATATTTGCGCTCAGCGCTGTGGCTGTGCTTGTACCCAATTCTGAAGATAATTTGCCCCAAACAAAAAAGATCAGCAGCCGAATCTATAATGACATTTTAAATGCTTCTTAACTTTAAACTTCCTCTAAATATTATTTAAGTGTGAAAACGATATCTATAATCAATTTTCACATTTAAGCAACGTAACTTAAACCCCTCGTAACTTAAACGCCATCCACCGCGTTTAAAGGCTGCCCAAAGCCAACTTAAATATATTTTGACACATGAGAATTGCTTTTTTTTTTATGAAAACAAATTGTGCGTAGGTTCAGTGTGCACTGTGTCTGTGCTTGTGATGGGCGAGTTTTAATGGTTTTTATTGTTTTTTTTTTTTTTTTAAGAAAATAATATAAGAGAATGATGGTTGGTTCCATTAAAATGAGTTGATGAAAATTGTTTTATTTGTTTATGTCCCCACAAACTTGCTTACCAAAGAAGGAAACAAATTTGTGAAAACCAAATAAAAAAAAAAACAAACCAAAATGGAATGGTTTCATTTCTTCCGTCTTCTGTGTTTGACGATGCATACACACATACAAACAGTTGCTTCTCTTTCTGTCTTATTATTTGTAAACTATTTATTGTATGCTTTTTTTGTTGCAATCTGACAGGAATAGCCTGAGAGTGAAAAATGTACTAGAAATTTGTAGCAGTTTTGTCAATTTTCTTGCGTTACGTTACATTACGGCTGTTTAGTTAAGTAAGAAAGGAATATTGGTTATAGATACAAATTTAAGTAAAGTCATTTAAAGGAAACTTTAATATTTAAGCAAGTTTAACTAAATAACCTCTAAAAGGCATTTTTAGATAATTTTATAGATACGGCTGCAGATCTTTATATATGAGGTGAAAAATTAAAGCAGGGATGACTTAAATTTGTATGCAAACTTTAACGGAAAATGTTATACAAATTCATTCTAAATATGTGATTGAGTTAATAGTCGTGTCGATATTTGGCGCATTAAATTGAAAAGTTGATACAAAATTTTACAAATTTGTAAAATAAAACCTACGAGCTTATTGACTTCTTGACTTAAACTTCCACCGATAAGGTATAAGATAATGTTAAAAAAAAATTGTTGATTAATTTAACAAGAGTAAAACGAATTAATATAAAATAAATTCGTAACTTACAAAATTCTAAACGGATCCTCCAGATTAAGGTTTAAAAAAATACTGCCCTTGAGATCTACAAAAAAAAACAAAAATATCTACAAATTCTTGAAAACTTCGAAAAATTAACAACAATTTGAGTTAAAGTTTTTTTTCACCTACCTAATTTAGTTAATTATTCAGTAATTATTAGTTTAAGTTCGTTGGTTGGCATATTCTTTACATAAACTAGAGATTATAAAGTTGGAAATCTAATACAAAATTGAAATTTAATGCTTTTTGAATTATGGTTATTAAAGACAAGCTGTTGTGACACTTAAATGGACAGATAAAATCGTTCCTTACTTTATATTTTACTGAAGGATTTCAATCTTCTATTTCTCTTGTCAGCAATTAAGCGTTTATGATAATCAAACATAGCTGGTGCACTTATTGAAAGCTCCAAACGTTCTGAAACAATCAACAAAAATTATTCTTATGGGAAGATTTAACTGGCTGAACACCAATAGCAGTAGGTTCACTTGTAGTTGAAAATAGCTAGTTCAATTGACGAAGTCGAAAGGATGGACACAGTATACAGTCGAGCCTGTTCATAGCCATTTATGAAGATGAAATAAAAAAATGTGCTTTTATCCGACACAGAAAAAAAAACGATAACAAACAAAAAAAAGGTCTAGTGTTACTTTGCAGATGCTAATTATCAAACAACATTCGGTGCAGTATAAAGTTGAGAAAACTTCAACTTTTTGCTGCAGGTAGTTAAGCCAGTCAATTAAATCGGAAAAAGTCATTAGGCAGTAGTCAGTAAAAGTAGAATAATAGATTCAGCCAAGATGATATTTGCCAACAAATTAGTAATGATAGGAAGATGTACCTAATTCGCTTGGATCTTCGACCATCCAATCACATTGGGAAATGGTTGAGCCTTATGGTGTAGGTTGCTGTGGATGAAGCTTGTGTGTACATCACTGTCAAAGTAAAAAGATACGAAAATTGTGAAGAGCTCTACAATATAACATTTTATACTACGTTTTCACCTACCACTTAATCCGTATTTAAGTGGATTTTACCATAATGTCCTTTGAAATCTTTGAAATCTTGAAGATTTCCCATACAAATTATAATCTCCTCAAACAAAGATTAGAAATTAATCTCATCGAAATCTTCTTGGAAGTAGGAAATTGTCAAAACAAACAAACCTTATTTCGTGGAATGCGCCTATCCAAATGTCATTTTTTCCATTGACAATAAACAAAAAAAAAAAATGTCAGACTTTATTTGGAGGATGCCGAGCACTGTCTAGGAATTAATTTTGTGTAAGTATTAATAGAAAAAAAACTATAAATTGAATGTAAAATACTACCTAACTAATAAAATAAATAACTTACAGATAATGGAACCAACTCAAACAAAAACAAAAAAGAGGAAAACGTGAGCACCATTGGACCAGTCTCCCGCAGCGTTGAGATGCTCGAGAAATTGGTGGCCACCGGCATGAACATTGCCTGCATGAACTTCTCTCATGGATCTCACGAAAACCATGCCGAAACGATCGCCAATGTTCGTCAGCCTGGCAAGAACTACTCAGCCTGATTGAAGGCAGTGGCCCCCGTGAAGTTGAATTGAAGAAAAACGAAACCATCAAATTGTCGACCAACAAAGACTTTTTGGAAAAGGGCAACAAGCCAACAAGGACTGCATCTATTGTGAATGTTCAGTGTTGAAGTTGAAAATTTTGCATTTATTTATATTAAATGAGATTTCATAAAAATGTTCAGTTGAACAAATAAAATTATATCAAAAAATATTAATACAGAACTGAGAATCACTAGGATTAACTTTATTCTCAATAAAATCTTGAATCTTTTTGCGGTCTTCAATCAATGACGGTAGATCATTTTTGCTAGGCTCGTACATATTGGTGCAATGGACAGTTCCTTTGAATAAATATAGATTTTTTTTAACGAAAACAGGAACTCTATTTATAATCATTACCTTCGATGATATGGTTGGAGTTTTTCGGGAAATTCTAAAATGTTCCTTACAAAAATCGTCATTTATCACAACATCCTTTTCCCAAAAAGTGCGTGTACGTCTCTGAGGAATTGTCAAACTAATCTTTTCTTTTCTGGTGAAAACACTTCAAGATTAATTTTTAATCTACTCTTTTTAATCCGGATTATCTTTAGGTGAAAACGTAGTAATAGGTTTTGCAAGAAATGTATGTTATGACACGAAGTTGAGCACTCTTGGTTGAAGTTACAGTCTTGTTTTCAGCCATCAGTTACCTATAACAATTTTTGTAGCTTTCACAAATGAAAAGCTTTCCAAATTAAAATAATTATAATGAACCTTATTGCATCACGATAGGTTGTCAACATTACATCCTTACAAGAATTTCAAAATTCCAAAAGATATGGAATTATATTCTTTTACTGTGTATTTATGTTAAAATAAGGAGTTCATCTATTCAATTAACATTATCGTTCAACTTAATTTTAATTAATTTAATTTTGTTTAAGTGCAAACAATTAGTCATGTTTTTGTTTTATCTAGCAAATGCAAGTCATTTTTAATACTCCCATTCTTATATGGCGTTTTCATTGGGCCAAATGAGGTAATTTCGTTGCAAATTTCCATATGAAATCCGAAATTACCTAATTTCCCATACAAAATCACATTTCGAAATGAGGTAATTTCAACCTCATTTGCAGAAAATTAGGTTTAATGCATCCAGCGGGAATCAGTTTCAAAAGCTTTTAAAAGCTTTTGTATGAAAATATCCATACACTATACTCAACAACATAAAACAGAAAGAGAAAACAACAAAAATAAACGGCTAACTGCCATTCCAAATTCAAAATGAAATGAGATGTCAAATGAAATTAGCTAATTTGATAATGAAAACACTTTTTTGCCAAATTTCGAAATTACCTCATTTCGGCTCTAATGAAAACGTAGTATTACTCTATGAGTGAAATCTGTACATTTTTATTCAATTATTATACCTACAACTTTTATTTTAATTTATTGACAAATGTCACACTTTTGCACACTTCAATTCTTTTTTCCTAGTAGTATGAAATAAAAATTATTTTGAACCGGTTCATATTTCGCTCACATTTTGGGTACTCAGCTCTCGTTATGAATTTCATCGTTGTGAAATAAATGTCACTATTATATAAAAATTTCATTTTCACTTGAACTGAGTACTAGGCTTGAATAGATAATGAAATTATAAGAATCTTAGGTTAGGTTAGGTTGAAGTGGCTGCCAGCAAGGGACTGACACACTTAGACCATAAGTTGGTCCGTTGTGATACCACGTGAATCTAGAGAGATTTTCTCCCCGCTCGTTAAAACCAGTTGGAGCTTCTAATGAAGCGTGCGAGACTACTTATGTCTATGTTTGTCAGATCACTAGGATCATTGAAGAAGAAGTCTCCGAGATGGAGCCTACGTCTTTAAGATATGGCAGGGCATGTGCAGAGAAGATGAGAAACAGATTCTTCCTCCTCTTCATCCATACAGCTCCTACAAAAATCGTTTGCGAAAACTCCAAGCCGCTTTGCGTGCTTGCCTATAAGACAGTGCCCGGTTATGACACCAATTACGGAGCTGATATGCAATCTGTTCAAAGATATCAAACACTTAGAGCGCCTCACATCTATCGTAGGCCAGATCTGTTTTGTCGCCAGGCAAGTGGTTACGTTGTTCCACCTAAGGTTTGTTCTCCTTAAAGCATCTTGCTTCAGCAAAAATTTGCATGTAGCTATAGACATACAGATGTCTACCTTTTCAGGTAAAATAGGTAGTCTTGTTCCAACTTTGGCGAGTTCATCAGCTTTACAATTACCCGGAATGTCCCTATGGCCCGGCACCCAACAAAGGAGAATATTGAACTGCTGCGCCATCTCTATAAGAGATGATCGACAGTTGAGGGCTGTTTTAGAGTTTGTAGAGACACAGTCGAGAGATTTTATGGCAGCTTGGCTGTCTGAGAAGATGCGGATATTAGAAGTCAATATCACGTTTTCCTTAAGCCAAGATAAAACTTCTTTTATCGCCAAAAGTTCCGCCTGAAACACGCTACAATGGTCTGGAAGACGAAATGCGAGACTTAAATTTAATCTTTCTGGGTATACGCCTCCACCAACCCCATCATCGGTTTTTGAACCGTCCGTATAAAAGTGAATCGAGTCGTCTTCCAAGAATGTCACGTCCTCCCATGTGGATCGGCAGGGTATGGCAACTTGAAAATTTTTATCGAAACGGATTTGTGGGATGGTGTAGTCAATTATACTTGGAAGTGATCTGTATGAGTTCAGAATAGCTGAGTGGCCTATTTAATTATTGGACGGATTGCCGAACTCGCTGCCGTTTGTTCACTAAATATATTGAGGGGTGTCAGATGAAGAAGAGTGTCCAGTGCCCCGGAGGGAGTAGAACGAAGTGGTCCACTTATACACATGCAAGCTGATCTTTGGACTTTACTTAGTTTATCGCGGTTAACCGCTATATCTAGAGCTGTCCACCATACTGCCACCCCATATGTTAGAATCGGTCTAATTACCGAGATGTATAGCCAGTGAGTAATACGGGGTTGGAGTCCCCATTTACTTCCAATGGCTTTCTTACAAAAGAAGAGTGCTACTGTGGCCTTTCGGACTCTTTCTTCTATATTAGGTTTCCAACTTAACTTCTTATCTAAAATAAGACCCAGATATTTAGCTTTGTCGGAGAATGTTAGTGGAATTCCTTTAATGGTGGGAGGATCTATGTGTGGAATTTTATATTTCCTGGATAAGAGGACAAGATCAGAATCTTACTAGTTTAAGTTTTTCATCTATCTCCTACTGGTATGGAGATATAAATTGTTTTAAACATTTTATCTCAAAATAAGCTAATTTCAAAAAAATTTAATTAAATCAGGAGAGTCCGCTAAAAATTTGAATTATCTATGGTTGCAAAATAAATAAAACCAAATTAAAGTTGTCATATACAAATTTTTGATTTTGCAGAGATTTTGTGTAGGAACTTTTTGGAAATAGTCAGAAAACCTACTCAAAGAATCCGATTTATTTCTTTTAAATTTTCACCTTTTTTAAATTTAAATTTTCACCATTATTATTTAATTTTCAAGTTTACAACCCCAACCCATCGATCATTTTGATACAGAACACTAAGATGCGTCTTATGCATATAAGCTAAATATCCCTATACATATCGAGATTTTATAAAAGTTTTTTTTTTCAATTTTTTATATCGTTATTGACCGCAAAAGATTATAAGAAAATAAAGTTAAAATAAATAAAACACAACATATAGATTTATAATTTTACTTTTATTCTCTTTTTAATACGGATGCATTTCGGACGGTATTGACCGACCATCTTCAGCGTGATACGCGTAGTAACTAAAAACAAAATACAAATTATGCACAGATAAAGAGATAAAATTACAAAGAGTAATAATTACATACATATGAAATTACAAAGTCAATAAATTTAAACATGTAAACAAAATTTGAAATTATTTGGCAAGTGTGAATAAACAAGAAGATATAGGACTTTCATATATGTTTATTAAATTATTATTGATTTTAATATAAATAGACTCATATGCGTCAAGTTTAGAATTGTTGGTTACATTTTTAATTAATTTATAATTATCTATTAGTGGTTTCATGTTTCATGTGAGGTACATCGTTGTTCAAATCAAAAGCATGGGCGGCAACAGACTTTTGGACGTCTCTGTTGTTTATGTATCTCTGATGCTCAGCAATACGACATTCAATAGCTCTCTAAGTTTGACATACATGTGAAAATGTATCCTTCAATTCGTATGTGAATTTGATACTCTCGTAACGACTATTGATGATCTTTAAAACAGAGTCGACATCAGATCTCTTAACAATTGCAAAGGTGTCATCAACATACCGCAGCCAAATTCTAGGCAAAAGATTTTCTGCTCTTAGGTCTCTTTCGAATTTGCACATAAATGCTTCTGCAATATATGGTGAAAGGCTATTACCCATACTGCAGCCAAAGTTGTTTGAATAATATTTGTCTCTAAATTGAAAACAAATGTTTTTCATACATGTTTGTATTGTGACAAAATAAGCGTCAATGTGTGCTGTTGAGATGTTGGTTTGTTGAAGGTGTTCTCTGATCGCTTCGATGGCTACATTAACTGGAACGCTTGGAAATAGGGCGGTGACGTCAAACGTAATCATTATTTCATCATCAGCAATGTCTATGTCTTTAACTCTTTCAATGAAATCAAAAGAATTCTCTACTGAAAATCCATTAAATCTGCCATACTTTATCATTTCACAAACAATCCATTTTGCTATTTCTATTTTGGCAAAAGGATGATTAACACATGAAACAATTTTTCTCATCTTTTCATCGGGTTTATGGATTTAAAGTAATCCGTACATGAGCGGTACTTGTGGATTTGATTCTCTTAAATGATATTTATTCACATTATGTAACATATCGATGATGGATTTTCCGTATTTTATCATTTTGTTGAGTGGAGAACGACATTAAGTGAAATTATCTTCATTAATAGATTGAATCATATGTTCATTGTTTTTGTCAGACTTCATATAGAACACATCTCGGGTTTTTAATGATTTGAGTACTCGATTCCATTTTACTGTGTCATGTTCTGGCTTGTTGTTGGTAGCAAACCGTTTAGTTTCAGAGATGACCTGCGAAGCTTTTTCTCTTATTCGACTTGAATTAGTTCATTCAACAGATTAATTTGTTGACAAAGACAATTTCCTTAATAATCGAGATTTTAGATCGGCAAAGAAGTTTCACTTCTGCCACGAGTACTGAGTTACACGCGCTCTTTTTTACTTTACAAATATCTCGCGGAAAATATATTTCTTAGTAGTTGTGAATTGAAAATTTTGTAGTTTAATGTTTAAAGCAAATATAAATTATCTTTATTCTTTGTTTCTCAGTGATAAAAATAAAGAGAAATTATTAAAATGGTACGCTGAAAATATTGCAAAAAGGAAGCTTAAAGTCTTTGATTGTTTACAAAATATATATGTACATATTTATTAAAGGATACGCTAGAGCAAAGCCAAGTTCTGGCACTACACCCTTTAACAGAATCAAGTTCAGTTTTTTTTCCTACAAAAAACTTTTTATCATTTTCTTAAACATATCGAGGATTATTTTTCACCTTAAGGTTCTAAGTTACATTTTCCGTAAATATAATATTTAAAAACACACCATTAAGCTTTTCACTCATACATTTTTTTGTCTTTTACCTTCAGTATGTTTCATTAGATAAATGGCACTGTTCCCATAAGATCCAGACCAATAATCCAGGGCAGTGTAACAGCATTCCGTAAAACTCGTATTCCATTTTCGATGTACGCTGAAATCAAAGCTACATTGCTCAACCATAATCCGTCTGATACATTCCTTTTTAATTTTTATCACTCTTCCTCCTTTTTTTATATGGAACAAAATAAACACCGACCATTTCAACAAGCGATAGTTTTCTAATTGCGGTGCGAAAACAACATGCCTTTTGCTTTCGAATATCTCAGAGCCGAGGGCTTCGAAAGTTTGAAAAAGGAGACAACATTAATTTTAAGTTGAGATTTAATGTGTGAATTATTCAAATACCTTATTCTGAAGTCCGTATAAAGTCTGCAGTATGGTATTTCACAATCAAATTAGTTTCACCGTTTGACTTGATCATTGGACAACCACAACCCTCGATTTCCACTTGCAATGAATTCTCAAGTTGTGATTATTGATCAACTATGGTCTCTTCGAAATTTTCAATGGTGATGTGCAGAGGATATCTTAAATCGGTACAAGTCAGTTTGTGAATAGTAAAGATGACAAACTGTAAAACCAGGACAAACTCTAAAAAAAAGTCATTAAATGAAAAAAAAAAACAAAACCTGCTTCATTTATGCTGCATTTACACGAATGGCAAAATGCCATTATATCTGTCAAACTATAGCCATTTTTCTTTTCATCGTGTAAACGCTCTAAATACTGGCAATATTTTTGCCAAAATAAAATGGCAAAGATAATTTGGCATAAAATGCCTCCATTAATATGACTATGTGTAAACACTTTACTGACGCCATTTTCCGAAATTATGCCATTCTAGATAAGAATGAACTTGCTCATTCTTTTATGGCATGTTGCCAGTATTTTGAAATCTGCAATTATTTGAACTTGTGTAAATGCATGTCATACAAAAATTATTTCTGCTATTATTTTACCATTTTTTTGGCAGAAATATTGGCATCTTTGCCATTCGTGTAAATCCGACATTAGGTGTGTTCTTGGCGGTCACTGACAGGCAGCAAGAGTCAGTGCCGCCCACCATTGTGCGTTTTGGAATATTGAACAAGGTGGTGCGAATTTATATAGGCCGCCAGACAGGTCAACTTTGTGCGTGTGCGGGTTAAAAGGGTGCAACCATTTTGGGACTCCTTCAAAACCCACATGGTCCCGCGCAGCCCGTAAAGGTCCGCCAACACGACCAGGATTCTATCCCACCACAGACGGGAAAAATAAGAAAACGACACGTGAGTCTGAATGGGAACAACAGGTGATCGAACAAAATGTTCGTAATTATCTTACTATAAAAGTTAGAGTGCCGTAAAACCACATAAAAACAGTTAAAACCGATTTCAAACAAAAAAAAATAAAAGATAAAATTACCGTAAAATTTGCAGTTAAATGTTTGTTTAATGTTAAAAGCAAATATAAATAATCTTTATTCTTTGTTTCTTAGTGATAAAAATAAAGAGAAATTATTAAAATGGTACGCTGAAAATATTGCAAAAAGGAAGCTTAAAGTCTTTGATTGTTTACAAAATATATATGTACATATTTATTAAAGGATACGCTAGAGCGAAGCCAAGTTCTGGCACTACACCCTTTAACAGAATCAAGTTCAGTTTTTTTTTCCTACAAAAAACTTTTTATCATTTTCTTAAACATATCGAGGATTATTTTTCACCTTAAGGTTCTAAGTTACATTTTCCGTAAATATAATATTTAAAAACACACCATTCAGCTTTTCACTCATACATTTTTTTGTCTTTTACCTTCAATATGTTTCATTAGATAAATGGCACTGTTCCCATAAGATCCAGACCAATAATCCAGGGCAGTGTAACAGCATTCCGTAAAACTCGTATTCCATTTTCGATGTACGCTGAAATCAAAGCTACATTGCTCAACCATAATCCGTCTGATGCATTCCTTTTTAATTTTTATCACTCTAGCTGCATTTGGACGATCGCTTTTCTCCAAGTCCTTTTTTTATATGGAACAAAATAAACACCGACCATTTCAACAAGCGATAGTTTTCTAATTGCGGTGCGAAAACAACATGCCTTTTGCTTTCGAATATCTCAGAGCCGAGGGCTTCGAAAGTTTGAAAAAGGAGACAACATTAATTTTAAGTTGAGATTTAATGTGTGAATTATTCAAATACCTTATTCTGAAGTCCGTATAAAGTCTGCAGTATGGTATTTCACAATCAAATTAGTTTCACCGTTTGACTTGATCATTGGACAACCACAACCCTCGATTTCCACTTGCAATGAATTCAGGTGCGTCAAGCTTGGTACACCACAACGGAAATTCAAAAATCTAATGATGCAGGAATTAAGCGCTTTTTTGGGGCTAATTTAGGTCTCCAATCCCAAAGGAGCACTTAAATCCCTTCACCCCAAAACTTGTGGTGTACCCAGCTTGACGTCAAGCTGGGTACACCACACCTTGCCAGTCAAAATTTTAAAAAAGTAATGATGCCATAATTAGGCGCTTTTTTGGGGCTCTTGAGTTAGGGGAACTCCAAATTGGGGGCTCCTACCCTTACCCCTCAAACCTGTGGTGTACCCAGCTTGACGTCAAGCTGGGTACACCACAACGGAATTTCAAAAATCTAATGATGCACCTGAAAAAAGTACCTTTAAAGGGAGGGTACCATCTTTAACAAACACATATACACCAGTTGCAGTGGCCACTTCAGCAGGAGTTTAAGGGTGAGTTTTTTGTTTATACCCATATTTTAATATACACTTTTGTTAAATATATACATATATACATAAAAAAAAGGAAAAATTAATTAGTACGCGAATCGAGGAGAGGGTTGAACGGGGGATTATTGTATAATAATAAGAAGAAAAGTGAAAGAAGAGACAAAAGAGGTACTGAATACCCAAAGTAGGTAATAAATCGAAGACGTTTTTAATATTTTAATTAATTGAAAAGTTTCTTTAATCAGCAACAGGGTTGCCATATAGGGGAATTTTATATTTTAATTGCATTTAAGTTACATTCTAGAAAATTGTTAAATAATTAACTTTTAAATTTTAATAAACTTTGTGAATTTATGATTTTAAATGATTAGTACTTAAATTAAAATCTTTATAATATATTTTTAAAAATGAAACCAATTTTTTTAATTTACTCTTGAAGATTTTAAGAATGGACTTGATGTCGGAATAAAAGTTTTTTAAAGGGATGCGAGGGAGGAAACGAGAAGGATGAAGATTTAAAAAGGGGAAGAAGCCTAGGAAAGGGGTTGCTCTAGCGAGGGAGGCCACCAAGGTAGGGAGGGTTGAGGCGATTACTCGCGCATCAAAACACCGAGATGCAATGTCACTGGCAAATTTTTTTGTAATGTGTTATGGTCCAAGAACCACACCAAGGCTGAGCTACGGGTTCGATTACTGCCAGCAAGGACCTAAAGGCAAAACAGCACGTTACAAAATGGCGTCCATAATGTGGAGCCCACTATCTGAAGATAAAAGATAGTGTGGCTAGATTTTTTTTGAGCCTTTCAGTTTTTTTTCAACTAGTTTTTTTCAGTTAACTCTTTTTAAATTATTTCTTAAATTTTTTTTCTTTCAACAATTAAATTTTTGTATACAGATTTTGTTTTAACCATTTTCAATGATCGGTGGTGGCTGCACCTTTCTTGTGAGTCCCGGTTACTGGGTGTAAAGGGGTATAATAGTTCAGCTTTCGCTCATGCAGTGATTTCAAAGCGTAGGTAACTACAGGATGAGACTGAGTTGATGGAGGACTTATAGGTGTTGATCTTGCCAGGATTTTGTTTGGAATGCTTTCTTCAGGGACTTCTGTACGGGCAATTAGGATATTTTTGTCATCTAATTTGATGTTTGATTGGGGTTGCTCTTTGAGGAACGAATCTCCCCCTTCTTCTTTTTGTCCCTCGCCAGGTTTCCCGCATGTTTTCCACATTCTATTGTTGTTACCCCTTTTGAACCGCACAAGAAACAAAAGAGATTCCTTTCCCGTGAAGGACAAAAGTGGTAAGCGTGTCCCTTCTGATCAAAATTCCAACACACGTTATTTGCCACTGAAGTCGGTTTTCGATAAGATGAAATGGCCGCGATTTCCTCCCCGTCCTGGTCGGAATTTCGTTCTTCTTCGACCGCGATCTCATGGACCGTTTTCTGAGAAGAAGTTCGCTTCGCCAAATATCTCTCTTGCCTTATTCCTAAGCTGTTCTAGGTCTTTAATATTTGAAGCTAACAGAATTTCACCTATCTTATCTTTTGCATTGTTGCGAATGACATGAACCATTTTTCTTTCATCGAAAGGTTCTTTCAAACGGTCGTTAAGACCCACGATAGAACTATAGAAATCGTCAAACGATTCTTTAATGCCTTGCTTGCGAGTAAGCAACCGCATGTAGATTTCTACGTCGCTTTCTAGACGCCCAAATTCTTTTTTCATGGCTGCCTTTACCTCTGCCAATATTGCCTTAGGGTTTCTTCTTAAAAAGGCCCAAAACCATTGTTGGCCTTTTTAGCAAAATGTGAAAATCGCCTGTGATCTGTTCGTCGGTATAAGGGGATGCTGACACCTTATGTTCAACCTGAAAAAGGAAATCTGTCACACTATCTGTTCCGTCGTATGTGATACCCAATCTATCTAACCTACACGGCTCGGAAGTACTACTCATCGAGAAGGTTGAATTCCTCGGTCTGTGTATAGGATTGCAATTTCTCGATGCCCCACCCTCAACAACTGCTTCACGAGAATTGGATCTGGTCGGAGTATTCTGACCTTGCGGTGACAAATTTAAGCTCTCCAACTTCTGAATGACCTTAACCATAAATAGGTCCATTTGCTGGAACAGCATGACCTGGTTGTCCATCATTCCCCTCTCAATGCGAACGGCTAAATCTTCAACGGAATTGTTCCGCTGGGCGTTTGCAGGTACTTCGTTGTCCTGATTTGCCAACTCGTCCACCTCTCCAATATTTTCGTTTGACATGGTGGAAATTGAGTTTAAAACTATTGAGTTCAGATCTTTAGAAAAGCTGAACGAATTATCCAAGTTGAAACGACCGATCGTAGTCCGAAATTTTCGATAAAATTCCTCGAACCTAGCCTCAGAGTTCGCGTAGATAACACTCAAGTTGTCGTGAAGTGAAATCCGACGACTTCTACTCATACCTCTTCAACAACAAACTCTCGATTTTTACCCACTCAGACCCCAAGAGAATAGTTAGTATGGCGAAAATCTAAATTTCGAATAGAGAAGAAAAACTTTCACAAAACAATGTCAAATCCTAAAAAAAACTAAAAAAATTTATTCTCAGAACTTCCAATGTCCGCCAGCTATGTAAAAGGAAAAACAAAAACCAAAAACACTGGAATCAAATCGTAGACAAAAGTTTTGCTATTCCCATAAAATTTTTCGAAAATTCGAAAGCCCTCGAAAATCCAAAGTCGAATCCCCAAAACCCTTGATTTCAAAAACCAACTAGAAACCAATGTGGTGAAAATGTTTTAATATAAAATCAATATGTATGTAATTCAAAAAACAAATATCAAAAGCTTAAAAAAAAATTAATAAAATATTTGTTAAAAAATATGAAAAATAAAATAGTAACATAAAGTTCAAACTATTTTTCGAAATTTTCAAAAGAAAACACTTTTAAAACTTTCTAAAAATTTAAAAAAAATTTATTGTTCATAAAATGTAAAAGGATGTGAGATCGGATTTGAGAAGGATGCCAATTCATTATGAAGAAGAAGCCGTAGTTCTGCGAGCCAAAAAAAAAAAAAATGAGCAAACAAAATTAAAATATACTACAAGTAGGTATTACGTTACTATTGCAACTAGTGATTTAAAAAAAAATTAATTGTTTTTCTCCTTAGCTTTCAGGACATCGGCTGACGAATCATTCCATCAGTGAAGGCTCTGAAAACCTCGGAGAATGTAAAAAAATGTTCTTTGGAAGGACCTCCGAAGACGCCTCTCGCATCAAAGGGTCTCTTCCAAACGTTGATAATTTCAAGTGTGTGCTCAGGTATCCGGCCATTTGAATACCTGTTATACCGATACCCAAAGACTCGGACTCCCTAGCCCACACTTTGTATATTTAGTTGTTGGATGACTGCACCTTCCCTGCGGCAACGCGGTACCAAGTGCTTTACACCCAGTAACCGGGACTCACAAGAAAGGTGCAGCCACCACCGATCATTGAAAATGGTTAAAACAAAATCTGTATACAAAAATTTAATTGTTGAAAGAAAAAAAATTTAAGAAATAATTTAAAAAGAGTTAACTGAAAAAAACTAGTTGAAAAAAAAAACTGAAAGGCTCAAAAAAAATCTAGCCACACTATCTTTTATCTTCAGATAGTGGGCTCCACATTATGGACGCCATTTTGTAACGTGCTGTTTTGCCTTTAGGTCCTTGCTGGCAGTAATCGAACCCGTAGCTCAGCCTTGGTGTGGTTCTTGGACCATAACACATCAAAAAAATTTGCCAGTGACATTGCATCTCGGTGTTTTGATGCGCGAGTAATCGCCTCAACCCTCCCTACCTTGGTGGCCTCCCTCGCTAGAGCAACCCCTTTCCTAGGCTTCTTCCCCTTTTTAAATCTTCATCCTTCTCGTTTCCTCCCTCGCATCCCTTTAAAAAACTTTTATTCCGACATCAAGTCCATTCTTAAAATCTTCAAGAGTAAATTAAAGAAATTGGTTTCATTTTTAAAAATATATTATAAAGATTTTAATTTAAGTACTAATCATTTAAAATCATAAATTCACAAAGTTTATTAAAATTTAAAAGTTAATTATTTAACAATTTTCTAGAATGTAACTTAAATGCCTGTTGCTGATTAAAGAAACTTTTCAATTAATTAAAATATTAAAAACGTCTTCGATTTATTACCTACTTTGGGTATTCAGTACCTCTTTTGTCTCTTCTTTCACTTTTCTTCTTATTATTATACAATAATCCCCCGTTCAACCCTCCCCTCGATTCGCGTACTAATTAATTTTTCCTTTTTTTTATGTATATATGTATATATTTAACAAAAGTGTATATTAAAATATGGGTATAAACAAAAAACTCACCCTTAAACTCCTGCTGAAGTGGCCACTGCAACTGGTGTATATGTGTTTGTTAAAGATGGTACCCTCCCTTTAAAGGTACTTTTTTCAGGTGCATCATTAGATTTTTGAAATTCCGTTGTGGTGTACCCAGCTTGACGTCAAGCTGGGTACACCACAACGGAATTTCAAAAATCTAATGATGCACCTGAAAAAAGTACCTTTAAAGGGAGGGTACCATCTTTAACAAACACATATACACCAGTTGCAGTGGCCACTTCAGCAGGAGTTTAAGGGTGAGTTTTTTGTTTATACCCATATTTTAATATACACTTTTGTTAAATATATACATATATACATAAAAAAAAGGAAAAATTAATTAGTACGCGAATCGAGGGGAGGGTTGAACGGGGGATTATTGTATAATAATAAGAAGAAAAGTGAAAGAAGAGACAAAAGAGGTACTGAATACCCAAAGTAGGTAATAAATCGAAGACGTTTTTAATATTTTAATTAATTGAAAAGTTTCTTTAATCAGCAACAGGCATTTAAGTTACATTCTAGAAAATTGTTAAATAATTAACTTTTAAATTTTAATAAACTTTGTGAATTTATGATTTTAAATGATTAGTACTTAAATTAAAATCTTTATAATATATTTTTAAAAATGAAACCAATTTCTTTAATTTACTCTTGAAGATTTTAAGAATGGACTTGATGTCGGAATAAAAGTTTTTTAAAGGGATGCGAGGGAGGAAACGAGAAGGATGAAGATTTAAAAAGGGGAAGAAGCCTAGGAAACGGGTTGCTCTAGCGAGGGAGGCCACCAAGGTAGGGAGGGTTGAGGCGATTACTCGCGCATCAAAACACCGAGATGCAATGTCACTGGCAAATTTTTTTGTAATGTGTTATGGTCCAAGAACCACACCAAGGCTGAGCTACGGGTTCGATTACTGCCAGCAAGGACCTTAAGGCAAAACAGCACGTTACAAAATGGCGTCCATAATGTGGAACCCACTATCTGAAGATAAAAGATAGTGTGGCTAGATTTTTTTTGAGCCTTTCAGTTTTTTTTTCAACTAGTTTTTTTCAGTTAACTCTTTTTAAATTATTTCTTAAATTTTTTTTCTTTCAACAATTAAATTTTTGTATACAGATTTTGTTTTAACCATTTTCAATGATCGGTGGTGGCTGCACCTTTCTTGTGAGTCCCGGTTACTGGGTGTAAAGCACTTGGTACCGCGTTGCCGCAGGGAAGGTGCAGTCATCCAACAACTAAATATACAAAGTGTGGGCTAGGGAGTCCGAGTCTTTGGGTATCGGTATAACAGGTATTCAAATGGCCGGATACCTGAGCACACACTTGAAATTATCAACGTTTGGAAGAGACCCTTTGATGCGAGAGGCGTCTTCGGAGGTCCTTCCAAAGAACATTTTTTTACATTCTCCGAGGTTTTCAGAGCCTTCACTGATGGAATGATTCGTCAGCCGATGTCCTGAAAGCTAAGGAGAAAAACAATTAATTTTTTTTTAAATCACTAGTTGCAATAGTAACGTAATACCTACTTGTAGTATATTTTAATTTTGTTTGCTCATTTTTTTTTTTTTTTGGCTCGCAGAACTACGGCTTCTTCTTCATAATGAATTGGCATCCTTCTCAAATCCGATCTCACATCCTTTTACATTTTATGAACAATAAATTTTTTTTAAATTTTTAGAAAGTTTTAAAAGTGTTTTCTTTTGAAAATTTCGAAAAATAGTTTGAACCTTATGTTACTATTTTATTTTTCATATTTTTTAACAAATATTTTATTAATTTTTTTTTAAGCTTTTGATATTTTTTTTTTGAATTACATACATATTGATTTTATATTAAAACATTTTCACCACATTGGTTTCTAGTTGGTTTTTGAAATCAAGGGTTTTGGGGATTCGACTTTGGATTTTCGAGGGCTTTCGAATTTTCGAAAAATTTTATGGGAATAGCAAAACTTTTGTCTACGATTTGATTCCAGTGTTTTTGGTTTTTGTTTTTCCTTTTACATAGCTGGCGGACATTGGAAGTTCTGAGAATAAATTTTTTTAGTTTTTTTTAGGATTTGACATTGTTTTGTGAAAGTTTTTCTTCTCTATTCGAAATTTAGATTTTCGCCATACTAACTATTCTCTTGGGGTCTGAGTGGGTAAAAATCGAGAGTTTGTTGTTGAAGAGGTATGAGTAGAAGTCGTCGGATTTCACTTCACGACAACTTGAGTGTTATCTACGCGAACTCTGAGGCTAGGTTCGAGGAATTTTATCGAAAATTTCGGACTACGATCGGTTGTTTCAACTTGGATAATTCGTTCAGCTTTTCTAAAGATCTGAACTCAATAGTTTTAAACTCAATTTCCACCATGTCAAACGAAAATATTGGAGAGGTGGACGAGTTGGCAAATCAGGACAACGAAGTACCTGCAAACGCCCAGCGGAACAATTCCATTGAAGATTTAGCCGTTCGCATTGGGAGGGGAATGATGGACAACCAGGTCATGCTGTTCCAGCAAATGGACCTATTTATGGTTAAGGTCATTCAGAAGTTGGAGAGCTTAAATTTGTCACCGCAAGGTCAGAATACTCCGACCAGATCCAATTCTCGTGAAGCAGTTGTTGAGGGTGGGGCATCGAGAAATTGCAATCCTATACACAGACCGAGGAATTCAACCTTCTCGATGAGTAGTACTTCCGAGCCGTGTAGGTTAGATAGATTGGGTATCACATACGACGGAACAGATAGTGTGACAGATTTCCTTTTTCAGGTTGAACATAAGGTGTCAGCATCCCCTTATACCGACGAACAGATCACAGGCGATTTTCACATTTTGCTAAAAAGGCCAACAATGGTTTTGGGCCTTTTTAAGAAGAAACCCTAAGGCAATATTGGCAGAGGTAAAGGCAGCCATGAAAAAAGAATTTGAATTGCTTACTCGCAAGCAAGGCATTAAAGAATCGTTTGACGATTTCTATAGTTCTATCGAGGGTCTTAACGACCGTTTGAAAGAACCTTTCGATGAAAGAAAAATGGTTCATGTCATTCGCAACAATGCAAAAGATAAGATAGGTGAAATTCTGTTAGCTTCAAATATTAAAGACCTAGAACAGCTTAGGAATAAGGCAAGAGAGATATTTGGCGAAGCGAACTTCTTCTCAGAAAACGGTCCATGAGATCGCGGTCGAAGAAGAACGAAATTCCGACCAGGACGGGGAGGAAATCGCGGCCATTTCATCTTATCGAAAACCGACTTCAGTGGCAAATAACGTGTGTTGGAATTTTGATCAGAAGGGACACGCTTACCACTTTTGTCCTTCACGGAAAAGGAATCTCTTTTGTTTCTTGTGCGGTTCAAAAGGGGTAACAACAATAGAATGTGGAAAACATGCGGGAAACCTGGCGAGGGACAAAAAGAAGAAGGGGGAGATTCGTTCCTCAAAGAGCAACCCCAATCAAACATCAAATTAGACGACAAAAATATCCTAATTGCCCGTACAGAAGTCCCTGAAGAAAGCATTCCAAACAAAATCCTGGCAAGATCAACACCTATAAGTCCTCCATCAACTCAGTCTCATCCTGTAGTTACCTACGCTTTGAAATCACTGCATGAGCGAAAGCTGAACTATTATAAAGTTCGTTCTCGAATTTTCGGAACTAGTAATAGTTCAGCTAGCGTTCAAAAATGCCGGCGTCGGTTTCGAAAACGAAAAAAGTTTCAAAAAGAAATCGTGGCAACAATTATTTCCTCGAATACAGATGGTAGGATGCATGCAAAGGTCCAGCTTAACAATGAGTCGGTTTTTGGCTTATTGGATAGCGGGGCATCCATCTCCGTACTAGGTAGTGAGTGTTGGGACTTAGTGAAAAGAATTGGAGTGGATGTGAAGCCATATAAAAATGTTGTACGAACTGCAGATGGCAAGTCGCATGACATCATTGGTCATTGCGAAATTCAGACCACGTACAATGGCATCACGAAGCACCTTTCTTTTTATCTGATTCTCAATCTTACTCAATCACTTTATTTGGGGATGAACTTTTGGCGAGAATTTAATATAATGCCACAAATAAGCGAAATTCGAGCCGAC
Source organism: Melangyna quadrimaculata (assembly GCA_949320155.1). Taxonomy (NCBI): domain Eukaryota; kingdom Metazoa; phylum Arthropoda; class Insecta; order Diptera; family Syrphidae; genus Melangyna; species Melangyna quadrimaculata. The sequence goes on along the minus strand of OX439483.1, from coordinate 228,203,531 downwards.
GTCGGAGTAGGTGAAGAGGAGGTTAGCTTCAAGGATGAGGCTGAATTGATCAATCTCTCGCCTGAACAAAGCCTCCAACTTGAAAAAGTTAAAAATTTGTTTCCTTACTTTGTCGTTCTAGGGCTGGGTAAGACAACACTTGGTTGTCACGTCGTCGATACGGGAAACGCGGTCCCGATCAAATCCCGGCATTATCCATTGTCTCCAGTTCGTCAGGAGGAAGTTTACAAAAAATTGGACCGTATGCTAGGACTTGGGGTTATCGAGGTCAGTAATTCTCCTTAGAGTTGCCCTGTGGTTTTAGTTAGAAAACCCGGCAAGGTTCGACTGTGTTTAGACTTTCGAAAAGTAAACGCAGTCACAGTTAAGGATGCGTATCCGTTGCCTCACATAGAAGGCTTACTCAGCCGTATAAAAGACACACATTTTATAACGGGGATTGATTTAAAAGACGCGTATTGGCAGATACCACTTGACGAAAAGTCGCGTGAAAAGACCGCATTTGTAGTACCCGGTAGACCTCTCTACCAATTTAAAGTTATGCCGTTTGGTTTGAGCAATGTGGGTCAGACAATGAGTAGGGTAATCGATCAAGTGGTGCCAAGTTCTCTACGCGAAAATGTGTTCGAATATTTAGACGATCTTCTGATTTGTACGGCTGATTTTGAGTCACACATGCGTATCCTTAACCAGGTGGCTGCCTGTCTGCGCAGATCTATTAATAAATCTAACTATTAACCTCGATAAAAGCAAGTTCTGCATGCGGGAGATTAAGTATCTCGGATACATAGTTGGCCAAGGTATTTTGAAAACCAATCCTGACAAAATTGAGACAATGGTTAATTTTCCCGTTCCCACGACCCTAAGACAGGTTAGGAGATTTTTAGGGTTAACGGGTTGGTATCGGAGGTTCATTAAGAATTATTCCGATCTGGCAGCTCCCCTAACAGATTGCCTCAAAAAGAAGAAAAAGTTTGAGCTAACACCTGAGGCTCTGGAGGGGTTCGATAAATTAAAGACTGCACTTTCCTCGGCGCCGGTGTTGTCACAGCCTGATTTCACGAAACTGTTCACTATACAGTGTGATGCTTTTTCGGAGGGAGTGGGTGGTGTTCTCTTTCAGTTGGATGAGAACGACAACGAGAGGCCGATTGCATACATGTCAAAGAAGCTGAACAAGTCTCAGAAAAACTACATGGTTACTGAGCAGGAATGTCTTGCAGCGGTCCTTAGTATACGAAAATTTAAGCCTTACGTTGATGGGTTGCCTTTCAAGGTGATAACGGACCATTCAAGTTTAAAATAGTTGATGTCGATGAAGGAGTTGAGTGGAAGACTCGCTCGATGGAGTTTGGAACTCCAAGGCTTTGATTTTTCCATCGAACATCGAAAGGAATCCCTCAACGTAGTGCCAGATACTATACTCGTATGGACATGGAGGAGGTTGCTGCGAAAGTAACCATGGAAGAGACTGAGCTTGGTGAAGCTTCATCGACAATGCTATGTGGCGAGATCGATCTTGACTCGGTTGAATTCGATTCGGAGCAATATTCCCAATTGAGCATCGTTTCGAATAAAGCTGCGCTTCCTGACCTAGTTGTATCGGGAAAATTTATATACAAAAGAGTTAGGTTCAGGACAGGCGAGGCGAACGAGGAGGACTCGTTATGGCACCTTTGGTTGCCCGATGCACTCACCCACAAATGCATTGAATTGTCTCACAATACCCATATGAGTTGTCATAGTGGCTTAGCGAAGACGTACGCCCGTATAAGAGACAAGTATTATTGGCCAAAAATGGTAAAAGACATCAAGGCATTTGTGAGTGAATGCGACACCTGCAAGATGGTAAAGGCCCCTAACGCGATTCTTCGTCCACCAATCGCCAAGCAGGTTGTAACCGAAAGGCCCATTCAGAGACTGTATGTGGACTTCTTGGGGCCATATCCGCGTACTAAGCGAGGAAATGTGTATGTCTTCATTGTAGTGGACCACTTCACAAAATTCACGTTCTTAAAAGCCATGCCTAAAGCGACATCTTCTAGGGTAGTACAGTATCTCGAGAACGAAATCTTTCATACTTTCGGGACCGCTGAGTTCATTCATTCTGACAACGGACGTCAGTTTGTCTCCAATGAGTTCAAAAACTAAATGGCAGACTACGGTATAAGGCATGTGCGTACGGTGTTGTATTCGCCGCAGGCCAAAATATCCGAAAGGGTCAACCGGAGCGTTCTAAGCAAGCTGAGAGTCTTGATTTCGAAAGAGCAAAATGACTGGGATGTGCATCTGTCAAGTATCGCGTGCGCTTTGCGCTCAGATTTGCACGAATCTTTAGGCAGTCAACCATATTTTGCTCTTTTCGGTCAAAACATGCTATCTCACGGCTCTTCGTATCGAATACTACGAGACTTAAAAGCGTTAGGAGACCCGGATATGTTGGTCACGCCTACCGCTCTAAAAACTGCACTCGCGAGACAGAAGTTGTCAGAGAATTTACTTAGGGCACACGTAAAGTCAAAAAACACTTATAACTCACGTTCAAAACAGGTTGTATATCGCGAAGGCCAAGAAGTTTTCCATAGAAATTTCGCTCAAAGCAAGTTCGTCCAGGGAATTAACGCCAAACTGCTGCCAAAATTTTTAAAATCCCGCATAAGAAGAGTTTAGGTAACTGCATGTATGAATTAGAAACGCGAGCTGGTAAACTCATAGGCATTTTCCATGCCAAAGACATACGGCAGTAAACACCCTGTAACGAAACAAAACAAAACACAAAGTATCTATTTTTAGAGATAAATCTTATAATTGTAACTTATCTGATGATAATATCTGCCCAGCTAGTTAAATGGGTTCGCGACCCACGTTGTTTGTTGATAAAATTAAATTTTGTTTTATTGTGATCAATTTTTAACACTTGCTGGCAAAAGAAACTTTGGATTTAAATCCTTTATGAACAAATTGTTTACGCGCCTTCCTCGAATTTAAAATAGAAAAGAAAAATATTGATGCACCGCACGGTAAACAACCGATTTAGGGGTCAACAAGAAACGATTTTCTTTTAAATGTTCATTCTTTTATTTTACCGACGGCAAAACACTAACGTGCAGAATACCCACAAAAACAAATAATTTTTCATTTTACCGGCGGCAAAACACATCTATCATAGATGAACACCTTTTTTGTTTGTTTACATTTTTTTTTTTTTTTTTACCGTTGTGAAATTTTCATAGGTATCTTGTTGACTTTTCAATGGGGATTTTTACCGAATTGTCAAACTCAAAACTCACAGCCAAAATTTTGGGTTAATGACATTTGTGCGTTCTTTTTTTTCTAACTAGTTCACCTTCATCGTTCTTTTAATAAGAAAAAGTTACTTTGAGTTTTCATGTTGGGGTTAGATTGTGTTTGCTTTTCGTCTTCCGATTTGGAATTGTTTCCAATTTTATAATAATTAATTATAAATTTAGTTGTTTTATTATTGAATTCGATATTTGGAATTGTTTTCTGAATAGTTCACTTTCATCGAAATTTTATTCATCCGCTTGGGTCAATTTTTAATAAAGAAATGTGTGGCTCATAAAAAATTAACAAAAAAAGCTAAAACAAATTAGAAATGCTTTGTATTGCTATTCAATTTCATGCAAAAATGAAGTTGATAGTTATTTAATTTGTAGGAACCATGCATTTTTGGTAGTGAATTATTTATCAATAAATTTAACGCAATCAAAATTTTGTCTTTTGTTTATTATTTCTCATTTTTTCGATTTTTTTTCAACCCCTTCCCATTTTATTAACTTTGATCGTTCTTAAAAAAAAGTAACTTTTTTAATTTTGACATTGCCACTTTCGTTTTTGACCATAGTTACAAAAAAGAACGCGCCACTAATCCAATTAACGCCAAGCACTTAAACGTCATTAACCCAAAATTTTTATTTGACGTTTAGAAGCTATGAGACAGAGATATATTGCTTTTTTTCTAAAAAGCCCTATTACAACAATTAAACAAAATTTTTTGTACTGCTTTATATTAACACCTTGCGTTTCACACTATCATACGAGCAAATAAGGGGAAAAGCAATACATCCGTCTCATTCACGTCCGACGGTAAAGCATTTTTTTTATTCCCGTTTTGTTTACGTTTACATTTTTTTTTTTGATATGCACTGAATATTATTTTAGTTAATCTTTTTATAATTCCATAGATATTTTATTCTAACATTTTAATAGGTATTGATTTTTTTTTTTTTTGCATTCTTTTCACTTGTAATGAAACCGATCCAATCGTATTCGATTCCTTAATCATGATCATAAAGCAAAGGAAAGGAATTCTCTATTCGCACTTAAATAATTTGTAAAAACTATTATAATTGTTTTTTTTTGCACCACCGACCGAGTTGTAATTGCGTGGGTTCATTTGCATATTCCAGATATTGTTTTATCCGGAAAAAGCAAAGCCCTGTAACCGATTTTATTATAATTATTCACAGAAAAACAATTTAAATAAATAATCAAAATAAACGAGAGCTTTCGCACCGACGACAACGACGAAACATACCTATGACAGCGACAGTACAAGTAGGTAGATACCTATATGCATACAATTATGTAATTCTAATTACTATTGATGCATACAGAAAAATGCCGAGCTTTTAAGTTTTCGGAGGGGGTAAGAGGTATAGGTAGAATAAATAGATCGTAATAGTCTTATAAGTTTTTCTTACGATCTAGCCTTAGGATATGTTTAACAACATTTGTTTACCTTTCTCTCGGCAACGAATTTGTGTCAACATTCCTGAAGCAACTTTTAAGAGAGGGTTGAGTTGGCAGGAATTATAGGATCTTTGACTCGAGAATAAAAGTTTTCACCTAATGATGTCAATGATCCTGGAATTTATGAAACTTAAAAGTTTTGCCGATTAGTGATAGGATAGAGAAAAACTGCTATGGCAAACCTAAAATTCTTCTTCATTGTGCTAGTCGAACATCTTAGTCTTCAATTTTTAAATCACACGCTGCGTTGCAATATATTTATATACCTATACATACCTACATATACGAAATCAGTTTTTTTTTGCAAGTACCTAACTAAATACATTTACGTATATGTACGTTCAATTCAAATTTAAAAAATTCGTTTTTATTAAAAATTTTTGAATTAATTTATTAGGTTAACGGGTGCAAATAATTTAAAGAATTTTTTTTAATGCTAGAACAAAAAAAAATATTAAAAAAAAGGCTATAAGCCTTCAGAAAGGTAAACGGTAAAAATTTTTTCTTTGTTTAAGTGTAAAACTCATTTTTTTTATAGAAAAAATCTTAGGCGGTTGTCATTACCAACCGCCCCAATCTTTTAAAATTTCCCGAGGAAAATTGTGTATGTGTTCGCTTTTCCGGTCGATGATTTTCAAATCACTCAACACGAACATCATAATTATACCTATTATACCTACTTAAATCATTTAGCCAGCATTTCCTGCAGCTACCTTAAGACGTCAGTGATACCCATACCTACTGTGATACGATTTAGCCACAAGGAAACTAACAAAGAAGGTAGCCAAGATCGTCTAGAGGTTGAGTTATAGGAAAGAAGATCCAGGGTTCAATCCCTAAAATTACCAGAAACCAAAGTGGGAAAAACATTTTTTTTTTTTTTTTTGTGATTCATATAGAATTTTTTTTTATTAAAAGTAAAGTAGTTGCTTTAATTATATTTTTTTTTTTTTGATAAAGTCTAAATTTCATTAATTGCGACCTGTGTTAACGACTGCCAGAAAAACGATTTTAAAATAAGAGTGTTAAAAGCGGGAAACGTAAAATTTTAAAATATCTCGATCCGCGGATTAATATATATATATATACAAGTGATTATCGGTACAAAAAGGTACCTTTAAAGGGAGGGTACCAACTTTAACAAACACATATTCACCAGTTGCAGTGGCCACTTCAGCAGGAGTTTAAGGGTGAGTTTTTTGTTTATACCCATATTTTAATATACACTTTTGTTAAATATATACATATATACATACAAAAAAAGGAAAAATTAAATAGTACGCGAATCGAGGGGAGGGTTGAACGGGGGATTATTGTATAATGATAAGAAGAAAAGTGAAAGAAGAGACAAAAGAGGTACTGAATACCCAAAGTAGGTAAAAAATCGAAGACGTTTTTAATATTTTAATTATTTGAAAAGTTTTTTTAATCAGCAACAGGGTTGCCATATAGGGGAATTTTATATTTTAATTGCATTTGAGTTACATTCTAGAAAATTGTTAAATAATTAACTTTTAAATTTTAATAAACTTTGTGAATTTATGATTTTAAATGATTAGTACTTAAATTAAAATATACTCTTGAAGATTTCAAGAATGGACTTGATGTCGGAATAAAAGTTTTTTTAAAGGGATGCGAGGGAGGAAACGAGAAGGATGAAGATTTAAAAAGGGGAAGAAGCCTAGGAAAGGGGTTGCTCTAGCGAGGGAGGCAACCAAGGTAGGGAGGGTTGAGGCGATTACTCGCGCATTTTTGTAATGTGTTATGGTCCAAGAACCACACCAAGGATGAGCTACGGGTTCGATTACTGCCAGCAAGGACCTAAAGGCAAAACAGCACGTTACAAAATGGCGTCCATAATGTGGAGCCCACTATCTGAAGATAAAAGATAGTGTGGCTAGATTTTTTTTGAGCCTTTTAGTTTTTTTTTCAACTAGTTTTTTTCAGTTAACTCTTTTTAAATTATTTCTTAAATTTTTTTTCTTTTAACATTTAAATGTTTTTATACAGATTTTGTTTTAACAATTTTCAATGATCGGTGGTGGCTGCACCTTTCTTGTGAGTCCCGGTTACTGGGTGTAAAGCACTTGGTACCGCGTTGCCGCAGGGAAGGTGCAGTCATCCAACAACTAAATATACAAAGTGTGGGCTAGGGAGTCCGTGTCTTTGGGTATCGGTATAACAGGTATTCAAATGGCCGGATACCTGAGCACACACTTGAAATTATCAACGTTTGGAAGAGACCCTTTGATGCGAGAGGCGTCTTCGGAGGTCCTTCCAAAGAACATTTTCTTACATTCTCCGAGGTTTTCAGAGCCTTCACTGATGGAATGATTCGTCAGCCGATGTCCTGAAAGCTAAGGAGAAAAACAATTAATTTTTTTTTTGAATCACTAGTTGCAATAGTAACGTAATACCTACTTGTAGTATATTTTAATTTTGTTTGCTCATTTTTTTTTTTTTGACTCGCAGAACTACGGCTTCTTCTTCATAATGAATTGGCATCCTTCTCAAATCCGATCTCGCATCCTTTTACATTTTATGAACAATAAATTTTTTTTAAATTTTTAGAAAGTTTTAAAAGTGTTTTCTTTTGAAAATTTCGAAAAATAGTTTGAACTTTATGTTACTATTTTATTTTTCATATTTTTTAACAAATATTTTATTAATTTTTTTTAAGCTTTTGATATTTTTTTTTTGAATTACATACATATTGATTTTATATTAAAACATTTTCACCACATTGGTTTCTAGTTGGTTTTTGAAATCAAGGGTTTTGGGGATTCGACTTTGGATTTTCGAGGGCTTTCGAATTTTCGAAAAATTTTATGGGAATAGCAAAACTTTTGTCTACGATTTGATTCCAGTGTTTTTGGTTTTTGTTTTTCCCTAGCCGGCGGACATTGGAAGTTCTGAGAACAAATTTTTTTAGTTTTTTTTAGGATTTGACATTGTTTTGTGAAAGTTTTTCTTCTCTATTCGAAATTAAGATTTTCGCCATACTAACTATTCTCTTGGGGTCTGAGTGGGTAAAAATCGAGAGTTTGTTGTTGAAGAGGAATGAGTAGAAGTCGTCGGATTTCACTTCACGACAACTTGAGTGTTATCTACGCGAATTCTGAGGCTAGGTTCGAGGAATTTTATCGAAAATTTCGGACTACGATCGGTCGTTTCAACTTGGATAATTCGTTCAGCTTTTCTAAAGATCTGAACTCAATAGTTTTAAACTCAATTTCCACCATGTCAAACGAAAATATTGGAGAGGTGGACGAGTTGGCAAATCAGGACAACGAAGTACCTGCAAACGCCCAGCGGAACAATTCCGTTGAAGATTTGGCCGTTCGCATTGAGAGGGGAATGATGGACAACCAGGTCATGCTGTTCCAGCAAATGGACCTATTTATGGTTAAGGTCATTCAGAAGTTGGAGAGCTTAAATTTGTCACCGCAAGGTCAGAATACTCCGACCAGATCCAATTCTCGTGAAGCAGGTGTTGAGGGTGGGGCATCGAGAAATTGCAATCCTATACACAGACCGAGGAATTCAACCTTCTCGATGAGTAGTACTTCCGAGCCGTGTAGGTTAGATAGATGGGGTATCACATACAACGGAACAGATAGTGTGACACATTTCCTTTTTCAGGTTGAACATAAGGCGTCAGCATCCCCTTATACCGACGAACAGATCACAGGCGATTTTCACATTTTGCTAAAGGGAAAGGCCAACAAATGGTTTTGGGCCTTTTTAAGAAGAAACCCTAAGGCAAAATTGGCAGAGGTAAAGGCAGCCATGAAAAAAGAATTTGGGCGTCTAGAAAGAGACGTAGAAATCTACATGCGGTTGCTTACTCGCAAGCAAGGCATTAAAGAATCGTTTGACGATTTCTATAGTTCTATCGTGGGTCTTAACGACCGTTTGAAAGAACCTTTCGATGAAAGAAAAATGGTTCATGTCATTCGCAACAATGCAAAAGATAAGATAGGTGAAATTCTGTTAGCTTCAAATATTAAAGACCTAGAACAGCTTAGGAATAAGGCAAGAGAGATATTTGGCGAAGCTAACTTCTTCTCAGAAAACGGTCCATGAGATCGCGGTCGAAGAAGAACAAAATTCCGACCAGGATGGGGAGGAAATCGCGGCCATTTCATCTTATCGAAAACCGACTTCAGTGGCAAATTACGTGTGTTGGAATTGCGATCAGAAGGGACACGCTTACCACTTTTGTCCTTCACGGGAAAGGAATCTCTTTTGTTTCTTGTGCGGTTCAAAAGGGGTAACAACAATAGAATGTGGAAAACATGCGGGAAACCTGGCGAGGGACAAAAAGAAGAAGGGGGAGATTCGTTCCTCAAAGAGCAACCCCAATCAAACATCAAATTAGACGACAAAAATATCCTAATTGCCCGTACAGAAGTCCCTGAAGAAAGCATTCCAAACAAAATCCTGGCAAGATCAACACTTATAAGTCCTCCATCAACTCAGTCTCATCCTGTATTTACCTACGCTTTGAAATCACTGCATGAGCGAAAGCTGAACTATTATAAAGTTCGTTCTCGAATTTTCGGAACTAGTAATAGTTCAGCTAGCGTTCAAAAATGCCGGCGTCGGTTTCGAAAACGAAAAAAGTTTCAAAAAGAAATCGTGGCAACAATTATTTCCTTGAATACAGATGGTAGGATGTATGCAAAGGTCCAGCTTAACAATGAGTCGGTTTTTGGCTTATTGGATAGCGGGGCATCCATTTCCGTACTAGGTAGTGAGTGTCGGGACTTAGAGAAAAGAATTGGAGTGGATGTGAAGCCATATAAAAATGTTGTACGAACTGCAGATGGCAAGTCGCATGACATCATTGGTCATTGCGAAATTCAGACCACGTACAATGGCATCACGAAGCACCTTTCTTTTTATCTGATTCTCAATCTTACTCAATCACTTTATTTGGGGATGAACTTTTGGCGAGAATTTAATATAATGCCACAAATAAGCGAAATTCGAGCCGACGTCGGAGTAGGTGAAGAGGAGGTTAGCTTCAAGGATGAGGCTGAATTGATCAATCTCTCGCCTGAACAAAGCCTCCAACTTGAAAAAGTTAAAAATTTGTTTCCTTACTTTGTCGTTCTAGGGCTGGGTAAGACAACACTTGGTTGTCACGTCGTCGATACGGGAAACGCGGTCCCGATCAAATCCCGGCATTATCCATTGTCTCCAGTTCGTCAGGAGGAAGTTTACAAAGAATTGGACCGTATGCTAGGACTTGGGGTTATCGAGGTCAGTAATTCTCCTTGGAGTTGCCCTGTGGTTTTAGTTAGAAAACCCGGCAAGGTTCGACTGTGTTTAGACTTTCAAAAAGTAAACGCAGTCACAGTTAAGGATGCGTATCCGTTGCCTCACATAGAAGGCTTACTCAGCCGTATAAAAGACACACATTTTATAACGGGGATTGATTTAAAAGACGCGTATTGGCAGATACCACTTGACGAAAAGTCGCGTGAAAAGACCGCATTTGCAGTACCCGGTAGACCTCTCTACCAATTTAAAGTTATGCCGTTTGGTTTGAGCAATGTGGGTCAGACAATGAGTAGGGTAATCGATCAAGTGGTGCCAAGTTCTCTACGCGAAAATGTGTTCGTATATTTAGACGATCTTCTGATTTGTACGGCTGATTTTGAGTCACATATGCGTATCCTTAACCAGGTGGCTGCCTGTCTGCGCAGATCTATTAATAAATCTAACTATTAACCTCGATAAAAGCAAGTTCTGCATGCGGGAGATTAAGTATCTCGGATACATAGTTGGCCACGGTATTTTGAAAACCAATCCTGACAAAATTGAGACAATGGTTAATTTTCCCGTTCCCACGTCCCTAAGACAGGTTAGGAGATTTTTAGGTTTAACGGGTTGGTATCGGAGGTTCATTAAGAATTATTCCGATCTGGCAGCTCCCCTAACAGATTGCCTCAAAAAGAAGAAAAAGTTTGAGCTAACACCTGAGGCTCTGGAGGGGTTCGATAAATTAAAGACTGCACTTTCCTTGGCGCCGGTGTTGTTACAGCCTGATTTCACGAAACTGTTCACTATACAGTGTGATGCTTCTTCGGAGGGAGTGGGTGGTGTTCTCTTTCAGTTGGATGAGAACGACAACGAGAGGCCGATTGCATACATGTCAAAGAAGCTGAACAAGTCTCAGAAAAACTACATGGTTACTGAGCAGGAATGTCTTGCAGCGGTCCTTAGTATACGAAAATTTAAGCCTTACGTTGATGGGTTGCCTTTCAAGGTGATAACGGACCATTCAAGTTTAAAATGGTTGATGTCGATGAAGGAGTTGAGTGGAAGACTCGCTCGATGGAGTTTGGAACTCCAAGGCTTTGATTTTTCCATCGAACATCGAAAGGGATCCCTCAACGTAGTGCCAGATACTATATCTCGTATGGACATGGAGGAGGTTGCTGCGAAAGTAACCATGGAAGAGACTGAGCTTGGTGAAGCTTCATCGACAATGCTATGTGGCGAGATCGATCTTGACTCGGTTGAATTCGATTCGGAGCAATATTCCCAATTGAGAGAGAGCATCATTTCGAATCAAGCTGCGCTTCCTGACCTAGTTGTATCGGGAAAATTTATATACAAAAGAGTTAGGTTCAGGACAGGCGAGGCGAACGAGGAGGACTCGTTATGGCACCTTTGGTTGCCCGCTGCACTCACCCACAAATGCATTGAATTGTCTCCCAATACCCATATGAGTTGTCATAGTGGCTTAGCGAAGACGTACGCCCGTATAAGAGACAAGTATTATTGGCCAAAAATGGTAAAAGACATCAAGGCATTTGTGAGTGAATGCGACACCTGCAAGATGGTAAAGGCCCCTAACGCGATTCTTCGTCCAGCAATCGCCAAGCAGGTTGTAACCGAAAGGCCCATTCAGAGACTGTATGTGGACTTCTTGGGGCCATATCCGCGTACTAAGCGAGGAAATGTGTATGTCTTCATTGTAGTGGACCACTTCACAAAATTCACGTTCTTAAAAGCCATGCCTAAAGCGACATCTTCTAGGGTAGTACAGTATCTCGAGAACGAAATCTTTCATACTTTCGGGACCCCTGAGTTCATTCATTCTGACAACGGACGTCAGTTTGTCTCCAATGAGTTCAAAAACTAAATGGCAGACTACGGTATAAGGCATGTGCGTACGGCGTTGTATTCGCCGCAGGCCAACATATCCGAAAGGGTCAACCGAAGCGTTCTAAGCAAGCTGAGAGTCTTGATTTCGAAAGAGCAAAATGACTGGGATGTGCATCTGTCAAGTATCGCGTGCGCTTTGCGCTCAGATTTGCACGAATCTTTAGGCAGTCAACCATATTTTGCTCTTTTCGGTCAAAACATGCTATCTCACGGCTCTTCGTATCGAATACTACGAGACTTAAAAGCGTTAGGAGACCCGGATATGTTGGTCACGCCTACCGCTCTAAAAACTGCACTCGCGAGACAGAAGTTGTCAGAGAATTTACTTAGGGCACACGTAAAGTCAAAAAACACTTATAACTCACGTTCAAAACAGGTTGTATATCGCGAAGGCCAAGAAGTTTTCCATAGAAATTTCGCTCAAAGCAAGTTCGTCCAGGGAATTAACGCCAAACTGCTGCCAAAATTTTTAAAATCCCGCATAAGAAGAGTTTAGGTAGCTGCATGTATGAATTAGAAACGCGAGCTGGTAAACTCATAGGCATTTTCCATGCCAAAGACATACGGCAGTAAACACCCTGTATAGAAACAAAATAAAACACAAAGTATCTATTTTTAGAGATAAATCTTATAATTGTAACTTATCTGATGATAATATCTGCCCAGCTAGTTAAATGGGTTCGCGACCCACGTTGTTTGTTGATAAAATTAAATTTTGTTTTATTGTGATCAATTTTTAACACTTGCTGGCAAAAGAAACTTTGGATTTAAATCCTTTATGAACAAATTGTTTACGCGCCTTCATCGAATTTAAAATAGAAAAGAAAAATATTGATGCACCGCACGGTAAACAACCGATTTAGGGGTCAACAAGAAACGATTTTCTTTTAAATGTTCATTCTTTTATTTTACCGACGGCAAAACACTAACGTGCAGAATACCCACAAAAACAAATAATTAAAATAATAATTAAAATAACAAATAATTTTTTTACCGGCGGCAAAACACATCTATCATAGATGAACACCTTTTTTGTTTGTTTACATTTTTTTTTTTTTTTACCGTTGTGAAATTTTCATAGGTATCTTGTTGACTTTTCAATTACAACAATTAAACAAAATTTTTTTTACTGCTTTATATTAACACCTTGCGTTTCACACTATCATACGAGCCAATAAGGGGAAAAGCAATACATCCGTCTCATTCACGTCCGACGGTAAAGCATTTTTTTTTATTCCCGTTTTGTTTACGTTTACATTTTTTTTTTTGATATGCACTGAATATTATTTTAGTTAATCTTTTTATAATTCCATAGATATTTTATTCTAACATTTTAATAGGTATTGATTTTTTTTTTCTGCATTCTTTTCACTTGTAATGAAACCGATCCAATCATATTCGATTCCTTAATCATGATCATAAAGCAAAGGAAAGGAATTCTCTATTCGCACTTAAATAATTTGTAAAAACTATTATAATTGTTTTTTTTTTGCACCACCGACCGAGTTGTAATTGCGTGGGTTCATTTGCATATTCCAGATATTGTTTTATCCGGAAAAAGCAAAGCCCTGTAACCGATTTTATTATAATTATTCACAGAAAAACAATTTAAATAAATAATCAAAATAAACGAGAGCTTTCGCACCGACGACAACGACGAAACATACCTATGACAGCGACAGTACAAGTAGGTAGATACCTATATGCATACAATTATGTAATTCTAATTACTATTGATGCATACAGAAAAATGCCGAGCTTTTAAGTTTTCGGAGGGGGTAAGAGGTAAAGGTAGAATAAATAGATCGTAATAGTCTTATAAGTTTTTCTTACGATCTAGCCTTAGGATATGTTTAACAACATTTGTTTACTTTTCTCTCGGCAACGAATTTGTGTCAACATTCCTGAAGCAACTTTTAAGAGAGGGTTGAGTTGGCAGGAATTATAGGATCATTGACTCGAGAATAAAAGTTTTCACCTAATGATGTCAATGATACTGGTAAGCCTTCAGAAAGGTAAACGGTAAAAATTTTTTCTTTGTTTAAGTGTAAAACTCATTTTTTTTATAGAAAAAATCTTAGGCGGTTGTCATTACCAACCGCCCCAATCTTTTAAAATTTCCCGTGGAAAATTGTGTATGTGTTCGCTTTTCCGGTCGATGATTTTCAAATCACTCAACACGAACATCATAATTATACCTATTATACCTACTTAAATCGTTTAGCGAGCATTTCCTGCAGCTACCTTAAGACGTCAGTGATACCCATACCTACTGTGATACGATTTAGCCACAAGGAAACTAACAAAGAAGGTAGCCAAGATCGTCTAGAGGTTAAGTTATAGCTTCGGTTCAGTAGGACTGTGTCTGATAGGGACCGAAGAGATAGGGTGAAGCAGGAGAGCCAGTTTTGGTGGCTTAATGCTGAAAATGAAAATTTTTAAAGTTGACTCAGATATAGTTCTGGTCTTGGTCGACTTACATAGTTTTAGGTTTATTAGATTTAAGTAGGGACAGTCAGGGTGGCACAAAAAAAAAAAAAAAAAAAAATCAAACAAAAAAATTATAAAACAACAAAATCAAACAACAAAATCAAACAAAAAAAAAATACAAAATTAAAAAAGCCTGCTGTGGCTGTTCTAGTTTTTAAGGTAGTTATAAGTAGTTTTATAGTAGTCTTAAGTAGTCTAAGTAGTTTTAATTAGTGTTAAGATATTTTTTTAGGTAGTTGTGAGTTTTTTATAAAAAATTAAAAAAATGATATAGAAACCAAGTTTTTCCCAATCTTTCTTGGTGAAAAATAAAACCAGTTAGATTTTAGTATATAATTAGTTCTTAGGCCGAAAGGCATTAGTATTAAGATATTGTTTGACTTAGAGCGCCCGCCTAGGGCCAGTAAGTTAGTTGTAAGATATTGATAAGTAGGCTAGTTTTTATGAATTTTTGTCTAGCATTAAGATAGTTATAAGTTAAATGAAAATAAAAATGAATTAAAAAAAAAAAAAAGGTTGAGTTATAGGAAAGAAGATCCAGGGTTCAATCCCTAAAATTACCAGAAACCAAAGTGGGAAAAACATTTTTTTTTTTTGTGTGATTCATATAGAATTTTTTTTATTAAAAGTAAAGTAGTTGCTTTAATTATATTTTTTTTTTTGATAAAGTCTAAATTTCATTAATTGCGACCAGTGTTAACGATTGCAAGAAAAACGATTTTAAAATAAGAGTGTTAAAAGCGGGAAACGTAAAATTTTAAAATATCTCGATCCGCGGATTAATATATATATATATATATATATAAGTGATTATCGGTACAAAAAGGTACCTTTAAAGGGAGGGTACCATCTTTAACAAACACATATACACCAGTTGCAGTGGCCACTTCAGCAGGAGTTTAAGGGTGAGTTTTTTGTTTATACCCATATTTTAATATACACTTTTGTTAAATATATACATATATACATACAAAAAAAAGGAAAAATTAATTAGTACGCGAATCGAGGGGAGGGTTGAACGGGGGATTATTGTATAGTAATAAGAAGAAAAGTGAAAGATCGAAGACGTTTTTAGTATTTTAATTAATTGAAAAGTTTCTTTAATCAGCAACAGGGTTGCCATATAGGGGAATTTTATATTTCAATTGCATTTGAGTTACATTCTAGAAAATTGTTAAATAATTAACTTTTAAATTTTAATAAACTTTGTGAATTTATGATTTTAAATGATTAGTACTTAAATTAAAATTTACTCTTGAAGATTTTAAGAATGGACTTGGTGTCGGAATAAAAGTTTTTTTAAAGGGATGCGGGGGAGGAAACGAGAAGGATGAAGATTTAAAAAGGGGAAGAAGCCTAGGAAAGGGGTTGCTCTAGCGAGGGAGGCAACCAAGGTAGTGAGGGTTGAGGCGATTACTCGCGCATCAAAACACCGAGATGCAATGTCACTGGCAAATTTTTTTGTAATGTGTTATGGTCCAAGAACCACACCAAGGCTGAGCTATGGGTTCGATTACTGCCAGCAAGGATCTAAAGGCAAAACAGCACGTTACAAAATGGCGCCCATAATGTGGAGCCCACTACCTGAAGATAAAAGATAGTGTGGCTAGATTTTTTTGAGCCTTTTAGTTTTTTTTTTCAACTAGTTTTTTTCAGTAAACTCTTTTTAAATTATTTCTTAAATTTTTTTTCTTTCAACATTTAAATTTTTTTATACAGATTTTGTTTTAACCATTTTCAATGATCGGTGGTGGCTGCACCTTTCTTGTGAGTCCCGGTTACTGGGTGTAAAGCACTTGGTACCGCGTTGCCGCAGGGAAGGTGCATTCATCCAACAACTAAATATACAAAGTGTTGGCTAGGGAGTCCGAGTCTTTGGGTATCGGTATAACAGGTATTCAAATGGCCGGATACCTGAGCACACACTTGAAATTATCAACGTTTGGAAGAGACCCTTTGATGCGAGAGGCGTCTTCGGAGGTCCTTCCAAAGAACATTTTCTTACATTCTCCGAGGTTTTCAGAGCCTTCACTGATGGAATGATTCGTCAGCCGATGTCCTGAAAGCTAAGGAGAAAAACAATTAATTTTTTTTTAAATCACTAGTTGCATATTTTAATTTTGTTTGCTCATTTTTTTTTTTTTTGGCTCGCAGAACTACGGCTTCTTCTTCATAATGAATTGGCATCCTTCTCAAATCCGATCTCGCATCCTTTTACATTTTATGAACAATACATTTTTTTTAAATTTTTAGAAAGTTTTAAAAGTGTTTTCTTTTGAAAATTTCGAAAAATAGTTTGAACTTTATGTTACTATTTTATTTTTCATATTTTTCAACAAATATTTTATTAATTTTTTTTTAAGCTTTTGATATTTTTTTTTGAATTACATACATATTGATTTTATATTAAAACATTTTCACCACATTGGTTTCTAGTTGGTTTTTGAAATCAAGGGTTTTGGGGATTCGACTTTGGATTTTCGAGGGCTTTCGAATTTTCGAAAAATTTTATGGGAATAGCAAAACTTTTGTCTACGATTTGATTCCAGTGTTTTTGGTATTTGTTTTTCCTTTTACATAGCTGGCGGACATTTGAAGTTCTGAGAACAAATTTTTTTAGTTTTTTTTAGGATTTGACATTGCTTTGTGAAAGTTTTTCTTCTCTATTCGAAATTTAGATTTTCGCCATACTAACTATTCTCTTGGGGTCTGAGTGGGTAAAAATCGAGAGTTTGTTGTTGAAGAGGTATGAGTAGAAGTCGTCGGATTTCACTTCACGACAACTTGAGTGTTATCTACGCGAATTCTGAGGCTAGGTTCGAGGAATTTTATCGAAAATTTCGGACTACGATCGATCGTTTCAACTTGGATAATTCGTTCAGCTTTTCTAAAGATCTGAACTCAATAGTTTTAAACTCAATTTCCACCATGTCAAACGAAAATAATGGAGATGTGGACGAGTTGGCAAATCAGGACAACGAAGTACCTGCAAACGCCCAGCGGAACAATTCCGTTGAAGATTTGGCCGTTCGCATTGAGAGGGGAATGATGGACAACCAGGTCATGCTGTTCCAGCAAATGGACCTATTTATGGTTAAGGTCATTCAGAAGTTGGAGAGCTTAAATTTGTCACCGCAAGGTCAGAATACTCCGACCAGATCCAATTCTTGTGAAGCAGGTGTTGAGGGTGGGGCATCGAGAAATTGCAATCCTATACACAGACCGAGGAATTCAACCTTCTCGATGAGTAGTACTTCCGAGCCGTGTAGGTTAGATAGATGGGGTATCACATACGACGGAACAGATAGTGTGACACATTTCCTTTTTCAGGTTGAACATATGGTGTCAGCATCCCCTTATACCGACGAACAGATCACAGGCGATTTTCATATTTTGCTAAAGGGAAAGGCCAACAAATGGTTTTGGGCCTTTTTAAGAAGAAACCCTAAGGCAAAATTGGCAGAGGTAAAGGCAGCCATGAAAAAAGAATTTGGGCGTCTAGAAAGCGACGTAGAAATCTACATGCGGTTGCTTACTCGCAAGCAAGGCATTAAAGAATCGTTTGACGATTTCTATAGTTCTATCGTGGGTCTTAACGACCGTTTGAAAGAACCTTTCGATGAAAGAAAAATGGTTCATGTCATTCGCAACAATGCAAAAGATAAGATAGGTGAAATTCTGTTAGCTTCAAATATTAAAGACCTAGAACAGCTTAGGAATAAGGCAAGAGAGATATTTGGCGAAGCGAACTTCTTCTCAGAAAACGGTCCATGAGATCGCGGTCGAAGAAGAACAAAATTCCGACCAGGACGGGGAGGAAATTGCGGCCATTTCATCTTATCGAAAACCGACTTCAGTGGCAAATTACGTGTGTTGGAATTGCGATCAGAAGGGACACGCTTACCACTTTTGTCCTTCACGGGAAAGGAATCTCTTTTGTTTCTTGTGCGGTTCAAAAGGGGTAACAATAATAGAATGTGGAAAACATGCGGGAAACCTGGCGAGGGACAAAAAGAAGAAGGGGGAGATTCGTTCCTCAAAGAGCAACCCCAATCAAACATCAAATTAGACGACAAAAATATCCTAATTGCCCGTACAGAAGTCCCTGAAGAAAGCATTCCAAACAAAATCCTGGCAAGATCAACACCTATAAGTCCTCCATCAACTCAGTCTCATCCTGTAGTTACCTACGCTTTGAAATCACTGTATGAGCGAAAGCTGAATTATTATAAAGTTCGTTCTCGAATTTTCGGAACTAGTAATAGTTCAGCTAGCGTTCAAAAATGCCGGCGTCGGTTTCGAAAACGAAAAAAGTTTCAAAAAGAAATCGTGGCAACAATTATTTCCTCGAATACAGATGGTAGGATGTATGCAAAGGTCCAGCTTAACAATGAGTCGGTTTTTGGCTTATTGGATAGCGGGGCATCCATCTCCGTACTAGGTAGTGAGTGTTGGGACTTAGTGAAAAGAATTGGAGTGGATGTGAAGCCATATAAAAATGTTGTACGAACTGCAGATGGCAAGTCGCATGACATCATTGGTCATTGCGAAATTCAGACCACGTACAATGGCATCACGAAGCACCTTTCTTTTTATCTGATTCTCAATCTTACTCAATCACTTTATTTGGGGATGAACTTTTGGCGAGAATTTAATATAATGCCACAAATAAGCGAAATTCGAGCCGACGTCGGAGTAGGTGAAGAGGAGGTTAGCTTCAAGGATAAGGCTGAATTGATCAATCTCTCGCCTGAACAAAGCCTCCAACTTGAAAAAGTTAAAAATTTGTTTCCTAACTTTGTCGTTCTAGGGCTGGGTAAGACAACACTTGGTTGTCACGTCGTCGATACGGGAAACGCGGTCCCGATCAAATCCCGGCATTATCCATTGTCTCCAGTTCGTCAGGAGGAAGTTTACAAAGAATTGGACCGTATGCTAGGACTTGGGGTTATCGAGGTCAGTAATTCTCCTTGGAGTTGCCCTGTGGTTTTAGTTAGAAAACCCGGCAAGGTTCGACTGTGTTTAGACTTTCGAAAAGTAAACGCAGTCACAGTTAAGGATGCGTATCCGTTGCCTCACATAGAAGGCTTACTCAGCCGTATAAAAGACACACATTTTATAACGGGGATTGATTTAAAAGACGCGTATTGGCAGATACCACTTGACGAAAAGTCGCGTGAAAAGACCGCATTTGCAGTACCCGGTAGACCTCTCTACCAATTTAAAGTTATGCCGTTTGGTTTGAGCAATGTGGGTCAGACAATGAGTAGGGTAATCGATCAAGTGGTGCCAAGTTCTCTACGCGAAAATGTGTTCGTATATTTAGACGATCTTCTGATTTGTACGGCTGATTTTGAGTCACACATGCGTATCCTTAACCAGGTGGCTGCCTGTCTGCGCAGATCTATTATTAAATCTAACTATTAACCTCGATAAAAGCAAGTTCTGCATGCGGGAGATTAAGTATCTCGGATACATAGTTGGCCAAGGTATTTTGAAAACCAATCCTGACAAAATTGAGACAATGGTTAATTTTCCCGTTCCCACGACCCTAAGACAGGTTAGGAGATTTTTAGGGTTAACGGGTTGGTATCGGAGGTTCATTAAGAATTATTCCGATCTGGCAGCTCTCCTAACAGATTGCCTCAAAAAGAAGAAAAAGTTTGAGCTAACACCTGAGGCTCTGGAGGGGTTCGATAAATTAAAGACTGCACTTTCCTCGGCGCCGGTGTTGTCACAGCCTGATTTCACGAAACTGTTCACTATACAGTGTGATGCTTCTTCGGAGGGAGTGGGTGGTGTTCTCTTTCAGTTGGATGAGAACGACAATGAGAGGCCGATTGCATACATGTCAAAGAAGCTGAACAAGTCTCAGAAAAACTACATGGTTACTGAGCAGGAATGTCTTGCAGCGGTCCTTAGTATACGAAAATTTAAGCCTTACGTTGATGGGTTGCCTTTCAAGGTGATAACGGACCATTCAAGTTTAAAATAGTTGATGTCGATGAGGGAGTTGAGTGGAAGACTCGCTCGATGGAGTTTGGAACTCCAAGGCTTTGATTTTTCCATCGAACATCGAAAGGTTGTAACCGAAAGGCCCATTCAGAGACTGTATGTGGACTTCTTGGGGCCATATCCGCGTACTAAGCGAGGAAATGTGTATGTCTTCATTGTAGTGGACCACTTCACAAAATTCACGTTCTTAAAAGCCATGCCTAAAGCGACATCTTCTAGGGTAGTACAGTATCTCGAGAACGAAATCTTTCATACTTTCGGGACCCCTGAGTTCATTCATTCTGACAACGGACGTCAGTTTGTCTCCAATGAGTTCAAAAACTAAATGGCAGACTACGGTATAAGGCATGTGCGTACGGCGTTGTATTCGCCGCAGGCCAACATATCCGAAAGGGTCAACCGGAGCGTTCTAAGCAAGCTGAGAGTCTTGATTTCGAAAGAGCAAAATGACTGGGATGTGCATCTGTCAAGTATCGCGTGCGCTTTGCGCTCAGATTTGCACGAATCTTTAGGCAGTCAACCATATTTTGCTCTTTTCGGTCAAAACATGCTATCTCACGGCTCTTCGTATCGAATACTACGAGACTTAAAAGCGTTAGGAGACCCGGATATGTTGGTCACGCCTACCGCTCTAAAAACTGCACTCGCGAGACAGAAGTTGTCAGAGAATTTACTTAGGGCACACGTAAAGTCAAAAAACACTTATAACTCACGTTCAAAACAGGTTGTATATCGCGAAGGCCAAGAAGTTTTCCATAGAAATTTCGCTCAAAGCAAGTTCGTCCAGGGAATTAACGCCAAACTGCTGCCAAAATTTTTAAAATCCCGCATAAGAAGAGTTTAGGTAACTGCATGTATGAATTAGAAACGCGAGCTGGTAAACTCATAGGCATTTTCCATGCCAAAGACATACGGCAGTAAACACCCTGTAACGAAACAAAATAAAACACCAATAATCTATTTTTAGAGATAAATCTTATAATTGTAACTTATCTGATGATAATATCTGCCCAGCTAGTTAAATGGGTTCGCGACCCACGTTGTTTGTTGATAAAATTAAATTTTGTTTTATTGTCATCAATTTTTAACACTTGCTGGCAAAAGAAACTTTGGATTTAAATCCTTTATGAACAAATTGTTTACGCGCCTTCCTCGAATTTAAAATAGAAAAGAAAAATATTGATGCACCGCACTGCAAACAACCGATTTAGGGGTCAACAAGAAACGATTTTCTTTTAAATGTTCATTCTTTTATTTTACCGACGGCAAAACACTAACGTGCAGAATACCCACAAAAACAAATAATTAAAATAATAATTAAAATAACAAATAATTTTTTTACCGGCGGCAAAACACATCTATCATAGATGAACACCTTTTTTGTTTGTTTACATTTTTTTTTTTTTTTACCGTTGTGAAATTTTCATAGGTATCTTGTTGACTTTTCAATTACAACAATTAAACAAAATTTTTTTTACTGCTTTATATTAACACCTTGCGTTTCACACTATCATACGAGCAAATAAGGGGAAAAGCAATACATCCGTCTCATTCACGTCCGACGGTAAAGCATTTTTTTTTATTCCCGTTTTGTTTACGTTTACATTTTTTTTTTGATATGCACTGAATATTATTTTAGTTAATCTTTTTATAATTCCATAGATATTTTATTCTAACATTTTAATAGGTATTGATTTTTTTTTTTTTGCATTCTTTTCACTTGTAATGAAACCGATCCAATCATATTCGATTCCTTAATCATGATCATAAAGCAAAGGAAAGGAATTCTCTATTCGCACTTAAATAATTTGTAAAAACTATTATAATTGTTTTTTTTTGCACCACCGACCGAGTTGTAATTGCGTGGGTCATTTGCATATTCCAGATATTGTTTTATCCGGAAAAAGCAAAGCCCTGTAACCGATTTTATTATAATTATTCACAGAAAAACAATTTAAATAAATAATCAAAATAAACGAGAGCTTTCGCACCGACGACAACGACGAAACATAACTATGACAGCGACAGTACAAGTAGGTAGATACCTATATGCATACAATTATGTAATTCTAATTACTATTGATGCATACAGAAAAATGCCGAGCTTTTAAGTTTTCGGAGGGGGTAAGAGGTATAGGTAGAATAAATAGATCGTAATAGTCTTATAAGTTTTTCTTACGATCTAGCCTTAGGATATGTTTAACAACATTTGTTTACCTTTCTCTCGGCAACGAAGTTGTGTCAACATTGTATATAAAACCTATAGTACTATAAATGAGTCGAATTTCGGGACGATAGCCTAGGCCTATAGGTGGAGTGATTATCGCTAGAGAGATGTAATGAGATTTTCAATGTGTTTTTAACTCTACATTATCTACAGAGCAAATGCCCTCCCAGGCCAGTGACACCGCCACCGTCGTTTTGGTTTTTTGATAGTACTATAGATATTTATATACAATGGTGTCAACATTCCTGAAGCAACTTTTAAGAGAGGGTTGAGTTGGCAGGAATTATAGGATCTTTGACTCGAGAATGAAAGTTTTCACCTAATGATGTCAATGATCCTGGAATTTATGAAACTTAAAAGTTTTGCAGAATTTCCAATGTCGATTAGTGATAGGATAGAGAAAAACTGCTATGGTAAACCTAAAATTCTTCTTCATTGTGCTAGTCGAACATCTTAGTCTTCAATTTTTAAGTCACACGCCGTCGTTGCAATATATGTACCTATACATACCTACATATACGAAATCAGTTTTTTTTGCAAGTACCTAACTAATCACGTATATGTACGTTCAATTCAAATTTAAAAAACTCGTTTTTATTAAAAATGTTTGAATTAATTTATTAGGTTAACGGGTGCAAATAATTTAAAGAATTTTTTTTAGTGCCAGAACAAAAAAAAAAAATATTAAAAAAAAGGCTTTAAGCCTTCAGAAAGGTAAACGGTAAAAGTTTTTGTTTGTTTAAGTGTAAAACTCATTTTTTTTTATAGAAAAAATCTTAGGTGGTTGTCATTACCAACCGCCCCAATCTTTTAAAATTTCCCGAGGAAAATTGTGTATGTGTTCGCTTTTCCGGTCGATGATTTTCAAATCACTCAACACGAACATCATAATTATACCTATTATACCTACTTAAATCATTTAGCCAGCATTTCCTGCAGCTACTTTAAGACGTCAGTGATACCATTGTATATATACTCTTATAGTACTATCATGGTTGAAATAATTGTCGCTGCGTATGGTTAGGAGTGTTAGAACTAACGATTTAAGAGACTTTTCAATTTGTGAAGAGATTATATGAGGGGAAAAATTAGAAAAAAATGATGGTAAGGGAAGAAAAGAAGAATAGAGAAGGCTATACAAAATGTATGAGGTTACAAGGGAGACAAAAAATAACTGTTTTGTTTTGGCTGTCAATTTGTTTTCTATAGGAAGTAGATAGTAAAAGAGGAGTATATAGAATAAAGATGACAAAAAAACAAAAACAATTTGTATGTTCCCAAATGATAATGTAGGAATTATCTGTTTGCGGCGAGCAAGTAGACAGATTTTTTCATCGGCGATGTAGGAAAGAAAGAATGTGTATATGGGTAAGTATATACATAGGTAAGTATGATCGGGGGTAGGTTTTGGTTTTATGGGTATTCAATTTTCTGGCCAAATTTCAGTTTTATTTTTATGTATGGGCATAATTTCCTTGGTACTTTTCAGTGGCTAGAAGAAGGAATCTTTATGTGATGTTGAGGTAGGTTAAGTGTTGATAGTTTGATTGTTTGCTAGAAAAAATCCCTATGCGATGTTAAGTGGTTAAGTAGGTTAAGTTATTGTATTTGTTATTTTTTTTTTTTATTATATAAAAGAAAGAAAAATTACAAAAGCATTTGCCAATCACGCTACAGCTCAAACTAGAAGTCCTAAAAATATATACTAAAATTAATTGAATAGCAAATTTTATATAGGAAATTGGTACATTTAATAAGGTTTAAAGGGTATAAACTGAAATAAAGTTGAAAAACTAACTTCTAAACCCGTAGTCGTAGAGACTTGATTTTTTTTTATTTTAAAGATTAAAAAAAGTTAGGAAAAAACGGGTACATCTTTGTTTTTATTTAAAATCTATAAACCGAGATATAACCGATTTAAGACTGAAAATTGACAAATAGTCGTTACGAAAAGTACTTAGTAGTTTCATGGGGGTAGATATTTAATAATTTTTATTTTAACATATTTTTAAAGATAATGAAAAAAAATTATCCATGTTTAAGGAATTTTTGATAGAATTTTTTTTCATACCCAAAATGATTTTTGAAAAAGGTTAAATTTGTTTGGTCAAATTTTCAAAGTATTTGATTTTTATCTTTTTAATGGGTTGTTGGAAAAATCTTAAATTTCATTATGTTATAGATATACGTATTTGATAGCAATCAAATGGTTAAAATTTTATCTTTCTAACTTATCATTTGACAGATTTATTTAAGAAAGTAAAAATTTTAAAATTTCTTTTTTTGTTAATATCTTTTTAGTAAAGAGTCGTACAGGTTTGCAATGTACTAATGAATTATAGCTATTGTATGTTCTATATTCCTACTGTACCGCTGAGCTTAGAAATTAACAATATAATATTGTTAACACATATTACTTAATAACATGTTAGTGTGTGCATGGATTGATTTAGTTTTTAATTATATTTAATCTCAATAGAATAACTACTAATTTGTTACTTCATTTTTTAATCTACCTCCTATATAAGCGTATAATTGATTTTTTAAAACTCATAAAAAATCGGCTCAAATCCATAGAAATGCTCTGCTTTGTCAACAATCGTCAACCAGTGCAAAGCACCGTTATCTTAAATTATTTTTTATTCGATTTTTTTTTAATATAAAAAATCATAACTTCATTACTACTCGGTCGATATTAAAAGTTAAGATCTCAAAATTCAGCTATAGATTAAATATATTAAATTCAAAACTTGATGAATATTTTTTGAATTTCAAAAAACTAATGAAACACAATTATACGTGTATTACTTTTCTACAAATATGTGGGTTATTTTATATTTGTAAATCTAACGGGAAAAAAAAGGCCGACCAATTTAGTAAAGAAATTCACAAAAAATCTACATCGAAACAAATTTAGAGGCTTCAAAATTGAGAAATACTTATTAGTTCATAATAAATGATACATGAATTTAAGGTAGAAATTGGTAATTTAAAATTCTGAATTAAAATTTTTGCAAAATCTTAAAAAAATTCATACTAAAAATGTGATTTAGTGAAAGATCAACTCGATTTTTGGTACTTTAAACTTTTTATTCAAAAATATAATTTTTTTGTAAAAAATCGAAAAAAAACTGTTTTTTTACAAAATGAAAAAATTAATGTAATTTTTTTCTCAAATATATTTATTTTTTTTTAAACATCAAAAATATAATTTTCTTTTGTAATATTTTTTACCAAAAAAAAGCTACCTATTTATTGAAAAAAATTGAGTTGTTGCTTACCAAATGTTGTTTTCAAAACGCATCTACCTATTATATGTATGTATATTGTATATGTACCTATTGATTGACCAACAAAAATGTATGTTTTTCAAAAATCATTTTCGACACGAAAAAAAATCCTATCGAAAATTCGTTAAACATGAATAATTGCTTTATTCATCTTCTATAAAAATATGGAAAAATAAAAAAAATAAAAAATCTACACCCATGCAACTACTAAGCACTTTTCGAATTGAGTATTTTTGAATTCTCATCATTAAAACATTTAAAACTCGTTTTGCCGTCGGTAGTTGGCATTGGGGATATAGTTTTGCCGTCGGCAAAACGTATATGAGTTTTTTTTGTTTTGTTGATCTTGTTGCATGTTGCGTTGCAACACTATTAAATTTAAGAATTAAAAAAAATCCTTTTTTAGTGCACTCCTACATAAAATTATTATTATTATAAAATTATAAATTTTAGTACCTAAATAATTTTAATACTTATAAATTAAGCTGTAGCGTCATTGGGAAAAGTAATTGTTATTTATAAGTAGTTGCTATACATGTATGTATATAATGGATACCTATAATATTGTCAATTGATATTTTTACCTTCCCATTGGAAGTTATTGTAATTGGTGCGATTTGTTGAACTATTTAAAATACTGAACAAATGTTTTTTAAATCACATATTTTGAAAAAAAAAAAACATTATATCGATTTCAAATTCTTACCAAAAATGTATACCATACCATCTAAGTGTTGTGTAATTTTGAGATTTTTAAAACCACCCTCTAAAAAGCTAAAAATCAAAATGTTTTAATTCGAAAAATGTTTAACATCAGAATCGAAATTTTGCATATGATTCCTATAATTTTTAAGCTATTTACAAACAAATTTTACTATTAAAAATATAGCTAAAGTACAAAATAAAGGCAATGTAACATTTTGCCCTGTATCTCTATATCTATACCTACCTTTATACTGATTATCCAAAAACCCAAAGTAATTACACTATATAATATATAATTATGTAATATAGGTATACTCTACCACCCACCACTTAGGTAAATATGTATGTATGTATATTGTTTTCAAGTGCACCAATGGGAAGTTGCTAGTGTGGGTCGACCCCAGACTCATTTTACAAAAATATTTTTGTTTACCCCAAAAAAAACTTTTTATTGAAAAAAAAATTGAGTTTGTTGAATTGAGTTTCAAAATGTTTCTAGGTACCTACCTATGCATAGGTACCTATTTACGTAGGTAACTACTTACCTTCAATTGAAAATAATTTTGTTTATTTTTTTAATACATACCTACCTACCTTACGACCTTACCTATTTTAATTGATAACACCTATGTAGGTACATACATTAAAATAACCTTACCTACCTACCTACATAGGTATATCAAGTTTTGATTTACCTACCTACATACCTCAATTCAAAATATTTAGGTACCTATGTACCTACCATAACTACCTATTTTCATGCTTTTTTTTGCAAAAAAAATTAATTTCTTTAAATACCTACCCAGTATAGCTACCTACTAATTTATAAAAATGTACATACATATCTACCTTCATGATACAATATGGTACCAATGGCCAATATATTAACCTTGCAAAATCGTGCAAAAAACGTAGGTACCTACCTACCTACCTTTAATTGAAAATAATTTTGTTCATTTTTTTAATACATACCTTCCTACCTTACCTATTTTAATTGATAATACCTATGTAGGTACATACATTAAAATAACCTTACGTACCTACCTACCTAGGTATATCAAGTTTTAATTTACCTACCTACATACCTCAATTCAAAACATTTAGGTACATGTGTACCTACCATACCTACCATACCTACCTATTTTCATACTTTTTTTTGCAAAACAAATTAATTTCTTTAAATACCTACCTAGTATATCTACCTACTAATTTATAAAAATGTACATACATACCTACCTACATGATACATATGGTACCAATTTGCCAATATAGTAACCTTGCAAAATCGTGCAAAAAACCATATACCCAAAGCCATCAAAAGAAAGCAACAAAAACTCATTGAAAAAAACTGTAAGAACATAACCGAAGAATAAGCCCATATGAAAACATATATTCTCATTTTTTTCCCCTTATTCTCGTTGTTGACTGACAAAAACATCTGACTCCCTTACTACCATTATAGTTGTACGAATTTAATCAATGTTCTCCTCTCCCTCTTACTAATTGTTTTTATTTTTCCTTGCATCGTTATCCCCAGGTCTCTATTGTGCATTTAAGCGATTTTAACGCCAATTTCGGCACATTTCGTGAGTACTATTAGTACTACAAAATTTGAGCCATGATATTACTATAAGAGTATATATACAATGGTGATACCCATACCTACTGTGATACGATTTAGCCACAAGGAAACTAACAAAGAAGGTAGCCAAGATCGTCTATAGGTTGAGTTATAGGACAGTCGATCTCGTACTTTGGAAGTGTGTAGACGTTTTCGGCTTTCACAGAGTTTTAAATTAACATCGCGAGTGGTTAAGTCCAATTTAAGCCAAGCTATTTTCATAGTGTGAAATAGCACAGAGGTAGAGTGGCAGATCCCGGAGCCGAAGATAGCCGGTTCAAACCCCGGTCAGGGTCAAATATTTTATCGGCTTTTTTTCATAATAGAGAAGTCGAAAATATAATTGAGTGGGATAAAACTCATCTGGACGAAGGAAAGAAGAGTGCGGGGCCATCGAAAGGTGGTGCACCAGCACCAAATACAATGTCAGCAACGGCACCAACAACTGGGGCATCGAAAGATGTTTCATCAGCAGCGGTAAAGCCAATAAAGGCAAAACCAATAAAGCCAGCAACGGCAGCTATAGCGGGGACATCCAAAGATGCCCTAGCAACAATGGCAACGGCACCACCAGCCGAGTTAACTAAGAAGAGGAAGCAACAAAAGTATGTTCCTAATTTAGTGAAGCGCACCGCACGTCCACCTGCCCCCTCAGCACAGCTGCAAGCTGATGGTAGGCAGACGATAGCAGCAAATAGCGAGATGCAGCAGAAAGTTAATTCCTCGTCATCCAAAGTCATAGATGACGAGGAAATTGAATATATGTCCGAGGGTGGAGAAGGGCTCCCCACCAGCGATGAAAAAAATGCAAGAGTAGACAAGTCATCGGAAGATGAAATAGAGGAGCAAGCTCTCAATAACATCGTCTCTGAAAAACAAAAACAAATAGAAAAACTAAGAGCAGAGGTGCAAGAAATTGTAAAGGCCCTCAAAGGCAAACAAGAAGCTCGAAGAGAACGAGAAAGGCAGGAGCGGGAGTTCAAAAAGACGCTACAGGCTACACCAAAAGTAGCGCAACAGCAAATGAAAAATGCGGAGCTGCAACCGACAAATGAACAGCCCCAGCAAAATAAACAACAATTAGAGCAGCCACAAAATAGGCTGCAACAACAACAGCCACAGCAGCAGCCTAAACAGCAAAGGCAACAACTACAGAAGCAGAAAGAACAGCAGCAGAACCAGCAGCAGCAGCAGAATCAATAGCAGCAGAATCAACAGCAGCAGATACAACAGCAGCAGAAACAACAGCAGCAGATACCGCAGCAGCAGAAGGAACACCAGCAGCAGCCACAGTCGTCAACGCAAATAAAAAAAGAAAAGGTGCCACCAATAAACACATACAAATTGGAATTACAGGACACTATAAAATTATGTAAGTCGGCCATAGGCACAAATTTTACTATTAAACGATTAAGTGTAGATAGGCACGCTATTCAGTGCTATTCAATTAGGGATTATAAAATCATTAAAGATCTGTTAAAAGAATCCACAACGGAGTTCTTTAGTTTTACCCGAAAAACTGAAAAGTTTCAGACGGTCCTACTAAAGGGCATAGATTCCTGCACGGACCCACAGGCGCTCTTAAATGAGCTTCGCCAAAAAGCGAGCGATGATCTCGAATTTGTCGGGATTAAGCCTATCGCTACAGTTAAGGCCAGGCGGGAGAAACGGAATCTGCCGTTCTTCCTGGTTCAGCTTTCGCCCAGCAGCAAACTGGAAAGTCTGAGGAGTATCTCCGTCCTCGACTACCAGCTTGTGACTTGGGATAAATTAAAGAGGCGCGGCGACATGCTTCAATGCATGCGCTGCCAAAGGTTCGGCCACGCTGCGGCAAACTGCGAAATGCAGTCACGCTGCGTTAACTGTGGTGAGAACCACATTGTAGGAGAGTGTAAGCTCGGGCAGGAACGGGTCGAATTGACCCAACTTAAATGTGCACTTTGTCGAGGCAACGGGCACCCCGCAAACTATCGGGGATGTCCGACGTTTCAACAATTGAAACACAATAAAGCGGCAAGGCAAGCAGAGATGATAGATAGACGCCCACCAACGCGTCCTCATACAACAATTTCAGTCAATCCCCAAATCTCCTACGCCCAAATGGCGTCAGGAAGGGGCAAAACGGTACAGCCTGCGCCAAAGGCAGCCCCACAGGCCCTCGTGCCTAAGGCTCCGGACGCACAGGCCGAAATAAGAGGTATGCTACTGGCCATTCAGAGCCAGATAGCAGGACTTCAAAAACAGATAAGTGAGCAGGCGAAAAGGGTAGACAATATCTACTCTGCTTTGCCGAGCTTATCGCATTTTATGGGTTAAGGGCGCGCTGCCGGAGAGGCCCTTTAGGATCCTTGCTGTGAATGTAAATTCATTGATTAGGACCGAACGTAGAGCAAATCTATTCCAATTGTTGAAAGATCTAAGTCCTGATGTGACATAAATTGACTAACAATAATTACAATATCGTACGAAGAGATCGGCCCAACTCCACTTTGGGGGGAGGAGTCGCAATCTTTGTACGAAAAGGCATAAATTATAAAGTAATATATAATAGTGAAGTACGCAGATTTCGGTTGCTTGAAGCGTGTATCGTATGCATTCCTCTCAAACATGGGAAGCGGTTGTATGCGATTGCGGCTTATGCACCGGAATCACCTCAGCCAACTGAATTTTTAACAGAGCTCGAAAAACTTTTTCAATGCTTACAACTGAACTCGGAAGAGAATTACTATCTCATGGCCGGTGATTTGAATGCCAAACATGTAGATTGGGGAAATCAAATACAAAATCCGAGAGGTAGCCATCTATTTAATTGGATGTGTCAATACAACGTTGAGTATATGCTCGACCTTTTGGCTACTGATAGGCCTTCGTTTCCAAGGAGCGGTTCCTATCTGGATCTATTGTTGAAAGATACAAGACTGACAATTACTGACACTGTGGGTCAACGACCAAGAAACTGTTTACGAACGATCGAGTACGACAGTGACCACTGCGGACTTGCTGCCGTAATTCAACTTCCGAACGAGCTCGTGGAGTTGGAGGAGTATGTGCCAGTGCATTCTTACAATTACAGTAAGACTCGCTGGCCATGCTTCACGAGCGCTTTATCGAGTGAACTACGAATGAACAACATATCCCCACCAAATGACAGGAATTTAACAAATACCGAAATTGACGATTACTTAGATAAGATGGACAGTACAATCCAACGAACAATGGAAAAAACAATACCAAAATACAAGGAACGCGAAGCCACAGACATGTACCGCAACGCGACCATCGACGCACTACACAGACACAAAAATGGACTTTTGACAAGACTGAAACTCCTATACAGACGTTTTACTGACATACACGATCTGGAAATTAGGACACTGAAGTCGTCAATTAAAAACATCAACCAATTGATCAAGGAAAATTACCGGTTGTCTATTAATTTGTATTGGGACAACAAAATTCGGGCCGTTAATTCTAGTGACCCGAGTATGTTTCCTCAAATTAATAAAATATTTAGACGGAATGATCAAAACGAACTTCCGTGTCTTAAGCTTCAGAGAACGACAGAGAACAGAGACGTACTTCTGATAGCAGGCATAGATCCAGAGGAAGCCGTCTTGGACGATGACCTCTTTATAATCGAAGATCCTCTTGAGAAAGTGGAGGCTGTGGGGGCTGCTTTCCAGCAAGTGTACAAGGTGAATGCTAGCATTCGCCCGAACCATGACCTGGAAAACAGAGCCTTGCTTCACCACTTCTACCTTCGAAATGAAATGACGCAATGGCGATCAGAGAATCTCGGTTTCACCGGGTTCAATGAAGAACACTTGGCAAACGCCACCATCGCCGAGCGAAACGGGGCTAATTCCCTGTTAATTTCGAAAGTTGAGCTCCAGCTCATCTTCGCTTCATTAAAGAAAAAGAAGTCAGCAGGAATCGATGGTGTATCCAACGTTGTACTGCGACATTTGCCTCAGGAAGCAGTTGACATTTATGCCACACTGTCTAACAACGCTCTGAATAATGCATATTATCCAGGGCGGTGGAAGACAGCTGTGGTTCATCCTCTCCCGAAAAAGGGCAAGGACAACTCCAATCCGGTGAATCTCCGGTCGATAAGTCTTCTTCCGAGTATCATTAAGGTATTTGAGAAAGTTATAAATAGAGCTCTGTCCAAGTGGGCGGAGGACAACAATATCATACCGGACAATCAGTTCGGTTTTAAGGCGGGACATGACACCATTCATGCCGCGTCTAAGCTCGATTCTGATGTCCAATGGAACAAATCTAAAAGACAGTGTACGGTACGGGTCTAACCATCTATGGTTAGATGGTCTGTATCTAAAGCTAGCCAGACTGGGCATAAGTAAACCACTTTTATATATGCTTTATGATATGCTCAATGGTAGAAAGTTTGTTGTCAAAATTGGCAATGTAACTTCACCGCAACCTTCGAAATTAAAAATGGTCTTCAACAGGGAGCGGTGAACTCACCGATTCTCTTCAGTATTTACACCAGCGATCTGATAGGTAGTCTAGCCCATGCCATAGCGTATGCCGACGATCTAATTGCGTACAGAACAGCTCCAACAGTTGAGGTCATCAGAATTCTCTTACAGCGTGACTTCGACAAGATTCAGCGATATTGCGATGACTGGAAGTTGAAAATCAACTTTCAGAAATCCGAAACCATTCTGTTCAGGACTCCATTGCATGGAGCCCCTAGGGATACAAGAAAGAACTGGCGCAAGCTGGTGATCGTAGGGCCACATGGACATCCACTGGCGAATAAAAGTGTAGTAAAGTACCTTGGCATCTGGATGGATCAGTATTTGTATTTCGACAGACATATAAATGCTGCTCTGACCAGAGCCAGGGGAGCTTTTGCCCTGACAAAACGGTTGTTTTATAGCAGCCGTCTTGACAGCAGGGTTAAGGTGATTTGCTACATGGCCCTTATCCGGCCAATGATTGCCTATGGATGCCCGGTGTGGTTCAACGTTGCCCCATCTCAAATGGAAAAGATTCGGGTGTTTGAGAGGCAGTGTCTTCGACGCTGCCTTGGATTACACAGAACACCAGAGTCGGAGTACAAACATTATTATTCCAACGAGGTTCTATACAATGGAGCCAACATTAACAGAATCGATAATTTTATAATCAAGCTGATTCGGGGTCACATTGCAAGAGCGATGTCCTCAATCAATAGCTTAATTTTTGGGGCTTACTACCCCAACACCGATTACTACGAGTTTGCGTTTAAGTGGATTTATCCCACCCGATGCTTTCCTCTACTTAGACAGTCGAGGGCTGATACAGGATAGGGCGGCGGTTCCGCTAATCTACCACGTCGGCCGCAGAACTGTAGATAGGCGACTCCTTTATAGTCGAGACGTCCTCGCACAGGGCGGAGCAGAGCGCCTTCGGTTCAGTAGGACTGTGTCTGATCGGGACCGAAGAGACAGGGAAAAACAAGAGAACCAGTTTTGGTGGTTTAATGAAGAATTAGATACAATATAGTTGACTTAGTTTTCTCGTCTTGGCCGACTTACATAGTTTTAAGTGGATTAATTAAGTAGGGACAGTCAGGGTGGCAAAAAAAAAAAAAAAAAAAAAAATTATAAAATCCAAAAATCAAACCAAAAAAATAACAAAATCGAAAATGCTTGCTGTGGCTGTTCTAGATTTAAGGTAGTTGTATGTAGTTTTATAGTAGTTTAAGTATAGTTTTAAGTAGTTTTGAGTAGTTTTAATTAGTTTTAATTAGCTCTTAAATAAAAATAAAAAATGATATTGTTTCCAAGTTTTTTTAAATCTTTCTTGGGAAAAATAAAACCAGGATAAGATGTTATTTTAAGTAGTTCGTAGGCCGAAAGGCATTAGCATTAAGTTATTGTTTAATTTAGAGCGCCCGCTTAGGGCCAGTAAGTTATTTTTAAGATATTGATAAGTAGGCTAGTTTTTCATGAATTTTTGTCTAGCTTTAAGATAGTTATAAGAAAATGAATAAATAAAAATGAATTTTAAAAAAAAAAAAAAAAAAAAAAGGTTGAGTTATAGGAAAGAAGATCCAGGGTTCAATCCCTAAAATTACCAGAAACCAAAGTGGGAAAAACATTTTTTGTGATTCATATAGAATTTTGTTTTATTAAAAGTAAAGTAGTTGCTTTAATTATATTTTTTTTTTGATAAAGTCTAAATTTCATTAATTGCGACCTGTGTTAACGATTGTAACAAAAACGATTTTAAAATAAGAGTGTTAAAAGCGGGAAACGTAAAATTTTAAAATATCTCGATCCGCGGATTAATATATATATATATATATATATATATAAGTGATTATATAATATATAAAAAGGTACCTTTAAAGGGAGGGTACCATCTTTAACAAACACATATACACCAGTTGCAGTGGCCACTTCAGAAGGAGTTTAAGGGTGAGTTTTTTGTTTATACCCATATTTTAATATACACTTTTGTTAAATATATACATAAAAAAAAGGAAAAATTAATTAGTACGCGAATCGAGGGGAGGGTTGAACGGGGGATTATTGTATAATAATAAGAAGAAAAGTGAAAGAAGAGACAAAAGAGGTACTGAATACCCAAAGTAGGTAATAAATCGAAGACGTTTTTAATATTTTAATTAATTGAAAAGTTTCTTTAATTAGCAACAGGGTTGCCATATAGGGGAATTTTATATTTTAATTGAATTTGAGTTATATTCTAGAAAATTGTTAAATAATTAACTTTTAAATTTTAATTAACTTTATGAATTTATGATTTTAAATGATTAGTACTTAAATTAAAATCTTTATAATATATTTTTAAAAATGAAACCAATTTTTTTAATTTACTCTTCAAGATTTTAAGAATGCACTTGATGTCGGAATAAAAGTTTTTTTAAAGGGATGAGAGGGAGGAAACGAGAAGGATGAAGATTTAAAAAGGGGAAGAAGCCTAGGAAAGGGGTTGCTCTAGCGAGGGAGGCAACCAAGGTAGGGAGGGTTGAGGCGATTACTCGCGCATCAAAACACCGAGATGCAATGTCACTGATGAACAAATTTGTTTGTAATGTGTTATGGTCCAAGAACCACACCAAGGCTGAGCTACGGGTTCGATTACTGCCAGCAAGGACCTAAAGGCAAAACAGCACGTTACATACGCCACCATCTTGTTTATTTAGATTTTTAACTGATGGATGCGAATGGTTCGTGCATTGAATAGAGTAAATTTAGATAATGTGGTAAATGTCGGTAATGTGGTTGGGTATAGTAATACACCAACCAAGCCAACGGTTTGTGCATTAAATAGCGTCGGGAAAATTGTCATCATCATATAATTGTGGAAAATGCAGTTTTTTAAGGCATGGTGCAACTGTTATGATTTTAAGGTCTAAATTGGGTATGATTTTAAGAGTTGCCACATTCTCTAAAAGTACCTTTTTTGAAAGTGGAGGGTGAGGTTAGAAACAAAATTAAATACATATTTACGCTCAGCCCTGAATCACATGAAATAACATATCATGTTCGACGGGCGCCTTTGGCAACCTCATCAGTTTACTATATTTTTTATATAGAAGAACTTGGCTAATTTTTTAACATTTATGTTTTTGTTGTGATCATTATTTTCTTATGAATTAAGAATTGTTTCTGTGATCTATTTATGATTTTTTTCTAATAAAGGATTGTTTTTGTTTATTTTTGTTACAATTGTGTTTTAATTTAGATTATTCTTAAAAACTAAAAAAACATCAAGTGAGGCATTATTTCGTCGAAAAAGGCTTTATTTTTTTTTCAAACGAGGCATGATTTTGCCTAAACGAGTTGACAACGCTGGGTGAGTTTCACTCCTCTAATCTCTTAAGAGAGTCTGCAAAATCATGTGCAGGCTCGATCGAAAAGACTTTAATTTTCATTCTTTCACTTGGATCTTGACCTCAATAGCAACCACACCTTTGGCCACAAGACAGCGATAAGTATCATTTATAATATTTGTACATATTAAAATAATTAATTATTATAAATTGACTTGTCTTAATTTCTTTTCGTTTTTGGTTCTTTGGTGAATAAAATAATTTTTGTGGTTCGATCCAATTCAGCTAGTATTTAATGGTAAATTTATTAATTATTTTTTTATAAATCATAGGTATTCTAACTAAATATTAACAGTCGTATTCATTAGAATACGCTGAACAGATGAATAGTTATGCACTGCATAAGGATTTATGTAGCCACTATACAACGTTGCATAAATTGTTATGCATAAAATATTTTTCAACCCATTATAGTTAACGTGTGAAGTATTGGACCAGTCTCCCGCAACGTTGAGATGCTCGAGAAATCGATGGCCACTGGCATGACATTGCCTGCATGAACTTCTCACATTGATCTCACAAATACCATGCCGAAACGATCGCCAATGTTCGTCAGCCTGGCAAGAACTACTCAGCCTGATTGAAGGCAGTGCCTCCGGTGAAGTTGAATTGAAGAAAAACGAAACCATCAAATTGTCGATCAACAAAGAGTTTTTGGAAAAGGGCAACAAGCCAACAAGGAATGCATCTTTGTGGACTATCCTTATATTGTGAATGTTCAGTGTTGAAGTGGTAAATTTTGCATTTATTTATATTAAATGAGATTTCATAAAAATGTTCAGTTGAACAAATAAATTTATATCAAAAAATATTAATACAGAACTGACAATCACAAGGATTAACTTTATTTTCAATAAAATCTTGAATCTTTTTGCGGTCTTCAATCAATGACGGTAGATCATTTTTACTGGGCTCGTACATATTGGCGCAATGGGTAGTTCCTTTAAGAATAAATATAGATTTTTTTTTTACGAAAACAGGAACTCTATTTATAATCATTACCTTCCATGATATGGTTGGAGTTTTTCGGGAAATTCTAAAATGTTCGTCTTTTATCACAACATAGTTTTCCCAGAAAGTGCTTGTACGTCTCTGTGGAATTGTCAAACTAATCTTTTTATCTCTGGTGAAAACACTTCAAGATTAATTTTTAATCTACTCTCTTTAATCCGGATTATCTTTAGGTGAAAAACGTAGTATTACAATCCCAAAATGCGATATTTGGCATTTTTCTTTTTTAACTCTGAGCAGATCACGAAACTGTCAAACAAAAATTCTATGTTTTTTTTTTAGCTCAGACTTATCAGAGCTCAAAAAATGCGTTTCTTTTTTCCATCTGAGCTAGCCAGAGCTTAATCGATTAGCCCAGAATAAAATGACCGAGCAAATCGAGCGAAACGCTGAGCGAAGCCAACTTCACTTTTTTTCCAGTGATTTGACAGACGAAAGAAATACAAAAAATTAAAAATGGATTCCCAGGACAGTCGCCCGTCTAAATCAGGTAAACAAAAATGTATTTTAGTAACACACCTATGAAATGACAGTTCAGTGCTCAAATGTGTTTCATAAATAAGTCTGAGGGATCTGATCATAATCTGCTCAGAGCTCTGCTCTGATCGCTCAGCCTCTGCTCAGAGGTTTATTTAGAGCCAAAAAAGAAAAACGCCAATTTTAAGAATGCGGTGTTCTCTGATGTCGATTTCTTTTCAACTATTGGAGATCAAATCTTTTTTTGTGCTGTAAGGAATACGCAAAAAAAATTATTTTTTTACTGTGATTGTATGTGTGTGCAATTTGACAGGCCCGAACGCACAATTCTTTATTTTTTTTTTAAATGCATAATTATTGTAATTCTATATACATAATGTTCATTTGGTACATTTTATTTATTTTATTTTATTTTATTTACTGAATAACGTGAACTTTACCCTGCAAACCAAAACTCAGTAGTTTGCCTTTAAACACAACCACAAACAAAACGCATTCTATAAATGTATGTGTTTCTTTATTTACCAAAAACTCTCCCCTCAAAAAAAGTACTTTTGTTTCTCCTCCAAAAAAAATAAAACTCTTATATCGTAAAAGGGAAGAAAAAGTGCGATGTATACGATGCACAAAGTTTTGTCTCATTTCGAATGTGCACACTGCACAACATGACAAACAAGAACATTATTTTATCGGCGAGCGCGAGTTATAAATGATTTTTTTTTGGTTGTTGTTTATATAAGAAACAAAGAAATTATATTTAATTATTATCATTAAATAGAAAATACAAATGTTTTTATTAGTGTTTTATACTTTGTTATTACTGCATTTCAGATTCATCAGGGTCAAGGAAACCATTTTCGACAATCGTCGTGTATTTTGAGATTGCAGCAAATTGTTCAATTAATGGAACGGCTCTAAAGTCTGAACAATTTTTTTATTTATTTTGATAAAACTAGTAATAAACTGGTGACGAAAACTATTCGTAAAATTCAATTAATCATATAAATTATTTCGTATATAATTTCAAAAGGCTCAGTTTCCTAAGAAACAAAGAAACAAACTACTTCTTTTACGTACAAGTTTCACCAGTTATATCCGTACTTCTAGATTCGAGAACTCATTCATTGTAGTTGTACGGATACAACCGGTGAAATGTATGCGCATAAGAAGTACTTTTAAAGGACAATAAGTTTCAGTGCTTTCGCTATGTTTTAAGAAACTGTTGGCGAATTAACATTAGAAGTACTTCAAGTAGTGCTTCGCTGATATACATTTGAAGTACCTTTGTCAGTACTTTAATGGAGGAGAAATACACTTCATTTCGTATGCTATAAAGAGATAGCTGCTTCATATATTCTCATGTATGGTAGGTATATAACTGAGTTTTTTCCCAAGCCCCTATCTTTTTTCAGTGGAAAAGAAGTACTTCTATTACGTACATATTTCACCGGTTATTTATGTAGTTCTACGTTTGCTGGGTATACTTTGACAACACAGATATAATTCAATTGAACAAATTGACTGAAAAGCCAAACGTAAACAATAGCCAGAGAAATGTCAAATCTTCCTAGTGTGTGTGGAAGTCGGTGTAAATCTTTCTAAAATAAAAGATTTGATTTGTTTAGAGAATTTGATCTTTTCTTCTAAACAAATCAAATTTCCCCTTCACAGATTTGATTTTTTTGTTGAAAGGAAATCCACATGAGATTTCAGAAATGTGAACCCCGTAGTATAATATTTTCAATGCAAAAAGTACGCGAACGGAACTTGAAAAATATATTGGACTCTGTGTCAGAATCCTATGTAGACCTATCCAGATACGTTTGTGTTGTTGTAATCCCGTGTAAAATAACGGTGGATTACAAAACAGCTTTTGCTGTTGGATAGCTATCCAACCTATCCGAAAAAGTTTGGTATACGTTTGTATCCATGAATGAATAAATAGAAGATTACGACAGCTGCTGTTTCATTTTTTGATTTACTGCGCACATACGTCACAAGAGACAGTTTTTTTTTATTTATCGCGGTGTGCAAAAATTTTTATTAAAATAATATTTTCTTGCAATTAAATTATCAAAAAATTAAAAGTTTGGTATAATTTGTTAGTTAAATACGCCAGTTAATGTAAATAAGTTTTATTTTGATGTCGTTGTGGGTAATAGTCCCTTGAAAAGCCAATTTCCTGAAAAGAAGTGCTGAAAATGTAAACAAAATATAATAAATTCAAAAGAAGAGATACTAAATTGATGTTTATGTTATTGTTTTATTGAGTTTTCTTTTTTGCGACTTTGTGCTTTCTATTATTGCCCGGTTTAGCGTTCTTATTCGAAATAACATTCGGGCTCGGGAAAATAATGTTTTTATTTTGATGTCTACCGCAACATCCTCGGCCAAATCCAAAAGATTCTTAAGGTAGTTATTGCATATAACTATGTCTTCACCGTTGAAAGACATGAATATTTGGTCTAATTTATTCATATGCGACATCAACTCTGGAGATGGCTCCAACAAACCACCTTCACTAACGTGGCTCACCCATGAATTGAATGAATGCTAATTAGTTTGTTGGGCGAAGGTCTCAACTGGTAATCTGTGGCAAATATACCCAGCCAGATTTTCAAGTCCATCATACGCCAAGCTTTTTAGCTCCTCTGCTCTTGACAAGTTTTTGCCTCCTTGGGCTTCCACGCAATTCTCTTTAAAATGGTGCCTTTAAAAGTAACAGAATATTGTTTAGCTTTTGGTCAAAAACGACGAAAATATGTATTACCAGTTATGGGTGCCACGAAATCTGGAGTTTCATCCGAGCTTACATTAGCGTTATCAGAAAAAACGCCTTCGTTATGCCCTAAGATGTGAGACCGCAGTCTGTATTTAAACTCCTGGCGATCAGGGTGCTCATGAAGCCCTCCTTTAGCCCTAAGTAGACAAAACGTATTCTCCAACACATCTTGGTTGAGTCGATACGTAAGGATGTACTTAAATCCGAAGCGGTCCTTTATTTTTTCGTACAAAAGCCTTACCGCTGTGTTTGATTGAAAAATACCTTAAAAATAAATTGAACCTTTTATTTTTTGTACAAATTTATATAAAATAAGTATACATTCTTACCTTTTTTGGAATGGCATTAGAGTGTTTTTGCCGATTACCTTCATATTTGTCATTGTGTCGGACATGGCGTCGAGAATCTGGTTTTGAATTTCAGTTGCTAGCCCCTAAGCATGAAGTCTTTCCCTTGAATCGGCTTTGGGTACTCGAACATTCATAACATCAAACCATTCATCGACCTTTAAAAAAGGAAATAATAAAATGTTTATCAGTGTAACATAACTATATTGCAAAAGGATCTTACTAGCTTGAACAGTTGATAACATTCTCTCCAGTTATCCCCAAGAAGGTTAACTGAAGCTGCTCTTTCTATTGCTTTGGCAATGGTGTGTGAAAATAGCTTAGTTGCCAGCTTCACTTTTTGCCTTTCTGCACCCTTGACATTGATGTGGTATTCGCTTATCTTGTGGGTTATTGTGGCAGTTCACGATAAAAGCTTTGCGATAGTGTCCTTTTTGACCTCATTTCCTTTTATAAGAAAGCCACTGTCTATGCAGTGGTTTCGAAGAAGTTGTATTAGATGGGGAACGTCAGCAAAAACAAAAACTTTATGTTTGCCATTCAAAAACATAAAATTATAGATAAGGTTAGCAATAATCTTACTGGCTTGAATGTATTACCATGGTTTTTCTGTTGTAATATTTAGTTCACTGTATAGTCCCCTGTTCCCTCCTTCCAAGTCACTGGCCATGCCAACAACGGTATATCCACAGTCTTCAGTGGCACTTAAAATTTATTTTAAGATACCAGACGTCATTTTGAAGTCAAAAGAGTACAAAATCGGCTGCTTCCAATTGCTCATAAGTCCTTTAAAGAAAAAAAAAAACATCAAATTAGGTACTTCCAAAAGTGAAATAATTTTACCTCGCTACTTGGGCGTGATTTGCTGGAGCCAAAGTGGTATCCGTCGGCTTTTCGTAACAATATGCCTTTTTAATTTTCATCTCACCAAAGCTGAGGATGCAAGCTTTTTGGCTTGTATCAAGCTGTGTTGCAGCTTTTAATATTTTCACAACTGGCTTTAAAATACCTGGCGAGATGTCGATTTTTTGAGCCCAGCGTTGAAGCGTTCTTATCGAAGGAAGTGGAAACTTGTTTTTTGCAAAAGTCTATATGCTATTGCACTCGCTGAGTATAAGGTAATTGACCTAGCGACATCAACTTCTAACCAATGAGTAAGCTTTGCACCACTCTTCAAATTTCTAATTTGGCCGTAGATGAAAATGGAAGCCAATTTGTTTTCAACATTCTTGCTTTCACACCTACTTTTTGTCAAAGAAGTTCGTAGATTCTGTTGATTTTTGTTTAATACGTTGATCTCATTTTCTAATTTTTGTCTGAAAATAAACAAATTAATAAGGAGCTCAATAGACAACTTCCTTAGACATACATTTGTGTTTGGTGCTCTTCAATTTGGTTTCGTAGAACATCGCAGTTCTGACAAGAACTGATTTGTGTAGCTTCGTCGATGCTCTCACTTAAAATGCAAGGAGTACATTTCTCTGCTTTCGTTAAACAATGCATCTATAGCCCTCTTATCTTCTCTTCCCTTGACTCTGTTTTTTCTGTTACCCTGAGTGGAAGGTACCTCCACGTTTTCAGTTATGAAAATAGAGGGAAAAGAACCAGGTTTGAGTAAGAGCCGTCTATGAATCACGAAACCTAAAATTAATACTGGTACCGCTTAGATAATAGCTCTTGTTTAATTTGTCTGTGTAATTAATTACACATTTCGTACTGGAGGTTCCTTTCGAAGTCATCAGATCCAAAATGCTCACTACAAATCCTACCCGTCTTTGTGTTGATTTGGTATTTGCGTTTACAAAAATGGATCCAACTTTTTAGTATCCCAGAATCTTTTGGAAACGTAAAGAACGACACATTTTCCTTATTATATTTGTCATTTTTATTATTGTTGTTATTACAACCACACACTACACATCGCATTTTAAATTTTAAGATATTAAAAAGTTTTAAAAATGAATTAATTTAAAAATTGCCCGGATTTCCTTTTTGAGTTCGCGCGTTTTCGTCTCTTCATACGTCACAGCTAATGTCAAAAAAAGTAACACATGCGCGTGTCGTAATCTATTTATTTTTCATTCATGGTTTGTATCCCCATGCGAAATGTCAAAAACAACCAACACGTTCAGAAACCTATATGGTTACGAACCTATCTTCAGTCGATTTCTTTTCAACTATTGGAGATCAAATCTTTTTTTGTGCTGTAAGGAATACAAAAAAAAAATATTTTTTTTTCTGTGATTGTATGTGTGTGCAATTTGACAGATCCGAACGCACAATTCTTAAATTTTTTTTTGAAATGGAAAATTATTGTAATTCTATCTACATAATGTACATAAAGTACATTTTATTTATTTTATTTTATATACTGAACTACGTGAACTTTATACTTTTACACCACGGATATAATTCAATTGAACAAATTGACTGAAAAGCCAAACGTAAACAATAGCTAGAGAAATGTGAAATCTTCCTAGTGTGTGTGCAAGTCGGTGTAAATCTTTCTTAAATAAAAGATTTGATTTATTTAGTAATGTTGATCTTTTCTTCTAAACAAATCAAATTTCCCATTCGCAGATTTGATTTTTTTGTTGAAAGGAAATCCACATTATGTCGATTTCTTTTCAACTATTGGAGATCAAATTTTTTTTTTTTGTAAGGACTCGCAAACAAAATAAATTTTTTTCTGTGATTGTATGTGTGCGCAATTTGACAGGCCCGAACGCACAATTCTTAAATTTTTTTTTGAAAATGGAAAATTTGTAATTCTAAATACATATAGTAAATTTTATTTAATTTATTTTATTTTATTTACTGAAGAACGTGAAATTTATACTTTTACACCACGCAAATAATTTAATTGAACAAATTGACTGAAAAGCCAAACGTAAACAATAGCCAGAGAAATGTCAAATCTTCCTAGTGTGTGTGCAAGTCGGTGTAAATCTTTCTAATGTCGATTTCTTTTCAACTATTGGAGATCAAATCTTTTTTTTTCTTGTAAGGAACTCGCAAACAAAATAAATTTTTTTCTGTGATTGCATGTGTGTGCAATTTGACAGGCCCGAACGCACAATTCTTAAATTTTTTTTGAAAATGGAAAATTTGTAATTCTACATACATATAGTAAATTTTATTTAATTTATTTTATTTTATTTACTGAAGAACATGACGTTTATACTTTTCACCACGCAAATAATTTAATTGAACAAATTGACTGAAAAGCCAAACGTAAACAATAGCCAGAGAAATGTCAAATCTTCCTAGTGTGTGTGCAAGTCGGTGTAAATCTTTCTAAAGTCGATTTCTTTTCAACTATTGGAGATCAAATCTTTTTTTTTGTTGTATGGAACTCGAAAAACAAAATATTTTTTTTTCTGTGATTGTATGTGTGTGCGATTTGACAGGCCCGAACGCACAATTCTTAATTTTTTTTTTGAAAATGGAAAATTTATAATTCTAAATACATATAGTAAATTTTATTTAATTTATTTTATTTTATTTACTGAAGAACGTGAAGTTTATACTTTTACACCACGCAAATAATTTAATTGAACAAATTGACTGAAAAGCCAAACGTAAACAATAGCCAGAGAAATGTCAAATCTTCCTAGTGTGTGTGCAAGTCGGTGTAAATCTTTCTGAAGTCGATTTCTTTTCAACTATTGGAGATCAAATCTTTTTTTTTGTTGTAAGGAACTCGCAAACAAAATAATTTTTTTTCTGTGATTGTATGTGTGTGCACTGTGACAGGCCCGAACGCACAATTCTTAAATTTTTTTTTGAAAATGGAAAATTTGTAATTCTAAATACATATAGTAAATTTTATTTAATTTATTTTATTTAATTTACTGAAGAACGTGAAGTTTATACTTTTACACCACGCAAATAATTTAATTGAACAAATTGACTGAAAAGCCAAACGTAAACAATAGCCAGAGAAATGTCAAATCTTCCTAGTGTGTGTGCAAGTCGGTGTAAATCTATCTAAAGTCGATTTCTTTTCAACTATTGGAGATCAAATCTTTTTTTTTGTTGTATGGAACTCGAAAAACAAAAT
The DNA here is from genome assembly GCA_949320155.1 of Melangyna quadrimaculata. Classification (NCBI taxonomy): domain Eukaryota; kingdom Metazoa; phylum Arthropoda; class Insecta; order Diptera; family Syrphidae; genus Melangyna; species Melangyna quadrimaculata. The sequence continues at coordinate 228,158,675 of OX439483.1, read as the reverse complement.
AAATTTTTTTCTGTGATTGTATGTGTGTGCAATTTGACAGGCCCGAACGCACAATTCTTAAATTTTTTTTTGAAAATGGAAAATTTATAATTCTAAATACATATAGTAATTTTTATTTTATTTACTGAAGAACGTGAAGTTTATACTTTTACACCACGCAAATAATTTAATTGAACAAATTGACTGAAAAGCCAAACGTAAACAATAGCCAGAGAAATGTCAAATCTTCCTAGTGTGTGTGCAAGTCGGTGTAAATCTTTCTAATGTCGATTTCTTTTCAACTATTGGAGATCAAATCTTTTTTTTTGTTGTAAGGAACTCGCAAACAAAATAAATTTTTTTCTGCGATTGTATGTGTGCGCAATTTGAGAGGCCCGAACGCATAATTCTTAAATTTTTGTTTGAAAATGGAAAATTTGAAATTCTAAATACATATAGTAAATTTTATTTAATTTATTTTATTTTATTTACTGAAGAACGTGAAGTTTATACTTTTATACCAACTCAAATAATTTAATTGAACAAATTGACTGAAAAGCCAAACGTAAACAATAGCCAGAGAAATGTCAAATCTTCCTAGTGTGTGTGCAAGTCGGTGTAAATCTTTCTAATGTCGATTTCTTTTCAACTATTGGAGATCAAATCTTTTTTTTTGTTGTAAGGAACTCGCAAACAAAATAAATTTTTTTCTGCGATTGTATGTGTGCGCAATTTGAGAGGCCCGAACGCATAATTCTTAAATTTTTGTTTGAAAATGGAAAATTTGTAATTCTAAATACATATAGTAAATTTTATTTAATTTATTTTATTTTATTTACTGAAGAACGTGAAGTTTATACTTTTACACCACGCAAATAATTTAATTGAACAAATTGACTGAAAAGCCAAACGTAAACAATAGCCAGAGAAATGTCAAATCTTCCTAGTGTGTGTGCAAGTCGGTGTAAATCTTTCTGAAGTCGATTTCTTTTCAACTATTGGAGATCAAATCTTTTTTTTTTGTTGTAAGGAACTCGCAAACAAAATAAATTTTTTTCTGTGATTGTATGTGTGTGCACTGTGACAGGCCCGAACGCACAATTCTTAAATTTTTTTTTGAAAATGGAAAATTTGTAATTCTAAATACATATAGTAAATTTTATTTAATTTATTTTATTTAATTTACTGAAGAACGTGAAGTTTATACTTTTACACCACGCAAATAATTTAATTTAACAAATTGACTGAAAAGCCAAACGTAAACAATAGCCAGAGAAATGTCAAATCTTCCTAGTGTGTGTGCAAGTCGGTGTAAATCTATCTAAAGTCGATTTCTTTTCAACTATTGGAGATCAAATCTTTTTTTTTGTTGTATGGAACTCGAAAAACAAAATAAATTTTTTTCTGTGATTGAATGTGTGTGCAATTTGACAGGCCCGAACGCACAATTCTTAAATTTTTTTTTGAAAATGGAAAATTTATAATTCTAAATACATATAGTAAATTTTATTTTATTTACTGAAGAACGTGAAGTTTATACTTTTACACCACGCAAATAATTTAATTGAACAAATTGACTGAAAAGCCAAACGTAAACAATAACAATAGCCAGAGAAATGTCAAATCTTCCTAGTGTGTGTGCAAGTCGGTGTAAGTCTTTCTAAAATAATGTCGAATTCCTTACAACCATTTGAAGTCGATTTCATTAAAATTTTTTTCTTTTTGCAGGAATTCATAAAAAAGTCGATTTTTTTTTGTGATTGTGTGAGTGCAATTTGACAGGAATTTTGTTGTCGCACAAAAACTAAGAAGTAGTGCGCGCAAAGCAAATATTAAAGTGTATTTTATTTTCGCGTTGTTTTGATAATTTAAAAACAAATTTATTTCGTCTGATAATTGAAAAACATCAAAAACAATTGTGCGCGTAATCAAGTAAAAAAATTACAATCCAAAATTAATCCACACACAGCAGCGAGGACCTATTCTGAATATTTCACTAGAGGACGAAGAAAAATAATTTTGCAACGTGATTTCCTCGCGAATTGTATGTTATTTTAATGGGATTTTTTGTTTCTTGATGATACGCACAATTATCTTTACTTTTTTTCATCAATCACTGAAATATTAAACAATTAAGAACACTTCAACATTTGTTTTCTTTTTTAACTTCGTCACAAAATTGTAATGAGAACATTTAATTCCATCTTGACGCATGAGAAATGTCAAATCTTGATAGTGTGTGTGCGATTTGATGTGAAATCTAGCTAAAAACGCAAGATTTGTTTGACAGCATAAAAGTCGATTTTGTTTAGAAAAAATTCGATTTGTTCAGAAAAATTCGAATTTTTTTGACTGTAAGGAATTCGACATAAAAGATTTGATTTGTTTAGAAAATTTGATCTTTTCTTCTAAACAAATCAAATTTCCCCTTCACAGATTTGATTTTTTTGTTGAAAGGAAATCCACATTATATAGGCCAGGCATAGGGTTCTGAATGCGGCCATTTACAGTTCAGTGTGTTCACGAAAAATTTAAAACATAACCTGTCGTCATCTTGAATCGCCGCAGATAGCACGAGTTTTTTTTCCGTTCATTCAAAAGCATTACCCATTTAAATTAAATTAAATATGTTTGGTGGACAGCAACCTATATTAGTTTTGAGTAATTTTAAAAATTTATGTATTCAAATAAATAAAAAACTAATAAAATGTTAATTTAGGTCAAAACACAAAACGAGAATCGGGCCGCAAAGTTCAGCTGGAAAACATCAATGCTGGTAAGGTGAGTAATCGTGCGCCGCCTTCTGTCTTTTTTGTCCATCGATTTCTAGAACAAATTTTCATATTTTTTTTTTTTTTTTGGAAGCATGAGGATTAATTTTTTCGTTTGTTTTATAGGCAATTGCTGATGTTATCCGAACATGCTTGGGTCCACAAGCAATGTTAAAGATGCTTATGGACCCAATGGGGGGTATTGTAATGACAAACGATGGAAATGCTATTCTTCGTGAGATCACTGTCCAGCATCCAGCTGCGAAGAGTATGATTGAGATTGCCCGTACTCAGGATGAAGAAGTTGGTGACGGCACTACTTCTGTCATTGTTTTGGCTGGGGAGATGCTTGCCGTTGCTGAACCCTTCTTGCAACAGCAGTATCATCCGACTGTAATCATCCGTGCGTATCGTGAGGCATTAGAGGACATCGTCAAGCACTTGCAAACTGATCTGAGTATCCCATTAGATGTGAACAACAAAGACCGTATGGCTGAGGTAGTGAAGGCTTGCGTTGAAACTAAATTCATTGGCAAGTGGTCTGATTTAGCAGTTAAGATTGCCCTTGACGCTGTCAAAACGGTCACCCTTACCGAGAATGGTCGTTTGGAAGTTGATATCAAACGGTAGGTAGTTATAATTGTGCCTTTTTTTCGTTGTTAATATTATTCTTTGCTTAGTTATGCTAAAGTCGAGAAGGTTCCAGGAGGATGTCTCGAAGAATCATGCGTCTTGCGTGGTGTTATGCTCAACAAAGACGTGACTCATGCTAAAATGAGGCGTTACATCGAAAATCCGCGTATTGTTTTGCTCGACTGCTCTCTGGAGTACAAAAAAGGTGAAAGTCAGACAAACGTGGAAATCGTTGGAGAGCAGGATTTCTCAAGAATGCTTCAAATTGAAGAGGAATACGTACAGAAGATCTGTGCCGACGTTATTGCAGTCAAACCTGACATCGTCTTTACTGAGAAGGGTGTTTCTGATCTGGCACAGCACTATTTGCTTAAAGCTGGTATTACAGCTATTCGTCGCTTGAGGAAAACCGACAACTTGCGTGTAGCACGCGCCTGTGGGGCTACTATTGTCAATCGTACCGAGGAACTTACTGAAAAGGACGTCGGAACAGGAGCTGGTCTTTTTGAAGTCAAAAAGATTGGTGATGAATACTTCACTTTCATCACCAACTGCAAGGACCCAAAAGCCTGCACCATTCTCCTGCGTGGAGCCTCAAAGGATATCCTAAACGAGACCGAGCGTAACTTACAAGATGCTTTACATGTTGCAAGGAATTTGGTGCTCGAACCAAGACTTGTTGCTGGTGGTGGTGCTGTTGAAATGGCTTTATCTCAGTTGTTAACTAGAAAGCAGCTCAAAGGACCTTACACAGCTGTTGCCCAGGCTTTGGAAATTATTCCTCGCACCTTGGCTCAGAACTGCGGAGCCAATACCATTCGTACTTTGACTGCACTGCGCGCCAAACACGCATCTTTCTCCGGTGATGGAGTGTGTGCCTGGGGAATTGATGGTGAATCTGGCGAGATTGTCGACATGAATGTTAAGGCGATTTGGGAACCGTTAGCCGTCAAGATGCAAACCTACAAAACTGCTGTCGAAACAGCGATTCTTCTTCTGCGTATTGATGACATCGTCTCTGGATCAAAGAAACGGAAGGACAATGAGCCATTGCATCCTGGTGCTGCTGCCGCTCAGGAATAAAAATGTTTTTTTTTTATGTTCACCTGCATCATCAATATCACACATTCATACATTTGCTTCAACAAAAAAATCTTTTCAAAGAAGCTACTTTTTGATCCGCATTTCTTTCTGTATTAATCTTTAATTTTATTTTGTCAAATTAATAAAAAAAAAATTTAAAACACTACATGCATCTCGTTTTGTCTGGAATTTTCCCTGATGAAGATTATATTTGATTGTATCTTTCTGGTGCTTCAATTTTTTGATTTGATTGTGGTACCTTAATTAAATCTTTTCAATGAAAAGTTTTTTAAGTGACCTTTCAGTCCTGGGGCCTTACTCTGTAATTTGATTCTAAAGTCAAATCGTTCGAATTCGGAAAATATATACTGTGTAATTTGAAAATCGGATATTGAAATCCGAATTTTATTTATCTAGATACTTTTGCTCGAAAATCGGAAATTTCGTACTTGACAACTCTGTTTTCGTTGCTAAATACATTCGAATTTCTGAAATTTCATTCGATATCTATTTACCATGCTGAGAGCTAAAATGTAAGTATTTATTTAAAAAAATATATATGAACAAAATTTTTTGATAAAATGTTATATTTTTGATGATTTTATTTTATTTTAAAGGGAGAAAACGAACAAAAATATCAATACTTAACAAAATCAATTTGAAATCCTCGTTGATTTTATGTGTGCCCATCCGGATTTGTCAAAGGGTTATGTAAAAACTGCGGACGCACGTAGAACTTCAAATAATCTGTGGAAGCGTTTAGCAACCGATTGGAACGCAGCTGATGGTCCACCAATGCGTGAAGATTTAGCATGGAAAAAAGTATGCTATTAAACTTGATACTTGTACAAATTCAAAAAAAAATTATTTTAAAAACAAAAAATATTTTTAAGGTTTGGGCCGATTATAAAAACAATATAAAGTCCAAAGCACGAAAAAACAAACATTGTATTTCGGGAACTGGAACTCTTATTATTGCAGTTTCAATGCCTTGGAAGAAAAAGTGATAGCGTTGCTACAGATAGATGAGGCTGTAAATGGAATGTTGGGATTTTGGATCAGGAAATAAAACCGTAAGAGAAACAACTGATGACGAAATTGAACGGATGTATGAAGCCATGATGATGGACTCGGAAATGCGAGCAACGGAATCACGCAAGGAAATTGTCACGCCACCTATTTCGAACCCTAAAGTTTTTCCAAAATCAAAACAGAATTTACTCAAAACACAGGTTGAGAATCAAATCGAATACCAAAAACATTCACACAAGATGTTTAAAGAAATAAACGAAAATTTAAGAAACATTTTAAGATATAAGAGAAAGCAATTCGAACTGGATGAGAAGTACAAAAAAAACAACTTGAACTTGATGAGAGGAGGTTCGAGCTAGAAAAAGAAAAATATGAATTCAAGAAAAAAAGAAGTCGAAAAAAGCAGAATTAATGTTGTCAAATTAGAGTTGAAAAAGCAAATTTTGGAGTTAAAGACGAAGTCCCAGCGAAGAAATTAAACTAAATTAAAAATATTCATTGCAGTGCAAATTAAGAATTCTTTTTATTTATTTCCTTAAAATACATATTTGCTTTTATAATAAAGTGAATTCAACGGTACCTATTTATTGCATTAAGTTATTTTTTATGTTGGCTCATATCGTTTTGGCAATATTTGAGTAGTTCTGGCCGCTTGGCCCTGGGCCATCATGGTAAGAATCAACATTGTTTATATTAAATTCATCGTCTCTTTCTTGAAGGGATAGTTCAGGAGGTTCTTCAACATTGTACATTAAGCATATGCTATGAAGAGCACAACAAATATTTAATATTTCAGTTACTTTCTCTGGGGCATAAAGAAGTTCCCTCGCTGCAAGTAGGCAGCGAAATCTTGATTTCAAAACACCAAATACCCGTTCTATTGTGGATCTAGCCTTGCGAAATTTGTCATTAAACATTGATTCCATTGAATTTTCCGGGGAATTCCGATATCGTACTAAGATCCATGGTTCGAGTGGATACCCGGAATCTCCTATGAAAAAAACCGCTTACATGTGTACATATGTTTATCATAATTTTATAATTCAATTTACTTAAAACCGAAGAAATTTTAATATTTTAATATTAAAATTTCTTCATCTTCATTATCATAATTTTATTTATTTTTAAAAATAAATATGGTTACCAATAATCCATGTTGATTTGTCTCCCTTTTTAAAATTGTTCTCAAGGTATTGCCGCTGACTTGAAAGGTTCCAAACATGTGAGTCGTGAGATACTTCACCGTATCGTCCATTAACAGTTCGGATAAGCATCCGGTGATCACATATCTACCAGAAACAAAGCTCATTAAATTAACTAGGTATGAGACATCAAGAACTAGATTTTAAAGTAAACTTACCACCATTGCATTTATGCTGTGCTTCAGTTTCCGATTGAAAAATAAATGTTCATTGTTCCTCGGTCTGATCATTTGGATGTGTGTCCCATCCACGACTGCAACAATTCCTGGTATGCCATATTTTAAATGGAAATATTTTTTTGATTCTACCTTTTCATCAATAGTCATATTATATTTTATACGTATTGGACACAGCTGTTTTTCGATAGCTTTACAGACTTCAGAAATAACCGTTGAAACCGTCTGCTGCGCCAGGCCAGTGAATCGATCTTGACCTATTTGGTGCTGGTATCCGCCTTGTGCAAGAAATGTAAGCGTTGCACCTAGCTTTATAATTGCAGGTATTGAAGACGATCTTTTCCTTTCCCTCAGATCATCACTTATGCTGTTCAAAACATACATAAATGCATTTTTTGAAAGCCGAAAATTTCTTACAAAACTAGAAAAAATATTATAAAATATATGTATACATATAAATCATCACTAAATTTTGTGTTTTATCAGATTACCTTTTATTTGATAAATCCATTATGTTAGAATTGTCTCTTAATAATTTCCTTTGAACTCTTTCCTCAGGACAAACTTCTTCATTAAGCCACAATGCAACAGAATCCATATCCATGATGAAATTCAATTTATCAATTAATAAACTTACACAATAATTAAAAACAAACTATTTGACTTTTTGTTGAATTTAAAATGTCATTTTTGACAAAAAACAGATCGATACTCAAAACATTTATTCGAATGTTGCAAAAGTTTCAAGCAACATTTCCTTTCGATTCGAAAGTTATACAGAGTGTTATTTGAAATTAGAACCGGAAACAACTTTCGAAGCGATCGTTCGAATTCGGAAAATATGTACTGTGTAATTTGAAAATCGGATATTGAAATCCGAATTTTATTTATCTAGATACTTTTGCTCGAAAATCGGAAGTTTCGTACTTGACAACTCTGTTTTCGTTGCTAACTTACTTACTTTACTTTTGATGGCGCTCACAGCCCAGGATGGGCTTCGGCCTCAACTAACAAGCCCCTCCAGCCAGCTCTGTCCCTAGCTAGCCGCTTCCAGTTGCGCACACCGAGTGCTTTGATGTCGTCATTCACTTGATTGCGCCACCTGTTACGGGTTCTTCCTCTGCTGCGTACCCCATCGGGGTTGGATTCGAAGACTCGTCGGGCAGGTGCGTTGCTGTCCATACGCTCCACGTGCCCCAGCCATCTAAGCCGCTGTATTTTCAGCTTTTTGACCAGGTCAACGTCGCTGTATAGCCCGTATAGCTCGTCGTTGAATCTTCTCCTCCATACTCCTTCGATACACACCGGACCGAAAATCACACGAAGAATCTTCCTCTCAAAGCACCCTAGCAGATTTTTATCCGAATCTTTCAGTGTCCATGCTTCTGACCCATAAAGCAGGACCGGGATGATTAGGGTTTTGTATAAAGTCTCCTTGGTTCTCTGAGAGAGGGCCTTACTACTTAAATGCCTTCTTAGACCGAAGAAACAGCGGTTGGCAAGAGTAATTCTTCGCTTGATCTCTGCACTGATGTCATTCTGCGATGTAATAGTGGAGCCCAGGTAGACAAAGTCCTTGACAACTTCGAAGTTATATCTGTCCATCGTGATATTTTGCCCGAGTCGACGATGTTGAGATTCCTCTCTCGATGACAGCATATACTTCGTCTTGTCCTCATTAACCGCCAATCCCATTCTAGCCGCCTCCGATTCAATGCTCGCAAATGCCCCTGCCACAGCTCGCTTCGTTCTGCCGACAATGTCTATGTCATCCGCATATGCAAGCAATTGAACGGACTTTTGATAGATTGTACCGCTGGTGTTGACATGTGCGTTGCGTACAATGGCTTCAAGAACGATGTTGAATAGGTTGCATGATAACGCGTCGCCTTGCCTCAATCCTTTCTCAACATCAAAGGAATCGGTGGTGTTCTTACCAATTTTGACGGAGCAGCGAGATTTCTCCATCGTCATCCTGCACAAGCGGACGAGTTTGGCAGGGATGCCGAGACTCGACATGGCTCTGTATAATTCGTCCCTTTTCACGCTATCATACGCGACTTTAAAATCGATAAAAAGGTGGTGTGTATCGATCTGGAATTCCCGAGATTTTTCTAAAATCTGTCGGAGTGTGAACATTTGATCGACGGTTGACTTGCCTGGCCTAAAACCGCACTGATAAGGGCCGATCAGGTCGTTGACAAAAGGTTTTAAGCGGTCACACAGGATGGCCGACAAGATTTTATAAGCGACGTTTAGGAGACTAATTCCTCTGTAGTTGGTACATTTCAGAACATCTCCCTTTTTATGGATGGGGCACACTATACCGAGGTTCCATTCATCGGGCATACTTTCCTCCGACCAAATTTTGCAGATGAGCTGGTGTATGCTCCTAGCCAATTCATCTCCCGCTGATTTAAATAGTTCGGCTTGTAAGCCATCCGCACCTGCAGCCTTGTACGACTTAAGTTTGGATATCGCCAGCCGAACTTCGGTTAGGTCGGGTGGACGGAACTCTTGGCCATCATCGTCCAAGTTGAATGGAGCGTTCTGCCTATTAGCGGCATCTTGGCTGTCTTCGCCATTAAGCAGTCTAGAGAAGTGTTCTTTCCAGATCCTCAGCACTGACTGTGTGTCTACTACCATATTCCCACTCTCATCTCGGCAGGCTTCCGTTCTAGCCTTGAATCCTTGGGTGGATCGCTTCACCCTCTGATAAAATTTTCGAACATCTCCCCTACCGCTACAACCCTCAATAGACTCTACCGCCCGCTTCTCGTGCTCTCTCTTTTTCCTCCTGAGAAGTCGGCGTTCCTCTTTTCGTTTCAGCCCGTAGAGCTCCCGGGCCACTCTCTCAGCAGCTCTTGTTCGAGTCTGCAGCATTGCCTGGTAGGCCTCGTCCTTAGCTGCATGCGCTAGCCGGCACTCCTCATCGAACCAGGGGTTTCGTTGTATTCGCCTAGTGAAACCCAGCACATCAGAGGCGGCACTTCTAATGGCTTGTTGACAGTGTTCCCACTGGTCCTCTGCACTTGATGCTGGTAGCGGACCTCCTGAGAGATTAAGAGTTACGTGGTCTGCAAAAGTTCTGGCAGTCTCTTGCGATTTAAGCTTCTCGACATCGAATCTTTTCACAGCATCTGCTCTGCGTTGTCGCGTCATGGATATCCGCATACGTAGTCTAGCTACCACCAGGTAGTGATCCGAGTCAATGTTGGCCCCTCGGAACGTTCGGACGTCCAAGATACTGGAAGCATGTCTCGCGTCTATCGCAACGTGGTCGATTTGGTTGACGGTTACTTGATCACGCGACCGCCAAGTCCCCTTGTGTATATTGAGGTGTGGGAAGTAGGTGCTTGAGATGATGACATTTCGCCCCGCCGCAAAGTCTGCCAGCCTGTGTCCGTTGCCGGAAGTTTCGTCGTGTAGGCTGTGTCCTCCGACTATCGAACCAAAGATGCCCTCCTTTCCGAATCTTGCGTTGAAGTCACCAAGAATGATCTTCACGTCGTACTTCGGGCACATATCATACGTTGTCTCCAAGAGATCGTAGAATGCTTCTTTGGTTGAGTCTTCTCTCCTTTCATGGGGGGCGTGAACACAAATCAGCGAAATGTTCTTAAATTTGCCTTTGATGCGGATTGTGACCAGGCGCTCGCTTACACTTCGGAAGCCCAAGACTTCTTGCCTAAGTCTTCCCCTTATCACAAAACCACAACCCAAGAGCCGCTGACCCGGTTCCTTCAAGCACCCGCCGTAGTAGATGTCACACGTTTTCAGTCTCCGTACGCCCTCTCCATCCCATCGCACTTCCTGGATGGCTGTTACGTCAGCCTTTAGCCTGTCCAGGTTCTCCACTAATTGTTCGGCTGCACGTGTTCTGTATAAGGACAGGACGTTCCACGTGCAGATCCGAAATTCATTGTCCTTGTTTCGTTTGCTGGGGTCGTCAACTTTAAAATCATCCATATCCGAGGCTTGTTGTTGTTTCGGAACAACTTTTTTTTACGTGGTAGGGAAGTTACCCCGACGCACAACCCCCGACCCGGAGGACCAGACCCTTCGTATAACTCCAAGGGTAGGGAGCCGGATAAACCGCTCCTTATAGGCCTGAGCTACAAATATGTCGTAGTAGCCCATATAAGGTGTTCACTAAGTAGTTCAACCTAACTGGAACTGTAGACGCCACCGTTGATTCCATCTAGAGAATTCGTCCGCTGCCGCCTCGATGAAAGGAGAAGTGCCTTAGTGGGAACACTCCTCCCCCCCCTCTCTCGTTGGCTGTCCCCAACAGCTTTCCACGGGGATTTAAACCCCGTCTCCAGCTGAGGTACTAGACACCCGATGTTCACCACGTGGAGGTGAGAGTAGGAGTTGGTAGACAGAGGTGGATTTTGAGAAAAACCTGTGGACGCTTGTGTCCTCTTGAATGCACATAACTACCCTTTTCGTTGCTAAATACATTCGAATTTCTGAAATTTCATTCGATATCTATTTACCATACGCAAAAGTTTTGCTGAGAGCTAAAATGTAAGTATTTATTTAAAAAAATATATATGAAAAAAATTTTTTGATAAAATGTTATAAGCATGTTGAAGGAAACATAATTATTATTAATAATGATGATATTTTTGATGATTTTATTTTATTTTAAAGGGAAAAAACGAACAAAAATATCAATACTAAACAAAATCAATTTGAAATCCGCGTTGATTTTATGTGTGCCCATCCGGATTTGTCAAAGGGTTATGTAAAACTGCGGACGCACGTAGAACTTCAAATAATCTGTGGAAGCGTTTAGCAACCGATTTGAACGCAGCTGATGGTCCACCAATGCGTGAAGATTTAGCATGGAAAAAAGTATGCTATTAAACTTGATACTTGTACAAATTCAAAAAAAATTATTTTAAAAACAAAAAATATTTTTAAGGTTTGGGCCGATTATAAAAACAATATAAAGTCCAAAGCACGAAAAAACAAACATTGTATTTCGGGAACTGGAGGCGGCCCGTCTAAGTATTGCAGTTTCAATGCCTTGGAAGAAAAAGTGATAGCGTTGCTACAGATAGATGAGGCTGTAAATGGAATGTTGGGAACAAAGGATTTTGGATCAGGAAATAAAACCGTAAGAGAAACAACTGATGACGAAATTGAACGGATGTATGAAGCCATGATGATGGACTCGGAAATGCGAGCAACGGAATCACGCAAGGAAAATGTCACGCCACCTATTTCGAACCCTAAAGTTTTTCCAAAATCAAAACAGAATTTACTCAAAACACAGGTTGAGAATCAAATCGAATACCAAAAACATTCACACAAGATGTTTAAAGAAATAAACGAAAATTTAAGAAACATTTTAAGATATAAGAGAAAGCAATTCGAACTGGATGAGAAGTACAAAAAAAACAACTTGAACTTGATGAGAGGAGGTTCGAGCTAGAAAAAGAAAAATATGAATTCAAGAAAAAAAATGAAGTCGAAAAAAGCAGAATTAATGTTGTCAAATTAGAGTTGAAAAAGCAAATTTTGGAGTTAAAGACGAAGTCCCAGCGAAGAAATTAAACTAAATTAAAAATATTCATTGCAGTGCAAATTAAGAATTCTTTTTATTTATTTCCTTAAAATACATATTTGCTTTTATAATAAAGTGAATTCAACGGTACCTATTTATTGCATTAAGTTATTTTTTATGTTGTCTCATATCGTTTTGGCAATATTTGAGTAGTTCTGGCCGCTTGGCCCTGGGCCATCATGGTAAGAATCAACATTGTTTATATTAAATTCATCGTCTCTTTCTTGAAGGGATAGTTCAGGAGGATCTTCAACATTGTACATTAAGCATATGCTATGAAGAGCACAACAAACATTTAATATTTCAGTTACTTTCTCTGGGGCATAAAGAAGTTCCCTCGCTGCAAGTAGGCAGCGAAATCTTGATTTCAAAACACCAAATACCCGTTCTATTGTGGATCTAGCCTTGCGAAATTTGTCATTAAACATTGATTCCATTGAATTTTCCGGGGAATTCCGATATGGTACTAAGATCCATGGTTCGAGTGGATACCCGGAATCTCCTATGAAAAAAACCGCTTACATGTGTACATATGTTTATCATAATTTTATAATTCAATTTACTTAAAACCGAAGAAATTTTAATATTTTAATATTAAAATTTCTTCATCTTCATTATCATAATTTTATTTATTTTTAAAAATAAATATGAATACCAATAATCCATGTTGATTTGTCTCCCTTTTTAAAATTGTTCTCAAGGTATTGCCGCTGACTTGAAAGGTTCCAAACATGTGAGTCGTGAGATGCTTCACCGTATCGTCCATTAACAGTTCGGATAAGCATCCGGTGATCACATATCTACCAGAAACAAAGCTCATTAAATTAACTAGGTATGAGACATCAAGAACTAGATTTTAAAGTAAACTTACCACCATTGCATTTATGCTGTGCTTCAGTTTCCGATTGAAAAATAAATGTTCATTGTTAGATCATTTGGATGTGTGTCCCATCCACGACTGCAACAATTCCTGGTATGCCATATTTTAAATGGAAATATTTTTTTGATTCTACCTTTTCATCAATAGTCATATTATATTTTATATGTATTGGACACAGCTGTTTTTCGATAGCTTTACAGACTTCAGAAATAACCGTTGAAACCGTCTGCTGCGCCAGGCCAGTGAATCGATCTTGACCTATTTGGTGCTGGTATCCGCCTTGTGCAAGAAATGTAAGCGTTGCACCTAGCTTTATAATTTCAGGTATTGAAGACGATCTTTCCCTTTCCCTCAGATCATCACTTATGCTGTTCAAAACATACATAAGTGCATTTTTTGAAAGCCGAAAATTTCTTACAAAACTAGAAAAAATATTATAAAATATATGTATACATATAAATCATCACTAAATTTTGTGTTTTATCAGATTACCTTTTATTTGATAAATCCATTATGTTAGAATTGTCTCTTAATAATTTTCTTTGAACTCTTTCCTCAGGACAAACTTCTTCATTAAGCCACAATGCAACAGAATCCATATCCATGATGAAATTCAATTTATCAATTAATAAACTTACACAATAATTAAAAACGAACTATTTGACTTTTTGTTGAATTTATTCTAAAGTCAATCGTTCGAATTCGGAAAATATGTACTGTGTAATTTGAAAATCGGATTATTCTAAAGTCAATCGTTCGAATTCGGAAAATATGTACTGTGTAATTTGAAAATCGGATATTGAAATCCGAATTTTATTTATCTAGATACTTATGCTCGAAAATCGGAAATTTCGTACTTGACAACTCTGTTTTCGTTGCTAAATACATTCGAATTTCTGAAATTTCATTCGATATCTATTTACCATACGCAAAAGTTTTGCTGAGAGCTAAAATGTAAGTATTTATTTAAAAAAATATATATGAAAAAAATTTTTTGATAAAATGTTATAAGCATGTTGAAGGAAACATAATTATTATTAATAATGATGATATTTTTGATGATTTTATTTTATTTTAAAGGGAAAAAACGAACAAAAATATCAATACTAAACAAAATCAATTTGAAATCCGCGTTGATTTTATGTGTGCCCATCCGGATTTGTCAAAGGGTTATGTAAAACTGCGGACGCACGTAGAACTTCAAATAATCTGTGGAAGCGTTTAGCAACCGATTTGAACGCAGCTGATGGTCCACCAATGCGTGAAGATTTAGCATGGAAAAAAGTATGCTATTAAACTTGATACTTGTACAAATTCAAAAAAAATTATTTTAAAAACAAAAAATATTTTTAAGGTTTGGGCCGATTATAAAAACAATATAAAGTCCAAAGCACGAAAAAACAAACATTGTATTTCGGGAACTGGAGGCGGCCCGTCTAAGTATTGCAGTTTCAATGCCTTGGAAGAAAAAGTGATAGCGTTGCTACAGATAGATGAGGCTGTAAATGGAATGTTGGGAACAAAGGATTTTGGATCAGGAAATAAAACCGTAAGAGAAACAACTGATGACGAAATTGAACGGATGTATGAAGCCATGATGATGGACTCGGAAATGCGAGCAACGGAATCACGCAAGGAAAATGTCACGCCACCTATTTCGAACCCTAAAGTTTTTCCAAAATCAAAACAGAATTTACTCAAAACACAGGTTGAGAATCAAATCGAATACCAAAAACATTCACACAAGATGTTTAAAGAAATAAACGAAAATTTAAGAAACATTTTAAGATATAAGAGAAAGCAATTCGAACTGGATGAGAAGTACAAAAAAAACAACTTGAACTTGATGAGAGGAGGTTCGAGCATTGTATATGAAAACTATAGTAATATCATGAGAAGCGCCGACTACTGAGTCACGTAGTGTCGAAATCCACCAACTTCTCTCAACACTTTTTGTTGAGGAAACAAATTTGAAGGTCGAGATCTAACTCCCTTACTCCCTTAGAATATAACAAGACTTACTCTTTCTAAAAATTAATGTCTACGCTGTCAAAATCATAGAACATGTTGCAAACACATGCGCCACCAGCCGTACAAATCCAGCGAAAATAAAAACGACTCCATGATAATACTATAGTTTTCATATACAATGGTTCGAGCTAGAAAAAGAAAAATATGAATTCAAGAAAAAAAATGAAGTCGAAAAAAGCAGAATTAATGTTGTCAAATTAGAGTTGAAAAAGCAAATTTTGGAGTTAAAGACGAAGTCCCAGCGAAGAAATTAAACTAAATTAAAAATATTCATTGCAGTGCAAATTAAGAATTCTTTTTATTTATTTCCTTAAAATACATATTTGCTTTTATAATAAAGTGAATTCAACGGTACCTATTTATTGCATTAAGTTATTTTTTTTATGTTGTCTCATATCGTTTTGGCAATATTTGAGTAGTTCTGGCCGCTTGGCCCTGGGCCATCATGGTAAGAATCAACATTGTTTATATTAAATTCATCGTCTCTTTCTTGAGGGGATAGTTCAACAAACATTTAATATTTCAGTTACTTTCTCTGGGGCATAATGAAGTTCCCTCGCTGCAAGTAGGCAGCGAAATCTTGATTTCAAAAAACCAAATACCCGTTCTATTGTGGATCTAGCCTTGCAAAATTTGTCATTAAACATTGATTCCATTGAATTTTCCGGGGAATTCCGATATGGTACTAACATCCATGGTTCGAGTGGATACCCGGAATCTCCTATAAAAAAAAACGCTTACATGTGTACATATGTTTATCATAATTTTATAATTCAATTTACTTAAAACCGCAGAAATTTTAATATTTTAATATTAAAATTTCTTCATCTTCATTATCATAATTTTATTTATTTTTAAAAATAAATATGGTTACCAATAATCCATGTTGATTTGTCTCCCTTTTTAAAATTGTTCTCAAGGTATTGCCGCTGACTTGAAAGGTTCCAAACATGTGAGTCGTGAGATGCTTCACCGTATCGTCCATTAAAGGTTAGACCGCACACAACTGCAGCGGAACTACACTTCACGACGCGGCAAAACATTATTTGTATGAAATTGTATGAGCTATATCGCACTAAGCGGCAACTGAACTTCATACAATTTCATACAAATTATTCTGAATCGCAGTTCCGCTGCAGTGCAGTTCCGCCTAGTGCGGTCTAACCTTAACAGTTCGGATAAGCATCCGGTGATCACATATCTACCAGAAACAAAGCTCATTAAATTAACTAGGTATGAGACATCAAGAACTAGATTTTAAAGTAAACTTACCACCATTGCATTTATGCTGTGCTTCAGTTTCCGATTGAAAAATAAATGTTCATTGTTCCTCGGTCTGATCATTTGGATGTGTGTCCCATCCACGACTGCAACAATTCCTGGTATGCCATATTTTAAATGGAAATATTTTTTTGATTCTACCTTTTCATCAATAGTCATATTAAATTTTATATGTATTGGACACAGCTGTTTTTCGATAGCTTTACAGACTTCAGAAATAACCGTTGAAACCGTCTGCTGCGCCAGGCCAGTGAATCGATCTTGACCTATTTGGTGTTGGTATCCGCCTTGTGCAAGAAATTTAAGCGTTGCACCTAGCTTTATAATTGCAGGTATTGAAGACGATCTTTTCCTTTCCCTCAGATCATCACTTATGCTGTTCAAAACATACATAAATGCATTTTTTGAAAGCCGAAAATTTCTTACAAAACTAGAAAAAATATTATAAAATATATGTATACATATAAATCATCACTAAATTTTGTGTTTTATCAGATTACCTTTTATTTGATAAATCCATTATGTTAGAATTGTCTCTTAATAATTTCCTTTGAACTCTTTCCTCAGGACAAACTTCTTCATTAAGCCACAATGCAACAGAATCCATATCCATGATGAAATTCAATTTATCAATTAATAAACTTACACAATAATTAAAAACGAACTATTTGACTTTTTGTTGAATTTAAAATGTCATTTTTGACAAAAAACATTCGAATGTTGCAAAAGTTTCAAGCAACATTTACTTTCGATTCGAAAGTTATACAGAGTGAATTAGAATCGGTAACAACTTTCGAAGCGTTTTTACTTTCGAATCGAATTACAGAGTAAGGCCCCTGATAACTACAGTTGTTATCAGGACCGAAACGCATTGGACTAAAGGTCGCTTAAAAAACTTTTCATTGAATTTCATTCAATACAGTCCACTAAAATAAAAACAAAAACAATACTACTTCTATTGTTTAGGTTTTTCTTACTTTATTAAATCTTTTTATTTATAAAAGAGAAATTTCGTTCGTGTGTGCACGTATAACTCGAGAATGGATCGTTGGATTTTTACGATTTAGGCCTTGATGGTTTCCTATTGGCTCAAGGAAGGACAATGGACGCTGGAGGAAAATCCCCGAAAATTGGTAATCCTGGAACATCGTTTTTTTTTTAATTCTTTGAATGTTCCAGGCTCTCCACCACTGAATTTAAAATTGAAAGTCGGCTCAGGTATAACTTTGCTGCATAACCTCAATGTACCAAAACTTTGTAACGGAACGCATTTGATTGTGAAGTGCATCAAATCAAATCTTAATTCAAGCCACGATTTTGTGGGAAAAATTCGAAGATGTTCTCATTCCACGGATTCCGCTTATTCTGAACGATTTGCTATTCATGTTTAAGCGTCTTCCAATGCGTCTCGCTTTTGCTACGACAATCAATAAGCAGCAAGGAAAATCGCATGAATGTTTGTGGCATCAATCTTGAATTCACATGTTTCTCACATGGTCAATTGTATGTGGCGTGCTCACGTGCAAACCTACCGCTTGTACGTGTACGCGCCTGAAAATAAAACGAAAAATGTTGTGTACCATAAAGCTCTTCAGTAAAAAAGCGGAAGGTTGGCCGACACGCCATTCATTTTGGTCTCATTGAAACACATCGACATTGTTAATTTAGTTATTTTTATTGTATTTAATAAAACTTTAGAATAAAGAATTTTAATTGACCGAATTACATGAAAGAGCTTTGTACATGCTCGGAATTATTATTTTTTTTACATAATTGAATTTAAGCGGAACAAAGTTCGCAGGGTCAGCCAGTGGATCATAAATGAAATCGACCTTAAGTTGAAGAAATATTTTGGGAAAAGTTTTTGACAAAATTTCAATGGCTTAGTGGTTTTTTCGAGAGACAGTTCTGTTAGTCAAATAGTCCAGTGTTTTTTCTTGTCTGACATTTTTTCGTCCGCTGCCGCCTCGATTAAAGGAGAAGTGCCTTAGTGTGAACCCTCTCCAGCTAAGGTACTAGACACCCGATGTTCACCACTAGGAGGTGAGAGTAAGAGTTGCTAGACAGAAGTGGGTTTTGATAAAAACCTGTGGACGCGTGAGTCCTCTTGAATGCACATAACTACCCTTTTTAACATCTTGTCTGACATTAGCTAGCTCATTTAAAAATTGAGCAGTCCTTTAAAGAAACCCTGGTCAAGTGTGCTGATGCGCATCGATAATAAATTCGGGTAACCTATCAGTTGTGAAAAAGTTGTGAGCCTTTATAATTCTAATACAATATAGTTAAGACTTATGCTAGGTTTCCACTTGTCATTGAAATGACGCAAATTGACAAACTTTCCAAGACAGGGTGAGTTATAGTTGCTCGCTACTACTACTTTCTTTGCTTTTTGTGTTGGTAAAATCTACCCTGTCTTGGAAAGTTTGTCAATTTGCGTCTTTTCAATGACTATTAACTCACCGTCTTGGAAAGTTTGTCAATTTGCGTCTTGTCAATGACAAGTGGAAACCTAGCATTAGATTGAGTTGTTGTAACCCATAGATTCCTTGATTTACAAGTTGAATGTGTTATACCTACCTACTCTTTTCTTTTCCCAGTGCTATCGGCACCTAGGAATCGATTTCGGTATTGTCATTTCATTTAATAGTGCACATAATGTATATTTCAGTTCGTTCTTTAATATGAATAAACAACTAAATTTTTTTTACAAACTACTTTGTTCTTTATTTTGAAAATATAAACGCGAGTCCATTAGTTTCAAAACCTCAAGTCCTATTGACGTAAACCCCGGTTGCAGGTATCTAGCGAAGAGTTCTAGTGAGTTGGGGCTGTCAGGCAGTAAATCACGAAATAGTTCAATGATTGGTGGTTTGTGGGAATGTATAATACTTGGCACACTCAAAATGAATTCAATTTTTAATAATTCACTAAAATCCTTACTGGTTGTGTTATGGCTGGCTATGAAGAGAACTTCGTATGGCTGTTTTTTACCTTCGTCATTTATTTCACCAATTAAACTGCCACCTGTGCTTAATTTCAGCCAAACCATTTTATGAATACATTTTAAATCCCATCGAGGGAAGAATTCTTCGAGCAGTCTTTGTTGATGTTGCTTAGAGTTTGTACACCAAAGAGCAACAATTGAATCGCAATGGATGAACGAATTGATTGTGATGTCACTTAAAATATCATTATCAAGCATTTTGTAGCCAAGTTCTTGTTTGGCTTTTTTTATCCGTCGAATATATTTGTTTCTCCAAGGCGGATCTAAGACGATGAAATCATATTTGCCCAAGCTTTTTGATATTTCATGGAGCTTAAGTAGATCATGATTGAAAAAACGACATTGAGGAGGTATTAAATATTCTTTGTTGTTGAGAATAAATTTTTGAAAATCATTTCTAGTGTTTGCTCCATGGAACTGTGGGAATACGGTTGGTTCTTCCCAGATTCGAGTTAAACTTTCCGCATATTCTTGATGAAAATATTTCGACACTTCGGTTGATTCTTTTAGTTTTGTTAGAAGAAGTTCGCAAGTTTGCTTTAACTTAATAGTTTCTGGCAAAAGATCGTCGATTCCAGGCTTTCTTTTCCTCCTTTTTTGACTAGTCATTTCTAATTGGGTATTCTTTTGGATTCTTGGTTTGAAGTCAAAAAGTTGCGGTTTAAGTCTATGTAGTTGGTTATTTCCTGAACATTCATTGTATGATTTGTTTATCAGCTCATTATGTACAATAAAATTAGCCAAATGTCCAGATGAATTAATTGTTAGCATTATTTTCCTTTAAAGAGTCACAAAATAACTTTTTTGGGGCTAACTAGCGGGCTTTCAAGTAGCAAGGCAAGCAACAGCAAAGGCAGGGTTATGATATGACAGGTTTGTCTCCAACGATTTCCTTCCCTCTACATTTCTAACCCCTCATAAAATTTGTGAACATGAACGTATGTGCCTGTCAAAAAGACAAAAGACGAAACAATGGCCGCGCTCGGATACGTAAGACTGCTTTCACACGAGGAAACTGAGTTGCCAGAAACTAGGTAGTTTGTTGGCGAGAAGGGTGAGAGTGGAGATTTTTTTCTTTCCCTTACGCCCTTCTCAGCAACAAACTCCCAGTTGCCGGAAACTCAGTTTTCTTGTGTGAAAGGGGTCTAACCAAAGGTATCTGGATTTGTTCGTGTTGTTGTAATACCTAATAGCCCTTCCACAATACACCACTGTGTATTAATACATGTCAAATTGAAAGTGGGAAAGAATTCCACGCGACTGCCAAATTTGTGGAAAAGAAATGACTTTTCATATTTTGCTTCCACACTTGCTTGTATTAATACATTACCTTAACCTAAAAAAAAGTGTGATAGAATGTGGGATAGAATTAGAACCATTCCTAAAATTATTAATGTACTAACACATGTCAAATCGTGTGGGATAGAATGTCGGGTTGTGTAGGCTGGGTTTTCATATTTTGTTTCCACACTATTATACATGATTTGTTCCCACATGACATGTATTAATACGCAGTTAGCTAGTGTGGAAGGCCTTTAAGGAAAAACCAGCTGACGAACCAAACAGCTGATGTCAAAAAGAAATCTAATGTGGATTTCCTTTCAACAAAAAAATCAAATCTGCGAATGGGAAATTTGATTTGTTTAGAAGAAAAGATCAACATTACTAAATAAATCAAATCTTTTATTTTAGAAAGATTTACACCGACTTGCACACACATAAGGAAGATTTGACATTTCTCTGACTATTGTTTACGTTTGGCTTTTCGTCAATGTATTCAATTGAATTATATCCGTGGTGTAAAATCATAAAGTTTACGTTGCTCAGTAAATAAAATAAAATAAAATAAACAAAATTTACTATTACATGTAGATATAATTACCATCATTTTCCATTTTCAAAAAAAAATTTAAAGAATTGTGCGTTCGGGCCTGTCAAATTGCACACACATACAATCACAGAAGAAAATTTATTTTTTTGCGTATTCCTTACAACACAAAAAAAGATTTGATCTCCAAACGTTGAAAGGAAATCGACATAAAGCTATCCCAAAAATTTTCGGATTTGTTATGATTATACTAACTGCTGACAACTCATCTGTTCATTTTCTTGGTTTTGTTTGGTTTGGTTACGTATCCCGTTTTGGTCGTTCGAAAACATAGTCATCAGATTCTAACGTATCTCATGTCGATTTCTTTTCAACTGTTGGAGATCAAATCTTTTTTTTGTTGTAAGGAACTCGCAAACAAAATAATTTTTTCCTGTGATTGTATGTGTGTGCCATTTGACAGGCCCGAACGCACAATTCTTATTTGGATTTCCATTCAACAAAAAAATCAAATCTGTGAAGGCGAAATTTGATTTGTTTAGAAGAAAAGATCAAATTTTATAAACAAATCAAATCTTTAATTTTAGAAAGATTTACACCGACTTGCACACACACTAGGAAGATTTGACATTTCTCTACTATTGTTTACCTTTGGCTTTTCAGTCAATTTGTTCAAATAAATTATATCCGTGGTGTAAAAGTATAAAGTTCAAGTTCTTCAGTAAATAATATAAAACAAATTAAATTAAATTTACTATATGTAGATAGAATTACAATTTTCCATTTTCAAAAAAAAATGTAAGAATTGTGCGTTCTGTCAAATTGCACACACATACAATCAAAGAAAAAAATTTATTTTGTTTGCGAGTTCCTTACAACAACAAAAAATATTTGATCTCCAATAGTTGAAAAGAAATCGACATAAAATTTTTTTTTTTGAAAATGGAAAATTGTAATTCTATCTACATAATTATAGTAAATTTAATTTAATTTATTTTATTTCATTTACTGAAGAACGTGAACTTTATACTTTTACACCACGGAAATAATTTAATTGAACAAATTGACTGAAAAGCCAAACGTAAACAAAAGCCAGAGAAATGTCAAATCTTCCTAGTGTGTGTGGAAGTCGGTGTAAATCTTTCTAAAATTAAAGATATGATTTGTATAGAAAATTTGATCTTTTCTTCTAAGAAAATCAAATTTCCCCTTCACAGATTTGATTTTTTTCTTGAAAGAAAACCCACATCAGATACGTATCTGCTTACCACCCGAACGTGGCCAATAAGAGCCTGATTCCTCGATTCGTGTTTTTGGTTGTTTCCTCTTTTTTCTTTTTGACCATAGGGAAAATACTTTTTCACCCTACAAGCTGAATTGAGAGGATTTATGCCCTATTCGCTAAGGATGTGTGCAGTTGCAATGCATTTTAAATGGGACAAAACGAGCTTTGTATGGATGCAATAGGGCATGTACTCAATTTGGTGAATCAGATATTCAAAAAAGGAAATCCGTTAAATTCAAAAATTGAAAAAAAAATATTTTGCCAATAAAATTGATGTTTCTAAATGTTTATGAACAAAAACTTTATTTATATAGCCCTTTATTGCTTCTGGCATATAAATCCAGTAATATTTATTACTATTTGTATTGAAAACAAATAAAATGTAATCAAAAAGTAGAGTCGCACCCTTGAAATTCCATGCGTACCTGCCCTAACTTCCGCCAGATGAAATAGACCAGCACCCATGTTCTGTAACTTGCGAAGCGATAAAACTTGTCGAGAAACGGTGAGAATTGAAACAAAACTCATTTTATCGCATCATCGGGTTTCTATAACTTTGACAGGCGATAATTTTATCGACTGGAACAAACGGAATAGAAATACTGGAAAAATGCGATAAAATGGGTTTCTGTATCTCTGAAGGTCGATAAGTTTATCATTTTAAACGTCAAATCTTATCGCTGACCTAAGAGATGGCGAGTAAACATAAATATAGAGAAAAATGGTAAGAAATTAAATTATTTTACAAAAAAAGGCCTTTTAAACTAAATTTAAACTTACTTTTATTTTATTGTAGCTTATTGACGATGAAGAAGACGCTGATTACGTTAAATACTATTAAATGAAATCGGTTCATAAGAAAAGAGTAACAATTGTTGCGAAACTTTCAAATTTACATTAATTTATTCTTGGATGTTCAAGACGAGGGCTAAAGGAACCTTAACACCTTGATTTAATAAGCTGTTTTAATATTGAAGCTCCCAAGGATACTATTGGCGTTCGAGTTAATACTACTCTTTGTTACTTTGCTATGAATCGAAAGGTACATTTTTAACTTTTGCTAAGAAATCTAAGATAATATATGAAATATATTTCCAGCTTCCTTCAGTATGGACAGAACTCTTCAAAGATAACAATACCTTTTCACTTATCTTCCCAACGGCTGTAGTCAATTTAACACAAACAAGACATCGCTGATTGTGATAATGCTTAACTATGAGAGAAAACCTCACTCAATTCAAGTGTTTTTGGTCCTAACTGCGTTATTTATCCAAAAAATATTGTAACCAATAAGGTTATTACGGCAAAAAAGAAAAATCTTTAAATTCTTTTTCGTGAATTTGATGAAAAAAGCTCTTAAAATATAACTGAACTATCATAAGAAACATCCACAAAAATATGAATCAATAATGTAGCTTTAATAGTACATAAATGAATAAATATTTACTTTGTATCTATGATATATATAATATCTGATTATAAGCAATTAAAAATGTAATCATTAAAAACTTTCGTTTGATTTTTATTTTAATTCAATTTCCTAAATACAAGCCAATAATGACGTTGGCTTGCATGTAACACTTAAAAGAATTTCGAGCTAAATTCTTGTGTTACATACAAACCACTTCATTTCAAAAATACGTGCTTCATTTGGATTATTGAAATGGTGGTGAGTTTCAATTTATGTCACCTAAGTGTTCCTTACACCCATTTTCAATTTAAGGAATTTTAAAAAGTAATTCCCATGTAAAAGTATTTTCAACATTTTTAATTTTCAAAAAAAAATGTTGAAACGTTTTTTATATGGAAATTTTTTGAGATAATTCTTTGAATTAAAAATGCTTTCCGGAACTAGTTAGAAGACACAAATTAGAACTCAGAATGGTTTCAATCATCCCAATGAAGCACGTAGTTTTGAGATGACAGTGGTTTGTATGTAACACTTACAAGAATTTCGAGAGAAAATCATACGAAATTCTTGTAAGTGATACATACAAACCACTGTCATCTCAAAACTACGTGCTTCATTGGGATGATTGAAACCATTCTGAGTTCTAATTTGTGTCTTCTAACTAGTTCCGGAAAGCATTTTTAATTCAAAAAATTATCTCAAAAAATTTCCATATAATAAACGTTTCAACATTTTTTTTTGAAAATTAAAAATGTTGAAAATACTTTTACATGGGAATTACTTTTTAAAATTCCTTAAATTGAAAATGGGTGTAAGGAACACTTAGGTGACATAAATTAGAACTCAGAATGGTTTCAATCATCCCAATGAAGCACGTAGTTTTGAAATGACAGTGGTTTGTATGTAACACTTACAAGAATTTCGAGAGAAAATCATACGAAATTCTTGTAAGTGATACATACAAACCACTGTCATCTCAAAACTACGTGCTTCATTGGGATGATTGAAACCATTCTGAGTTCTAATTTGTGTCTTCTAACTAGTTCCGGAAAGCATTTTTAATTCAAAAAATTATCTCAAAAAATTTCCATATAATAAACGTTTCAACATTTTTTTTTGAAAATTAAAAATGTTGAAAATACTTTTACATGGGAATTACTTTTTAAAATTCCTTAAATTGAAAATGGGTGTAAGGAACACTTAGGTGACATAAATTAGAACTCAGAATGGTTTCAATCATCCCAATGAAGCACGTAGTTTTGAAATGACAGTGGTTTGTATGTAACACTTACAAGAATTTCGAGAGAAAATCATACGAAATTCTTGTAAGTGATACATACAAACCACTGTCATCTCAAAACTACGTGCTTCATTGGGATGATTGAAACCATTCTGAGTTCTAATTTGTGTCTTCTAACTAGTTCCGGAAAGCATTTTTAATTCAAAAAATTATCTCAAAAAATTTCCATATAATAAACGTTTCAACATTTTTTTTTGAAAATTAAAAATGTTGAAAATACTTTTACATGGGAATTACTTTTTAAAATTCCTTAAATTGAAAATGGGTGTAAGGAACACTTAGGTGACATAAATTAGAACTCAGAGCAGTTTCTACCACCCAAATGAAGAACATATTTTTGAAACGATGGTAGTTTGTATGTAACTCAAAAATTTCGAGCGAAATAGAAACACTTCAATCATGAACCACAAATATCAATAAAGCTTAAGGAAAACCGTTCCAATAAAATAAAGACGCAAATTATTTTGATTATATTCTTTATTGGCAAATTGTTGACCTAAGCCGGTCACGTATGGTGGTTGCCACCCGAAGATAACTTGTTGATTGTTCCGTTTCCGGGTAAGGAATCTCTTCATTTTCTTGGACTGGATCGATTATATCATCTAAAAGTCCGTGTCTTTTTCTAAAGTTGTGAAGAACACAGCATGCGTTTATTATTTTCCCTGCTGAATCTGGGGAATAAAATAGCCCAACTCGAAGGCACCGAAACACGGACTTCAGAACACCGTTTAATCTTTCTACACAATTCCTTGTGCGCGCATGTATAGTGTTGAAACATCTATCGACTGTATTTGACGTAGCACGGTATGGCGTCATTAGCCAAGGACGTAGAGGGTATCCCGAATCTCCTTTAAAGAAATTAAGATAAAAGCTGCTTAAAAGTTTAAGTTTTAAATAGAAACTATAATTACCTAAGAGCCATGAATTATGCTCTCCGGGTCCACATGCTTCATAACGCCTTTCTAGCAGCACATTTATTTGAGAAGCCTCCCAAATGTAGGCGTCAGCACCTCCATATCTTGCGAAACCTCCGAGGATTGTTAGATCGAAATCACATATCTGAAAGTTCATAATTTTTGATGAATATAGACGATAATTAGGTAAAGATTTTTTACCAATTGTACATTTTTCGAATGGAAACCTTTTCGGTTAAGGTAGCAGGCTTCAATGTCACGGCTTGGTTTTTGTATCCGTACATGGGTGCAGTCAATTGCACCAATCACCCCAGGAAAGCCGGTTTGTTCAAAAAACCTAAGATATGTATATTTAGTAAGTTTAGCGAACAAATATTTTTTATTCAATCAAAATCTTACCTCCGTTTAATGGCTTCGTAGTCTTCTATACTTGGAAACTTAATCCATTTGTTCATCAAATTATTTTGGAGAACTTTTGACACATCAGCTATACACCGTGAGATCATGGATCTGCTCATTGCTACGGAAAAATCATGGCCAATGTCTCTCTGGTAGGATCCCGTTGCAAAAAAGTGGATTGCCGAGCAAACGCGGCGGGGTATTGGGATAAAAGTTCTTCTTTGTCCCTGTGGCAAATATGGACGTATTTCCTCCACCAAAATCAGCGCTGCATCACGGCTCAGCCGGAATACCTCACGGAAACGTTCCTCGGGCATTTCGAAGGGATTCGTACTATCTCGAAGCATGCGGCGTTCTATACGCATTTTGTTGCGGCGTTGGTAAGCTTCTTCAATGAAAACAGCGAACATTTTCAATAAAAATACACTATATAAATAATTTTAACAAAATCAAGAATAATAAATACAATTTGCATTTCACTTTCTGTTTTTTTCTTGTTTCAAAATGTCAATTTGACAGTTCTACTTATCGCCTTCCAATGGAATTTCCAGCCCAAACAAATCGAAAATCGAAGTTATCGCATTGAGTTACAGAAACCCAATTTTTTCCAGAGGCGATAAGTGGGGAACGAATCGTTTCATTTTTTAACGATGCGATAACTTATCGCCTGAGTTACAGAACATGGGTCCAGGGGCCAATTTCTCAGATAAAGGCTCTCCCAAACCAATGCGAAACATTCGTTGCGGCGAAGAAACATTCGTCAGTCAAAATTAATTCATATGTTTCCCCGCCGGGTTGGTATGGGCACTCTCATATATCACTATGTAAATAAATTTTGACATGCGAATGTTTCTTCCCCGCAACGAATGTTCCGCATTGGTTTGGGAGAGCCCTAATACATCACATACATTTCATACAACATACAACGTTTTCATACATCATACACTTCATACAATTTTCTGTTTCTCAGATTTCATTGGAAGTGTTGTATGATATTTTGTTTGTTGTATGATGTGTATGATTTTGACATTTCATTATTAGTGACTGTGAGGATAAAAGAAATCTTAATTTTCAATTTTGGTTTTCTTATGCTTTTAAAAAGATAGTTGGTACATAAGATACTGCAATTTTAGTAGTTTAAATTAAATAAAAGTGGTCATATATTTATAATCCACAAAATGAATTTATTATATGATGGTGAAGACGTGTCGGAACTTCTTGAAGTTAATATACGTGTCAGAAGACGCCCTAGAATTATAAAAGAACGCATAAATTTAAGTCTTGAAGATCCTCATTTTGTCGAAAAATTTAGATTGCCTAAAATATGCGTAGAATTTTTAATTGAGAATTTGGGTAGATCAATTGTGCGTTTGACTAATTGCAACGAAGCCTTGTCACCTTTACAACAAATATTATTAACGCTTCATTGGCTTGGAAACGGAAGCCAGTACCATGGAATCGACGCAATGCATGGCGTTTCAAAAGTGTCTATATGTCGTTGTGTAAATAAAATTTGTCCACTTATTTCACAACAATTATTGTATTAGTTCTGTGCTTTTCTACATTACATGTTTCGTATTAAATTTTTGTTATCTACATATTTTCATAGACGAAGAAGTAAAATGGCCGGAAAATGGAAATAATGTGGCCCAGTCAATTTTTCGTAGAGCTGGAATGCCATGTATTGCTGGGGCTGTTGATGGGAGTTTAATACCAATTGATGCGCCAACAATTAACGAACAAGCGTATGTGGATCGCAAAGGTCTTTACTCCTTAAATGTTATGCTAATTGCTGGAGCTGATTATCGCTTCTATGCTGTTAACAGTAACTACCCAGGATCTGTTCATGACAGCCGTGTACTACAATGCAGTAGATTCTACAATAAATGGAATAACGAGGGATGGTGTCCTTTTCCAAGAGCTATTATTATAGGTGACTCTGCCTACCCATTAAGAACGTGGCTATTTACATGTAACGTTCCAAGCCAAATTCCAGATAGTCCAGCTAAAAATCGATTCCTTTTTAAGCTAAAGAAAACCCGACAGATCATTGAATGTAGTATTGGACAGCTGAAGGAAATTTTCCCTTGCTTAAACAGATTGCGTTTAAAGACACCAACAAGATGTGCAAACGTTGTGAATGCGTGTGTCATATTATATAACATTGGAAAAAGAATGACGGAAGAAAATGATATATTTTTTTCGGATTATGACGGTATAGAAGATGAAGATGGTGAAAATATGGAAGAACAAAATGATAATGAAAATAATAGAGAAGCATTGGAAGCTTTAAGGAATTATGTTAACCATTTTAATTGATAAATAATTGTAGTTGCCTAAAAGTAAAAGTATCATAGTACGATTCAAATTTTAAAAATATATGTATGTATGTTTTTATCAATTTTCAAATAAAAATGCGTTGAAACATTTACTATATGAATTTTTTTATAAATCTTCTGTTGTATTGAAAATAATTGTAAAAAACACCAAGGTGACACAAATTGGAACTTAGTATCCAAATAAAGTACGCAGATAGTTTTGAAATGTTGGCGGTTTGTATGTAACAATCACAAGAATTTTGACAGAAAATCATAAACAATTCTTGTAAGTGATAGAAGCAAACCACCGTCATTCGCAAAATACTAACTTCATTTGGATGATTGAAACTGCTCTGAGTTCTAATTTATGTCTCCTAAGTAGTTCCGGAAAAAATTTTTAATTCAAAAAATTATCTCAAAAAATTTCCATATAAAAAACGTTTCAACATTTTTTTTCAAAATTAAAAATGAAGAAAATACTTTTACATGGGATTTTTTTGATATCATCCCAAAAATTGAAAATGGTTGTAAGGAAGACTTAGGTGACATAAATTAGAACTCAGAGCAATTTCAATCATCCAAATGAAGTTAGTATTTTTCGAATGACGGTGGTTTGCATGAATCACTTGCAAGAATTTCGTATGTTTTCTCTCTTGTGTGTTACATACAAACTGCCACCATTTAAAAACTCCGCACTTCATTAGACTCGAATTTCTTATTTAAGCCCCAATAAATTAATCAAGTAATTTTTACCGGCAGACTTTGTCTTTCCAACTTCCATTTAAAAACAAAAACACTTATATTTAGTGTTTAACTATTTTATTTTTTTTTTGAACGAACAATAAATATGCACTAATAAATACTTAATATAAGTAAACAATTAATATTTTTTTCACTCTATTTCAAAACTTTCATCATTATTCCCTTCAGTTAGGTAAAGGGATGAGGTTAGTACTGAAAATTGATTTCCCTTTCCATGGCTTCTAACTGCCTACAATAACAATTTGCTTTTATAAGCTTCATTTTTTCGATATGCTCCTCAACCTCCATATCATGCTTTTTTTGGGCATTTTTATTGTTTTTGGATTGCGGTTTCGGCATACTTCCAGAAGGACAGGTTGAATGAGTGGTCGCGGACTGGTCCTCAACTGGGACTGGAGGAGGAACATTAATATTTGCCCTATCACTCTCAGGAATGTTTAGCCCATATGCTATCTAAAAAGATGATGAAATAAATTGCATTTAGTTATTTTTGTTTTTAATTCTTTTTTTTACCTCCTCTCCAACAATCGCTAGTATAAGCTTATCGCCTTCGTCCAATATATCTGTTGGGCTAGCACCAACAACTTCCGTTTTCTTCATTCTGTCAACCTTAGCCTAAAACAACCTAATGTTAAAAAAAAGAGTTGATGTTTTAAATTTTTGAGTGTAACATGGTCTTTCGTCGCCAGTTTTGCCAGGTGAGCCTTCTGAAATGATCCACATTTGGATCAGTGATGAGCCCATAGGACAAAGCCAAAGAAACAATTTGTGTCCACGCTCTGTCTATATCAATTTTTGTTACTGAAGATCCAGAAAATTTCCCAAATAATAAGTCTTGTTTCTCCAGCATTGATTGGAGAACTAGTATTTGCTGCTCTTTATCTGACTATTAAAAAATAAAACAATAAAAATTAATCACAATTCCAAATTTTTAAAATTTATAAATTCATAAAATACTTACTTTTGTGTACTTCCTTTTCATTTTCTTTTATTCTACAAGTCTACAACAGTATTTTATGATGTATGAATTGTATGAAAATGTTGTGCTTAGTTTGCTTTATGATGTGTATCAAAAATTTCTGAGAAACAGAATCATACAACATTCCAATATTTCCAGTGTAATCTCCGGTCATACATTGTTGTATGATAGCGGATCATACAACAAAGGAGAATGGGCAAAAATGTATGGGAGCTGGTCTACCCGCTCAACAGTAATGTGTTGTATGTCGTTGAAAAGGTAATTTTACTGACTTCATTTCATTGTATGACCATTAAGCTCTAAACTATGGGGTTCGTGAGATATTCGGAATCAAAGCACCGAAAAAGACAATAATGCATTTCGTCATTGGTAGTGTGTCCTCATACCTACATTAATCTGTGATACATCGTTGAAAAGATAATTTTGTGTACTTTATTTTTGTATATAGCCGTGAAGACGTAGATCATAGGGTGCAAGAGATATGTGGGCATACAAATTGGCAAATATAACAACAATGCAATTCTTCATTTGGTACTGGTCTACCGACTCAACAGTAAAGAGTCATACGTCCTTGTAAAGGTTATGGCATTTGCTTCATTTCATTATATGGCAGTTAAGCTCTAAACCATGGGGTTCGTAAGATATTCGGCTCTTAAGCACGAAAAACAGCAATAATGCAATTCTGCATTGGTAACTTATCAACCAAGTCAACAACTATGAGTCATGTGTCGTGGAATAGGCTGTTGCGTATACTTCTTTTTATTATATGACCGTTAAAGTGTAAATAATGGGATTCGAGAGATATGTGCCAAAAACGCTGAAAAGTGCAGTAATGCAATTCCGCACTGGTAGCTGGTCTTTCAACTCAACAGAAATCTCTCTTATATCTTTGAAAACGCTATTGCATGTACTTCATTTTGCAATATGCCGTTAAGCTGTAGACCGTGGGGTTCAAGAGGTATTTGGCCATCAAAATAGGCAAATATAACAAAAATGCACATCTTCATTGGGTACTGGTCTACCAACTCAACAGTGATGAGTCATACGTCGTTGAAAAGCTTATGGCATCTGCTTCATTTCATTATATGGCAGTTAAGCTCTAAACCATGGGGTTCGTAAGATATTCGGCTCTTAAGCACGAAAAACAGCAATAATGCTTATATATTCTTCAACGAAAGGTCTAGACGGTATTTCATTTTCAGTTATTAAATGCCGGCGATGTCGTAAAACAGAACGTTCACAAACAATGCATATCTCTTTTCGGTTTTCTTCCATCTTCTTCTTATTAATTATTAGAGTCGAATTAACACACGCACTTACAAAGGATCAAATATTTAAAAGCAAAACGAATCGAACAATGCAATGCATAATGTGGTTAATTAAGAAATATTTTCGTCTAGCGTTTATTGCGTAGATTTTCATAGCAATGCTTACTCTGAGGTTAGTGTGGTTTAAGATGGAGTCAGTGTTTAGACCATAGGGCCTCTCATTTTGAATTGCATTATTGCTGTTTTTCGTGCTTAAGAGCAGAAAGCAGAAAGTTGAAAATTATTCAACTTTGGCGACAGCGATCGCTGCAACTACAGCTTCTCATTGTGGCGCTGTGTACTGTTTTCGTATATTTTAACTTTGACAGTGCGACAAGCGGCCGCTACATCGACTCCATTCTGCTCGGGCAGTTATGTTGCAAGATGTAATTGATTTGCGTACACGTAAATGGGTTTCGACACGTGGCGATACACCAATGACTATGGATGAAATTTAAAACAAACCAAGACCGAACAAATGGCCGCATTCAGAAACCTATGCGATAGCCTATCTAAGATAGGTTCGTAAGTCCCGATCTACATTGCCCGATATTTCCACGAAGATTTTTCCAGAAATCGTGTGAAATGTACACACAGAACGATTTTTTCCATGAGATTTTTTCCTTGTCTTCTTCATTTTTTATTTCTGTGCTCTTCATTTTGCATTGATATTCACTCACACCATCAACCCAATGGTACACTGACACCGAACACACACAAAAAACTGGAAAGAGGGCGAAAGAGAACATAAACAGACTGGAAAAATCGTCTGAGTTTTGTGGTACAAACGATTTGATCCCTACCCCTCACTTTTCACTCCCTTCACCTACGAACAAAAGATCGGCACTGGAAAAATCGTTCAATATAGACCGGGACTAACCAGATAGGTTTCTGAACAGCCAACTGTTTTTGACATATGGCTTTTGGATACAAACGTATACCTAAATTTTTCCGATAGCTTGGATAGCTATCCAACAGCAGCAGCTGTTTTGTCATCAGCTGTTTTTTACACGGGATTACAACAACACGAACCTATCTGGATAGCTCTGCATAGGTTTCTGAATACGGCCAATGTCAACGTAGTACATGAACTACGTAGTATGATGTCTAGAAGGGTAGTGCTGGAGGTGGTGGTGGCGGCGGAGGTGCTAACAGTGGAGGAGGTGGTGGCGGAGGAATCATGAAAAAAGATGTTTGTCGATTTGGTGACTGTGAAACAATCGCGACGGAAGTCGAGGTGGCGGACGTATTTATGATGGTGGTTCAATGCAACGTAATCAAAACCAAGGAGGTGGCAATAGTATGGGTGATAATGGAAATAATTCTAATAACAGCGATGATACGTGGCACCATGTGCAACCTGGAAATGCCTTTTCCGAGCCGCAGCTGTCGAATATGAATCAACAGCTGTTGCCCCACCAGCTGTAATCGATGAACCTAGGCTGCTGCCAGTGCAAAAACTCAATTCCGTCATACCGTGTTTGACGATGTTTAAAGAAAGTTTTCGTTCATACTTTTTGGTTATGATTTTATCTGAACATTTACATTTGGTAAATGTCGGTCAACTACAACGGCGTTACGCTGCCAATATTGTGGTATTTTTGTTTAAGCAAAATTACATCAATATCGAACACAACTCATAGTTCTTAAAATATATTTTACAGTCTTAAATAAAAAGTAGCCACAATTACAGGTTGTTTTCATTGAATATGGTATAAAAGCAATTGTGTTCCAAATTAAGTAATATAATTGCCAAATCAAGAACAATTGCAGGAGGATAAGCTGTATTTATCGAACCAGCTATGTTTCCCTGAAAAGAAACCAAATATTGAATTTTTGTTTTAAATAATAATTTTCTAACATTAACACATTGGATTTGCTTTTGTGATGGCAGCTAAGGGAGAGTCCAGGGCCAGCGATGACTTAATGAGGTCATCCAAAGGCTTGAGGCTAAATAATTTGATGGTCTTTCTAGCTTTATTGGCGTCTGCTGAAGCTACCAGTCTTGAGGCCAAGTATTTTTTGTAGGCATTCTCACTGTTATCAATACTCCGCTCTGGAAATTGATCTTTTTAGTCAAACAAAACTCCTCTTCCAACAAATCCTGCGGCGCGGCACAACACCAATCTTCTGTGGCAAAAACAGAAAAAGATGTACCAGTTCGTCAACCACGAGTACAACGACCAACTCGATGGACAAACAATTTGGGTTTCCCTGGGAAATGCACGTTTACGACATAATCCAAATTGGGTATATCAATTACAGGAGCTGCAACATCTGTGACTACGAGAACCGATACTTTTTTATATTGAAATTTTGCTGTGTTGATTTTTCTAGCCGATGTGTCCAAGCTGGAGTAGACAGGAGCATTTGAGAGGCCAGCTTGAGTGAGAATTGTGGATTGGATTATGGACATCGTTCATGGCCAGTGGAGGCGGCATGTAAGGAAATTTGGTGTTTAAAAACAATCAGAGAATCTTTCGAGTATTGCTTACCTTTCTTTGAATTGGAGTTGGAACTAGGTAGCCACGTTTAGTGATTCCTTTTAGAATATCTTATCCCTAGCCCATAGATTGAAAACGGGCACTTTACTTTTCCATCACCTTTGATGGATTTGATATCAGAATCCTTGTTGCCACCAACCATTGATGGAATTTACCCTTGTTAGGCTTTTTCTTATGTCGTTTTCGATTGGAGGTTCGGAGTTACTTCTTTTTGACTCCGCTTTCTCCAAAATAATTCGATTGGCTGTTACGAGTAATGTTTTTGGAGTTTTTTTCTGTTCCGGAATTTATAAAAAAAAGTAGATCTGGAACACACATACATACATATACATTATAAACCCTTTCATCAGATTATTTTGTCAAATTAATTTCACTTGACTAAAGGTTAGACCGCACTAGGCGGAACTGCACTGCAGCGGAACTGCGATTCACAATACTTTGTATGAAATTTTATGAAGTTCAGTTGCCGCTAACTATATAAATATCAGACAATTTACGCACAAACAAATAAATTTTTACAAATTAGTCTTGAAACAAATGTTGGTGGGCTGGCTGTTGCTGACCAAAAACACCAGTTGTCTGTTGAGTGCTTGCTCCCAACAGCCCTCCAGTATTTGCAGCAGGCTGGGATGGTCCGAATCCAGCAGAGCCAGTCGATGTTCCAGATTGAGAAACCTTCTGATTTGCCAAGTAGTCCTCGACACGTAGCTCTTCCAGGGACTTTGCTTCATATTCTTTCACTGCGGTGATGCAATGTTGTTTTGTGTTAATATTATTGGGAGTTCCTGTAATATTATATTTTTTTTTTTGTATTAATTAATTTATTGACTTATTTAAAATTCATATATGTACATAAGTAATAAGTTATATAAATATCTTAGTCTTATTGGTTTGGCATAATGCCGTCTACCAGATTGACATTTTTTCTTGTAATTTTATAAAAGATAGCTTTACATTTAATATAAAAAGATACATAGTTTGATACTTAAAAGTCGCCTTCAATAATTCGTTTTCTATATCGCAGCGCATTTACAGTATATTTGTATAGCAGGTCCCACCCTCGGTCTCCATTCAAAATACTTAACACATCATCCATCTGCAGTAGATTAGCTTCAAAGTAAATCCTCCGTATTTCGCTCAGAATAGGACATTTTCCGATAAAGTGGTACACGTCTTCTCTCTCCTTAAGGTTGCAGAGGTCACACTCAATAGGAAGATCAGTTCGATGTGGTATAAAGTTTAAGCTTGTTAGTTCACCTCTTATTTTGAATATTGTGTTAATTTTTTCTGTTGTGTTCGTGTTTAAAAAATATGTTGTTTCTTGCATGTTGTAGTTTAGTTTACTGAAGTAAATACGATATTGTGATGATTGGGCTTCATTTAAATATGTTTCGTATAAACGGTTACTAGTTTTTTCTAGTATTGACGAAAATATACTTTTAAAATGTGAGGCATCTTCCACATTTTCAAAATTCGTGTTTAATCCAACATCGCGTGATAAGTTTTCCCATTCTTGGACACAATTAGTTTTTGTCAACAGTAGGTAGGAGAGTATTATTTTTGGCAGTCTTTCCTCATCCATCATCATAACTTTATTTACATAATCGAAGTGTAGTTTAAGCGTATCCAAAAAGAGTGGGGGTAACCCTGTTTCTAGGTGGATCATGTCATTAGGTGTGTTATTTGGTAGTTTAAATACTCTTTTGACGCAGTAACGCTGAAAAAGTTCCATAGAAGCAAACGGACGGTATCCCCATGCTTGAGCCCCATATAACATAATGGATGTTGCAGTTGCACGTATAATTTTTTGTTTTGCGGAGTGACTCAAATATTTGTTTCCGATGCACCTTCCCCAAACTGAGCCGATCGCACGTTTTGCCTCTGATAACTTTGCTTCAAAGTGTTTTTTCATATTAAGGTTGGGTGTAATAAGAACTCCTAAATACTTATATTCCCTTACAACTTCGATTCTCTCTCCATCATAATTCCACTGCTCATTTCTTGAGTATCTTCCGCCGCCATTTCTAAATATCATCATTTTCGTCTTCGACAAATTTACAGACAAGTTCCATTTCTTACAATAGTTTGACAGCCTGTTTATCATTAGTTGCATACTGTTAATCGTTTCGGCAAAAATAGCGATATCATCTGCAAACATCAATGCAGGAATACACGTTTTATTTATTTTGATACCACCTCCTAAGTTTTCTGTTAAGTCATTGATAAATAGGATAAATAACAATGAACTCAAGATACATCCCTGCTTAAATCCCATCGTTGTTGCAAACTCATCCGAAACGCATTTTCCATCCCAGACCATAGGTAAGTTGTCTTCATATAAGGCTTTCAAAATGTTTATCATTTTACTCGACACTCCAATCGTGTATAATTTATAAATCAGCGCTTCACGAGGCACAGAATCAAAAGCAGCACGAAAGTCAACGAAAAGTGTATACAGCTTTTTATTCTTGTTCTTGTATATTTCAGCAATGTTTACTAGCGAAAATATTTGGTTTATTGTTGAATAGCCATCTCTTAATCCTGCCTGGAACTCATGAAGTATTCCCTTTACTTTTACCCAATGTGTAAGCCTGTTGAAAAGTAGGGCTCCAAACAGTTTCGATGAGGTATTTAGAAAAGATATTCCTCTGTAGTTCACGGGGTCGTTATAATCTCCTTTTTTGTGCAGCGGAAAAATAATTGCTTTTCTAAAACTCTTTGGTATAGTTCCAGTTTCGTATATTTTGTTATATTCTTCCGTGAGAGCAATCGTAAAGTCCACTGTGCTACAGCTTCTCATTGTGGCGCTGTGTACTGTTTTCGTATATTTTAACTTTGACAGTGCGACAAGCGGCCGCTACATCGACTCCATTCTGCTCGGGCAGTTATGTTGCAAGATGTAATTGATTTGCGTACACGTAAATGGGTTTCGACACGTGGCGATACACCAATGACTATGGATGAAATTTAAAAACAAACCAAGACCGAACAAATGGCCGCATTCAGAAACCTATGCGATAGCCTATCTAAGATAGGTTCGTAACCATATAGGTTTCTGAACAGCCAACTGTTTTTGACATATGGCTTTTGGATACAAACGTATACCTAAATTTTTCCGATAGCTTGGATAGCTATCCAACAGCAACAGCTGTTTTGTCATCAGCTGTTTTTTACACGGGATTACAACAACACGAACCTATCTGGATAGCTCTGCATAGGTTTCTGAATACGGCCAATGTCAACGTAGTACATGAACTACGTAGTATGATGTCTAGAAGGGTAGTGCTGGAGGTGGTGGTGGCGGCGGCGGAGGTGCTAACAGTGGAGGAGGTGGTGGCGGAGGAATCATGAAAAAAGATGTTTGTCGATTTGGTGACTGTGAAACAATCGCGACGGAAGTCCAGGTGGCGGACGTATTTATGATGGTGGTTCAATGCAACGTAATCAAAACCAAGGAGGTGGCAATAGTATGGGTGATAATGGAAATAATTCTAATAACAGCGATGATACGTGGCACCATGTGCAACCTGGAAATGCCTTTTCCGAGCCGCAGCTGTCGAATATGAATCAACAGCTGTTGCCCCACCAGCTGTAATCGATGAACCTAGGCTGCTGCCAGTGCAAAAACTCAATTCCGTCATACCGTGTTTGACGATGTTTAAAGAAAGTTTTCGTTCATACTTTTTGGTTATGATTCTATCTGAACATTTACATTTGGTAAATGTCGGTCAACTACAACGGCGTTACGCTGCCAATATTGTGGTATTTTTGTTTAAGCAAAATTACATCAATATCGAACACAACTCATAGTTCTTAAAATATATTTTACAGTCTTAAATAAAAAGTAGCCACAATTACAGGTTGTTTTCATTGAATATGATATAAAAGCAATTGTGTTCCAAATTAAGTAATATAATTGCCAAATCAAGAACAATTGCAGGAGGATAAGCTGTATTTATCGAACCAGCTATGTTTCCCTGAAAAGAAACCAAATATTGAATTTTTGTTTTAAATACAAAAATCTGCAAACATCAATGCAGGAATACACGTTTTATTTATTTTGATACCACCTCCTAAGTTTTCTGTTAAGTCATTGATAAATAGGATAAATAACAATGAACTCAAGATACATCCCTGCTTAAATCCCATCGTTGTTGCAAACTCATCCGAAACGCATTTTCCATCCCAGACCATAGGTAAGTTGTCTTCATATAAGGCTTTCAAAATGTTTATCATTTTACTCGACACTCCAATCGTGTATAATTTATAAATCAGCGCTTCACGAGGCACAGAATCAAAAGCAGCACGAAAGTCAACGAAAAGTGTATACAGCTTTTTATTCTTGTTCTTGTATATTTCAGCAATGTTTACTAGCGAAAATATTTGGTTTATTGTTGAATAGCCATCTCTTAATCCTGCCTGGAACTCATGAAGTATTCCCTTTACTTTTACCCAATGTGTAAGCCTGTTGAAAAGTAGGGCTCCAAACAGTTTCGATGAGGTATTTAGAAAAGATATTCCTCTGTAGTTCACGGGGTCGTTATAATCTCCTTTTTTGTGCAGCGGAAAAATAATTGCTTTTCTAAAACTCTTTGGTATAGTTCCAGTTTCGTATATTTTGTTATATTTTTCCGTGAGAGCAATCGTAAAGTCCACTGTGCAGTTTTTGTAGAACTCGGACGGGATTCTATCTTCTCCTGGGGCCTTATTATCTTTCGCTTTTCTAAGAACGGTTTGGACTTCATCAATAGTGAATGGCGCATCTAAAATATCATCCAAATAAAGAGGTTCTGCATATTGATGTGCTAAAGATACTTGATCTGTATTAAGTAGGATCCTAAAGTGGTCTCGTAACTGTTGAGCCTGTACAGTTGGTGCGATGACTAGTTTTCTTCCATTTAATTGTTTAACCGCCTTCCAAAAATCAGATCAGGAACTAGCTGAGCTTATCGCAGTTACCTTCATTTGCTCAAAAGCTATCTTTTTTGAACGGCACAGTTTCTTGAATTCCCGGTTTGCTTCTGCATACGAATATTTAGAGGTATTACTATTGTGTATCCTAAATTGTTTTAAGAATTCAAACGATTTCAGTCTTGCATTCATTATCAAACCATTCTTGTTTGTTTCTACTTATCATTTTTGCTGTATTTGGTTTCGATGGAGCTGATTTCTTGATAACTTCAGAGAGATCTTCAATATTGGAAGAGATATTTGTTCTTCTTAAGATACCGAGTTGGATATTCAAATTATGTTGATACTGATCACGATTTCTATCCTTCCAACAAAGTTTTGGCAACAAGTTGAGCAAATTTCCATCTCTTGTATTATTTGAAGAACCTGGAACTTTTATCGTTATTTACATGGGCATGTGATCTGAAAATGATTTTAGTCCAATTTTAAAATCATCGATCATTGAGTTCCAGTTCCCAGCAACAAAACAATAGTCAATCACAGAGCATGCAGTTCCTCGTACAAATGTGAACTCGCCATTAAGATCTCCAATACAACTTCCATTTAAAACTCTACAATCATAAGCATCTGCCATATCCATAATTTTTTCACCTTTTCTATCGCATATCTCATCTTTCGAATTACGCATTGTTTTGTGAAAGACCTATCCTTCCGTTGAAGTCTCCAATGATCATTAAGTCTGATGAGTTCACATTACTTAGTTGATCATTAAGTTTTTCAAAATCAGATTCCCAGTGGCTGCAGTTCAGGTATGTAGGTACTATATACAAAATTCTACTTTTTTTTCCAATGAAAAGATTCAAGCTTCTCCTATATTTTTGATTTCGATATCTACCTCTTTAATGTTTTTTCTATATGCAAAAAGCTCCCCGCCACTTCCTCTTCCGAATATAATTGTTTTAATAGCGCAATTCCATTTTACTTCATAATTAGCAGAAACATTTTTAAACATTTTTTCTTCCTTATCAAATAACATAATAATATCATAATCATAAATATAATTAAAAAAATCTTCAATTTCTATTTTATTTTTTAGTCCAGAAACATTATAACTTAATATTTTAAGATTAAAAAATGATGCATCATTTATTTCTTTCTGGTAGACGTGCAAGCCTCAATTAGAATGCTCATCTAAAAGCTCATTAAAGTTTCTGCTTACAGCGCCAGCGGTTGAATTTGGTAACCTCCAAGATGCTGACGTTCCTGAACTCGGCTCTTTTGACGTTTGAGTTTGATTTTTTCTTGACACTTGGTACGCATTGTTTTGATGAATAAGTTCATTCATCAATTTTTCAAAGCCTGCAGGCAGCAAGCCTAACATTCTAGATAAAACATCTTACCCGTTTTCGTTTTCAGATTTAAGACCATCTAAAGTGTCCCAAGTAAATGTTTTGCCTTCTACAATAAGCCTGTCATCTCTAAGATCAATTTTCTTTTGTGGGTTTGCTTCGCGTAGTGCTTTTCTAATCGCCACAAGTTTACCTCTCCTTCTGCGTATGTTGTAAGGCAAGACCTTCGTAATCTTTACGTTCGGCGTTTTAAGCTTTGATGAATTACGGAGCACCGCCCAAACGGATTCGCGACATCTCATTTTGACAATCACTGTTTTCGAATGCAGTTTTCGACTGGGAATGCTATATGCAGTTTCGATGTCATTCGCATTGCTAACGCCGAGAAGATCTACACATATGGACTTTGCCCTTTCAGTCATATCAACATTTTGTTCTTCGGGCAGGTGGACGATGAGATTTAATTCAGTGTTTTTTTGCATGATTTTGTCCATCTGTAGTTCTAACTGCTTATTCCGATCTTCTAGTTGTTGAAATTTAGTACTTATCTCATTATATTTTGTCTTGATGCCAGATATTTCGTTGGCGAGCAGCTGTAGATCAGACTTTGACGCGAGTTCCTTGAAAAGTTCTTTATTTTTCTCATCCAGGATTTGTCTAAACATTTCCATGCTCATGCCAGTAATGGAATCAGTTGCCATTTTAGTTGAACTAGAACTCGAGTGATATTTTTTGGTGATAATATGCTCAGGGGAGGTTTCAATGATTCCTCGTTTTTGCTTGTTCATTAGTTAGGTTAACTTTGGCGCTACAACTTTGACTGTTGATTCTGATCTTAATTTCTACAACTTACTCAGATCTTTATTTTTGTATTTATTAGCAGATTTTTTACATCAAATGAAGCAAGAGTTGGATTTATCAACCTTCTTTTTAATTAAATTTCACTATTTTTTCTTGGACCTCTTTCTTTTGCACAACAATTTGACAGATTTGACCTGTAATAAGTTAGCTAATGTTCACATACCTTAATGTAAAATAGTTAAGATTAAGAATGCAAACATAATGTTAAGGTTAAGAACGCAAGCATAATGTATTCCTACACCAAAAAGTAACTACTTTCTTGCTCTTGAGATAATTAAGAATTGATTCTATTTGCGACCGCTGTTCAGACAACTTCTAATAATAAATTTATATTTTATAAGCTTAATTAAATTAATAAATAAATAAATAAATAAATAAATTAAATAAATTTAATTGACGATTAACATAATTGTTACATGGTGTCAGTGTGGGATACAAAAACACTCAATAACAACAATAACTACCGGAGGAGTATTAAGGTTAGACCGCACACAACTGCAGCGGAACTACACTTCACGACGCGGCAAAACATTATCTGTATGAAACTGTATGAGCTATATCGCACTAAGCGGCAACTGAACTTCATTAAATTTCATACAAATTATTTTGAATCGCAGTTCCGCTGC
This sequence comes from Melangyna quadrimaculata, assembly GCA_949320155.1. Taxonomy (NCBI): domain Eukaryota; kingdom Metazoa; phylum Arthropoda; class Insecta; order Diptera; family Syrphidae; genus Melangyna; species Melangyna quadrimaculata. The sequence goes on along the minus strand of OX439483.1, from coordinate 228,116,271 downwards.
CGTGCAGTTCCGCCTAGTGCGGTCTAACCTTTAACCGAACAAAAGAAAAAGTATCGCGTCGCTATACGTGTAATTTTCTTTTTGTTACTTGGAAATCAACTTTAAAACTCAATGACGTCATCTGACCGCGTCCCTGCTGAGCTAGATTGCTCACATTTGGGGAAACAGTGGCCAAGCTGGAAACGTAAATTTCTAATGTACATGATGGCCACAGGAAAAAACGAGGAAAGCGAAACAAAAAAAATTGCAACATCCCTATGGCTCATTGGTCCAGCTGCAATGGAAATCTATAACACGTTGTTCCCAAATGATGGCACAACGGATGGAATACTGGGAAATCAAAATGCTGTGCCTCCGGGAAACGAACAAGCAGGCGAATGCGATAATCAAGCAGAAGAGCCACAGTCACGCACAGGAAATCAGAGGAAATCATAACTGCTTTCGACCGCTACTGCATTCCAAAAAAAAAAAAAATGCAACAATGGAGACATTTAAGTTCAACCAAATATTGCAAAAAGAGAAGCAGTCATTCACTGACTTCGCAACTGAAATCAGGAAGCAAATTCAGTTCTGCGAATTAAGTTGTGCTTGTGGTGTCTCCTACGAAGAAAAAATGCTAAAAGACAGAATCATCATCGGGGTCTATGACAAAAAGCTGCAGCTTAAGCTCCTGGATGGGAAGGATGAATCACTACAAAACGTGATTTCCGTTTGCAAGGCGTTCGAGGCAGCAAATGCTAACAAAGTCTTGCTGGATAGAGGTGCCATCGCTCAAAAGGCATACAGTGTGGAACAACAACAAATCAGCGCTATAAATCGACGATGCTACAACTGTGGGGATGACTTCACTCCTTCACATCTTAGGAACTGCAAAGCGAACGGTGTAACTTGTCGATGTTGTGGAAAGCAGGGGCACTACCAAAGGTTGTGCAAATCAAAAGGAAAGCAAGGGGAGCAGACTAGAAAACAAGGGGAGCAAACTGGATATCATAAGGAAAACAAAAAGCCGGACAACTACAATATAGGAAAGCCTTCGGTTCACTCTTTGCAATACTGGGATGACTCATCAGGTAAATTACAAAGCAATGTTTTTGATAGTAGTTATTATTTAAATGATAAATGTTCCTATAGAATAAATTCGAATATTTTTGGAAAAAAAGAGCAATGGAAAAAAACATTTTTGATAGGTAATGAACACATCACCTTTAAACTTGACACTGGATCTGATGTCAATTGTATTCCGGTTTATTTAACAAGAAAACTTGACATTGAATTAAAGTATAAAAACGAATTTAATAATTTGCTAATCTCTGATTACAATGGTAATAAAATTAATGTATTTGATATAGTAAAGCTATGTCGTTGATGATAGCCATGAGCCATTGCTAGGCTTGGAATCGTGTAGGGAGTTTGGGTTGGTAAAACGAATTGATGTTGACGCTGTCATGTCCTCACCACTGGCATGCACTGAATTCCTAAAAACTAATGGGGATGTTTTTGGTAGTGTTGGTAAGTTCCCGGAAACTTACCAACACTACCAAAAACATCCCCATTAGTTTTTATACCAATTCAATTAAATTGAAAGAAAATTCTAGGCCATCGTTACACTATAAGAAAAGAAAACCACTTAGTCTACTAGATAAACTTAAAGTAGAAATTGAAAATATGTTGCGGGAAGGTATAATTTCTGTAGTAAATTATCCAACTGAATGGGTTAACAATCTTCAAATAGTAGAGAAACCAAAACCACTTAATAAATGTATTCAGCGCGAACATTTTCTAATTCCTACAATCGATGACTTCACGTCCAGGCTAGCAGGAAAACGTGTATTTTCTGTATTGGATCTATCTAATGGGTTTTGGCATATGCAATTGGATGAAGTTAGTGCTGATCTTACAACATTTATGACCCCATTTGGGAGATATAAGTTCAATCGTGCACCATTCGGACTTAATAATGTTCCTGAAATGTTCCAATGCAAAATGGTACAAATATTTGGGGACATCCCAGGAACTATGATTTATTTTGATGATATAGGCATAGCTGCTGAAAATGAAAGTGAGCATGACAAAATAATGGGTATGGTACTAGAACGTACGAGGGCTAATGGAATTAAGTTTAATCAAGATAAAATTCAATACAGGGCAAACCAAATTAAGTTTATGGGACATATTTTTTCATATGGGAAAATTCAACCGGAAATCAAGCATCTCGATGCAATTTTAAATATGGAAAAACCTAAATGTAAGCAAGACATTATGCGATTATTGGGTCTTTTTAAATACTTAGCAAAATATTTTCCCAATCTATCAAAGCTTACTGCTAATTCACGTGAGCTTACTCATGACAACGTTGAGTTTAAGCTAACAGCTGAGCATGAGGAAGAAATAAATAAGCTATTTTTATATTATATGATTCAAATAATCCTGTCGTGATACAAACAGATGCCTCCAAGGATGGATTTGGCTGTGTCTTGATGTAACTAGGGCATCCTGTCGCATTTGCATCTCGTACATTGAGTATTAGTGAACAGAAATGGTCACAAATAGAGAAGGAGCTTTTAGCTATACTATTTGCTTGTACAAAGTTCCATTTTTTTGTTTATGGACGTGAATTTACAGTTCAAAGTGACCATAAACCACTAGAAACATTAGTCCGGCGAGACATTGATGGTGTATCACCACGATTGCAACGTATGTTTATGGCACTCTTGAAATACCCTAAAATGGAAGTAGTTTACAAACCTGGCAAAGAAATGCTTGTAGCAGACTGTTTATCGCGTGCACAACTAAGTGGCTGCGGGGAAACTGAAAACTTAATGGGAATAATTCACACTGTAACTAAGTCTGCATGCCTATCGATGACAAACTATGACCTTTACAGTTCTGTTTTAAAACGTGATGAAGAATATTCGAAAATTGTCGGATTTATTCAGAATGGTTGGCCAAATTTCCATCATCTTAATAATTTAGGGCAAGAACTTCATAAATATAAGTCAGAACTACATTTTGAAATGGATTACTGTTTCGTAACCATCGTTTAGTAATTCCAACTGAATTACAGAACAAAATTGCAAAGTGGATACACGCTCCACATTTGGGGATAGAAAAAACACTTGCTCGAGCAAGAGCGCACTATTTTTGGCCAAACATGAGTGTTCACTTAAAGCAAATTGTAGCATCTTGTCAAATTTGTGAAAAATTTACGCGAAACATTCAAAAGGAAAAACTATTACAAGATGATCAACCTGAATATCCACTTCAAATCATTGCTATGGATTTATTTGAGTATGCGGGAAAAGACTTTCTGTCCATTATTGACGCATATTCATGCTTTGTAATAGTAGAACATCTTAGTAACAAGACTTCAAGTCATATAATCGAGAAACTAAAGATTAATTTCAATAAAATAGGATACCCAACTACAGTGGCGATTCCTGGTCCTTAGTATTGGTTAAGCTACGTTGTCTGGGGTTAAAATAAAAAAAAATTATATTGTTTTTTTTAAATTTTATTGATAAAGACAATTAATAAAAAAACGTTAGTAAATAATATAAAAAAATTTTTTAAAAATGTATCGATACATAAATTCCGTCGTTCGACGAAAACAAAATTTTCCATGACTTTGTTGTGGTCAAAGTAGGACACTTAAGTTGGCACTGATTTTTGTTCACGTACCCTTAACTATCATAAAATATAGTTATAATATTAATACCCTTAACTATCATAAAATATAGTTATAATATTAATATGTTCACGTACCCTTAACTATCATAAAATATAGTTATAATATTAATATCTTTTTTTAAGCAACTTTGGTTCTGAATTTAAAAGTTCAGAAAATTGTTCACTTGGCATGTTATGTAATTTCGTGAACATTTTCGAAACTTTTAAATTCAGTACCAAATTTGCTTAAAAAAAGAATTAAATATTATAACTTTATTTTATGATACTTAAGGGTTCTATGTACGTGTACAAAAATCAGTGCCAACTTAAGTGTCCTACTTTGACCACAGCAATGATGCAAACATTACGTGTTGCACTTATGAAGTTAACATCATGTTTCTTGCCAAAACTATTTGACGAATTATTACCGAATTTCGCCTTGTTATACTCTAGACTATTTGATTCCAAATTTTTAGGAAAATTGGAAAATTGTTGACCTATTTTTTGAGTGCTTCAAAATTACTTTGTTTTTCAGATTTTTTTTTAATTCATGGTTAGATAGCAACACAAATATAACATGCATGAATTTAAAATTGATGTTGTTTTGTAGAAAATTTTATAACAAACAAGTTTATAGTGGACGGTTTTTTCCTAAACTGTATATTTCTAAAGTTATAAAGGAAAATGTCGGAAAAATGGGGTGATTTCACTGTTTTTTCACTGTTGCATTTTTCCGCAGCGAGCACGAGTTTTTCGAAGTTGCAAACTTTGGCTATAGACTACTCTAACATGCCCCAACAACATATCAAAAATACAGAACTACATCGCGCTTTGCGATTTTAGCATTTTTTTTGTTATTATTGAATTTACTCAATCAAAGAACACTAATAACAAAACAATAAGCACACGCATACGCATTCATCCTTCCTAGCGCATTTTCCTAGAAACATATACGAAAGTAAAAAAAAGAGAATGACAAAAAACGCACCCAAAATGTAAGAAGGTACCTGGAGCTGCTTGCATACCTATCGTGTATCGTGCTTTATCGCATCATACTTACGCTTACGCTTTCATTTATTTAGCTGGGCTTTGCTTAGGACATTGTGTAGTAAAACGCTCTTGTATTCTAGATTGTATTGTATTTGTGTTAGTATTTGTAATTTGTATAGATATTATTAAAAATTGTATGAAATTGTGCAGCGCAGATGTTGCAAGCTACAATGTTTCAAGGGAGACTTGTTGTATGAGAGTTTTGTGTTGTGTGTCTGAAGGAAAATATAATTTTATGAGAACAATGTGGGAAGGTTAGGTAGGTATCTATTTTTTTATTGTTTTTATATCATATCAATGCTCTATGTAGAGAAATTTGATTTTGGTATCGCATATTGTAACGCTGAGGCAGATAGGATGGTAGTCTTGTGTTGTGTGAAGGAAAATATGATTTTAAAATAGGTAGGTAGGTGGGTAGTTTTTTGTATTTATGGTATTGATTATTGCAATTAATCATTATCATTATTTCAACATTGCCATTTGTTACGTTTAGCAAATAAAAAGTAGATACCTACATCATATAATTTATTCATCTAAATTCTTGGTTTAGCGGCGATAAACCTGCTTACTGAGAGGAATCGCCACTGCCCAACTATTATTCGTTGTGATAATAGTCCTTTTGCCTCCGGGGAATTTGAAAAATTTGCAGACAGTCACAATATAATCATGAGACTTTCAAGTCCACGGTATGCGCAAAAGGGTGTAGCAATAGCAAAAAATATTCTTAAAAGGTGCTATGAAGCACAAGAAATAAAACATTTTCAGTATAGGTTGCTTGAGTACAATACCACGCCTGTGACAAGCATTGGTCTTGCACCAGTTCAATTATTTTTTGGCAGAATGATTAAAACAAGAATGCCGATTTCCAGTTCCTTACTTCACAGAAATCACATAGATAAGAAGTTTGTTCAGACCAAATTTAATGAAAAAAGGCAAAAGCAGAAATATTATTATGACAAAAAGTGCAAAATCACTTCCAGTGCTTGAGTTGGGTGATCGTGTGATTTAAAAATAAAAATTCAAAAGAATGGTATTATGGAACAATAGTTGATCATGTAAATAATCGCTCATATATTATAAAAGATAGCTTTGATAATTATTTTAGGCGTAATAGACGCTTCATTGCTAAAACTAAAAATAATAATTTGAATGCTAGCGATATGATGTTCGAAGAAAACATTAAACAAAATGTAACAAATCCAGATATTTTTAAAGAAATTCAAATTGTTCCTGAAGATAGAAATAATAAAAGAAATTCTCAATCTCTAAATAAGACTAAACAAATTGAATGTAATGTGGATGATTCACAACTACCAGTTTCATATAATAATACAAGTACATTATCAGATAATGAGTATGAAACAGGTGATAGTAGTGAATCAGAATCAAACGAAAAAGGTAATTTTGAGACACCTGAAATTGCTGTAAATAAAGATAATATACCAGTTATGGGTAATGAACAATACAGAACTAGTAGTGGAAGAACTGTACGTCCACCGCAAAGATACGACTGGGACTGAAACTTTATATAGGTACATATATGTATATATAATTTAAAAAAAAATATTTATTAAAGAAAAAAGCGTGTAATAAGTTAACTAATGTACACATACCTTAATGAACAATGGTTAAGATTAAGAATGCAAACATAATGTTAAGGTTAAGAACACAAGCATAATGCATTACATTACTACACCAAAAAGTAACTTCTTTCTTGCTCTTGAGATAATTAAGAATTGATTCTATTTTCGACCTCTGTTCAGACAACTTCTTGTAATAAATTTATATTTTATAAGCTTAATTAAATTATTAGTGTTTCATTTAATTGACGATTAACATAATTGTTACAGTTCCAACTTTCAGACGGAGCCAGTATTGCCCGCTGTTGCTTGGTGTTGGCCAAATGCAGTCGTAGCACCAGCAAAGGCATTTGTTGGCTGCTGAGCGGCTTGATCAAACGATCCAAATCCAGCTGTGTTAGTTGGTGGTTTGGCCAAACGTAGATGTTGTTAGTTGGGCTGCTGTTTGGTCGAAACCAAAGCCAGATGGTTTTGCTGCCCCAAATGCTGGTGTATCACCACGATTCAACGTATGTTTATGGCACTCTTGAAATACCCTAAAATGGAAGTAGTTTACAAACCTAGTAAAGAAATGCTTGTAGCAGACTGTTTATCGCGTGCACAACTAAGTTGCTGCGGGGAAATTGAAAACTTAATGGGAATAATTCACACTGTAACTAAGTCTGCATGCCTATCGATGACAAACTATGACCTTTACAGTTCTGTTTTAAAACGTGATGAAGAATATTCGAAAATTGTCGGATTTATTCAGAATGGTTGGCCAAATTTCCATCATCTTAATAATTTAGGGCAAGAACTTCATAAATATAAGTCAGAACTACATTTTGAAAATGGATTACTGTTTCGTAACCATCGTTTAGTAATTCCAACTGAATTACAGAACAAAATTGCAAAGTGGATACACGCTCCACATTTGGGGATAGAAAAAACACTTGCTCGAGCAAGAGCGCACTATTTTTGGCCAAACATGAGTGTTCACTTAAAGCAAATTGTAGAATCTTGTCAAATTTGTGAAAAATTTACGCGAAACATTCAAAAGGAAAAACTATTACAAGATGATCAACCTGAATATCCACTTCAAATCATTGCTATGGATTTATTTGAGTATGCGGGAAAAGACTTTCTGTCCATTATTGACGCACATTCATGCTTTGTAATAGTAGAACATCTTAGTAACAAAACTTCAAGTCATATAATCGAGAAACTAAAGATTAATTTCAATAAAATAGGATACCCAACTATTATTCGTTGTGATAATAGTCCTTTTGCCTCCGGGGAATTTGAAAAATTTGCAGACAGTCACATTATAATCATGAGACTTTCAAGTCCACGGTATGCGCAAAGCAATGGGTTAGCAGAAAAGGGTGTAGCAATAGCAAAAAATATTCTTAAAAGGTGCTATGAAGCACAAGAAATAAAACATTTTCAGTATAGGTTGCTTGAGTACAATACCACGCCTGTGACAAGCATTGGTCTTGCACCAGTTCAATTAATTTTTGGCAGAATGATTAAAACAAGAATGCCGATTTCCAGTTCCTTACTTCACAGAAATCACATAGATAAGAAGTTTGTTCAGACCAAATTTAATGAAAAAAGGCAAAAGCAGAAATATTATTATGACAAAAGTGCAAAATCACTTCCAGTGAATGCTAGCGATATGATGTTCGAAGAAAACATTAAACAAAATGTAACAAATCCAGATATTTTTGAAGAAATTCAAATTGTTCCTGAAGATAGAAATAATAAAAGAAATTCTCAATCTCTAAATAAGACTAAACAAATTGAATGTAATGTGGATGATTCACAACTACCAGTTTCATATAATAATACAAGTACATCATCAGATAATGAGTATGAAACAGCTGATAGTAGTGAATCAGAATCAAACGAAAAAGGTGATTTTGAGACACCTGAAATTGCTGTAAATAAAGATAATATACCAGTTATGGGTAATGAACAACACAGAACTAGTAGTGGAAGAACTGTACGTCCACCACAAAGATACGGCTGGGACTGAAACTTTATAAAGGTACATATATGTATATATAATTTAAAAAAAAATATTTATTAAAGAAAAAAGCGTGTAATAAGTTAGTTAATGTACACTTACCTTAATGTACAATAGTTAAGATTAAGAATGCAAACATAATGTTAAGAACGCAAGCATAATACATTACATTACTACACCAAAAAGTAACTTCTTTCTTGCTCTTGAGATAATTAAGAATTGATTCTATTTTCGACCGCTGTTCAGACAACTTCTAATAATAAATTTATATTTTATAAGCTTAATTAAATTATTAGTGTTTCATTTAATTGACGATTAACATAATTGTTACAGTTCCAACTTTCAGACGGAGCCAGTATTGCCCGCTGTAGCTTGGTGTTGGCCAAATGCAGTCGTAGCACCAGCAAAGGCATTTGTTGGCTGCTGAGTGGCTTGATCAAACGATCCAAATCCAGCTGTGTTAGTTGGTGGTTTGGCCAAACGAAGATGTTGTTAGTTGGGCTGCTGTTTGGCCGAAGACAAAGCCAGGTGGTTTTGCTGCCCCAAATGCAGATGTAGATGATTGTCCGAAGAGAAATTTTTGTGGTTCGGCCGGCTGGTTGGCTCCAAAAATTGAAGTATTCTGCAGAGGTTGCTGAGAGAATCCTTTAAAAGAAAAAAAATATTATTATATTTCATGGTAATATTTTTAATTTTGTATTGATTTTATGACTAGTACCTACTTGTTAAATTACAATGTTTGTGTTGCATAGAAAGTCAGTGATTAGCTCTATTTGCACACATTGGGGTAATAACCTTTTTTTAAAACATTTTTAATAATTGGGCGGTCAAAACACTGAATTCAGAATGGTGTTGCAGAAATTTCAAAATGTTTTTTGTAAGAAAAGGGTCTTTCAAGTGTTTTTTGTAGTGGCTCCAGTCATGTTTATGATTAGTTGTTCTTATTTGTCGACTTGATGCATTAGGGCAAGATTTTGCAATTGGTTCGCAATGAAATGTTGCTGTTGTTGCTGGTAATTACCAACTGCTGATGATACTGACCAGCGGCGGAGTAGGTTAGCCCATGGCCGAAATAGCTTCTCGGTCGGCTTGAGTGAGATTGGGATTTGCCAGTTAAATAACTAAACCGTGTTTACATATCTCTCCAAGGGCCACCGATATAAGCAACATTTGGGAATCGGGCCGACTCAAAATTGCATTGAATTGAAGTTGAGCGAATGCGGTTATATGACCTAGAAATAAACACAACAATCTTTTAATTAATGATACAGTTTAAGAAAAGTTAATTAACTTTTATTGAAGTTAAAATGAAAACTTATGTGGATTTCCTTTCAACAAGAAAATCAAATCTGTGAAGGGGAAATTTGATTTGTTTAGAAGAAAAGATCAAATTTTCTAAACAAATCAAATCTTTAATGTCGAATTCCTTACAACCAAAAAAATTTTTCTGAACAGATCGAATTTTTTCTAAACAAAATTGATTTTAATGCTGTCAAACAAATCTTGCGTTTTTAGCTAGATTACACATCCAATCGCACACACACTATCAAGATTTGACATTTCTCATGCCTCAAGATGGAATTAAATGTTCTCATTACAATTTTGTGACGGAGTTAAAAAAGAAAACAAATGTTTAAGTGTTCTTAATTGTTTAATATTTCAGTGAATGATGAAAAAAAGTAAAGATAATTGTTTGTATCTTCAAGAAACAAAAAATCTCATTAAAATAACATACAATTCGCGAGGAAAACACGTTGCAAAATTATTTTTCTTCGTCCCCTAGTGAAATATTCAGAATAGATCCTCGCTGCTGTGTGTGTATCAATTTTGGATTGTAATTTTTTTACTTGATTACGCGCACAATTGTTTTTGATGGTTTTCAATTATCAGACGAAATATATTTGCTTTTAAATTATCAAAACAACGCGAAAATAAAATACACTTTAATATTTGCTTAGCGCGCACTACTTCTTAGTTTTTGTGCGACAACAAAATTCCTGTCAAATTGCACTCACACACTCACAAAAAAAATTTTTTTTTAATGAAACCGACTTCAAATGGTTGTAAGGAATTCGACATAATTTAAGAAAGATCTACACCGACTTGCACACACACTAGGAAGATTTGACATTTCTCTGGCTATTGCTTACGTTTAGCTTTTCAGTCAATTTGTTCAATAAAATTATATCCGTGGTGTAAAAGTATAAGGTTCACGTTCTTCAGTAAATAAAATAAAATAAATAAAATTTACTATAATGTAGATAGAATTACAATTTTCCATTTTCAAAAAAAAATTAAAGAATTGTGCGTTCGGGCCTGTCAAATTGCACACACATACAATCAAAGAAAAAATTTATTTTGTTTGCGAATTCCTTATACAACAAAAAAAAGATTTGATCTCCAATAGTTGAAAAGAAATCGACATTACACGATTTTAAAACTGCCAGACACAGACTGGACTGTCAATTTTGATAAAACAACAACAAAAAACTTACCTGTCAGATTGAGCAAATTTCGCCATTTTGTTTTTTAATCCACCATTCCCACGGATTCACGGATATGAAAAAATGAGTATATACCTAGGCTTCTTGTGCCATTCAATGATTAAAAGAACTTCGAAAATATCCCCACATTTTGCACAACGCCCCAAAACAATCTTCATTTAAATAGTTTTAAAACTCTTAGGGCCCTACTATGACTCACGAGTCGCAAGCAAAATTTGATAAATGTGACTATTTGGCATTACCGTTTGCGAATCGCCTAGTTGACGTTCGCCTTAAATGTCAAAAAATTGGCGAATTGAAATCTCGCTCTATTACTATTAGCGAACGTTCGCTTTTATCTGTCAGAACCGGTCTTGAAGCAAATTACTGTTTTAAATTTGAAATTGGTGTTTGTTTGTTTTTTTTTCTGAGCACAATTTTTGTAAAATAAAGTAAAATTTGTGGCACTGAAAATAGAAAAAGGTAATGAGTGCTTAAAATTAATTGAAAACTCTTACAAAAATAATGAACAATTTTATTTGTACAGCATAAAAAGAACCAACACCAACAAATTTTCAAAGCTGGTTGAAATCATGGAAGCGAACCCCGAAATTGCCAAAGGTGTAGGGTCATTCGGATCTTCGATAAAAAACCAAGCACAATATTGGGATAGGTTTGCCATTAACCTCAACTCCTTAGGACGTCCTTTACATGAGGGAAAAGAGAAGCATAAGGTATGCTAACAAAAAAAAAATCTAGAAAAGCATTTATTATTTTTTCATTAATGTAGGTTTGGCTTGACTACAAATTAAAATTAAAGAAGAAAGTTGCGGATAACAAGAAGGATGGAGTTGCAACTGGTGGAGGACCTAATGGACAGCTTTCTTTGTCCCCTCTGGAACACGCAGTGGACGATCTACTCAGTCTTCAACAGGCTGTGAATCCTTCAGGAAATACATTTGGAATACGTCATGCTGACGTCGAAAATCTTACATTGCCATCAGATATGTCATCATAAGCTGGAACATCCCATCGCAGGAGAAACGTCGAGAATGATCGAGTAAAAATACTAAACAAGCGAACGGAGACACAAGAAAAACTTCTTGAGACGCAAAAAAAACTTCTCGCTGTATCGGACTCCGTACAAAAGTCGCTTTCGGAGATCGCTCGATACTCTAGGAAGAGTTATGACCTTAACAAGGAACATCTCGACTTGTTGAAAGCCAGAGAAAGAAGAAAGGAAAAAGAGAATCTGGAGAAAAACAAGCAACATAAGGATCTCTTGGAAGTCAAATTAAAAAAATTGTAATACCACTTACAATCTTACAAGGATTAATAGTGAATTCAAAGTTTTGTGCGTGGATTATTATTTTTTTTTTATTTATTGAAATCAAATTTTTATTTTTATTGATTACTTTATTTTGTAAGTTATTTCTAAGTATTTTGGTACAAAACTAAACAATTAAAATTAAATAACTGTACCTACTTGAATAAAAAAATATGTTTATTAAAAGAAAAATTAGTATCTTTTGAATGATAGTTGCTATAAAGCAGACAACATTTCATTTATTATTCGGCTGCCTTCTCAAGTTATGTTGACCATATCTAACTCATCTCTATCCTCCATGTGTATGTTTGCTTCTTCTATTATCTCAGGATCTGGAATGTTGTATTTGCGACAGATATTGTGTAGTGCACAACAGACGTTTACTATTTTGATAGCTGTAGTGCAATTTGTGCTCATGCAGAACTGATCTGAATCTGCTTTTTGAAATTCCGAGTGTCCTTTCAATAACGTTCCTTGCTTTTGCATGCTTTTTATTAAATATTCCTTCCCTGGAGTCAGAGTTGGCGTTTCTAAATGGAGTTATCAGGTAAGGTTGCAGAGGATACCCAGAATCCCCTAGTATTTTTGTAGTAGTTTGGAAAAAAAAATAGTTCTTAAAAATAGCATATTCACTTCTTTACCTACAAATGGAATATATTCACACCTAGATATCTTGACCGCTCTCCATTTAACCACCAGCTTTTCAAAAGATCCTTTAATTCACTATGATTCCACACAAAAGAGTCATGTGTTGAACCAGGATATCTGGAATCAATAAATCTTATAATTCCATTATTGTCACAGGCCTTGCAAAGAAAAAAGTTTTAGTGAATTAATAAGAATCAAAATCAATGTATCTAACTTACCACCATAGCATTCAAACTATAGAATCCATTTCTGTTTAAAAATTGATGTAGCTGAACAGGAGCGATTATTCCAAAATGAGTTCTATCTACACAGCCCACTATTCCGAGTAATCTAGCTCTTTCAAAAAAGTAATTTCTTGATTCTTGTTTTTCAGCGGTAGAAATATCTGCCTTTATCCACACAGGACAAATTTTCACTTCAAGTAAATCAAGAACTTCACTTAGAACTACTGAAACTGTAGATTGCGCGAGACCGAGCTCAAAGTCAGTTCCCACACTATTTTGGTAGCTTCCACTACCGAGAAAACGCAGAGCACATGCAAGTTTTATAAGTGGTGGAATTGCAGAACTTTGAGTTGTTTTAAATCCTGATCTTATGTTGTTTAAAATATAATGAAATGCATGCTTATTAAGGCGAAAATATGACGCAAACCTATACAAAAAACAATTGAGTTAAATTGAAATAGAATTCACGATTTTGTTCTAACAAATTATCTGGAAGTTGAAGTGGTTTGGAGTTATCTCTTAAACTTCTTCGCAATCTACACACCAATATTTTCTCCGCTCTCTGGTTCTCATCTTCATCTTCAAAAAACAAATCAACACTGCTTATCATAGTTTATTTTATTTAGGTATTTACTTGTTTTCCAAATTGTAAACAATATTTCATCAACAATAATTTTGAATGAATTTGAGAATTTGACATTTCACCTAGTCATGACATTACACTTCTTAAAGTTGGTAGTTTTGTTTTCAAAAGCGAACGTCGCAGTTCGCCTTTCATAATACCACGACTAAGGTAATTCGCCAAATCGCTCGACTTGAGTCGAACGTTCGACTCGCGAGTCATAATAGGGCCCTTAAACACGTTTTTCGATTAACAACGAACACAGAAATTCCTGACCTGATTTGAATTTGCACGTTTTTCATTCGTTCTTAGTTCGTTGTTCGGTTTTATCATTTACATTTTCGTTGCTCCGCGTACGAACAACAACGAACAACGTACACAGATGATTTGTTCCCGAAAGTCTAAAGCCAGCTTTAGTTTTAAAGTTATTAACAATACAAGTTGCGCGTATAGTTAGCAGCTGATAGAAACAAAAGTAGACTTTATTGGTATCAATCGATGCGGAATGATTTTGCGAATTTATAGCCCTTCCACACTACCCCAATGTGTATTAATACATGTCAAATTGAAAGTGGGAAAGAATTCCACGCGACTGCCAAATTTGTGTGAAAGAAATGACTTTTCATATTTTGCCTCCACACTTGCTTGTGTTAATACATAACCTTAACCTAAAAAAAAGTGAGATGGAATGTGGGATAGAATTAAAACCATTCCTAAAATTATTCATGTACTAACACATGCCAAATCGTGTGGGATAGAATGTCGGGTTGTGTAGGCTGGGCTTTCATATTTTGTTTTCACACTGTTATACATGATTTGTTCCCACTTTTTTTGACATGTATTAATACACAGTAGGCTAGTGTGGAAGGCCTTTTAGTGAGACTATCTACGAATTTGGTGAGGCTAGTATTTAATAAATAATCAAGAAAAACTAATTAAAATGACAGTTCTATAAACAATGGCCGGATTCAACGCATCAAAATTTTCAGTACTTTATTTTCAGATGGAGCTTCTGATTGGCCAACTGTCATGAAAAGTTAGCTGACATTCAGTTACGTTTAGTGAAGTTTAGTTACGTTTCATCTGAATTTTCAGCAAGAAATTCCCAACTGAAAATTCAGCTGATAGCTTTTCTATACAAAAAAAGGCTCTCCATACAAAACTGACATTTCATATAATTTTACGTTCAACGACAAAAAAATATGTACTTTATTTTCAGCAGTTGTCAAATTTTGCATTGAATGCGCCCATTTAATAATTTACGTTTCGTAACGTAACGTAGTTAAAAGTTGTCATACACGAACACAAAACCAAACATACACATGATTCTGTCTCAATAGAGCTCTTTACCAAATGGCAATATATATATAATATATATTCATTTTACATTGTGGGGAATGTCATAACAAAGAAGACAAAGAAAAAAAAATTGTGTAAAATTATATCAATAAAATCAAAAAACTTTTAAATGTTGTGAAACCTTTAGATATTTCTTTAAATTAATTAATTTTATTTTTATCCACTTTATCACTTTTCTTTTATCAACACAGAACCTCATTAAAATTTAATATCAAGCTTTTGTTTTTTTTTTTTTCAATTTCCTTTTGTTTGACATTCCCCAAAAAGTGCTGGCTGTAACTTTTAAGTTTGAGAGGTTCGAAAAGAGATCTATTTATTCATGTCAAAACCTATTTTTTTTTATTTCATCTGTCAACAACGTCAATAAAAAAAAAAATAATTATGATGATTGAAAAATTGTAGTTATTTTGATTTGTATGATATTGTGTAAGCTTGAATGCAAAAATTCATCCTACCTAACTTCATTTCTTTTTCTGCAAAATAATAACGAAGATTTCTTTTTACTAAATGTATTTAATTTCAGTTATAGTGTACGGGTGGACGAAAATGACTGGCGAGGGCTTTTTTGTGGGTACTTCGAATATATAACCCATTAATTTCATCCCTAGACATGGGTCTCATATACATAGAACTTACAACATATTTTAGAACATACAAGATATTTTGAGGTAATTTTAAGAACTGTCTTACTTATGTATATATAACAAGCCTAATCTTAATTACTAGATATGCCAATGCCTCCTAAGTAAATTGTTGTTAGTTGTGATTGGGGCATCGTTTATCTCCTGAACATGTAATGCCGAGTAATAAATAAACATCTGTAACCCCGAAGAAATTCTTTGATTCAGATATTTTAAGGTAAGTTTACAATAATTTCGATACTGAGGAGAACAACAATGGAAATTTACTTTTAGCTGGTGAGATGCTATTGCTGGCTCTTTACTTTATGATGAGTCTTTTGTTCTTTTTATTTGGACTGTTTTGGGTGTTTATATTGAAGAGAAGCGAGTAAG
The DNA here is from genome assembly GCA_949320155.1 of Melangyna quadrimaculata. Taxonomy (NCBI): domain Eukaryota; kingdom Metazoa; phylum Arthropoda; class Insecta; order Diptera; family Syrphidae; genus Melangyna; species Melangyna quadrimaculata. Next base: position 228,100,291 of record OX439483.1, on the reverse strand, counting down.
TTTTTCTTTTAAGATACCAATGTTATTTGGATTTCCTTTCAACAAAAAATCAAATCTGTGAAGGGGAAATTTGATTTGTTTAGAAGAAAAGATCAAATTTTCTAAACAAATCAAATCTTTTATTTTAGAAAGATTTACACTGACTTGCACACATACTAGGAGGATTTGACATTTCTCTGGCTATTGTTAGTGTTTGGCTTTTCAACCAATTTGTTCAATTGAATAATATCCGTGGTGTAAAAGTATAAAGTTCACGTTGTTCAGTAAATAAAATAAATAAAATTTACTATATGTTCATTATGTAGATAGAATTACAATAATTTTCCATTTTCAAAAAAAAAAATTAAAGAATTGTCACAGAAAAAAATTTATTTTTATTTGCGTATTCCTTACAACACAAAAAAAGATTTGATCTCCAATCGTTGAAAGGAAATCGACATTAATCAGTAATCACTATTGATTTTTCTAACTTAACTTATGTATTTTTTTTCGGTACAGGCATTCCGTTTTTAAAATCCATTACTATCGCTGATATTCCATGAGATTAACATGAGGAGACATGGGCTATTTTCTACTATGTTAGTCATTGGTAAGATTTATATTTAAATAATTACTCATTGGTAAGTGTACTAGGATGATGTAAAAAAATTACAAGATACAGCATTCTGAGAAAATATAACATGTTTCTAGATTGAAATGTGCAGTTCATCAAGCATATCTTGAACGACAAGCACAAGAAAATCTTTATGATTGTGATTCCCTTACAAGTGAATAATTTATTTATTATGTAGTTTTGAATTTACAAGTAACTAATGAAAATCTTTTTTTTTCAGATACTTGCTGAAAGTGAATAAAGTGATGTTGAGTATTTCACCCGGCGAAATATTTTAATTTTAGTCGATTTACTCTGCTGTGAAGCAATTCTATTCCCTGTTATTTGATCAATTCGACATTTGCACGAAGCATCAGCTACCGATGGCAAGGTCGCTATAAATCTACGAAAGCTAAAGCTATTCATGATTATTTGATATATCTACTGCACTCGAATTATTGTGTACCTATTATAGTTGCATTCCAATATGCATGGTTGGATGAGATGTTCCACGAGATGGCCACTTATGTACTCTGTGTTGACTGGTTATAAATCGTCACATCCATAATTTAGTGTATCCGATGATGACGAAGTTGAAGTATTTACAGAGTCGGGTCTTATTGCAGGCTTTCACAAGACAAAATATTTAAATCCAAACGCACTCCAAACTACAATACACAACACAACAATAGTCGAGGGTAATGACCAAGAGAGAGAGAGAGGGAATCCTTTCATCAAAAGTAATGTTGCCAGGCAAGAGGAGGGGAAGGAAAAGGAAATAGTGTGGAGGAAGGGTAAGAAAAAGGAATAGGTAGGAAACCAAAAAAAAAGGAAGTGTTTGGAAAAGGAAACAAATGCTAAGTTCCGAGGGACGCGGCCTGCTTGCGATGCACGGCAGCTAGCTCGCCGGAATCTTGCCCCCGAAACTTAACCTCACCAGCAACAAAAACACATATCAGGCCTGAACGCAAAGGTAAAAAGCGGACGGACACTTACCTCACACAAGGGCACTGCGGATGTTGTTGCAGTGTGGCCATTACCCACCCAACCATGGAAATCTGCGGCCATATTTAGATTTCCCCAAAGATGGTGGATGATCGGCTTGAGATCATACCATCTTCAGCGAAAGAACTTGGCTACCTTAGGCACCCCTAAAATTTTCTCTTCAAAAAGTCATGTTCCGTTTACACGAAACAAACAAAAACATAAATTTCAACCATATAGGCGTTGGATTGAAGTTTTATTTATCATTAAATTTAATAAGTATAATATTGTTATGTACTTGTGTACATAATAAAACAAGATTAAAATGTTCTTAACTTTTAAGACAATATATTTATTTAGTTTAAATATAAAAACGATACTTTTTAATTATATCAAAAATTCATAGGTCTTTTGATATCGACAGGTCCAGATAGAATGAATCTTATAGCCTTTTCACACCAAACACAAAACCCGGTTTTTGCGAGAATATCGGTTTTGGCTGAAAACCTAGACCGAAAACACAAGTTTTCCCATACATTTTCGCTAAACCACAAGTTTTAAATAAAACCTGTCCAAATCATGTTGGATTTGCAGGATGAACTAAACAAACACATCTTGTGAAACATTCAGCGCTCAATTAAATGTCATATAAATAGCTGATGGGTTGCTACCAGGAAAAAATATTTTTTCTGCTGGAACACAAGAGAGCGCGACGCAGTATCGCGCATCCTAACTACTACGTGAAATTGATCGGTTAAGAAATAAATTAATTATAACGAGTCAGGATTGATTGTATTTCCATTATTAAATTCCAATATTAATAAATTGTCTTTTAATTGCACATAAAACATTTGATTTTTCCCTTTTCTGTGGCACTGACAATTTTCAAAGCGGCGCGGCCCTTCCTCGAAACCATTGTGTTTAAGCAAAACAAATGAAATGTCAAATGAAAACTTGTACATTTTCGGTATGAACGCATTTCAAGTTTTCGTAAACCAATTGCCGAAAACCTGGTTTTGGGTTTGGTGTGAAAAGGCTATTAAATCAGCAGCTGGTTCACAATGATCTGAATCTGGTTTCTGGTTCTGTTCGTTGAGTATGTGATTTACACACGACATTTACGATACGACATGTCATAACATGACACGCCCCTTTAATACATTAATTAATAAAAGATAAGTTGATATTCAGAAGGAATAATTATAATTAACCAATACTTAAATCATAGTCTTTAAGTTTGATGGGTGTCTTTATAACCCTCTTAGAACTGCTAGCTTGCTTAAAACTACGTTTCCACCAGACACTAAACCGAGATTTAGCAAGATTATCACAAATCTCCTTGAAATCTACAAGATTTACCATACAAATTTTAATCTCCTCAAATGAAGATTTCAAATAAAACTCATTCAAATCTACTTGGAAACATTAGTTTGTCAAATCAAACAAACTTTTTTTTCGAAGAATGATTGTGGAACCGACCTATTTTCGTTTAATGACAGATGGAAATGTAAACAAAAACTATCTATCTCACTTCCACTTCATATCAAAAAAATGAAACACCATTTGAATGTTTTGCCATAATCCTCTTTTTGTGCAGTGGAAACACTAAACAAATCTCATTACCGAAATCTCGGTTTAGTGATTGGTGGAAACGTAGTATAAGAATGTCCGATGTATGTTGGGGATGTTCTTTTGTACTTGGATTTACTTGAGGCGATTTTGGTGTTTCTATATCTGGAAATAGCAAGTTAATATTCATTAAAAAATCTGAATTATCTAATGTTGTTTTAGCTTGAGTAGCTTGATTAATATTTGTATCTATAGTCAATGAATTTTTGTTACAGGAAGTCTGTATTGTAGAAGAAAGAGGAGTCTGAGTCACAGGATTTGCAGTTTGAATCGAGGGCGTTATCTGTTCTTCTTGTGATATTTGAGTTCCAGGTGTAATCGCGTTAAAGTAATCTTCAGCAGACGCGAATCTTTTATTGGCATTTATCATTTCTTTTTGGAAATTTGTTGAGACGGATGTACACACTATTCCTTTCAAACAATTTGCCATCAATTGTTTTTATAACATAACGACGACTCGATTTTTTTTTCGATTTCTCCTGTTGTCCAAGGGGTTTTATTATTTTTGCGAAACCATACTGGATCCTTAATGCGAAATTCTAAATGACGTTTTGTTTTCAGGTTTGCGTATTTTTTTGTGATGTTTGGTTCTTTTTTAACTGAGCTTGTGCTTGTGCAGTAGGAAATTGTAGCCTTAGTTTATAAGGATGGATTAAAAGTTTAGTTTTAAGATGTCTTACCATAAGTAACTCCGCTGGAGATTTTAAACCATTAGCTGCAGTGGTTCGATAGTCCAAGAGAATGAGGTATGGATCACGGTTGTCATCTTTGGCTTTACGAAGAAGAGATTTTATTGTTTTAACACAGCGTTCTACTTGGCCATTGGATCTGGGATTATAAGGTGAAGAATGATTGTGTTTGATGTTTCAATCTAAATTGAATCGAAACATTTCTGCTGAATTGAATGGTGGACCCTGATCTGTTACAATTTCATCCGGAATACCAAAATGTGAATAAATACTTTTGAATGCTTGTATTACTGCTGTTGATGATGTTCAATTCATTAGTTGGATTTCTATGTATTTGCTAAAGTAATCTACTATCAATAGGTACCTTTTACCGTCGAGATCAAAGAAATCAGCTGCCAATTTTTGCCAAGGCCTTATGGGATGTTCTCTATCAACCAAAAGTGCACGCTGGTTAGACCGTTGAAATTGTTGGCAAATGCTGCAGGAACTAATAAATCTTTCAATGTCGGCATCCATTTGTGGTTTTTTCTTTCTTTATAATATATGTATATAATGTATATGTAGGTTATCAGATGCATGTACTGCACTTTTTTATCAGAGTGTGCTTTATTTCTAACATATTTTGGATCCTCTATGCTACAAACGTTTGATACCTCAATAAATGCTAATCAAACTGTGTTTAGGCAATGCATCTGAAATTCACATCATATTTGACCGCTATTTTAGACCTTCTGTAAAAATATTCCATACAGTATAACAAGGCCTTTTCAGTTTAGACCTACTTATACCTTGGAAAGCTAAAAAAACAATCTTAAATAGGAGCTTATTTTATTTTTTTAAATTTCTTCATATTCATTATTGTTTTAAGGAGGCTTCGGAGAGGTTTTTGAGAAAGCACTAGGAAAATGATAACTTTGTTAAGATATTCCGAAGGAAACAAATAAATAGGCATCTATGTGGCAGAAAGTAGTTCTCTGACGCAAAGAGAAATATTAAAGTGTGGCAACTCAGAGTTTTAACCAAGTTTTTGTAGAAACCCTGGTACTATCATGCTTATATAGGAAAATTATATTAAATTATAAAATTTGGCAGATACCTATTTTCTTTTTATTAATCAGCTTCATAACAACATACCACATATTACAATAGGACGTCACACTGATTTATAGTAAATTTTTTCAACCGTTCATATCTCGAGTTGTAAATTTTTGACAAAAATCGACTGCAAAAAAAAAATCATTTCGCTATGACGTTCCGTTTAGAAAATAAGATAACGACCTTTAATACGGCCACCCTAATTTCCCCTACTTAATTTTAAAATTTAAAAAAATCCCATATTTGTAAATTTTTAAGTTAAATTTTCTTTCATTCAGATAAGCGCAATCCGATAATTGAACAAACGCAAAAATTGATCTTTATATCGTGCCAACCCTATGAAGGGCCCACTATTTTTTAGGCAACCCACGCGCAAACTGTTTGTTTGGAGACTATTTAAAAAACTGTATACCTCTCATCTGGTAAAGAGATGAGGGTAGGTCATCCTATGGCCGTCTCCCCGACTAGAATATTTGTATTCAATTAAAATATGAATTTGTAATGTATATAAGTTTTGCCACTATTGTATAAAAAGGGCAATTTACCCAAGTGATCATTTTTGAAAATCAGAACTATTGTACTACCTAATGATATCTAACTAATTTTTCCTGCAACTTCAATTCGAATTAGAACTAGCTGAAATAAGAACTTTGATAGGAATAAAATAAATTCTGAGCGCGTTCACTGGACCAGCTAAACCAAAAATGAGGTAACTTAGCAAATACAAAAAAAGTGTTTTCGTCTCTTTGTTAATTATTTTGTATATCTCATTTTATTTTGAATTGGCTTTTTCAAAGCTTTTGAAATGGATTCCAATCGAGTGCGTTTGTAAAGCTATGATTAGACGGTGAAAGAAAATGGTCAACGCATTGACTCTCTGACGTCAGAATGACGTCAAATTCTGTCCCACGGCTTTCAAGTCGTGTGATTGTCATTGCAAAACGTTGTCAACGCACTGACATCAGCGTTGACACTTGCGATGACATGGTTTGAAAAGTCAACGCGTTGACTGTTTTCATTTACCGTGTAATCACCCCATCATAATTTTTCGGACACATTGACAGATATTTTCTGACTGCCCATCAAGGCGTTGTCCAGGTTCCAACGTTGACACACTATAATTTTCTGCTGTGTCTAAGTAGCTGGCGTTGACATTCTTTTCATTTAGAAACAGCAACAAAAAAAAAAAAACAGCAACATAAAAGAAAACAAAACATTTCCAAACAAAATTATTTAAAGTTAAATTAGTTTGAGCTAAAAAAAAAAATGAACCAAAGCACCAGTGAGTTGGATAAGTAAATGCGCGTCCTGCTGATGAATCGAAGGAAAAGTTGTCGGAGAAACGTAAAAGAAAATTACTTTACTCGTTTACGGCCAGCGGTTTGGGATGGAGGATGCAGCGACTATAAACTAGTTAGAACAGGCAACGGGGAGTCAAATAAGGGCAATCTGAAAAAAGTTTTAACGTCTTAAAAGTTTGAACGCAGTTTTGAAGAGGGGTTGCTTCTTAGCATAAATCTCGATTTGCGGGATTTTTGGTATTGTGCGGCGTCCGCCATCTTGGAAAGAAGAGAATTTTGAGTTTGAAAATTATTTTCTCAAAAACTGTTTGCTCATACAACTTGGTTTAAAAAGTTAATTGAAGAATAGGTTTTTGGCTTTCAAAAACGCTATAACATTATATTTTTAGTGTTGCCGCTGATTTTTAATAATTTTGTTTATATTTTAAGTAATTTTTTTTAGAAAATTGCCCCTTCTGCCGAAACCTAAATTGTCATTTCCATTTCGTTTGCTTTTAACATTTTTCCTTGCATTAAAAAAATTTAAACCGAAATCAATGAATTTATTTGACTGTGTCACAGCGCGTCACCACTATGTGTAGGCGTCAACTCGAAAAATTACAGATTTGTACTATTGTCAACGCTCAAAGCGCGTGGACATGGTCAAGCCGTGTGATCGTCAACGATTACTTGTCAGCGCATTGACACCGATTTGGATAAATCTCGTTGACATATATTACCTGTCAACGCATTTTGGGACAACATTGACGGACTTGTGTCATTTTTGTGATCGTCAATATTTCAGGTGTTGACACGGTGAGCGTTGGCGTTGCCATGTCAGTGCTTTGACCGTTTTTTTGGTGACGTCAGAGAGTCAACGCATTGACCATTTGCGTTGACCGTCTAATAATAGCTTTAGAAGCATCTTCTGAAGTCGTGGTGTTATTGAATCATATGGTTTTTTAACTAGCCTAAGAAGTGGTTTATGGTCAGTTTCAACTGTAATTCGTCTGCCGTAAGTGTAGTAATTGAAGTGCTCCAAACCATAAACCACAGCTAGAAGCTCTTTTTCAATTTGGGCATAGCGCTGTTGAGCTTCTGTTAAACATGCTGATCCGTATGCGATTGGTTTTTGTTCTTGCAAAAGTGCTGCTCCTAAACCATACTGTTAGGCATCTACGGGCAAGATTAGTGGCTTATTGGAATTGAAAACCTGAAGTACTGAAGCTTTGCTCAATATTGACTTTAATTTGTCAAAGCAACGTTCAGTGTTTGCATCCCATAGCCAAACTGAATTTTTTTAAACAATTGTCTCATCTCTTGGGACTCATGGGACACATTTGGTATAAATTTGGTGTGATACCTGTACATTGACAAAAATCTGTGCAATTCATCGGTGTTTGAAGGAATAGGGAAATTAACTATTGCATTAATTTTTCCTTTGTCTGGAGAAATGCCTTTAGCTGATATAACTTGGCCTTAATGTTATTTCTGTTTTGGCTAACTGAATTTTTTCTTTATTAAATTTAAGATTTGATGCTCGGGCTGCAGTTAAAACTTTTCTTAACAGTTTACAATGGTCTACCATGTTTTCAGAACCCAGTGCCAAGTCATCAAAATACGGATTGGCTTCTGGAATATTTGCAAATATATCATTCATTGTATTTTGAAAGATTTCTGTTGCATTAACAAGACCATAAAGAACAACCAACCACCGAAAACGACCAAACGGTGTACAGAAGGTTGTTAACACCGAGCTTTCATCATCTAGGGGCTGCTGCCAAAATGCTGTTTTTGCGTCAAACATGGTAAACACATTAAAACCTTGCATTTTTTGAATGAGTTCTTCAAATGTAGGTATTTGGCAGTGTGATCTTTTGACACTAGCATTTAAGGGTCTTGGATCAAGAATAATACGTAATTTTCCTGATTTATCTATACCATGCATGTAGGCTGATTGACTTTTGCCAGTAATCCTTCCCGCACCATTTTGTCTAGTTCATCTCTTACTGGTTCCTGCAAGGAAATTGGAATTCGTCTTACTGCTGCAATGTGTGGAACCGCATCTTCCTTTAAATGTAGTTTTACTGGTTTTAATGAACCTCGGCCTTCAAATACGTCTGCAAATTCAGCAATAATCGATTCTGGAGTTTCTTTTATTTGATGGTTGTTGACAACAAGCTCACAAATGTTCTTCTCATTGATAAGCTTGAAATATCTGCATACTTCGAGTCCATGTAAAGTTTTGACATCTAGCTGTGTGACTAAAAATCGCTGCTTACATTTGATGCCATTAAGTTGAACTTGCAAATAACATTCACCAATTAATTTAATTATTGAACCTCCAAAAGCTTTCAAACAGTCCTTAGTTGTAAGCACCCGTGGTTTGTTTTTGAAATGTTTGAAGCAATTGAGCGAAATAACATTTGACTGCGCTCCTGTGCCAAGTTTGCAATTGATAAGGTTTCCATCTATAACTGCGTTTACCAGCCAGTCCTTTGAAGCACTGTCGGATATACCACTTAGTGTAAAGCATAGAGAAAATACTACCTAGAGAACCGACTTAAGGGGTCCATGCCTTTTCACCCTACAAGCTGAATTGAGAGGATTATCTCCGTTTCAGCAAGTATGTGTGCAGTTGCCGTGCATATTAAATGGGGAAAACTAGCTTTTTATGTATGCAAACGGAGTTTTGCTCAGTGCTCAATTTGGTGAATAAGTGCGCTCAGATATTCAAAAAAGAGAATCCGTTAAATTCAAAAATAAAATATTTTGTCAATAAAATTGAGGCTTATAAATGTTTATGAACAAAAACTTTATTTGATAACGCCTTTAATTGCTTCTAGCGTATAAATGCAGTGATATTTTTTACTAATTATGTCGAAAACAAAGAAAATGTAATTAAAAAGTAGAACCACACATGCGTACATGCCTTAACTTCCACCACAAGACTTGAAGCAACATTTGGTGGATTTTTTAAAATTTTTTTGTTGCGGCAATTTTGCGACAACAAATAATTTTATAATTTTAAAGTTTCTAAATTTTTAATAAAAATAACCCGCAAAACTTGATTTTTGTTGAATAATTCGAAAAATTATTTTCGTGAAATTGTGTCTATTACTTATGTCGAATTTGATTGCCATTTGAAGTCGATTTTATTAAAAAAAATTTCTTGGTAGAAGGAATTTAATGTCGAATTCCTTACAACCATTTGAAGTCGATTTCATTTTAAAAAAATTTTCTCGGTAGAAGGAATTTAAAAAAATTCGATTTTTTTTTGTGAGTGCAATTTGACAGGAATTTTGTTGTCGCACAAAAACTTAGAAGTAGTGCGCGCTAAGCAAATATTAAAGTGTGTTTTATTTTCGATCTGTTTTGATAATTTAAAAACAAATATATTTCGTCTGATAATTGAAAAACATCAAAAACAATTGTTCAAGTAAAAAAATAATAATCCAAAATTAATCCACACAACAGCGAGGATCTATTCTGAATATTTCATTAGGGGACGAAGAAAAATAATTTTGCAACGTGTTTTCCTCGCGAATTGTATGTTATTTTAATGAGATTTTTTGTTTCTTGAAGATACGCACAATTATCTTTACTTTTTTTTTCATCAATCACTGAAATATTAAACAATTAAGAACACTTCAACATTTGTTTTCTTTTTTAACTCCGTCACAAAATTGTAATGAGAACATTCAATTCCATCTTGATGCATGAGAATTGTCAAATCTTGATAGTGTGCGTGCGATTGGATGTGAAATCTAGCTAAAAACGCAAGATTTGTTCGACAGCATTAAAATTGATTTTTTTTAGAAAAATTCGAATTTTTTTGATTGTAAGGAATTCGATATTAGGCTAGCCATTAATTGCAAATTATAGTGAAGGTTTTGCCATCGATTAAAATGCCTTAAAATTCTCAGCAGCAAGAGACCCAAATTGCAAAGAGCAGGGTATTCCATAAGGATTCGTCCATGGAATCAGATCTCAATCAGGCATAGTTAACCAACTCATTAGCAGTAACAACACACCCGTCACATAAGGCTGACGAACCCGACGATTTATTACTTATGGTCGCTGCACAAATGCCCAACCATAAGCAGCCATCAGTCCAAATGAACCAAGAGGTTCTACAACACTGGTAATTATCTAGATATTTGAACAGGCAGTTAGTGCTAATAACTTTATGTTGTTTTGTAATTTATAACAAATGTAAAATATTTATAATAATTATACATATATTGATAAACAATATTCTATTTCCTAAGATTCCTGAAGAACTATTGCTAGATTATGCTGAGATCACTTCAATTCCCCCACTTCCATTGTAAGTTTTGTTGTCTGCAGATAAAGAAGGCTCTGGTCAGAGCAAACAACAAAAGGAAGAGGTAAGAGACTACGATAAACTTTTTGATATAGACGCGGAAGAAGAGAATCTTGATAACTTGCTCCAGGCTTGTCGCAATCAGGCTTGTCAATACCGGAAAAAACAGGTGTTTCACACTTTGGACCGCGTCAAGGCCAGCTTCATTCTAGATTGCTTACGCACACACATCTGCCTGGCCTTTTGTCGCTAGATCAAATGCATTTGCTAGCATTGACCGATACTGTCGCCACATGCAATACAGACTTCTCCGAAAAATTCGATATCGACGCAGCGAAGAGTACTATATCTAAGGAAAATTCTCACAATGTCGATGATACATGGACATAACATCTCAACAGTCTCTCGATGATTGTGCTCTTCAATTTTTGCTAGCTATGAAAATTCTCAAAGGGTTTGATAAATTCTTTTAGTTTCTCTTCAGATGGTGGAGTTGTTTGCTTTACTACTCTCGACAATTACATATTTTGTCTGTCGTCCGTAAGCTTTGAGATACTCAAAATAGTCAAGTTACTTGACGCTACTTAACATACGTCCTGGATCTTACCCAAAAACAAGGAATATATTCTTCTTTTCCAGACGATCAAATCACAAAACTAATGATAGAACCAAGAGATTGCTATTTGGTTAGTTTATCGAAAGACAAAGATTTCCTTAGCACGATTAGGCATACAGTCGAAGCTCATAACTACGGTGTCAGTACGTTGGTTGATTGTCTGAAATCTGCCATAACTGTGTTCAAATACTACAAACTGCAATGACACAGCCAAAAGCTCTTTCGGTGAATCGTTTCGATAATGAATTGAGGAAAATGCTGACTAGAAATAGAATGATTCCGATTCTCAAAGAATAAAAAAAAGCAATATCCAAGTAAATATCGGCTTTTTATATGGACTGTGCTTCTGGATGTACCTTGCAACAAGTTACAATTTTCAGAATTGGTTAAAATGGGTGCTCATCAAACAGCAGCTGCATTAAATGATAGTTTAAATTTGAAATATTCGACTTCTCGGGGAAATATCATTAAGATATTTTCATGCTTGGGTCATTGGCCACAGTGACTTTGTTCCTGAATTCATCTTCCCGTTTATGAAGGTTTTCTCCAACAGTCTAACTGCTTGCTTTGAAATTATAGCCACAATCCTCATAAATCAATGCCAGTTATGGTTTTTGGTTCTATGACAACACCAAGGTATCTGATGCGAGTATTTTTGTTTACTTACTCAAAATAACAACTATTCTACTTTCAATTATTAGGCTACATAAAGTTGAAACATTCACTAATAATTTGTCGACATCACGAACACGAAGTTGCATTTATATTTTTGTCTTTTAAATTTAATTAAAAAGGGTTTTTGTTAACAAATAAACCTGCATCAAGATGGGTAAAAAAGGCAAATCAAAAAACAAACTTGCAAAAATGTCCGAAGAAGAAAGAGCCAGATATTTGCAACTCCGGGCAGATATTGAAGAAGAGGCTCGTTGTCACAAACAACATCTAATATCGGTTTATATGAAGGTAACATTACTGTTTTCTATTCAAATTTGTATTAATTTAGTTTAATATGAAAATAATATTTTTTTAGAATAAATTCAAACGTGAAAACGCATTCTCCCAATTGAATTTAGCAAAAATAAATCAAGAATGGCGTTCAATTCTGCGGCGAATTAAATGTTAAGATTTAAAAAAAAACGAAATGATTGAAGTAGAAAACTTGTTTACAATAGCTTTGGAGCGAAAGGATCGAATTATTCATCTGCTTTTGAACGAATTGGATTTTGCGAAGGCTATGAATGCAACGCTGCAACAATGGCAAATGGAAATTATTGGAAAAATGATTCTCACCATAGCGAAGAATTAACTTTTCCCATTCCCATTCCGAGTCAAAATCAATTATTATCAAAGTGAACAAATTAAAATTACGCATAATAATTCAGGGATTCAGCTTTCATTGTTCTCTCTCGTTTTTTAAACTTACCTTTGCTATCTACGAATTTCATTCAGCATAATCAATATATGTCGTGTTTTTTGAGAGTGTATATTAACTCAGCAAAATTCTTACAAGCAAACAATAACAAACTTAAATTACTAGGTATAGAGTTTTGTTATTGCTTTGCGCGTAAAGTTTGCTGAGTTGCTATACACTCTCAAAAAACACGTCTTTTATATAATTCAAGTTAGTAAAGTATAATAACGTTTGAGTAAATAAACATTAAACATCGCAAATATGAAAGAAATTAATAGCCATGAAATAAATTTAACATTTAATCTAATCGATTCTAAGAAAAAAGAATGTAAATAGTCTGAATTGCATTATTTGTTTAATGGATAACAACAACCATCGCCAACCAACCAGCCAGAGGGAAGTTTCTTTTTTATAATTTAGGAAATAGCAAATAGATATCGTTTTGTTGTGAGGACCAACCTGCAACACATACACATTTTATTTGTTGTTTTGCATCAATTCAACAATAACAACGACAGAACAATTTTGTTTCAAAAAATCATGGTTTTGGTAAATAAATTATAAAGAGATCAGCATACCAATTTTATAACTTGCTACAACATTAATTTGTATAAGTGAATAAATAATAGAAATATTGATATACAACAGACAAAAAAAAACAAGTCATCATAACCGCAGCTACAACAAAAATCAACAAAATAGAAATGAAAAAAAGAAAAAAAAAACACAGTGCAACGAGTGGTGGGTCCCTTCTTTTCCTTTCCCTTTCACTTCTTACAGTCAGGTTTGCTTGAATCGTTGTATGCACTGTGTGTTTCCCACATAGAGCATCAAATTATTTTAGCAAGTCTGTCGTCAGATAGATAGCTGTTTAGTTTTTCTAGTTAACCAGGAGCGGCTGATTAAAATTTTGGTACTAAGGCATAACACTAGTGTCAAGTTGTACTGAAAAGTTCAAATTGGGATCTGGAATAAATATTCAACTTAGTTAATTGTCTGACTTGGATTTTCGCTATTTTTAAATATTTACAATGGTTGATAGATTTAGTGTCGATTTTAGCAACATTCGTGGGCTTAGAAAGAATTTCTACGCTACGTACGTCTATACTGCAAACAACAGGCCAGCTGTTTTGGCACTGAGTGAAACCCAGATAGGTGAACATTCTGATCATTCGGAATTTAATTTATTTGGGTATAATTTAGTGCCATTATTCTTTCCACACCATGGTCTTGCCGTTTATATAAGGAATGATGTTGCGTACCAACTTGAACCACAATATGGTTTGTGTTCTAACACAAACTTTAATTTCATGTGTTTAAAATTTACGGTAAATAAGCACATCATACACATGTTTCGTTTATCGAAGCCCTAATTTGGACAGAAATTCAACTTTTAACGAGTTTGATGCTCTGCTCGACTCCATTCAAAGAATTGTTGCCCATTACCCTCACACTGAAATCGTCATTGCGGGCGATTTCAATGTACACAATTCTAATTTCGGGTCAGACAACATCCGAAGGAAGGTTTGTTGAGGTCTTTGCTGAGTTAAACCACCTGACTCAGCTTGTTGACGAGCCAACTCAAATCCCTGACGTTCCAGGTCAATCCGCCAACACTCTGGACTTGTTCCTTACCTCTGACATTATAAATACACTATTAGTGTATTATCGCCTCTAGGCACATCAGACCATTGTGTCATATCTGTGAATTTCTCGTGCCACCAATATCAGTTAAAGAAAAAACTCCCAAGAGAACCGTTTGGTAGTACGAGAAAGCCAACTGGGACGGTCTCAATGCTTTCTTCAGGAACTTTAACTGGTCACTATGCTTCCTCGATAGTGACGTAGATGCCAGTGCAGATATGATCACAAATTTAATTCTTTGTGGAATGAGAAATTTTATCCCGAATAGGGTTAAATCTATCAAACCCAAAGAAAACTCGTGGTTTGATTCGAGCTGTAAAGAGGTTATTAGGGTTAGAGAAGTAAGTTTCCGTAGTTAAAAAGCCAACCCTACTGAGGAAAACCGGAAAAAGTTTCAACAAGCCAGAAAGACCTGTTACGGTCATATAAGAAGAACCAAATTTTTGCATGACCAAAAATTAAGGCAAAAAATACTACAATGTCCCAATAGTAGTAAAAATTAAAAAAAACATTCGAAACACTTCTTCGTCTGCGGTTCCAACGCTCGTCTTCAACGACACACCTGCTGTCAGCTCGCAAGATAAAGCCAATTTGCTTGCAGCACAGTTTGCTGTTAATTCGACGCTGCCAGCAAGTGATAGAACTCCGCCTGTACTTGACAGCGTAAACGATTCTATGGGTTAAATCTTCTTTCGCACTCGTGCAGTTGCTAGAGTCCTAAAAGACCTCGACATACACAAATCCGCTGGCCCGGATAGTATCCCTCCCATTGTTCTGAAGAGGTGTTCTTCAACGCTGGCAAAACCACTGCGTAAGCTTTTCCATCTGTCCTACTCTACTTGTCTCTTTCCGAGTGGATGGAAAACAGCATTTGTCGAGCCTGTCCTTAAAAAAGGCGTATCTTCTTCACCCTCAAACTATCGTCCAATTGCACTTACGTCCCTTCTTTCCAAGGTCATGGAAACGCCGATCAATTTTCAGCTCAAGAAATATCTCGAAGAACGAAGGCTTCTTAATGACCGGCAGTACGGCTTTCGTTTCGGTTTCGGTCCACTGGTGATTTGATGGTTATATCTCACCGAACAGTGGAACAAATCTTTACATCGTTTTGGAGAAAGTAAGATTATTGCACTTGATATTTCAAAAGCGTTTGATAGAGTTTGGCATCAAGCTCTCTTATCGAAAATGCGCGCATTTGGTTTCGATGAATCTCTTCTTCGTTGGATTAGAAATTACCTTTCGGACCGTTCAATACAAGTTGTATTGGACGGTTTCAAGTCTGAAATCCATAAAATAAATGCTGGTGTGCCCCAGGGCTCCGTTTTGTCTCCGACTCTCTTCCTTATTTTTATAAATGATCTTTAATCTGAAACTTCTAATCCATTAAACTGTTTCGCTGACGACAGTACCCTCAGCTTCTCATATTCGTTTACAGATTCTCATCCATGTCTTTCGGATGTGGAACTTGAACGGCAGCGTATGATAAGCTCATTAAATTCTGATCTTGACAGCATTGTCCAATGGGGAATCAAAAATCGCGTAGAATTTAATGCTTCAAAAACTCAATGCTGTCTAGTGTCGTCAAAACGAAACCCACCCCTCATGCCACTATCCATGAGTGGTTCGTGCATTGAGGAAACCGAAAAGCTTTCAGTCTAGTGATGGGTAGGACACGTATTTTAAATGAGTTTGTATGAGGTACTCATTTTTTGAAATAAGGTGGTACTTTGTCCCACTTCAAATGTCCCATAGGACAAACCTATTTTAAGGGACATATTCAATAAGAAAATTTAAATTTTTCAATGAGGTCTCTTCAATTCTAATGATCATGAAATTTGAATAAAACATCAGTACATTTTTTGGTAATAGTGTAAACTATTTAAATTTAACAAACTATAAACAAGAGTAAACACTAACCACGCACCAGAACAAATGATTTTTTCTCATATCTTTAATACAAAATATAAGAAAATAAAAAAATGTAGTTGCAGTTGTAAAAAATATTCTCTTAAACGGACAATAACAAACCTTCTTCAATTTTCAACCCTCTGGAGTCTGGATGATTATCTGCATATCTTCATTATTTGTTCATTGACCTCCTCATTTTCTCTCCTCGTCCTCATTCTCATTCTCTTCTCTAACAATCGTACTTCAAATGTCACAAACTGCAGCAATGTCACAGCCTGGGACAATGTAGCGAATTTTGTTCGTTTGCGACATTTGAGTAATTAGTAGGTACCTACTCATAATACAAAATTTGACGCATTCATTGGTTGAAGAGAGAATGTACTACTAATAATGAGTACGAGGTATTTCCTCATTTCTACATCATGGATACATCCTCAAACGAGTTTTGAGAAAGTATGCGTAATAAGTGCACACACGGCGTTTATTGGGTTTCTTGTTATCTTAAAACAACAACAAAATATACTGCGAAAAAAGTGGGAATTTTTGTGCGTTTAAAATTATGAGTGAGAATTAAGAATTGTTTTTTTTTTCTGGAGACGAAAGAGTAAAGACAAATATTTTTTGTTGTTTTTGGTGAGGCTTGAGGTAATACATTTTTTTGCTTTGAGGTGATGGGACATTTCAAAGTTGTGTGTGCGACATTTGTGTTGCCTCATGTATGGGGTACCCATCACTATTTCAGTCCTCGGTATGTGTATCACAGATCACCTTCTGTGGAACGATCACATATTTGATGTTGCCAAAAATGCTGCTAAATGTTTAGGTTTTCTTCGGCGATGCAAGACATTTTTCACCCCTTCTGATCTGGCTGTTATCTATAAAGCCTTTATTCGTCCAAAACTCGAGTACAATTCTCATGTTTGGGCAGGTGCTCCAATAACTCACTTGAGTCTATTGGATTGAATTCAAAGAAGAGCTATGAAAATGATAGGTGATAGAAATATAACGGAAGCATTTGCACCTCTCGAACACCGACGCAATGTTTCATGTCTTTCGTTATTTTACCGTTATTTTCATAACCAGTGCTCTAGCGAAATAGCCAGTTGCATTCCTCCCCTAAAACAATTCAACCGTAATACTCGTATTTCTAGGAATGCACATCAGTTTACCCTTGAGCCCAACTTCGGACGTACTGTTAAGTATAGAGATTCTTTCTTTAGTCGCACTACAAGAATGTGGAATGCTTTACCTTGCACTATTTTTCCCTGCCATTTTGATATTCAAAGGTTCAAAACCAATGTGCACCGGCATCTCCTCTTAAATCCTTTCCTATTTTCCTTACGCTCGCACTGTGTTTAAACATTTTAAGGGTAGTAAGAACCCCTTTAGTGCGCGCTTAATTTAAAAAAAAAAAAAAAAAAAAAGATATGTATTTTTTTTTTTAATTTCTGATCGACTTTTGTGCAAATCATAAGAATGTATTTTAGTGAAAAAGAATATCTTCTGGTACAATATGAATTTTCATATCGTCATCCATGTTTGGTGTCCTTCCTTCAAGAAGCTCATCTTTGAATGTACTGCAATATAAAATTTGCTACCATAATACATTTTTTTTTAAAGATTTTTATATACTTATACATTTTTTAGAAATTGTGAATTTTTAAAATGCATCATAAAAATGCTGAATTGATGCTGATGTATTTATTGATATTTATATGGATGTCCAACAATTTTGTCAATGCCCTTCCCTATGCAAAAAGCTGCAGTCATATTTGGTACAAAGGAGCCTTACATTCATCTGCGAAATGATTTTTCAAGTTGTTATAACTATTATTAAAGAAGATGCACAAATCACCACTGCACCCCAAAGGAGTCTGTAAAGCTACCACATAATCATAAATATGTACATAATACGTATGTACCAAATGTATGTCTGCATATTTTCATCCAATGTCTAAAATCTAAGGGATCGCAGTTCATTTTTGCAATTATTAGCGATATGAAATATTATTTTTTGAAGAAGAACTATTTATTTCATCAAAAAAACGTCAATAGTATTGTCAAACTATATTTATTTTCTAAAACTCTAGGGGAGATTTGACATTTTAGTGTAAAGCTCTAGTCGAGAGCTTTTATTCTGTTTTCGAAAATCGATTCTATTTCAATAAGTCTACTGAGCAAGGCGATACTAATTTCAAGTTTAATAGAATCGAAAAAAGTCGAATAGACTTAAGTCGAATAGACTCTCGCAATAAGCCCCTTAATTAAATGAATTGCATTTTAAAATATAATCCTTAATCAGTGTTATACTTTCCATTTACATACTAATTATTGTCTCTACGGAAGGAAACCCATCTAAACATAACTGTGCCAACATTATATTAATGTTTTAATTGACAATTTCTATATAACGCGCTTGAGCTTTTTTTATGAAGATCAGCTCTATCTTCAAACAAACAATTTAACTCATAATTTAAAGTTCTTTTTTATAAAGCCTCAGACAAATTAAGAAAGCGTTTTAAATATTTTACCCAACATTTTTATTTCTAGATCTACTAAATACACATTTTAATAATTTTATTACGGTTGTTGAGTGATAAGATGGGTGGTTGGAGATAAATCAAGACTATTCTGGTTGGATCAATAACTCCGCCTGGACCTGGCGAGGTGCTAGGATGACCCAACAGGTATGAGTCAACTTGACGTGCTGCCTGTCGGCCCTCAGAAATCGACCACACTACCAATGGCTGTCCTCTTCGGCAATCTATTCATTAAATTTTATTTTAATAAATATAAAATTTCTTTATTTGGAATTTCCAAAGCTTTTACCTCCAGCTGCAAAAACTTTTGGATAAGAAGTACCATAAGTTCCGTTGACTGCTTTAATGTTGCCTCATGGATCAAGGTCTAGACCAAGTTCATTCGGAACTGTTTTTTCAGGTCCACGGAAACCCATGGCTAGTAGAATCAAATCAGCTGGGTATACTTTCTCGGAATCTTTATCATTTTCCATAATCCATTGGCAGGTGGGGGACTTATTCCATTGGACTTGAACAGTATTAACTAATGCAATATGACCATCTTTTCCAACAAATTCTTTTGTTGTTGTTGAGTATTGACGAGGGTCATTTCAAAATTTAACTCGTACTTCCTCGTGACCATAGTCAACTCTACAAAGAATTCAAAGGGAATTTTTCGTTACAAAGACTTTATCCAATAATGTATGATTTTTTATTGAATTACCTGAAAACCTTAGGCCATTATGGCCATGGATTATAGTTTGCAGGAGACTTTGGAGGTTATGGAAGAATTTCCAATGTTGTTATACTCTTGGCACCTTGACGCAATGAATCCGCTATACAATCACATCCAGTATCACCACCACGAATAATTATAAAATATTTTTCTTCAGCTGAGATTATGTTCTTCGAACCACCCAACTGTTTCTTGTTTTTCACATTGTACCGTAGCTAGAAATACACACAACAAACTTTTTAATGTCATTAAAAATATGCTTTTCTACAAGTTAATACACTTTTATTGAAATTAAAATAAAAACTTACACGGTTTCAGATTTCACATAATTTATTTTAGAACTGTCACACTTGTTTGGCAAAACGAAAACAACAAAAAAACTTACCTGTCAGTTTGAGCAAATTTCGCCATTTTGTTTTTTAATCCACCAATCACACGGATAGGAAAAAAAGAGTAGATAAATGTCGTTTTTCTTTTTTGGCTCCAAATAAACCTCTGAGCAGAGGCTGAGCGATCAGAGCAGAGCTCTGAGCAGATTATGATCAGAGCCCTCAGACTTATTTATGAAACACATTTGAGCACTGAACTGTCATTTCATAGGTGTGTTACTAAAATACATTTTTGTTTACCTGATTTAGACGGGCGACTGTCCTGGGAAACCATTTTTAATTTTTTGTATTTCTTTCGTCTATCAAATCACTGAAAAAAAGTGAAGTTGGCTTCGCTCAGCGTTTCGCTCGATTTGCTAGGTCATTTTATTCTGAGCTAATCGATCAAGCTCTGAGCTAGCTCAGATGGAAAAAAGAAACGCACTTTTTGAGCTCTGATATGTCTGAGCTAAAAAAAAAACAGAATTTTTGTTTGACAGTTTCGTGATCTGCTCAGAGTTAAAAAAGAGTTTTCTCTTACTCACCTCGATTACATTTTGCGGGTGTTAAGGCAAGGGGTTTACGAGTCGGGCCTCTAAGTAGTATACTTACTCTATGTTGTAGAGATTGAGAAAACTTCACCCTCAAGATCATAATTGTAATCAGCATTTCTAGCATAGAGTAAGTATACTACCTAGAGGCCCGACTCGTACCCCCCTTGCCTTAAACACCCGCAAAATTTATTTGAGGTGAGTAAGAGAAAACTCTCTTAATCTACTCTTTTTTTCCTATCCGTGAATCCATGTGAGTGGTGGATTAAAAAAAAAATGGCGAAATTTGCTCAAACTGACAGGTAAGTTTTTTTTGTTGTTTTCGTTTTGTCAAAAATCTGACAGTTCTAAGTAAAATAAATTATGTGAAATCTAAAATCGTGTAAAGTTTTTATTTTAATATCAATAAAAGTTTATTTACTTGTATAAAAGCATATTTTTAATGTCATTAAAAAGTTTGTTGTGTTTATTTCTAGCTGCGGTACAATGTGAAAAAAGATTTTCATTTGGTTCCCTAAGACCCTCTTCGATTCTGAGAAGCATTCCAAGCGAAGAAACGCGATGTCGCAGCTATTATTCAGTCACACTCGAAGGGACGAAAACAACGCAAGCTGTATCTTAAATTTCGTGAGAACACAATTATACTGCAATCATATGCTGCTGTTAAGATTCGAGCATTCATTAAAGGCTTCATCACCAGAGAAGATCCACCAAATGGTGTGAATGAAAAGTTCATTGCCAATGCAAAGAGATAGTGGCTTATAAGATTATCAAAGGAGTTACCAACAAAAGTGCTGGACATGAGTTGACCTTCCGCAGCCAAAACATTGTCAGGAAGCCTCTACATACCTACATATGGTGAATCGGCTTCACTTAACAAGAAATTATAGTCAGCAGCTGAGTGATGAGAAGAAGCAATTTGAACTCAAAAGTCACAGCTGAAAAGGTCTTTAAAGGTCAGTTTTTTGTTAAATTAATTTATTTCCCTTCTAAATAAAGTGTGTTTTCCATATACCTACCTAGATAAAAAGAAAAATTACCCGCAAAGTATTGCCAAATGGTTCGAAAAAGACCACATTTCCAAGGAACACTCGGCGCAAGTTAGTAATTTTGTGACAACAGCATTAGGTTCTGAAGAACTTAAATATTCCTCACCTTGCGTCAAATACGATCGACATGGCTATAAGCCAAGAGGTCGATTCATCCTCCTCAGCAACAAAGCTATCTACCTTCTTGACGCAACAAACAAAAGCATCGACTGCCATTGGCCAAAATTGATTTTGTGCTAACGAATCACAGTGATCATCTGATGTTGGTACGAATTCCAAGACAAGGGTGATCTTATTCTAGAGATTCCTGCAATTATTGAGTGCTGCACGTACATCATTCATACAGTTGGCACAGCAAACATAGTCAGTAGTGTGAATAGAGATTCGTAAGTTAAAAAGTTCTTTTTCTTGAAATAACAAATAGAATATATCTTAAAATTGGTAGAAATTTAATGGAATTGCCAGATAAACCACTTTGTAATTCCAAAACTATCTACTTCATTGGGAAATATTTTTTCCAATTAAAAATGCTTTTGGTGACACTTAGTAGACTTAATTTGAAACAGTTTTGATAGTACAGTTACGGTTTTGATTTTTTTAGTTTATAGGTTCTACCTTTTTCTTAACTTTTCTTGGTATGGAGGTATTCAGCCTTATCGGCAATTTCGGGAGAGATTGTTCTACTCCCGATTTTCATTTTTCCCTGGATTCGAATACTCCTTTCGTCAATCTCCCCCGGAAATTACTTTGAATCAGTTTCGAAATACTTTGGGTGAATTTATATTCTGAAATTATTTGTCTGTCAAAGTTTGAAAATTATTTTATGAAATCAAATTAAATATTTGAAGTATTTGTGGTGATTAAGAACTATTTTGCATCGTAGATTTAATTCTCATGTAATGGAAACGCGTAAAAATATTCAAAAGTTAAAGAAAACTATTTTGTTTGTCTATTTTGTTGTTGTAATATTTTTGTTCTCTCCCTCTGTGCAAAACTGTGTTACTTTATAAGGGGAAAAAACCCGAAAGTGTTAAAAATATTTCCAAAATGTGTAAAAAATATAAAGAAACAATAACTTAATATAGATCGCTTAAAACAAAACCAATTTCTCCTCCAAGCCGTTTCCCCTTTAAGTCTTTAGCTTGTTGTAGAGTGGACATACAGCCACTCATACCAATACCGATGGACTTCTCGGTAAACGTAATGTTGGATTTTATTAAAATGCCTATATTTTTAAACCGAAACCAAAACTTATCCTTTACACCCCGACTCCACAGGCCATGAACGATGTCCATAATCCAATCTGATTTGTATGGATATGTCACTGCTTGGACATGGATTTTTGCGACTGCATTGGATTTTTTTTTAGACATGTTCCATAGTCCAGCCATCATTCATGGCCTGTGGAGTCGGGGTATTAGAGCAAGTAAAAAATTATAAAACCTTCAAAAATAGGTAGTAATATCCTTCTATTTTTAAAATTCTTCAACTAAATTGAGGCGAGTTTTTTCCTGGGAAACATCATTAATTTTCCCCCGGGAAATAGATTTACGATATCTAGTTTTTTCATTGTAGTTTTTTCCCATTTTTCGAACATTATTTATGATTGGACAGTCTCATACGGGGAAAAAATCCTTATTCCCGATAAGGCTGATTATTTACTTAAGCCAATTATTTCAAAACAGACTATTGGCTACAAAAAATTGCATAAATCAGACAGGGACTGTACCTTGCAAAGAATATAAAAAGTCAAACTAAGTACATATAATATGCCAAATTTTGATTTTGGAACGATTTTGAGTATTAGAACTTTTTGAGTTAATACATTTTTGGAAAGTCCTTTTTGGCAACATATTGATTTTAATCTTTTTAAAGAATTGGTTTAAAAATATCAAAATTACACAGCACATACATAATTATGTACATAGAAGGTAATGGTTTATATTTTTGGTAAGAATCTAAAATCGATATCGTTGTTTTTTCTTAAAATATTTGAGTTGAAAAATATTTGTTAAGAGTTTTTATTAGTAGCAAGTAGTAGAAAGCAACAAAATTAAATGCAGGCTTTGAAAACTATAAACAAAAATCTTTCTGTCGTTCCTCAATGAGTAGTTGCTTTCGGAGGACCTTATATCTTATACTTTCCTTTTAAAATTGTGGCTTTGATTACATTATTCATTAAGCACTTAACAGCAAGTCTAGTTCCGTTTCAAAGTTCTTTTTGATTTTTATTCCGAAGCATGATGATTGGTACACTGACTTTTATTCGTCAATTATGGGGTGGCTAAATCTATGGCAGGAGGTAAATCTAGTTAATTAAGAAATTCTGTTGGATAGTTCACTACGTCATCTCCGTCTATAATATAATCGATTGACTTATATGATACTAGTTCACCAATTATTCCATTTTGAATATCCCAATTAACATCGTTAACATCTTTATTTTTTCCTACTAATATTGCTCGTTCGCTCAACCAAGCATGATCTTTCTGTCGCTGTCCAATATTTGGAAAAACTTTTTTAATCTTTAATTTAATTCTTCTTGAGTTTGGGTAATCTCACAAAAATGTTTCGGCAATGTTATTAATCCATTATCAATGGGCATTTTGCCATTACCAATATTCAACAACTGCTTTGAAAACAACGGCCGATGAATCGTTTCGCAATTGGACACTCATATTTATTTTCAATCTGATTGTTTTGACATATCTCAAATATGATTTCAAACATGCATTCATTTCATCCGCTGGAGTTGATTGTGGAACTACGCGCAATAATATAAAGAAACCGCCAAATAAATTTTGATTGTTTTGAAGATATTCAAAGCTTCCAATGACTTCTTAAGAGCCATCGTGCATTCATCCCACACAATAATCTTACATTGTTGTAATACCTGTGCTGTTTCCAAATTCTTTGGAATGTTACATGTGATGGGTGTTTCATTAATATGTATGTTCAATATGTTAACTTCAGTAGGCCGAAATGTTGTTTTGTTTGACTTTTTTTTACCATAAATGACAATAATAAAATCTGAATTTCCGGTTTGATTCTATAAACAAATGTTTGATTTTTCTTCGTTTTGTTGACATATTTTTTTTAACCTTAAATTTTTTTTGTCATAAAAATGGTAAGCGGTCACAGGTCATTTTTTATATACACAAACCTGCTACAGAACAATACCTTTCCAACAAAAAAAAATTCATCGAATTCGTAGCTACCAAACTTGAGATATAAGAACACAAACGAACAACAATTCATTTATATATATATATATATAGATAAAAACTTTCATTTTAATTTATTGACAAATGTTACACTTTTCCACAACTATTTTATTTGTTCCTAGTGGTCGTACGATAGGAAATGAAAATTATGAAACGAAATTAATGTTGAACCGGTTCATATTTCACTCTTTAGCCTAGTACTCACCTCTTTGTGAAATGAAAAATAAATACGGTACAAATTCACGTGAATATTCATTATGAACCCATTATTGATTCTCCACGTGAATATTCAGTCCTCAGTTTTCTAATATTTGATACACACTTTGAATGAAACAAATATTGATTTGTATGAAAGTTTTTCTGACAGAATCTTGACAAAATGCTATCGAAGACTATTTTCAATACCATGGTTTCTTGTCTTTGCTTGATGGTAGCACTTTAAATTCAAAAATAAACGACATTTAAGTCCAAAATAATTCCTTATGTTATTTAATTAAATTATTTTTCAACTTTTATTTTGAGCTTGATAAATTAATTGATAAATGTCACACTTTTCCACAAATTTTGTATTTTTTTCCTAGTGGCTGGCTGCACGTTGCGAAATGAAAATTATAAAATGAAATTCATTTTGAACCGGTTCATATTTCACTTTCACATTTGGGTACTCACCTCTCGTTTTTAATTTCATCGGTGTGAAATAAGTGTCACTTTTATATAGGAATTTCATTTTCACTCGAACTGAGTACTAGGCTTTACATTTGGTTACTCAGCTCTCGTGTTGAATTTCATCGCTGTGAAATATGTGTCACTTTTATATGGACATTTTGTTTTCACTCGAAGTGAGTACTAGGCTTTACTTTGACTGATTTGATGGATTTATAAAATGTATAAGAAAACGTTTGTAACGATGATTTTTATTTGTATGATCATAAAAATACATTTATTTTGATTCGCAATCCTACCTTATGTTTTTGTGGAACAGAATATATTTATAATTATTGAAATTAGCTTTTTAAGCCACAGTTGTTGTGACACAATCCCCTTTCAATTATATTGAAACATATTTTTGTATTTATATTCCAGCTTACATCGAAGTAAGGTGGTCAATGCCCAGAATTATAGGCAAACAAGCTACAATCAAAAAATTTTCGCCGCAAACAACTTTAACAACAAAGATTCGAATGAAGAATCTATTTAACATTGTGGAGGCATTCAGGAGTGATGAAAACAAGAGTTGAACTGATTTAGTAATTGCATGATCAGTTATATCCTTTTGAAGAGAATATTCATGCCTTCGGATTGATCTTTCTTTTTTTTAAGATTTACTTGTATCATATCAGAGAATTCAATGTATAAAGATATTCACCCTTATTACGGTTGTCGTTTCACTAAAACGACACGTCCCTGGAGGCGTCAATTGATGTTTAATTCAAACGAATTTCGTCATAAGGATGAGATGCGTGGAGATTGGACAGAAACTGTCGCCTCTAGAGCCTTGTCGTTTTACTGTCGTTTTAGTGAAACGACTATCATAATAGGGGTGATTAGTTTTCCAATTGTATGCATAATTATTTGTATAACAAATTTGTCAATAGTTATATAATTATTGAAATGTAACAGTAAAATTTTACTAAATAAAAACATACATACATACACTTGAATCATTGTCAAAATCAATAACATTTTATTTTGTTAAAGCATCATTAATCTTCCTCATAAAATTGTAATACTTTATAGAACATATTTAAAAGAAACTTGTTTCTTTTTGTCTTTTTATTTAAATTTGTTCCTTTTGCGAATCATATATATTAAGTTTATGCATTAATAAAAATAAGTTATTTAAAATAATTTTACATAGTTACAAAAATAAATACAAATTAATAAAAGTATAAAAACAAAATAGTATTTTTTTAACGGAGCAGCCAATGAAAATTGGATGTAACAAAAAATTGAGATATTTCTATTTACATACTTAACATAGGACAACAAACAAAAAAATTCCTGCCATAGTATGTTTTTGTACCACCAGATTTTCAGAGTACCAGAACAGCAATTTATAAAATAGTTTGAGATAGGATTCACTATTGGCAGATTGTTGATGCTGAACTTGTTGCAAGTCAACTTGGCTGTTTGAATTAATTCCGATTCACTCTGATTCAGAGTCCTAAGCAATTCGTCACCTGAGTTCTATCTTGTTCAATAGACCATTTTTCACGAAATTGAGTTAGAAATGCAGTTTTTATAATTCGAGGGTGCTCTTTCGATTGGCGCAAACCATTTTGTTCAATGGAGAACTGTTTGGTTCAATAGACCACAATACCCATTTGAGTGTTACTTTCGTTCAATAAACCACTTATCATTATTTTTGTATCATATTGCACAATTCATGGTATATCTTTAAAATCATACCATCTTATATCTTTCTTGTTCAATATCCAAATTATTTTCGTTACAATTTGTACCTTATTGATCAAAAAGATTTTAATTTGGTTTTGTTAAAACGAAAATTCTATTTTGTTCAATATCATACAAAATCACCATTGTTTACCTTGGTTTGCCTATAATGTACTATGTAAATGGCCAAAAGCGTAGAAAACGCAAAATTATAATGTGTCCAAGTTGCAATCATTAGTTGCTGTCATAATTGTCTTTCAAAATTTTCCTATGAAAGGTTTCGACAAATATTCAATGCTTTACCTATTTTTAATCTTATGGAATGTAATACAAATATTGTGACAATTACGTTCAATTATTCTGAACCATCATGCCATTTACAGGTACAAAAGAAGTGGATGCTGTGCACAGTGAAATACAGAAATACTTTAAGGACTTGGACGTTTACAGCCTCATTTCTTTAATAAAGATTCTGAAGGGAATTAATTACACCAAAATTAAAATGAGATTGCAGAGCTTTAAAAAGAAAACAATTTTAATTTTAATAAGACAAATCAAATACAGAAGCAATGACCTTATTTCCTTGTACAGTGCGGTTCACTTGTTTAGACGCACCAATTTTTTTTTTTTAAGTTTATTTTTTTCTTTCGTATGTATCAATTATCACACACATAAGCCTTTTATTTTGAAATGTGTTCATCATTTTCAGGTACTTATTCCTAAACTACTTATGGATCAACAAAATTATTTTTAAAACATAAACAAAAACTAAATTAATTACTTTGTTTTAATAATATGAAATTTTAAACTAACAAAATAAATATTTAATACTTAAAACTAAGTTCGCATCTTAACAATAACTGAATTAGCTAGCTTTACAATTCTATTGAAATCTGCTTTCGATTGGCCTCTCCAATATTTACATCGTCCCCATATAACAGCAGGGAAATTAGGACTTTGTATATCATGGAAGATTCGTGCAATATTCCTTCCAGTAAATGTATTATCAGGATACATATTTATTATTGAATAAATATCACCAGTTATTTCATCATCGGTTATGTTGGATTGCTAATAAAAAACGACAATTAAAGAAAACGCAAAATAAATATGGCAAAATAAATATGATACCTGAATTAACTGTGCTTTCTCTTGCGTTGCAGACCGACTATAAAGGGAGTCAAGAGCTTCATCGATCTCATCCAATGTAAAATCTCCAGGCGATTTAACTCTAAAACCCAAATCAAAGTAGGAAACTGTTAATGGTGATCTCTTTGGGTAACCATTTTCTGAAAGCAAAAGAATTAACATTCGACTTCTAATTCATATTTTTAAAACTTTTTAAGCTTACGTGTAATCCATTCAAGATTCTTTAATTGATATTTAACAACTCCACTATTCCATCCGATTGCAGCAGCAATGTCAATCACAGAAAATTCAAGGGTGTTGCTATCCTCCTTGAAGGTTTTGTTTTTCAATTGTAAGGCTATGGCCATTGCCAGTGGAGGACAGTCTCTAGCTGCATGTCTAAAATAAAAATTAAATAACTTATATCGGCGCCTAAGACTGACTTTTTATGTGACTTATCTTACTTTAAGTACTTTGCTCCTCCGTAAGATATCACTTTGCACATTATATAAGCCGAACTGAGCACATTTATACCCCAACGGCAATCTTATTCTAAATAACAAAGAAGTGTTGATATGTTCTCTTCTGGTATATCTAAGGCTTGTACTGTTTTCTCAATTGAGATTCCAATTTCATGGCCTGGACAGATTCTTTTTCGTGGTTGTTTTTTATCAGTCGATTTCGAAGGGCCCTGTGAAACAAGTTTATCATCAACATCAAACATATCTTCCTCCCAGTCGATGTTTTAAGATACTTTGATTTCCTCCTGATGTTCATTTACAAAATCACTTGAAGACAAATATTTAAAAAAAAAGGTATATTAAACCAGATCTAGACAATTCAATTGCAAATCTTACTTTTTCTTCAAATTGTTTTCACACGAACAGGGAATGAATAATTTTTGCAAAAGTTTACGAATTACATGTCTATCAATAGAATTGGCAAAAATATGTCGGCGTAATTCATTCTGATCGCCACCCTTCGAATCTAAAAACAAATGACAATGAGATATTTTTCCATCGCGACCTGCACGACCGATCTCTTGCACATAGCTCTCGAAATTTCTTGGCATATTATAGTGAATGACTGAACGGATGTCTGGTTTATTGATTCCCATACCAAAAGCTATTGTAGCCACAACAATGCGAAGCTCGTTTTTCATAAAAGCATTTTGTATTGTTCGCCGGCGTGATGCTGGGAAACCAGCATGATAAGGTTCTGCCTGCCAATTAACGCGTTTACGTTTTTTAGCGCTCGCTGGTACATTGTCGGATTTTCTATCCTAAAAGATTGAGGGCTTAAAAAGAAAAAAACAACAAATAATTAACTCCACTAACCTGCATGTAGGTTCTTATTTGTCCAGCAATTCGTTCGCATTCATCACGTCTAGTGCAGTAGATAATAATCGACTGGCAGGCATCGAATCTGCAAGGAAAAGCAAAAGGACAAAAGATGTAGGACGGTCCGAAATTATTTTCTTTGTGTGCGTGAAGTTTCAGATTTAGACAAAGCCATACAAAAGACGATTCTTATCTTACCTTTTACTCAACAGTAATCCGATCAGAGCTGTGTCTCTATTTTCATCCTTCGAAACTGACAATATCAAATTGTCCGGTAAGGGAACATCACTAATGATTCCTTTCTCTCCATCCGGAATGCTCAAATGTCTGATTATACTGGTTCTAGTGGGTAATGTTGCCGTTGCTGTCAAACCCAAGACAGTTTTTACACCCATATTCTTTTGTAAAACCTTACAAATCATCAAATAGCTAGGTCGGAAATTATCCCAACAAAATATCAATTTCTCCATTATTGATCATTTCTAGAATTTTTATTCGTTGTTGCGGAGTTTGATTGGTATGCAGGCAGTGAGCTCGTAGAAAATGTGGAACACCATGAACTTGATCCTCCATCAAAGATACCAACGGCGAAATTACCAAAGTTATGGAACCCATTTTTTTGATTTGGCAGTTGATAGCAGAGATTTTCCACTGCCAGTACTGAGAGTTACCAATGTCGATTGGCCGGTGAGAATTCTCATTATGGCCCGATCCTGGCCCTTGCGGAAGTCAGTGTGGCCAAACTCCCTAAGCACTTCATAGACTTCTTCTGTTGCTGCTGGGATAGATCCGTCAGGATTAAGTTCATAGATAGCGCCGCCTTTGGAAACTACATTGGGAGCATTGAGTAGACCAGCTTTTTCAAGATTTTATGCCCTATATATACTTTTGGTGGAGATGGTGGGATTTCAGCTGGTTTTTCTGTTGCTGCTTGGATTTCTTTATAAATTTCAGCGACTATGTCTTCTTCTGCTTAATTTTCTTTGCCATCAAAAGTTTCTTCCTCGTCATCTTCTTCGCCATCTTTCTTATACAGAAGCGTGTTCGTTGCTTCTGGAAGTTTATCCAAATTCCGGCTATGCACAACCAATGCACTCTGACTGGCCATCTTCTCTGCCTCTTCTAGAGTTAAGTAAGGACTATCATCATCCATATCCACAGTAGCTGGCAGAAGAGAATCACCTTTAAGTTTGCACTGCTGGGCAAAATGACCCGGCTGACCGCACTGAAAACAAGTCAAGATCCCGCCATCACATCCACCCATGTTCATTTCGGGTCCAATCAAAGCGGCTGCTTTCTTCTGTTTCCATTGGCTCTTTTTGTATTTAGAGAAGTTTACTGTTTTCTTGCCACGAACGAAAACCTTCTTTTGGATATTGATCCGGACAAAATTCTCATTCAATTTTCCAGAAGCCACTTTGTCAGCTAACTTGTTTTTTAGTGCTTCGCCTTTTTCATTCACTATAAAACATGTCTTGCTTACATCAGTTTTTTTTATTCCTCCTATTTTTTCGCTTACATTGTTAATATACTCATCTGCAAATCTTATTTTTTCTTCAAATTCTTTTCACACGAACAGGGAATGGATAATTTTTGCAAAAGTTTACGAATTACATGTCTATCAATAGAATTGGAGCGCAATGTTTTTTTTTATTCTATCTGTCAAAATTCTCGACATGATTGAGCAAAACTGGTCTATTTCTTGTGGCGGAAGTTAGGGCACATACGCATGGAATTTCAAGGGTGTGATTCTACTTTTTGATTACATTTTCTTTGTTTTCAATAGAAATAGTAATAAATATTACTGGATTTATATGCCAGAAGCAATAAAAGGCTTTATCAAATAAAGTTTTTGTTCATAAACATTCAGAAGCATCAATTTTATTGACAAAATATTTTATTTTTCAGTTTTTGAATTTAACGGATTCCCTTTTGTGAATATCCGATTCACCAATTGAGCACATGACCACGTTTGAGCAAATGCCCTAATGCATACATACAAAGCTCGTTTTGTCCCATTTAAAATGCATTGCAACTGCACACATCCTTACTGAATAGGGCATAAATCCTCTCAATTCAGCTTGTAGGGTGAAAGAGCATGGACACCTTAAGTCGGTTCTCTAGGTAGTATTTTCTCTATGATTTCTAGTCTGAATCTCATGAACGTGGTTGGAGTTATTTCTTCGCTGTGGTTGGTTTCTGTAGGATTTCGGCAAGCTTCTGCACTTTTTGCCCAGTGATTTAGCTTACCACAATTTTTACACTCATCACCATAGGCTGGACAACGCCTGGGATCATGCAGCCGTCCACACTTATCACATGACTGATTTGGATTTCTGTTTCTAACTTGAAATTTTCTTTTTTTTATAGCGTCTACAGAAACTTCTTGATTCTCTACACTAGCAGAAGACATACAATTTGATTGACTGAGATAGCTCACTAATCCGGCATTGCTCTACCACACTTTTTTCCGATATTGTTTTTTCACGCATGAGTCGTTCGCGTAAAGCAGAGTTTGCAATGCCAATACTTTTTTTTTTCTATTCTAAAATAAATCAAATTTCTCTTCTAGTAGTAGCCTAAAGTTTGGAAAATATTTCATTCGAAAATGATTCAAAGAAATCATTAAACCTAGCCCACACTTGCACAAATGTGACTTCTTTGGCGGGAGCAATAGGTTCCAGTTCGAGTTGTGCGTATTTGCACTTCAAATCTTCACCGCAAGTCATGAGGAAAACTTCGCTTTTCCGTTAATCAGATTTTTCATCTAATTCATTCGCAATTAGATAATTGAAAAAATCCGATTTCCACCGTCGCAAATTTTCTTTCCATTCATCGAAAAAGGTTCCATTTTTATCGCCGCCATTTTGAGGTTGATTGATTCAACAATTTATTCTTAATTAATCCCGATTCTGTCACCATGTTATGTACTGGTGAACACAATAAAACAAGATTAAAATGTTCTTAACTTTTAAGAATATATATATATTTAGATTAAATATAAAAACAATACTTTTTAATTGTATTAAAAGTTTATAGGTCTTTTGATATCGGCAGGTCCAGATAGAATGACCCCTTGAACACAATGCAAGTCGCTGGTCGCGGTAACTGCCCGAGCAGAATGGAGTCGCTGTAGCGGCCGCTTGTCGCACTGTCAAAGTTAAAATATACGAAAACAGTACACAGCGCCACAATGAGAAGCTGTAGCTGCAGCGATCGCTGTCGCCAAAGTTGAATAATTTTCAACTTTCTGCTTTTAGCCGCGCTACTTTTTGCTATATCTGTGGGTCTGTTCAAAACACTGTATGTAAACTAGACATTGGGTTCGTTCAACACATTGAATTATTTTGTCATGTTTATTATGAACTGAAATTTGGGAAAAATTGGTTTCGATAGCCATACACGATTTTCAATTTTTTTTTTTGGCAAGCAAGTGTCTTATAATAGACATTTTCTTGCACGTTTGCACTTTTTGCAAAATGAACACAAAAGAGTGCCGCAACTGGAACTGAAGCCATAGCTGAAATAGCTATCAAATAGTATCGTGCGTGCTATTTTTCATGTGCCCACAATGCAGCTGCACAAAATATTATTTCTTTTTAAAAGTTCAATAAAATATTCTGTGTTGTGCTCTGCCATGTTGAATTTTGTTTGTTTGTTTTCTGTTGTGTCAAATACCGGCATACTTTGTGTTTTATTTATTAGAAGAGAAACATGATAGTCTCGCATTTGTAATAGAAATGAAAGCAATATATGGAACACGCCTTGTAAAAATTAGAATTCCAAACATCTGAACAAACCCAAACAAATCTAAATGTCAAAAAAACGTTCTTTCTGCGCTACACCATTGTGGACGACCTTTGCGACCTAGTGAGCGATTTTAATGACAGCTTGTGCTACAGCGATTTTTACCGCGACCAGCGACTTGCATTGTGTTCCAGGGGTAAAAATCGCTGTAGCACAAGCTGTCATTAAAATCGTTCACTAGGTCGCAAAGGTCGTCCACAATGGTGTAGCGCAGAAAGAACGTTTGTTTTGACATTTACTGGCCGAACACAATGGTGTAGCTGTAGCTGTTGCATGTAGCACTGTCAAAGTTGAAAGATACGAAAATGGTATACATCGACACAATGGGAAGCTGTAGCTATAGTAAGAAAATTGTCTGCCGCGAAAGTTGACTCAACTTTAACTTTTGGCGGCGCTACAAGCTGCATTTGATATGATATGTGGGTTTCCCATGTAATTTTTTGACTTTTCACTTTTTTTTTTGGGAACGTTCAATGCATTTGAGAAGTTTTTTCTGTTTTTTTAATTTTTTTATAGTCAGCTATCATACAAATTCAGTTCAAATACTAATTTCATATGCGTTGAACACGTCTCAAATATATTTACAATTCAAAACAGATGTGATGATGCGCTACATCATTGTAGACGTCCTTTGCTACATAAGTGAGTGCTTTTATTGATAGATTATACTACAGCGATTATTTTAGCTACAACTGCATCCCATTGTGTTCAAGGGGTTAGATTTGTTTGGGTTGGTTCAGATGTTTGGAATTCTAATTTTTACAAGGCGTGTTCCATATGTTGCATGTTGTTTTCAATTCTATTACAAATGCGAGACTATCATGTTTCTCTTTTAATATATAAAACACAAAGAATGCCGGTATTTGACACGACAGAAAACAAACAAACAAAATTCAACATGGCAGAGCACAACACAGAATATTTTATTGAACTTTTAAAAAGAAATAATATTTTGCGCAGCTGCATTGTGGGCACATGAAAAATAGCACGCACGATTATATTTGATAGCTATTTCAGCTATGGCTTCAGCTCCAGTTGCGGCACTTTTTTGTGTTCATTTTGCAAAAAGTGCAAATGTGGAAAAAATATGACTTGCTTGCCAAAAAAAAAAATTGAAAATCCTGTATGGTGACTTAAATTATCTGTCAGAACAATTTTCGCATGTTTTTTTGCAAACAGGTGTCTTTAGCATGCATGTTTATTTCTCACTTTGGCACTTTTTGGAAAATGTAGGTATATGTTGTTAAACCTTACGCTTGACAGATTTAAAATTGGAAGGAGAAAAGGACAACAGTATCTAGAAAAATTCCATCAGTTTTATAAATGTGAAGAATTTGTTTATTTTTTTCATCCAAGCCCATTGGAACTTTCATACAAAATGGTCTCACTTGTAGCGTAAACACTGCGCAATTTAAAAATTGAGTTCTCAAAGTTGTGCAATTTTGGTGTCAGTGACAACATACTCAAATTATTAATAATAAGACTTTATTCAAATGCTTTTTTTCTACAATCATTGCTATCGAAACCAATTTTTTTCCAAATTTCAGTTCATAATAAACATGAAAAAATAACTCAATGTGTTGAACGAACCCAATGCCTAGTTTACAAACAGTGTTTTGAACAGACCCACAGATATGTCAAAAAAGTGGCGCGACTAAAAGCAGAAAGTTGAAAATTAATCAACTTTGGCTGCAGCTACAGCTTCTCATTGTGGCGCTGTGTACTGTTTTCGTATATTTTAACTTTGACAGTGCGACAAGCGGCCGCTACAGCGACTCCATTCTCCTCGGGCAGTTAAGTGACAGCGATCGCTGCAGCTACAACTTCTCATTGTGGCGCTGTGTACTGTTTTCGTATGCTTTAACTTTGACAGTGCGACAAGCGGCCGCTACAGCGACTCTATTCTTCTCGGGCAGTTAGGCGACAGCGATCGCTGCAGCTACAACTTCTCATTGTGGCGCTGTGTACTGTTTTCGTATATTTTAACTTTGACAGTGCGACAAGCGGCCGCTACAGCGACTCCATTCTGCTCGGGCAGTTATGTTGCAAGATGTAATTGATTTGCGTACACGTAAATGGGTTTCGACACGTGGCGATACACCAATGACTATGGATGAAATTTAAAAACAAACCAAGACCGAACAAATGGCCGCATTCAGAAACCTATGCGATAGCCTATCTAAGATAGATTCGTAACCATATAGGTTTCTGAACAGCCAACTGTTTTTGACATTTGGCTTTTGGATACAAACGTATACCTAAATATGTCCGATAGCTTGGATAGCTATCCAACAGCAACAGCTGTTTTGTCATCAGCTGTTTTTTTACACGGGATTACAACAACACGAACCTATCTGGATAGCTCTGCATAGGTTTCTGAATACGGCCAATGTCAACGTAGTACATGAACTACAGTAGTATGATGTCTAGTGGTAGTGCTGGATGTGGTGGTGGCGGCGGAGGTGCTAACAGTGGAGGAGGTGGTGGCGGAGGAATCATGAAAAAAGATGTTTGTCGATTTGGTGACTGTGCTAATAATTCTTATCGAAACAATCGCGACGGAAGTCGAGGTGGCGGACGTATTTATGATGGTGGTTCAATGCAACGTAATCAAAACCAAGGAAGTGGCAATAGTATGGATGATAATGGAAATAATTCTATTAACAGCCACGATACGTGGCACCATGTGCAACCTGGAAAAGGCAACCGATCGATTGGTGCTGTTGACATCAACAAACTCGAACCAATGGCAAATCATTTGCATTCAAATTGCACATTCTTAAAATTTATATAAACAAAAATTATATTTGTACACTATTTATTATCCAAAAAATGTGTATTTTCAGCTAAATGATATTGATATGGGAACTAAGAAAATGGGTGGCCTACAACAGTTCCTGTGGAACAGCAGTGGGGGACAGTCACGGACTCCATCAACAGCTTCTAATTCATTCGCTGCCCTATCAGCATTGATTGACTCGAAGAGTAACAATGATCGTAATTATCGAAATGATCGGAATAATAGAAATGATCGTGGAGGTCCACGAAACAAGAATTCCTATAATAAGAGCCCAATGGAAAGGGATCGATATGACCGAGGTAAATGTTGTCTATTATTAAATTATATATATTTACGCTCATCCCTGACTAACTGACTGGGGTACCTATACGTCTGAGTTTAAGATTTGTATATGAAAACTATAGTATTATCATGGAGTCGTTTTTATTTACGCTGGATTTCGACGGCTGCCGGCGCATGTGTTTGCAACATGTTTTATGATTTTCGCAGTCTAGTTATATTGTAAGGGAGGAAGATTTGTTTCCACAACTAAAAGTGTTGAGAGAAGTTGGTGGATTTCGATGTTGATGATATTACTATAGTTTTCATATACAAAGGTTAAAGTTGATTTTATATGATTTTCAAAAGAATGAGTCGCTTTTTGTATGATTGTCTTTTAAAGGTCGACTATAGAAGGCTGATATTTTAAAAGCTGAGATATGATACAAATTATTGATTTTGATAAAAATTTAATTTCGCTCCATAAAGTACCGTTGAGTGGAGATAACTGCAATATTAGACTTATTACGTATGTGAAAAGGCTATTAAATCAGCAGCTGGTTCACAATGATCTGAATCTGGTTTCTGGTTCTGTTCGTTGAGTATGTGATTTACACACGCCATTTATGATACGACATGACATAACATGACAAATACTAGAAGTAGTGAGTTACTAAATGGAAAACAAAATTAAATTTCTGGAAAATTTACTTTAAATTTGCAATATCCTTGCAATTTCACAAAAAAAAATTAATTCAAAATTGAAATAAACAAAATTACTAATTACCTACTGAAAATGAAAACTAACAAAAAAACGTGTAAATTATTTATTTCCCAACAAGACTATCATTGGACGTTTAAAGTACCATTTTTGGTACACAATACTTAAACAATATAAAAAAAACTCCCTACCTACATAGAGCTCAATGAAGGTGGATAAGTACAATGCAAAAATCAGACAAAAAATGTGACAGGCCCTGGAAAACAAATTCTTTTCACTTACATATATTATTACTTAAGTAAAATATTTGTATATAATAGTAATTATATATATATATACAAATTGGCCTTAATATTCTTGTTTTTCCGTTTTAAATTGTTCTCTTGTTTGTTTTTAAATGTTTAAAAATAATTTATTCATTTTGTTCACAGACTCACTGCGCTGTATCATTATCACAAACCAGTGGCGGCAGGTTATGGTACGTAACCTATACGTCGGTGCTCCAGTGGACAAGTACGTCAGCACAAATTCAGCTCCACAATGATGAAAGGACGGCGAACAATTAATATGATGGTCAAACCAAAGAAAAACGTGGGGAACAAAAAAATAAAATTCGTGGCGGCCCAGTGTTCACCTGGCAACCCTTTGTTCCGTTATTTAAAAAACTTAAAATTCACAATCTTCAGGGCATTCATATAACAAGAAAAAAACAAAAAGAATCTCGCTGGCTCTTTGCACTTAATAGAGAAAAACAATTATAAAATTTTAAGTTTAAAACTTAGCAAAGTTCTCTACACACCCGGTAAATAGCAGCAAACATTTTTCAATTACTTTAATATTTTAAATAAATGTTAACAAAAACTCGAAGAATGGACCGGTCAGCAAGAATGAACGTGTGGCTCCTTCGATAGCCAGAGAAAATTTTGATAAATGCCTACGTTTGTCATTAGAGTTTGGGTCAGGGAACGCACCACTTTTATTTTAATTCCCGATTCCTCCTTTCGCATCACCCGACACAAACTATCCGCTATTTTTATTATAGGGGTATTCATGCAAACGCAGAAAACCCATAGAAAGCTTAGAAATGATAGAATTTTCTATCGGTAGAAATTAACTGTACAAATTTGTATGGGAAAAATTTTCTGCAAAATATAGAATTTTATCTCACAAATTTGAAGCGGAAAGCGTAGGAAAAAACCCTTAGAAACTTTGTGACGATTAATTTGACATTTGACTTAACTAAGCTGGTTGTTTCTATCGTTTACGCAAAAATTTCTAATGGGGTGTTCATATAACCTTTTGCGAAAAATTATATTTTTCTATAAAGCGAAAAATTATCTCTTTACATGAATACCCTTTATATATATTTTTTTTCTATTACAACGTCAAAGTATTGGTGACTGATGATTCCCCTTCCATGGTTTTGACATTTCGGAAGTATCTATTTTTCGGAATCTAGGAGTTTCCTTATATTTTTTTCCGAAAACGTTTCCTCTACTGCCTGACAGGGGTTGCTTGAGCGACTTTAGCCCGCGTTCTCACTAGTTCGACTTCGATAACTAGGATGCAACTCACACAAAATGTTTAATATTTCTCCGGTACGTTTAGAGACTTTTGACAGATCTAAAACTATAAATTCTCGTCCATTCGGGCGTCCGCAACAAAACTCATACTTTAAACGGATATATTCCTATTCAAGGATGAAGAAAAAGGTCGCCCGTGTTTTCAAACCTGTTCGATAATTTGAACAAAATTTTACCGAAAGTCCAGAAGTAGACAAAAATAAACGTTAGCAGTATAAAGGATGGTTGTTTAATGTAATCTAGGGCTTACATTTAACTTAACACTAACTAATGACACAAATGAATTCACCTTCGTT
The DNA here is from genome assembly GCA_949320155.1 of Melangyna quadrimaculata. NCBI lineage: Eukaryota > Metazoa > Arthropoda > Insecta > Diptera > Syrphidae > Melangyna > Melangyna quadrimaculata. The sequence continues at coordinate 228,061,342 of OX439483.1, read as the reverse complement.
AATTATCCAAATGTAGAAAAAAAAACTCGCTCTAATTGACAGTTGGCCGAAATTCCCTATTTTCCTATCTAAACTGACCGATATATATTCATAGGTAAAAAAAATTATTTTAACATAAATGACAGTTCACTGAACCTCACTATTTACAACTAAATATTCTATTTTTTTATAAACTAGCGTCACTGATCTCTATATATAATAGAGATCAGTCTGTAGTGAAAACATCACTCATCTTTATATGATGGTTTGAAAAGCTGAGAAGTTAAAAAGTTGAAATATATCATATTCGTCTCTTTTTGAAGTATTTTTGTTTTTCCCCTTCAAGCAAAATCACGGACCCGAATTTCTAGGTTCACTTTGGAATCACTTGGGAATCCAAAAAAACTGAGTGTCTCACACACATTAACAAATTTTCTGTGTACGCATGTAAAAAGAAGAACAAGAATAGAGAGAATTTTTGTATGTACGAAGAAATAGAGAGAGTATAGTTATTTTGTTTTAATTTCCACCACCTTTTTTTTAGTTCGGTTTTGTAGGTAGCGTGGCGAAGACCATTGCTTTTTTATCTTTTTTTCTTGTGAAAACTTTAAGAAATTTCCAATCAAAAATACAAGTTTACTGTTTATTATATGTATATGTTAAGTTGTGGAAATATATAATGTACCTTTTATAATTGATAAATAAAAATAAAGTCTTGAAATGAACAAAATTCTGTTTGTTTTTTTTTTTTTTTGTATGCAATGTACAAACTCGACTCGATGGGGAAGATTCATTCATTTTTGTTGGTCCGTTTTCTCGGAGTATGGTGAATTGGAATACTCTCTCTCTCTCACAGTACATTCACATAATGGCTCCGTGGTGATTCTAATTTCCATACTAATTTGATCCGATTTGGAATCGTTTTGAATCCGGTTTTGGGTCCGTTTATGAACTGGTTTCGGATCCAAAACGGACTCGCTTGCTTGAAGGGTCATTTTCATTTTCGTTGACAGAAGCTAACCCCCAGAATATGAAAACAGTTATTATTTTGGGAAAATTTTATTATATTATTATTGTCTCATTTATTTATAAAGTATAACTTATTTTTCTTTTTATTTTTCAGCTAGGGGTATTGCAGGAGTATTAAGGAGGGCCTCAACAATCTCAATTGCCTAAAAAGGAATCCTCTGCAAAAAATAAACTTTTTTGCTGCAAAAAAAAGATCTAAAGCAGAATTTCGTTTGGTTTCGCTTGCTCAGCACTTGAGGGAGCTAAATCTCCGAAAGTTCCTTTTCCTGTAGTCACAAATTGTCCTAGAATTGGCGGGTGGGTACCCTCGCCACTTTGCCGAGCAAAACCAAAATAGGTGGAATGTGGGATGCTCTAAAGCCGGGAAAAAATACAGCCAAGACCAAGTCCCGTTATTGGTGCAGGACGCCGTGTAACAAAAAGGTAATTTATATATGAGTAGCGTACTAAGTAGTTTTTTCTTTTTAACAAATGTTCTTTTTTTTTTCTTTTCAGTTATAGGTGTGTGTGTAATTTATTGGCATACAAAGTTCAGTGACCCTCACCCTTCCAAGCACCATCAACTATAGGAAACCTCAACTATACTAATCAACTATAATAAACATCAACTATAATTGATCATAAACATTTCACCGGTGAGCGTTATTTTGAGTAATAAGTTTGTAGTTTGTAAGAGTATTAAATAAATAAAAAGTTAATAAATAAATAAATGAATAGTAAATAAGTATAACAAAAAATATCACAGTTAGTCAAAAAATAGATTGTAAATATCACAGATGAATAATAATAAGGTTAATAATAAATAAAAGTTAAAAATAAATAAAGTATCTAAATATCACAGATCATAGTCTTTAATCATTGCGGATAAGTTATCACAGTTTAGTTTATAATCTTTTTACGGATCGTAATATCACAGATTAGTTTTTAATCTTTTCGGATTAACTTATTAATAAAATAAACGTTAATTAGTTAATAAATAAGTATGTAATTAGAATTAATAAGTAAATGACTAGATGTAAGCATGCAATAAATAAATAAATAAATACTAACATAAACTATAATTTTGTTTAAATAGATAGGAATTTTAGGTAGTGTGACTAGTGGGTTTTTACAGGATGTTAATACAGTGAAATCTCCCTTAGGCGGACAGCCATGGTGCAGAAATTATTGTCCGCCTAAGGGAGTTGTCCGTTTAAGGGAAATCAAACAAAAATACTTATTTTAAAAATTAAGAGTACATATTCATTTTTGGCTTAAGCTGATTACGTCTACCTTTTCCTTTAAAGTAAAAGTTTTCCTTTTTGGTGGCATCCTGAAAACATGTTTCTTTAAAATCAAGTAGGTTAAAATAACTAAAAGAATTTAAAACTACCTGAGCGCAAATAAACAAAAAATCAGAAACTCCAAAAATAAACCTTTATTACGTCACACACAAGAATGAGATAATAAAAATGCAAAAAGATCCAACAGATACCTACAATCCTTCAAACACATTCAACAGATACACACAGTTCACACATAAAAAGATAGTTTCTAATGGGCTGGCAGCTGGTATTTTCCGTTACGTGAAAAGAATTTGATGCTCGCTGTAGCTGTACACTGCAACTTAAAAAAATACCGTTGCCAAAATTATCAGCGTGATACATGTTCAATCCTTCTCTGGTGTCCGTCTAAGAGAAAATATTTTGTCATTCATACGTGAAATTTCTGTCCGTGTCCGTCCAAGGGAGTGTCCGTTCAAGAGAAACTGAAAACAATGAAACTTATATGGAGCAATTTCTGTACAAAAAAATGTGTCCGCCTAAGGGGGGTGTCCGCCTAAGGGAGTTGTCCGGAAAGAGAGATTTCACTGTATATTATCAGGTACTTCGTGCAGGGTGTATCAAAAATAATATTACCATTTAATATATCAAACTTAAAGTGGATTAGCTCAGGTGCTAGGTGAAAGTGAACAACAACAAAAAAAAAAACATTGAGGACTTAGAAGGCAATCGGAAAACATGCATACAATTTTCTTCGACGTTTCGGTTTTAAATAAATTTAATTTTCGAATTTCTTATATAAAGTTTCGTGCAGTGAATTTATTGTTGCTTCATATCTTTAGCATGAAATATGTGGATCTTTTTGGAGGCTAAGCTATTGCTGATATTTCTATTCAAAGTTTCCAAAGTATACACGATTGTTGGTAGAGCTGTATGTGTCGTTGCCAGCATGCGAGAATACCTGACCTAGCGGATAGATTTGATTAGGGTTTGCCAACTAGATGTGAAAGGGGAATACCTCACTCGCGGTCTAGTGCTTTTGTCTAAGCTTAGTTGACCTTGCTTCTTCGAATGCCATAGTTAAATTTTACCTATATAAGCCCACTTTACAAACAAAACTAAAGCAATAAGGTGAGTTTTATAAAGAAAACTTCTCTTATATCAAGTGCGATGTACATTGGTAGATAGAAAACGTGAAACAGAAAATTAATATTTGAAAAACTTGAAAAAAACCTTAACCAATAACTTTTAACTTTCAAAGTAATTTCAAAACTTGATTTAAACCTAAACAAAAAAAAAATTAAAATGATAACGAAATAAATCTAAACAAATTATTGAAACAAAAGTAATTAAGAACAATAAACAAAAGAAAGCTTTGTTACAAATATAATTCTAAAGAAATTTTTTCTATAATAGAAAAATAAACTCAATGTGGTAAGAAAACTTAACAAAAAAAAAATCTTATCAATATAGAATACATAAATTTTAATGAAAACTAATAAATTATAACAATTTGCTATTGAAACGTAAAGTTTCGTTAAAGAAAAAGAATAAATAACGAAAAAAAAAATTCATTAAGCAAAAGAACAAGTTTCTAAAAACTATTTTTAGAAAACTGATTTCCAAAAAAAAACTAAGAGAATAACTTTTTATTAGTCTCTCAACAAAAAACGATATTTTCTTGATAAAAATTAACTCCAAAAATAAATTTTAGATTTAAAGCAATATAGTAAAATGTAATATAGTAATATAAATATATAAGATTTGGGTTTTAATATTTTCAAAATAAAACTATGTTTTACTTTGAACAAAAACAAAAAACAAATGATAATAATGCAATTGACGATTTAACATTTGAAATTTCAGAAGAAAATTTCACTTGAAAATAATTTTCACAAACGAAACAAAAATTAAAGTGATTTCTTCACTTGAAGAAGAACAATTCAGGATCTAATTTGAAGTTAGTTTTTCATAAACACACGGGGTGCTTCTGATTTCCAAAAAAAACGAAGAGAATAACTTTTTATTAGTCTCTCAACAAAAAACGATATTTTCTTGATAAACAAGTATTGCAAAAAAAAAATTAACTCCAAAAATAAATTTTAGATTTAAAGCAATATAGTAAAATGTAATATAGTAATATAAATATATAAGATTTAGGTTTTAATATTTTCAAACTAAAACTATGTTTTACTTTGAACAAAAACAAAAAAAAAACGATAATAATGCAATTAACGATTTAATATTTGAAATTTTAGAAGAAAATTTCACTCGAAAATAATTTTCACAAACGAAACAAAAATTAAAGTGATTTCTTTAGTTGAAGAAGAACAATTCAGGATCTAGTTTGAAGTTAGGTTTTCATAAACATACGGGGTGCTTCAAGTAGCGTTTTCGGTGGTTTCTTTTCGGTATGGTATGTTCCTACTAACGACATCACTATTTAATAAGACAACGGACGGACGAACTAACTCCCTTGGTGTAGTAAGATCGATAAACGGTGAAAAAAGTAGAAACACTAACGAAAACATTACTAAGTTTTCCCTTACCGTTCCCGCAATCCTAGACTGTCACGAAAGACTTTGCTAGAAGACATGAAACGGTTAGGTAAAACTTACAAAAATTTGGAACGGTGATGTTGGACTAAACGTCACGCACAATCAATCGACCAAGTAGAAGGAGACCAGACTAAAGGATAAGAAAATTGAAATTTAGAAGAGAAAAGTAAAAAAAGTAAGGAGGGGAAGAGGGAAAAACGATACTAACATACGCTATCTTATACCACTGAAGCTTTCACCAAGGAACGTCGTGATACGACTAGGTTCGTCTGTGACCTTCCTGACGCAGACATATGCCCTTGGCAAAAACTCCAGTAACACCAGACAAACGCATCACATTTACTAACCATAGTCACTGTGAATTTTCAAACGCTCGTCGCAATTTACCTAGGTACGTCTGGGACCTTCCTGATAAAGACTTACGAGGCTTAAAAATCCACAGCAAGTTTGGTTGGGGACTATACTGAACTGAAACTAAAACTACAAAAATTAAACCTTGGCTAAAAAAAGCTAAGACGTTGGGCGCCATTCTGTTGCGAGGCAAGAGGGAGGGGAAGGAAAAGGAATTAGTGTGGAGGTACTGTAAGAAAAAGGAATAGGTAGGAAACCAAAAAAAAGGAAGTGTTAGGAAAAGGAAACGAATGCTAAGTTCCGAGGGACGCGGCCTGCTTGCGATGCACGGCAGTTAGCTCGCCACAATGGGGGGGATCTTGCCCCCGAAACTTAACCTCACCAGCAACAAAAACACATATCAGGCCTGAACTCACAAAAGGTGAAAAAGCGGACGGACACTTACCACACACAAGGGCACAGCGGATGTTGTTGCAGTGTGGCCATTACCCACCCAACCATGGAAATCTGCGGCCATATTTAGTTTTCCCCAAAGATGGTGGATGATCGGCTTCAGATCATAACATCTTCACCGAAAGAACTTGGCTACCTTAGGCACCCCTGAAATTTTCTCTTCAAAAAGTCATGTTCCGTTTACACGAAACAAACGAAAACATACATTTCAACCATATAGGCGTTGGACTGAAGTTTCATTCATCATTAAATTTAATAAGTATAATACAAGAAGTAGTGAGTAACTCAATGGAAAACAGAATTAAATTTCTGGAAAATTTACTTTAAATTTGCAATATCCTTGCAATTTCACAAAAAAAATTAATTCAAAATTGAAATAAACAAAATTACTAATTACCTACTGAAAATGAAAACTAACAAAAAAACGTGTTAATTATTTATTTCCCAACAGGACTATCATTGGATACTTGTATCAGAAGGGTACTTTACCCTTCTGATACAAAATACTTAAACAATATACAAAAAAACTACCTACCTACATAGAGCTCAATGAAGGTGGATAAGTACAAAACAAAAATCAGACAAAAAATGTGACAGGCCCTGGAAAACAAATTCTTTCCACTTACATATATTATTACTTAAGTGAAATATTTGTATATAACAGTAATAATAATAATAATAATAATAATAATAATAATAATAATAATAATAATAATAATAATAATAATAATAATAATAATAATAATAATAATAATAATAATAATAATAATAATAATAATAATAATAATAATAATAATAATGATAATAATAATAATAATAATAATAATAATAATAATAATAATAATAATAATAATAATAATAATAATAATAATAATAATAATAATAATAATAATAATAATAATAATAATAATAATAATAATAATAATAATAATAATAATAATAATAATAATAATAATAATAATAATAATAATAATAATAATAATAATAATGATAATAATAATAAAAATAATAATAATAATAATAATGATAATAATAATAATAATAATAATAATAATAATAATAATAATAATAATAATAATAATAATAATAATAGTAATAATAATAATAATAATAATAATTATAATAATAATAATAATAATAATAATAATAATAATAATAATAATAATAATAATAATAATAATAATAATAATAATAATAATAATAATAATAATAATAATAATAATAATAATAATAATAATAATAATAATAATAATAATAATAATAATAATAATAATAATAATAATAATAATAATAATAATAATAATAATAATAATAATAATAATAATAATAATAATAATAATAATAATAATAATAATAATAATAATAATAATAATAATAATAATAATAATAATAATAATAATAATAATGAGAACTAATAAATTCAATTAATAAAGAAAAATATAAGTGAATAAATCAAAATGATAACTTCAACGCCAGGAAAACAAATAGAAAAACATAGAAACACAATAAAAGGACGTCACAACACATATACTGGAACTTCAAGCAGATCTGGAACAGCACTGGAAGATGATTCATTCCACAACATAAAATGTCTATCATGGCATATATATATATAGCAAATTGGCCTTAATATTCTTGTTTTTCCGTTTTAAATTGTTATCTTGTTTGTTTTTAAATGTTTTAAAATAATTTATTCATTTTGTTCACAGACTCACTGCGCTGTATCATTATCACAAACCAGTGGCGTCAGGTTATGGTACGTAACCTATACGTCGGTGCTCCAGTGGACAAGTACGTCAAGCACAAATACAGCTCCACAATGATGAAAGGACGGCGAACAATTAACATGATGGCCAAACCAAAGAAAAACGTGGGGAACAAAAAAATAAAATTCGTGGCGGCCCAGTGTTCCACAGGCAACATGGGACCGCCAGAAAATAGCTAACCTACACAAATGTAGCACTTTTAGCACACGTTTGATAGAATAAAACTTCTATGAAACTCACCCTTTGTTCCGTTATTTAAAAAAACCTTAAAATTCACAATCTTCAGGGCATTCATATAACAAGAAAAAAAAACAAAAAGAATCTCGCTGGCTCTTTGCACTAAATAGAGAAAAACAATTATAAAGTTTAAAACTTAGCGAAGTACTCTACAACCCGGTAAATAGCAGCAAACATTTTACAATTACTTTAATATTTTTAATAAATGGTAACAAAAACTCGAAGAGCCGGTCAGCACGAATGAACGTGTGGCTCCTTCGATAGCCAGAGAAAATTTTGACATATGCCTACGTTTGTCATTTGAGTTTGGGTCAGGGAACACACCACTTTTATTTTAATTTGAGTTTGGGTCAGGGAACACACCACTTTTATTTTAATTCCCGATTCCTCCTTTCACACCATTCGCATCACCCGACACAAACTATTTTTATTATAAATATTTTTTTTCCTATTACAACGTCAAAGTATTGGTGACTGATGATTCCCCTTCCATGGTTTTGGCATTTCGGAAGTATCTATTTTTCGGAATCTAGGAGTTTCTTAATATTTTTTTCTGAAAACGTTTCCTCTACTGCCTGACAGGGGGTGCTTGAGAGACTTTAGCCCGCGTTCTCACTAGTTCGACTTCGATAACTAGGATGCAACTCACTCAAAATGTTTAATATTTCTCCGGTACGTTTAGAGACTTTTGACAGATCTAAAACTATAAATTCTAGTCCATTCGGGCGTCCGCAACAGTAAATCAAGTCATGAGTATGATTAAATTATGTTAACATAAAAAAAGTAGTTTTAAAGATTATAAAGAGAAATAGAATAAAATAGAAAGATCGATTCCATTTTGTAAACAATTTCGTTTTAATTAAAATAAAATATACAGTATTATGTCTTAGCATCGTAGTAATAAAATAATAAATTCTTTGATTACAAAAAATTTGCATTAACAAAACTCGCTTATTTTTGTTTTTTTTTACATTGACATACAAATATTTGGCTTTAAATTTTAAAAAACCATATTTAATATTAAATTTTAAAGAGAAAAAAAAAATTGACCATGGTAATGATTACAATCTTTTTTACTCACTAACAGCCCTATTCTGCCGTTGTGAGGCTCACAGTTCACAATTTGTTGTGAGGTTGTTTTTGTGAGGTTTCTTATGAGGCGGTCACAATTTCGTATTCTGCTTAAACCCTCATAAGAAAACTCACACAGGTAGGTGAATTTTTTATTGTCAGGTTGGCCAGCTGATTTCTGAAAACAAACAGATTAAAAAAAAATAAAACTTATTTGGCGCAATTAAATACCTTATAATAATAATGGCGCAAAATTTTAAACAACCTATTGTTAAGGGCTTAACATTTTACTAGTCAACAATTTCCTAAGTATTTAGCAATCTACTATCTATTCCAAAATGTTAATCCTTTTGCTAACTTGTAAATTGCATTTGTAGGGTTTGAATTTAATGAACACAATTTTTGTTTTTATGCGTTGTAAATTAATTATATTTTAACGGAAACCCATCATGTGCTTGAAATAAGTATTCGATATTTATATTTTATCATTTTGACTTCATTATTTACAAAAAAAAAGGAAAAAAAGACAAAAAAGTTAGGTACCAGCAGGACTCGAACCTGGAACATTTGGGTCTTCTCATATGGATTTAGTACGATACTAAAAAGATAAAATAGCCAGTTGGTGATTTTAACTTTAGTAAAATGTTAGGGGATAGTACGATGTTAAACTCGTTTAAAATTAGCAAAACACAATTTTTAACCTAGTATCATACTAAAAATGATTTAACATCGTACTAAATCGTCTAAAATTTTGCGTCAATGAATTCTATTGGTAAGCAATTCGTTTAAACATTGATGTTTATATTTAATAATTATTATTTTCTATATTCTAGATGATTAGAAAATCAAACGAGCGTCAAGGGAGCAGCTCGAGTATTTCATCGATTTTGTTCGGAGAAACCCCGATCTCCTAGCAAACAAAATCGACCCCACATTTTGAAGAAAATTTAATTAAAAAAAAAAAATAAAAATGAAAAGGCCAAATTGTGATTATACTCGGATGACAAAGGGTAGTGCACTGTCTTGCAGCCCTATTCTGCCGTTGTGAGGCTCACAAGTCACAATTTATTGTGAGGTTGTTTTTGTGAGGTTTCTTATGAGGCGGTCACAATTTCGTATTCTGTTGAAGCCCTCATTAGAAACCTCACAAGAAACTCACCTCAGGAAGGTAAATTTTTAATTGTTAGGTCGGCCAGCTGATTTATCAAAACAAACAGATTTAAACAGATTTGAAAGCAAAAAAAAATCTGATTTGGAAAGTATTAAAATTTAATAATAATGAAATCTATTGGTGAGCAATTCATTTAAATGTTAAAAATTGATATTTATATCTAATAATTCTTATTTTATGTTCAAGATAGTCAGACAAATAAACAAGCGTCGTGGCGGGAGCAGCTGGCCAAGCGATACCAAGAAATCCTATCTGGTGACGGATAATGTGGAATATGTATGTATTTTTAGACCTTCGTATTGGAAAATTTCCCTAAGATCTCGAAAAAGGAAATTAAAGGCAGAACGTCCACGGTCCACAAACAAACAAAAAATTAAAGGAATTTCAAGAGAGGGCACTGCAGGGTCTTGGAGCAATAGCATTGGATGTGTAATCAGTTTTGGCCATTTGGCTTTCTGATAACAATCATGTTTCATCACCTACTTCACGGTTCCTAATTTTTCTTACTTTATGTAATAAATATATTGCATGCAAGTGAATGCGATGAGGACTGCAAGGAAGAGTTCATGCTCCAAAAAACTACCGCAACCTCATTGGATACACCATTAAATACAACACCACAACAACCTTCCAAGTAAAAAGAATGACTCTTCTTAAACGTTGCTATAATCCGTTATACCTACCTATGTAAATTCTTACTTTTTATTTCTAGATGAAATTTCCTCCAAAAGATGTATCAAAATCAAATTCAATTCCATGTTTGTTCTTATTTTCCTTTTTTTTATATTTTTCAATCATTATGTCAAGTACACGTGAGTTCTGATCTGCCAAGGAGCAGATCATAATTTTTAAGTTTTTATGAGGATCACAAGTTGTGATGTTTTTGCCAGAATACGAAAAAAGTCACAAAATCGAGCTCACCTCAAATTATGAGGTTATTGTGACTTGTGAGGCATCAGTGAGGTTGCCAGAATAAGGCTGTTAATTTGCATTATATTTAGAATCAAAAGTAGGTACATTTTATATTACTTGGAAATTTAACTATTTATTGAAGAAAATAAAAAAAGAATTGACAAAAAAATTACAAACATTATGTTGTTTTTATTTTTTTTATTTGGGCGTGAATTGAATGTTAATTATTATGTATGTTGTAATGGATACAGTTGTCTGAAATGGAAGAAAATATGTTTTTGAATTTAAAGTCTTAAGCCTTAATGTTAATTTCTAGATGTGCTGAAGTCTCGAAAAAAGACTGTAATTTATAGAATCTAAATTATGTGGATTTCTTACCTACTGATAATTGATTTTACGTTAAAGCTGTGGATTAAAATAGCTTGTATCTTGCTATTGGGTCAAAACAAATTCAGAAGTTGTTTAATTGATTAACGTTAGAATGTTGTCTACCTAAACATGTAATTGTATATTTAACAAGACCAGGTGCGAATGCAGGAAACATTTTAGCAAGATCATAAATATTATACTTTATTACGAAATGTCGAATTCTTGACTTGAAGGAGAATAATGTTTCAACTCCAATTAAAATGAAACAAAACCATTATTAAAATTATAAAGAAATTGTTCTAAATAACAATCATTTTCTCCGAATTGAAACATTACTTGCTGTCGTCGATTGAATGCAGCCTTTTTATTATTGACTGTATGCTGTCATTATTTATATTCGAAAAATCTAATTGAAATGTCAAAATGTATATCTATCCTTGCCAGTTTGTATTTAACCTAAAATTGGCCACGTTCGGGTGGTAAGCAGATACGTATCTGAGATACGTTAGAATCTGATATGTTTTCGAACGACCAAAACCGGATACGTAACCAAACCAAACAAAACCAAGACAATTAACAGATGAGATGTCAGCTGTTAGTATAATCCAAACAAATCCGAACATTTTTGGGATAGCTTTAGATTTCTTTTTGACATCAGCTGTTTGGATCTCCAGCTGGTTTTTCCTTAGGCATTACAACAACACGAACAAATCCAGATACCTTTGATTACGTATCCGAACGCGGCCATTGCGCATTTTTAAAAGTTAAGAAAATTGTATTGTCGGCTAATCGGCCATTTTATTTTTATTGTAAATCTTAGTCTCGTCCAGCAGCAAAATAGTAAGTTAAAAAATTGTTCTTAATTTATTCAAGTTAATTATATGCTGTAAATTGTATTATTTAAGAGAATAAACCACGACATTCCAATTTATATTGGGTTCACACGTCTTGTGTTTTGCCTGGGAAGTTTATTCTAGAGCTGTGCCGGAGTCACCGGGGGCAGCCAGCCCAAATTATATTCAGTTGCTTGCCTGCCGCAACATCTTTATTCTTATATGTTGGTATATGGATTATTGCTGGAGTGACGCCTTTATTCGTACCTTCGTCCATCTGCAGACTCGGACACCGAAATTGCCAAATAAGACGACCTGAAGCCATCGTAACCACGTTGCAGACAGAGGCACGTGGCCTCCTCTTTGCCATTGTCTGTCGGGTCCAAGTATCATCGCCTTATGCCACTGACCCAAGACACTACGAGGAGAATAAGCCGACGATCAAATAAAGGAGTCACTCCAGCAAGATTCGACATTTACGCCGTCGAAATGCCAGTCGAAAGATCGCCACCGCCCGCCCAAGGCAACCAGGCAAATTTGTCTGCAGAGTCGTCGATGCTACAGCCCGCCCAAGGCAGCCAAGCAAACTAATATGCAGCAGCATCGACGACACCGCCCTCCCAAGGCATTCAAGCAAATTTGCCCTTAATATTATCGCCAGCGCCCGCCCAAGGCAACCAGGCAAATTTGCCTGCAGCGTCGTCGATGCCACAGCCCGCCCAAGGCAGCCAAGCAAATGTATATGCATCAGCATCGACGACACAGCCCGCCCAAGGCACTCAAGCAAATTTGCTCTCAATATTATCGCCGATACCCGCCCAAGGCAACCACACAAATTTGCATTCAGCGTCGTTGAAACCACCGCCCGCCCAAGGCATTTATGCTAACTTGCCCGCAATGTCGACGATGCCACCGCCCGCCCAAGGCCCTTATGTAAATTTACAGACAACGTCATTGAAGCCCAAGGCATTTATGCAAATTTACCGTCAACGTCGTTGAAGCCATCGCCCGCCCAAGGCATTCATGCAAACTTGCCTACAACATTAGCGCCACCGCCCGCCCAAGGCAATCAGGCAAGTTTGCCACCAACATCAGTACCGCCGGCCACCCGTAATCCACTTCAAATGAATCTACATTCGCCACTGATATTATCGACCACCAGGAACCTACTTGGTACAAGCTTGCCACCAATATCGATGCCACCGCCTGTCCCCAATCAACTTCAAGCCAACATGCAACCATCACATGCAATCATCCTCTCAATCAATGCCAAGTACTTCAACTCGAAAGCCACCGGCTGCTAACCCTGGCGCAGTAAGTAAGAGTCGTCGTTTTGCCTATGTGAGTATCGTTCAACCTAAGTGTTCTATATGCGATGGTAAGTGCCGCAACTTAAGCGAATACAATGCCTTTTCACAGCTTTCAGTGGTCAAACGATGGAAAAACGTCAAAGCACTAAAGGCATGCTTCTGTTGTTTAAAGATTGGCCACAGATCGAACAGCTATTATGCACGCAAACGATGTGGACTTGAAGAGTGCTCATACAAGCATCATCATTTTCTACATTCAGCCGCATCTGAAACCACAAGGCACAAAAACACAACACACGCAGTTGAAACGTAGCGAAGTCCAGGAATCCAATCCAAGAGTCGTCTAGCCAGGTGAATACGTCCTTGTCGACCAGCCAACAGGAAAGTCGAAGCTGCCACGCCGATAGTAATTATGTTGGTGGTAAGGATATCTTGTTTCAGATACTGCCGGTGAAAATTTATGGCCAAGAGAAAACTATAACCGCCTATGCTTTCGTGGACGACGGAGCCAACACGTCACTGTGGTTCACCAAGATCTTGCTAACGAGTTGGGTATTCATGGTAGGCCTGATTCACTGGAATTGCAATGGCTAGACGAAAAAACTATAAGCCAACAATCTGAAAATATAGAAATCACAATTAGTGGGATTGAAGAGAATGCGAACAAATATCAGCTGTCGCACGTTTATACCACGACAAGTATGTCATTGCCAACACAAAGTTTTAACTGTGGTAGATTGTTTGAGAAAAATAAAAATACTTACCTCTCAGGGCTGCCACTTGTTGAGTACGAGGATATTCAACCAAAGTTGATAATGAGCCTGGCCCATGCCACCTTTGGGTATAGGCCCAATTGCAACTAGAACCAGGCTAGGGTGGATAGTATATGGGCCATTTCAAACGTGTGTAAGTACAAAAAAGTTGAATCAAAGAGTTCTACATGTCAATAAGAGTCAAACGGACAATGATGACAAGCTGAACACTATGGAAGAGATGATGAGAAGCTATTTCGACATGGAAACTTTTGGAGTACGCTTAGAACTTAAGACGGTTTTGTCCAAAGCAAAGGAAAGAGGAGTATTCCTGCTCGAATCTACTACTAAGAACATCGGATGTCGTGACGAAGCGGGGCTTTTGTGGAAAGAAAAACTTACTCCCTTTCCGGAGAGTTATAAGATGCCGTTAAATCGACTCGAAAACATCGACATCACCGGCTATTGCTCAACATGTTAAGAACGTCAACGCTCTGAGATTTGCGAAAAAATTCCCGAGAGCCGTAAAAGGGATCATCGAGAGGCATTATGTCGATGACTATGTAGATTGTTTCCAGACAGAGGATGAGGCCATCAAGGCTTTGAAAGAGGTCATTGAAATACATAAGGCTGGCGGATTCGAACTACGGAATATAACGTCAAACTCCGAGAAACAAAAGATAGAGTATGAAAGTCTCGTTCACGAAGATGATGAATCAGTGAATGTGGATGGTCATATAGAGAGAATTCTAGGAATGCATTGGCTGCCAAAACCAGATTCTTTCATTTTCACTCTTATGTTCAACAAAGCACCAGTCGAGATTTTGAATTTTACAAGAAAGCCAACTAAGAGGGAAATGTTAAGTATGAACATGTCGGTTTTTGATCCCTTTGGATTTCTGGTCGATTTAATGATATCAGCGAAACCCAACTAACAATTTAACTTCTGTAAGGGTATATCGAAGTTATTTCCTAATCAGCAAATTGGACTCTATAAAGCCTTAGATAAACACATTTGGCCCACATTGAGAAGCTCGAAAGGCTTTCAAGCAATCATTTACAAGTTTATTGGAAGTACTCAATTTATTTCGCTAAGGCCTTATAGAACAAAACTACACTCAAACATTGCAAATGTAGTAGTGTAGTTTTGTTCAAGTGTTTCGATAGACACATCTCAAAACCCTTATAAAAGGCTTGTCGAGGCCTAGGAGAAGCCTTTTCGAAGCACAATGCAAAACAAAATAAAAATTAATTCTGTATTTTTATTTCTATATTTTCGCCATTATTTATTTTCATGCTAGTAATGATTTTCTTCTGGAACTTAATTCATAATAATTATTTGTATCCGAAAAAAAACACATTACTTACTTGATGAATTTTGCGGGAGTTGAACCGAGGATGGTTGGGTTGAGAGTCAGGCACCTTAGGTATCGAGCTAGCCTGGCATATGAACAATGAGTGCCGAATTGGAACCACTTGAAACCGAAATTAGCTTCCTAAAAACTTCTTTGGGGCTTCCTGATGAATTAAACTAATTTGAAGAATACAGGTGACTATTCGTCTGTTGCTGGCAAGGGAGTTTTTTTTTACTTAATGTTATTTAATTATATGATTACTTTACTCATTTTATTGTTATGATTACTTTACTCATTAGAAAAAAACATGGAAGTGGTCACACAAAAATACTTTTAGTGAGACAACAAATAAAATATAAGTTCGTTTTTCGTTGAAATTAATTGTTTTAAACGAAATGCTTTGGTTTGAGACAAAATATAAAAACTGTTTTATGCCCCATAAAATATGTACTTTTCATTTTGTACACAAACCGTTTACTGACAATTTTAATTTGTATCTTTTTTAAAAACACTAATTTGCCAAAATAAAAAAACATAAACAATAAAGACCATCATTAAGTTTTTTCAATCATTTTTATTGGTGGGATTCGGGGTATTATTTTTTTTTATAGAAATAAAAAAGAAAAAACCAAACCACGAATATGAAGAAAGTTTATCTGTTTTTGTTAAATCATTTCTAATAAAAAATAAATAAATAATTTGTATTTGTAGTGCAATTCTGAATATACATAATTATAGTTTCAAAAATAAATATATTTTTTTTCTTTTTTTTTATCAAGTGAATTTAAATTGTTTTCTTTTACCATATTTATCTCACTGCAAAAAATAAATGTTTGTTCCGGTTTTGTTTTGCAAGATATAAACGATTTAATATTAGACCATACCTACTCAATGAATCGGTTTAATTTAAATTTCCAAAATGATACAATTTTTCCTATTTTTATTTTCATAAATAATTTGACCTGTGGTAACCCTCTCTCGGCAGTAAAAACATACATGCGCCGACCAGTACACAAAATCATGCTTGTATCAGGCTTTTGCGCAGGGGACTTACACAAACAAAATAAACTGACATAATTCCACTGACAATTATGCTTCCATTAGACTTTCGTACACATAATAGCTTGTTTTAGGCGTTTGTAAGCAGGCCCTTCAAGAGCTCTTGGCAGTGCTTGCTTGTGAAAGCTTTTTCTTTGCTCTTATTTCACATGCCTCTCAAAACTAATTTCTGGGAAGCCTTACTAAAACTATAACCAAATTGTAAATATTAAGGATTGCAGAAAATTATAGATTCTGCCTGTAATAAGTTTGTAGGAAGCTGTTTTAAAAAATATAGCTTCGAAAATTTGCAATTTCGATGTCTAAACTAAATACAAGCCTTGTAGAAATAATAACTTATAGAAATTCAAAAAATGGACCTTATATGGGAAAAATTGTTAGTTGGGAAGTTCTGATTCAAGCCGTATGGAAGAAGATGTGGGTCGAGGACTTGTCTAAAGTGAAGGAGTTTCGAGTGGCACGCTGTTATTTTACGAAATTTGAAACAGAAGAATTGCATCTTCATGTGTTTGTCGATGCAAGTGAACAGGCAATGGTTGCTGTGGCATATTGGAGAGTGGTGAGTGAAAGTGAGGTAAAATTGGTTTTCGTTGCAGCCAAAAGTAGTCTAGCTCCAATACGTTTCCACACCATACCTAAGCTTGAGCTACAGGCAGTAGTTATGGGAGTTCGATTGTTCGAATCCATTACGAAGCATCACACAGCGAAGATAAATAAATGTCATTTTTGGAGCGACTCGCACACCGTAATCCGTTGGATCCGATCAGATCATCGTGTCTACAAGCAGTATGTGGCGAATCGCGTCTCAGAGATATTGGAAGGAAGTCAAATCGATGACTGGCGATGGTGTCCTGGGCCTCTAAATCCAGCAGATGAGGGTATAAGAGCTAAATTTCCAATAAATTGGGAGATGAATAGTAGGTGGCTCAATGGCCCTCAGTTCCTGTACGAAGAAGAGCATACCTGGCCAAATGAATCATCAATGGGGCAGTGCGATGACAGGAGCCACGATAAGCTTCGTAAAAAACATTAATTATTCTTGGCTACTCACAAGGCAAATTTGATAAACAATATTATTAACCGCTTTTCGAATTATTCCAGGCTTAAGAGAACGATTGCCTGGGTGTTTCGATACATCGAAAATCGACAGAGAACAGCACGTAAACTCGAACGTATCAGCGGTGAACTAAACGTAGACGAAAAGGCGGTAGCTGAGAGACGAATTTGCAGATGGGTACATCAACAGGTTTTTGCCGATGAATATGACGCCCTGTCAGAAAACAAAATCATCTTAGTAACCAGTAAGATCAGGACTTTGAATCCCTTTCTTGGACCGGACGCTGTCATGTGTGTGAACGGGAGAATAATCAACGCCAAATGCCTATCCATTCAAGCGAAGCAGCTCATTATTTTGCCGGCAAAGCATGCCCTCACTAGTCTGGTGGTGACTTTCCATCACAAAAAATATCACCATATAAATATGTCAACATCAATAAGCGAGCTACGCAGAAAGTTCTGGATCCCATCCATAAGAGTGTTGATGAACAGCGAACGGTCTCGCTGTCCTGATTGCCGTATCCGAAGAACCAAACCAGTACAACCGGAGGTGGGTGTGTTGCCATTGGATCATCATCGTATATACGCCCTTTCTCCTATACCGGCCTGGATTATTTCGGGCCTGTCAGTATTCGTCGTCAACGGGAGAAGAGATGGGTGGCCCTTTTTACATGTCTGACGATCCGCGCTGTTCATTTGGAAATCGCTACTGATCTTTCCAGCGATGCTTCTCTTGTGTGCATCCGCAACTTCGTCAACAGAAGAGGCGTGCCCACCATGATCAGGAGTGATAATGGGACCAAATTTGTTGGAACTTCAAGGAATTCCCAAATTTATCGATCAGGACATGATAAAAATTGGTCTATCGCCGTTGGGAATCGCCTGAAAATTCAACACGCCCCTGAACCCTAGCGCAGGCGGTGCTTGGGAGAGGCTCGTCCAATCAGTGAAGAGGGCGTTATACACGATGTTAAAGGAACATTCTCCACGCCTTGATACCCTTCAAAGCTTTCTAATTGAAGCAGAAAACATAGTGAATTCAAGACCACTAACGCATATACCTGTGACGCCTGAAGAACCTGAGCCGTTGAAACCAAACCACTTCTTGATTGGTGGCCCTAATTCTACTCAAACGCCTGAGCTGTACGAGCCCCGACTGCTGTGCCTGAGAAAACAATGGCGGGTGGTCCAAAATTTAAAAAATTGGATGTGGCATCAATGGGTCAGAGAGTACCTACCCGAGCTTACGAGACGAACCAAGTGGTGTCTACCTGCCAAACCAATTGAACTAGGTAGTCTTGTTCTAATTTGTGATACTGACGTTCGTAACTCACAATGTAAGCGCGCCAGAGTATTAACCTTGTACTTTGGTAAGGACGGAATAGCCCGGTATGCAGTTGTAAGAACGAACAGAGGTGAATTCAAAAGGGCGGTATCCAAGCTAGCGGTCCTAGGTGTCAAAATGTCAGAAGATGGTGAGGCTTCCCCCTCCAGGTCAGCTCACGGAGTGGGGATGTCGTCGATTGAATGCAGCCTTTTTATTATTGACTGTATGCTGTCATTATTTATATTCGAAAAATCTAATTGAAATGTCAAAATGTATATCTATCCTTGTCAGTTTGTAGTTAACCTAATCGGTCATTTTATTTTAAATCTTAGTCTCGTCCAGCTAAAAAAAAAATTGTTCTTAATTTATTTAAGTTAATTACATGCTGTAAATTGTATTATTTTAGAGAATAAACCACTCCATTCCAATTTATATCGGGTTCACACGTCTTGTGTTTTTCCTGGGAAGTTTATTCTAGAGCTGTGCCGGAGTCATCGGGGGCAGCCAGCCCAAATAATATTCAGTTGCTTGCCTGCCGCAACACTTGCCAGCCTTAGAGCCATTATTCTATAATCAGTTTAATAAAAAAAAAGAAGATCGAAAGTAACCTTTTAAAGGGAGTTACTTTCAGTTTAAATATTTAGTGCCAAGAATTCAAAAATAAGGCCGACGTTTTTTGAGAAATAAATTATTTTTTTTTTTTCACAATTGCATAATTGAGGTCTTTTTACGAGTCAATTTTTGATAATATCAACTGTTTTGTAAATCAAGATAAATCAAAACTATCAAAATGTACGTATTTATTAAAAAAAAAAATCCCAAAGCCCCCTCTCCTGCGTTCGCGCCTGTAAAAGACCAATAACATATGATCCAGTCGTGTATTTTGTTTCTGAAAATTTGAAGTATGGAATTATCTAGTTTTGAAAGTTTTTTTTTGAAAGAAATTAGCAGAAAAATTCCATTTAATCGACTTTCTATGGTAATATAATGCTCGATTTGTAGTCCCTACCTATATCCTTAACTTGCAATATGTGAATGGCAATGTGTGAAAACAAAAGAACTAGCATTTAAACAAAATGAAGAACGAGCGCGATAGGAAATGTTAACCAATGTATAATAGTTATTTTAATAAGTGACAAAATGTCATTATTTCTGCCATATTTAAGCAATTATTTGTCAAAATCGTGTTTTATGTAAAAATATAGTTAAAAAAATAAATAAATAAATAGAGATTAAAAAAAAAAATTAAACAAATAACAATAGGGCAACGCTGTCAAATTCAAATTAGTCTTGACTACGTTCATTTAATTTTGTCTACTACATTTCATTTCCATTTCTCCATTCTCCTACCGTTATGGGTTACTATTGTTTAAAATTCAAAATAGCTTGTTTTTTCAAGTTTTGAATCTAACGCTTTTTCATTACTTTTGTTTGATCTTTGAATATCAACAGGCGAAAGTTGTGTGCTCTATTGATTACAAATTTGATAGCTAGACCCCTTTCACACAAGGAAACTGAGTTGCCGGAAACTGGGAGTTTGTAAACGAGGAGGGCGTAAAAGGAAGACAAACAATCTCCCCTTACACCCTTCTCGCCTACAAAATAGCCAGTTTCTGGCAACTCAGTTTCCTTGTGTGAAAGCCGTCCTAGTTGCATTTTTAAAACTTTAAAAAAGTGAATAAAAGCAGAAAGATTGTTTTTGTGTGAAAACTCTTTAGTGACTTTAATTACTAAAAAATTGTGGTATCGGAAACAAATATTTGTTGATAATAATATCAATACGTACAATGAAATATTAATTAAAACTAAAAATCCAGGTATGATCATTTAAAAAATGATTTTTATACTTATTTTATTCTGTGCAGTTTTGTTTGGATTGTTGTTTTTTTTATAAATAAATAAATAAATTGTGTGGCGCAATGGCTCGTGAAGAACCAGTCCTAGTGACTAACAAAAAATTCTGTGTGCGCGTGTCGACAGGAATGGAAGGGACCTATAATTGTATGCCGAATCGGAACGGCTAGACGAGAAGCACTTATTCATGACAATTGATACTCTTGGAGGATTTATCAATTCCTCGCAAGAGGCAGTAGCCCTGAAAAAAAAAACTTTTGTTTTTAGATGGACGACAAGGGTGGGAAACGAACCCAGACCTTCAACGTGGGTCGGTTTTTTTTAAGGAGTTTAATTTTTGAATACGTTTATGTAGGGGTGTTTCATTATAAATGCTTTTTTTTTAAATATATGTATGTGTATGCCAGAGTGTATATGCTAGAGAACTGGCAGGATAATTTTGATGTATTAGCAAAAGATGTATATATACAAAGTGAATCGAAAAAACCTAACAAACGAGGTCACTCTGAAATGTGTAAATTCCAAAAATTTTAAACTTAGAATTTTCCACCAATGTTAGTAAAAGTCCAAAGTGTTGTCTTTATAATTTATTCCCAACTTCTTCAACATTTTTCATTTGAAAAAAAAAAAAAAAAATACAAATTATATTTTGATATATTAAAAGATACTTGGTGCGTTCCTTTATTAACCATAGTTAACTATGGTTGTTATGTCAAAAAAAATTGTTGAAGTGTCATTGTTAGATTTAGTTGGAAATTGTTACATTTCATTTAGGAACGATTTGTTGTTAGATATTGTTGATCTGTCAAGCGAACACTGGAAATTTTTTTTTATATTTTATTATCAAAATGAATAACCAAGTTACACACAGAATCATATTGTCTTTAAGAGTATACTCTCCTTTTTGGTTCACAATTGCAGTAAATTCCATTTTAATTTTTTAATTTTATTTTTTTTCAGTCTTTTTCACTTCACAAAAAGGTTTGTTTTGATTCTGTAATTTTTTTTTTGTAAACAAACCTTCTGACATTAGGTGACTTGACAGATCAACACTTTCAACTCATATCATGGAGATGAGTTGGAAATAGTTACGAATTGTAACTATTTGACACTAATAAACTGATTTAGGAACGATGTGATGACGTCATATAGTTACAAATCGTAACTATTTTGTAATAAAGGAACGACCATTGTTAACTATAGTTAACCATAGTTAACTATGGTTAATAAAGGAACGCACCAACTTACTTTACATACTTCACAAATCTCATTCCAATTAATTGAAGATAGCTAGCAAAATCAAGAAAAATCGAATAAAAGGTTGGCCGTCGCTCGTCGTAGTCGGCGTCGTGTCTCCGAGCGGCTGCAGCAGTTGAGAATGATTGCGTTATGCGATTTTGAGATCGATATGGTACGCTGGCGATTATTATAACGTCGGTTATAATTATTGCATCTTCAAGGTTGAGGCATTTAAATAAAGGTCGGCTTCACTTGAATATAAAAAATATTTAGGAAGGGTATAAAATTTTATACAAGAATATCTGACATCAATTTAATTTTCAAACAAATTTTCACAAAGTTATTGCCCTTACCTTCTTTTACAGTGCCAGTAGTTATTGGGGTCTAGGCCATAGATAAAGGCTAGAAACATTCCTAGACATATTTCAGAATTTGGTGAATCTTAGTTTTTGAGTTAGAACCATTTTTTTACTTGTGCGGCCCTTCTAGAGTAAAAGTTGTAAAGTTTTGATAACTTAAAAAGTGTGATTCACCAAATTCTGAAATTAATGTATAGAGCATAGGAAAAGGCTAGCAACATTTCTAGACATATGTCAGAATTTGGTGAATCTTAGAGTTACAAACAATTTGACCTAGTGCGACACTTTATCGAATTAAATGGCGTTTGCCTTGTAAAACTGTTTGAACTTAAAAAGTATGATTAACAAATTTCGAAATTAGGGTTTCGAATATTGATACCCATAGGAGTTTGCCTTGAAAAAGTGTTGATAGCTTAAAAAGTATAATTCACTAAATTATGAAATTTGTTTCAAGAATTTTTTTGTAGTCTAGAAATATATGGGAATATATTTTAGACATTATTGAATCATATGTAACTTTATTTTAACAATTCAAATGTATATAATTCTTAAAAAGTATAAAATGTATTCTCTATTCTAGAATAACGCAACCAAACCTTGCTCCCGTAATGTAATGTATCTTAAAGCTGGCTTTAGACTTTCGGTGTTATCGTCGGTGTACGTTGTTCGTTGTTGTTTGTTCGCGGAACAACGAAAATGTAAATGATAAAACCGAACACCGAACTAAGAACGAATGAAGAACGTGCAAATTCAAATCAGGTCTGAAATTTCGGTGTTACCCGAACAACTTGTGTTTAAATGCGAAAACTGTTTAAATGAACATTGTTTTGGAGTGTCGTGCAACTTGTAGGGACATTTTCGAAGTTTTTTTTAATTCCTGAATGGCACAAGAAGCCTAGTTAAATAAATAAACAATTTTGTAAATAGAGTTTAACTTTCTAATGTAAATGCTTTCTTCGTTGTTCGTTGTTGAGAGCATAGAGAAAACACTACCTCGAGAACCGACTAAAGGGGTCCATGCTCTTTCACCCTACAAGCTGAATTGAGAGGATTATCTCCGTTTCAGCAAGCATGTGTGCAGTTGCCTTGCATTTTAAATTGGAAAAACGAGCTTTTTATGTATGCAAACGGATTTTTGCTCAGTGCGCAATTTGGTGAATAAGTGCGCCCAGATATTCAAAAGAGGGAATCCGTTAAATTCAAAAATCTACAAATAAAATATTTTGTCAATAAAATTTATGTTTCTAAATGTTTATGAACAAAAACTTTATTTGATATAGCCTTTTATTGCTTTTGGCATATAAATCCACTAATATTTATTACTATTTATGTTGAAAACAAAGAAAATGTAATCAAAAAGTAGAATCACACCCTTGAAATTGTACGTGCCCTAACCAGTGGCGATTCCTGGTCCTTAGTATTGGTTGAGCTAGGTGGTCTGGGCAGGTTAAAATAAAAAAAAATCATACTTTTTTTTTAATTTGATTGATAACGACAATTAATAAAAAAACGTTAATAAATTATAGGTATAAAATAAAAGTTTAAAAATTTATCGATACATAAATTCGCTTCGTGGTTACGTTTTTCTTCAGGTCTCAAAAACATAGTTATTAATATTTTAAAGCATCAATTTTTAAAAATTATAAGATATGTACTTACAAATTTTTTTCTTATAAAAATAATATCAAGGTTTAATCCTCTTTTGGTTGTATTTTGGTTTTTGAACGCAACTATTATTCTTTTTAATATTAAGAAATGTCTTGAAAAAGACGTTTTTTTTAATTCAAAAGTTCGAATAATAATAAATATTTCAAACTGTATTTATAATATTTTGAATAATAATTCAAAATATTTTAAATAATTCTAACCTACAAAACAAGATAAATATAAATTCTAAGTTTTAGTTTATTGCCTTTCAATGAGTTGACCATATATGCTGCTAAGTCACGAAGAATTATTATCATAAAATATGGTTATAATATTTATATCTTTTTTTAAGCAACTTTGGTACTGAATTTAAAAATTCCAAAAACTGTTCACTTGGCTTAAAAAAAGATGTAAACATCTATTATAACTATATTTCATGATTTTATGGTTCTCAGTACGTGTACAAAAATCAGTGCCAACTTAAGTGTCCTACTTTGACCACCGCAATGTTTGCATCATAATTGTGTTGCACTTAGTTAGCATCATATTTCTTGCCAAAACTATTTCACCGATTTGGATCGAATTTCGTCTTGTGATACTCTAGAGTCTAGACTATTTGATTCCAAATTTTTAGAAGAATTGGACAATTTTTGACATATTTTTTGAGTGCTTCAAATGTACTTAGTTTTTTCAGATTTTTTTTTAATTCATGGTGAGATAGCAACACAAATATAACATGCATTTAAAATTGATGTTGTTTTGTAGAAAATTTTATAAAAAACAAGTTTATAGTGGACGGTTTTTTCATAAGTTGCATATTTCCAAAGTTATAAAGGAAATTGTCGGAAAAAAGGGGTGATTTTAGCGTTTTTTTCACTGTTGCTGCAAACTTGGCTATATACTACTCTAACATGCCCCAACAACATATCAAAAATGCAGAACTAGATCGCGCTTTGCGAATTTAGCACTTTTTTTTGTATAATTATTCACTGTGCTAAAAGAACTCAATCTCAATGTTTACTCATATCATTCAAAGATCACTAATAACAAAACAATGCATTCGTCCTTCCTACCGCATTTTCCCAGAAACATATACGAAAGCAAAAAAGAGAATGACAAAAAAAAACGTACCCAAAATGTACCTGGAGCTGCTTGCATACCTAATGTATCGTGCCTTATCGCATCATACTTACGCTTACGCTTTCATTTATTTAGCTGGGCTTTGCTTAGGACATTGTGTAGTAAAACGCTCTTGTATTCTAGATTGTATTGTATTTGTGCTTGTATTTGTAATTTGTATAGATATTATTAAAAATTGTATGAAATTGTGCAGCGCAGATGTTGCAAGCTAAAATGTTTCAAGGGAGACTTGTTCTATGAGAGTTTTATGTTGTGTGTCTGCAGGAAAATATAATTGAGAACAACATGGGGGTAGGTTAGGTAGGTATCTATTTTTTTTTTTAATTATTTCAATGCTCTTTGTAGAGAATTTGGTTTTGGTATCGCATATTGTAACGCTGAGGCAGATAGGAAGATGGGAGTTTTGTGTTGTGTGAAGGAAAATATGATTTGAAAATAGGTAGGTAGGTAGGTAGGTGGGTAGGTGGGTAGTTTTTTGTATTTATAGTATTGATTATTGTATGAAATCATTATTTCAACATTGCCATTTGTTACTTTTTGAAAATAAAAAGTACATCATACAATTTATTCATTTAAATTCTTGGTTTAGCGGCGATAAACCTGCTAACTGAGAGGAATCGCCACTGGCCCTAACCACCCTAACTCTCACCACAAATCAAACATCAAATTGAAAAGTACATTCGGATTGCTATACTTGTGAAAAATAAAGATAAGAAATATTTATATGAACAAAAAACAAAGCAAAAATCAAAACATTTATCTTGATAAATTCCAGATAAGTTTTTTTTTAATTAATAATATTGTAATTTGATACTAATAGCATAAGTAGTCCTGGTAAAGGTGACAACGAATATGTTTGTCTGCCAACATCTAGTGGCCCGTTACCACGTAAAAGTGCATCAAAAGAAAAACTTTTCTGGAAATTGAAATCGGGTGGGAGACCATTTCAAATGTAATACAAATTGACGCCATAAAGTCCCTGATTACAAAAATGGTTTCGACAGACGTCTAGCTGGCCCCAAAACCCAGACAGTAGTCCCCGAAAACGCGTTTTGGCGTTTTTAGGCTTTTGGGAAACTACCTGAAATTGGTCACAACTTTTAGCCATGGACTCCCTGAGTGTGAATATGTACGTGACAGACGTCTAAGTGGCCCGAAACCACCGACAGACGTCTCTGAAAACTCGTTTTTGTTTGTGTTTTTTTTCAAAAAGGAAACCATTTGAAATGTATCACAAACGAAAGATCTTGAGCCCCTGAGTGCGAATATGTACATGACAGACGTCTAAGTGGCCCCAAAACCCCCGACAGACGCGATTAAAGTCGCGGATTTTTTATTGAAATTTTTAGATAATTGATGTATGCCACCAAAATGTATCGCAATCGGAAGGTCTTGACTACCAGAGTACTAATGTATAAAAAAATTAGTTTTTAGTGTCACCCAACAGCTGGGAAGGCGCGAAATAAACCGCGGATTTCTTTTTTTATTTTATTAGTAATAGTATATTAAGAAAAACAACTTGAAATGTATCCCAATTAAAAGGTCTTGACCCAAAAAAAAATTAAAATGTAAGTGACAGACGTTTGAGTGGCCCCAAACAACTCACAGCCGCGATATAATTCGCGGATGTTATTATTTTTTTTTTTAATTGTATATAAGTGGTTAGTAATGTTATATAATATTTACCAATTAAAAGGTTTTTGGCTCAAGAAAGTTAATTTATAACTATCTATCTAAAACAATCTGAAGTACTGTTGTATGAGAAAGCGGATAGATTAGGAGAGTTTGAAGGTCTTGGTGGTGGAGGTCGCGTCGGAAGAGGAGACGGAACAAGGCAATTTGTAGTTGCCGGACTGTGCTCCGTGGAACCATTTGGTGGTGTTACTATTGGTTTACCCTGCAAAAATAATTCCAGATGTCAGATCTCCCCCAAAAAATTACAATACTTACAATCACTTCAATTGGTCCCTTTAAGGGCCCATTCTTAGTTTCAGATATCGCTGCTAAACGATCTAGTAATATTGAAACACTAAATCTGTTTGCGGGGTCCACTGTTAGACATCCCTTTATAACATTATGTAAACAATTGAATCTGGAATCCGATGGCATTATGTTTTTGCCATTTGTAATTCGAAGCTTTGCTGAATCTTCAAATGGATGTCTTTGGAAACACAAACAATAAAGAACACATCCTAGGGCCCAGATATCCAGTTTGAGCCAATCACATAATTGTTAAAAGTGTCTAACATTTCTGGAGATTTACATATATTATATTTATTGTATTTTATATATTTATACAATTTATACAAGTAAATGAACTTTTATAGAAATTAAAAGAAAAACACACGAACTGTCACTTTTGACAAAATAACAAAAAAACCTACCTGTCAGTTTGAGCAAATTCCGCCATTTTGTTTTTTAATCCACCACTCACACGGATTCACGGATATGAAAAAAAGAGTAGATTAAGAGAGTTTTCTCTTATTCACCTCAAATAAATTTTGAGGGTGTTTAAGGCAAGGGGTTAACGAGTCGGACCTCTAGGTAGTATACTTACTCTATGGTTGAGAGAAGAACGAACACCGAACAACGGACACCGAATGAAGAACGAAAGTCTAACGCCAGCTTAACGTCAACATAAAAAATTCTATATCCCATGTCCCAATTCTTTGACAGTTGTCAGTTTTTATGAAATTTCAAAATAATGGGCGGCAATTTTTGGATGCTCTACCAAGTCAATAGAGACAAATTTATAGGCCCTCATTATGAATAGCGAATCTAACGTTCGCTTAAAGTCGAACGATTTAGCGAATTTCACTTATCACGGTATTATCGTTAGCAAACTTGCAGATTCGCTTCAGAAAACAATGCTGCCAACAGTTTTCATATGAAATTACACCTGTTAAAAGTCAAATGGCTAGACTTTTTATTTCTGTTTGTGAATTGTGATTATTTGTTTGTTAAAAAAGAAAATAATTTTCGAATGGAGCATCACTTACATATTTATTTTGTATAAAATGGCTGGCTAAACTTTCCAAAAAGTTTAAAATAATTTTATTATTCGGTACTACTAGTGCACTGCGTGTGTGTACAGTGAAGATTGCAAAATAAAATTTCTTGTTCTGAAATGTTTCCAAAACGATGTGGTTAATTACTGTGGTTTTAGTTTCAGCTCCCAGATTATTTGCATTTTGCAATTGTTTGACCAATTTCATTATCTATGCCGGTTCATATTTCTTCCTTTTCTAAGTTTATGTTCTATCTTCGCATATAGCAAGGACGCTGTCACAAACGTGACTCCAAACGTTTCATTCAGCAAAAAGAAATAAAATATTTAAGATTTACGATACAGTTTTATTTAAGCAATTAAACAATTAAACAAACTAAATAATTAATCAAGAGTAAAAACATTAGCGCGTTTAAAAAATGAAAACGAGTGCTAAAACAGAGATATTAATCAAGATCTCAATAGCTAAAAAACTTCGTCTGGTTCTCTTCGTGGCTGTTGCAATTTCTTACCCACCCTTCCAATTTAAATTCTCGCTGCAGTTTTCGTTTGTGTCTGGGTCTCTTTTAGTCTCGTTCAATTATTGTTTACTCTGCTGACGTTTAGATGCCGTTGGTGGCGACACTCCCCCCTGGTAAGACAGATGAAATCGACTTACCACCTTTGACGTCGAGAACGGCAATCTTCAATGCTTGGCCGACGGACTCCAAGTTTTGCTGCCTCTAATTCCAGTCGTGGAATTGAAATTAGTTTTAAAGGAGCTACAAGTGTGGGCATTCAACATGGTCTCCTCGGGTGCATCGGAAATATGCCAGGGCCGCATATGCACTGCTGCTGGTATCCACGAAAACATGTAGCTCGGTTTTAACCTCTTGGTCGAATTTAATCTGAGTTGGATAACATCTTGGAATGGTAAGTTTTTCGATGCTATCTAGCATTTATGTCCACTGACACCATCGCTCAAATTGCTCTTCATTTATCTGGTCGTTCCAACCAATCGAACTTCTCCAGATGTCTTGCAGTAATATCTTGAAGAAAACCAAAAAGTGGGCAATCAATCCGAGTGGGTCGTAGATTGTCATGAGAACACGCAAGACTTCCCTCTTCGTTGGCTTCCGTGTGCCTCGTAAAATCATCTTATTGGTTTCGTTTCTGGTGACCACGTAAGTAAGGCAGTCTGTAGAGGTGTACCACCACATACCCAAGACCTTATCTGCTTTGACTTCGTGTGCCATGTTAAGATTATTGCTTTTTCCGGCGTGTTCTTCACCTAGTTCGCTGACAACTGTTGGCGAGTTGGAAATCCATTTTCCAATTTCGAAGCCACCGTGCTGATGGATACGTATTACATCCTTACATAGTTGGATGGCCTCCTCTTCAGTGTCCACGCTGTCTAAAAGGTCATCGACGTAGTGGTGTTTCAAAATACATTTTACTGCTCTGGGGTATTCATCGATAAAGAGAACGGCATTTTGGTTTTTGACAAATTGGGCGCAACTGGGGGAACACGTAGCACCAAATGTCATCACTTGTGTAACATACACATCCGGATTGGTCTTCTTGTCGTCCAATTGCCAAAGAAAGCGCTGGACATGTTGGTCCTCTGGATTAATTCGGTCTTGGTGATACATTTCTCGAATATCCCCGCAGATCGCAATCTTTCCCTCCCTGAATCGATGTAATACATCCAGTAGAGACGTCAGCTGGTCAGGTCCCTTAAGAAGAACGGAGTTCAAAGATATTCCTCTCACCTTAGCGGCGGCATCCCAAATGTTTTTGTTCAACACGGGAAAAATTGGTAGGTATCAAATGCAAGTATGATATTGTTGTAGCTCTTCTCTCGTTAGCTTGCGAATATAGCCTTTTCTTAAGTATTCGACTATTTGGTTATTTAGGTTGACTTTCAGCTCTGGATTTCGATACAATTTAGATTGAAGGCAGCGAAAGCGTCTAGTCGCCATAGGAAGGCTGTCTGGGAGTTCAACTTCTTCATATTTCCAAAGCAAGGCCGTCTCATTCCGATCATATTCATCAACTCGAGTTGTTTGAGATTCCATTACCTCAAGAGCACGTTGGTCATCAGGTGAGATCAAAGACTTCGAAGAGTTTTCGGTGACACCAAGACTGTCAACCGAGAAATATTTGGTCATCATGTCGTGAAGAGAATTATCATCTGATGGTTGCGTACATTCTCAATTATGAAAACTATGATGGATGGCGTGGACTGGTGAACTAGTATATTGTGGCTGGCACATTCTGTGAATCGTCCAACCAAGGCGTGTCTTCGATGCAATCGGCTCATTCTTGTTGCCTTCTCTGTATTTGAGCTGAGTACCCAAGTGCCAGTTATTAAGACCAATTAAAATCCGTGGAGTTGATGCATTATACGAACTAATCGGTAGCCCTTTTAAGTATGGAAAGCTTGTCTGCAAAGTCTTCATGTCGATTGACTGAGTAGGTAGGTTCAGTGCTGAAACCGTACGAACATTAGATATTATATATCTTCTGGAGGAATTCTCGGACGAGACTCGCATTGGAACCACTTTTGACTTATGCTCCATACGATGAATGTCTCCCGTCCATTTAAGGCATAGGGCTTCTGTCGGCCCTTGTAGATCAAGCTCGTCGGCTAGTGATGCGTCCATCAGAGAGAGTGATGACCCTTCGTCAAAGAAAATAAACACTTATACAGAACCTTGTTTACCATGGATTATAGCTGGAAGGATTCGAAACAGAACGCCATTTTTGGTGTCGACATGTGCGTTGAGTTGAGCAGTGACAATTGTGTCTTCGTCGTAGTTGTGTAAAAGACGGTGGTGTTTAAATGAACACCCGTTCATTCCACATGGTGCGGTTATTCGACATCGAGAACGCAAGTGTGAGACGAGACACAATCGGCACAGCTTTTTTTGCTTCACTGCATTCCATCTTTGAGTTGACACAGTTCTGGTTGCATATACAACATCTTTTGCGACCTGAAGTACGGGGATCTGAATTATCACTATGATGAACAGCAACTTGACCTCTCGCAGTGGGTTTGTCCCATTTTGTTTGCAATTGTGGGATGCTGTACGTAACGTTGCTTACTGTACCGGCCAACTGCATCAACCAGGTGCCCAGAGTACCCAAGTTCGCATCGATGTTGGATGCATATATCGCCCAATTTAACTTGATTTGAGCTGGTAGCTTCTCAATAAGTTCCTGTAAAAGAACGGGGTTATTTAAATGATTTATCATACCACATGCTTCCGTCATCGAACACATATTGTCCACAGCAAGTGCAAATGGAATGATGGTCTCTAGCTTCTCATGTTTTGGACTTGGTTCTGCACGAACCTTCTGTAGCAATGACTGGATTATTATCTCAGGTCATCCAAAAATTATTCTCAGCGTCTCGATTATGGTGGGAACGTTTTGAGGAAATAAAAGTCTGCTACGGACTGCTTCTAGTGCTAGACCCTTAAGGCATTTTTGGAGTCGATGAATGTTCTCCATGTTTGTTATTCCGCAGGCTGCCGTGGTTCCCTCAAAACTGTTTATGAATATGGGCCATTCATCTGGCCTACCGCTGAATATGGGCAAATCGTTTGGCAGCGCTTGTCGTGCTGCCAGTTGGCTCGGTGTAAATTGTGGTGACGAGGCAACAAATTCTGGGAATTGTGAGCCTGACAGGATTCCATATCTTGGTGCGGCAGCAGGAGTGGATGGGATTTGTTCATACTCAACAGGCTGCTGCAGAGGAGCGTTAAGACGTCATGATGTTAATTGTTGTTGAGGTTGCGCTTGGTAGCTGGTGCGAGTCACTTGTGTAGACTGCGCATTTACACAATTATTGACGTGGTTCCAGTTTACACAAACCATTTTCGCATTTGACTCTAGGTCGTCATCTGAGCTGTCTTGAAAAAGTAGCTGAATCGTAGTTGAAACGAGTTGAAACATTCATCCATGTACTTCTTATCATCTTGGATCTGTTGAACCTTTCGTTTCTCCTGCAGTGCTCTCTCTTCCTTGAGACGTTGTAGTTGAAGTTTGATTTGACAGGAGCGTGTTGAACGCGTAGTGCTATCTACAGATTTTGCCTGAGTATGTACAGATACTTTTTCCGCAACAGAGATGGTAGAGTCCTCACACATCCAATCTTGTTATTGTATGGATTCATCCACTGCAACGCATGTGAAGTGGAACCAAGAATCGCATGAGTCACATTGTACCATCTGCGGGTTATCCTCAGATTTGCATATCTTGCAATTGTATGTAGCTACGTCATTGTTCACCGTCTTCTTACCTTTCGTCTTGCGGCTACTCTGCCGCTTCTCTGAGGTGGATTGGTGGTTGCGAGGATCATCTGCCATTGTGCAGATACAAATTTACTTTTTTCGGATGCAAATTAGTGAGCCAGAAGTTTTTTAGAATGTCACAAACGTGACTCCAAACGTTTCTTTCAGCAAAAAGAAATAAAATATTTAAGATTTACGATACAGTTTTATTTAAGTAATTAAACAATTAAACAAACTAAACAATTAATCGAGAGTAAAAACATTAGAGCGTTTAAAAAATGAAAACGAGTGCTAAAACAGAGATATTAATCAAGATCTCAAGAGCTAAAAAACTCCGTGTGGTTCTCTTCGTGGCTTTTGCAATTTTTTACCCGCCCTTCCAATTCAAATTCTCGCTGCAGTTGTCGTTTGTATCTGGGTCTCTTTTAGTCTCGTTCAATTATTGTTTACTCTGCTGACGTTTAGATGCAGTTGGCGGCGACAGACGCATTTGTGTTTTTTTAATTGGAAAAATAACATTTCCACATTTATGTTCATTATTCTTACAAAAGTGAGTGATTCCGTGTCCCTTCCTCAAATCAAATGACTTTTTGCAAGTTATTGCCCGAGCAGAATGGAGTCGCTGTAGCGGCCGCTTGTCGCACTGTCAAAGTTAAAATATACGAAAACAGTACACAGCGCCACAATAAGAAGCTGTAGCTGCAGCGATCGCTGTCGCCAAGTTGAATAATTTTCAACTTTCTGCTTTAAGTCGCGGTACTTTTTGACATATCTGTGGGTCTGTTCAAGTCACTGTATGTAAACTAGCTATTGGGTTCGTTCAGTACAATGAGTTATTTTTTCTATGTTTATTATGAACTGAAATTTGGAAAAAATAAATTGGTTTCGAGAGCAATGATTGTAAAAAAAAGCATTTGAATAAAGTCTTATTATTAATAATTTGAGTATGTTGTCACTGACCCCAAAATTGCACAACTTTGAGAACTCAATTTTAAAATTTCGCAGTGTTCACGCTACAAGTAAGACCATTTTGTTTGAAAGCTCCAATGTGCTTGGGTGAAAAAAAAGAAGAAAATAAACAAATTCTTCACATTTATAAAACTGAAAGAATTTTTCTAGATACTGCGGTCCTTTTCTTCTTCCAATTTTCTATCTGTCAAGAGCAAGGATTAACTATATAGACCTACTTTTTCCAAAAAGTGCCAAAGTGAGAAATAAACATGCATGCTAAAGACACCTCGTTAAATCATCTTATTGGTTTCGTTTCTGGTGACCACGTAAGTAAGGCAGTCTGTAGACCCAAGACCTTATCTGCTTCGACTTCGTGTGCCATGTTAAGATTATGGCTTTTTCCGGCGTGTTCTTCACCTAGTTCGCTGACAACTGTTGGCGAGTTGGAAATCCATTTTCCAATTTCGAAGCCACCGTGCTGATGGATACGTATTACATCCTTACGTAGTTGTCTAAAAGGTCATCGACGTAGTGGTGTTTCAAAATACATTTTACTGCTCTGGGGTATTCATCGATAAAGAGAACGGCATTTTTGTTTTTGAAAAATTGGGCGCAACTGGGGGAACACGTAGCACCAAATGTCATCACTTGTGTAACATACACATCCGGATTGGTCTTCTTGTCGTCCAATTGCCAAAGAAAGCGCTGGACATGTTGGTCCTCTGGCTTAATTCGGACTTGGTGATACATTTCTCGAATATCCCCGCAGATCGCAATCTTTCCCTCCCTGAATCGATGTAATACATCCAGTAGAGACGTCAGCTGGTCAGGTCCCTTAAGAAGAACGGAGTTCAAAGATATTCCTCTCACCTTAGCGGCGGCATCCCAAATGTTTTTGTTCAACACGGGAAAAATTGGTAGGTATCAAATGCAAGTATGATATTGTTGTA
This sequence comes from Melangyna quadrimaculata, assembly GCA_949320155.1. Classification (NCBI taxonomy): domain Eukaryota; kingdom Metazoa; phylum Arthropoda; class Insecta; order Diptera; family Syrphidae; genus Melangyna; species Melangyna quadrimaculata. The sequence goes on along the minus strand of OX439483.1, from coordinate 228,027,068 downwards.
GCTCTTCTCTCGTTAGCTTGCGAATATAGCCTTTTCTTAAGTATTCGACTATTTGGTTATTTAGGTTGACTTTCAGCTCTGGATTTCGATACAATTTAGATTGAAGGCAGCGAAAGCGTCTAGTCGCCATAGGAAGGCTGTCTGGGAGTTCAACTTCTTCATATTTCCAAAGCAAGGCCGTCTCATTCCGATCATATTCATCAACTCGAGTTGTTTGAGATTCCATTACCTCAAGAGCACGTTGGTCATCAGGTGAGATCAAAGACTTCGAAGAGTTTGGGTGACACCAAGACTGTCAACCGAGAAATATTTGGTCATCATGTCGTGAAGAGAATTATCATCTGATGGTTGCGTACATTCTCAATTATGAAAACTATGATGGATGGCGTGGACTGGTGAACTAGTATATTGTGGCTGGCACATTCTGTGAATCGTCCAACCAAGGCGTGTCTTCGATGCAATCGGCTCATTCTTGTTGCCTTCTCTGTATTTGAGCTGAGTACCCAAGTGCCAGTTATTAAGACCAATTAAAATCCGTGGAGTTGATGCATTATACGAACTAATCGGTAGCCCTTTTAAGTATGGAAAGCTTGTCTGCAAAGTCTTCATGTCGATTGACTGAGTAGGTAGGTTCAGTGCTGAAACCGTACGAACATTAGATATTATATATCTTCTGGAGGAATCCTCGGACGAGACTCGCATTGAATCGACTTTTGACTTATGCTCCATACGATGAATGTCTCCCGTCCATTTAAGGCATAGGGCTTCTGTCGGCCCTTGTAGATCAAGCTCATCGGCTAGTGATGCGTCCATCAGAGAGAGTGATGACCCTTCGTCGAAGAAAATAAACACTTTTACAGGACCTTGTTTACCATGGATTATAGCTGGAAGGATTCGAAACAGAACGCCATTTTTGGTGTCGACATGTGCGTTGAGTTGAGCAGTGACAATTGTGTCTTCAACGTAGTTGTGTAAAAGACGGTGGTGTTTAAATGAACACCCGTTGATTCCACATGGTGCGGTTATTCGACATCGAGAACGCAAGTGTGAGACGAGACACAATCGGCACAGCTTATTTTGCTTCACTGCATTCCATCTTTGAGTGGTGTTGAAATTGTTAAAGCTGCTACAGGCTTCAATCTTGACACAGTTCTGGTTGCATATACAACATCTTTTGCGACCTGAAGTACGGGGATCTGAATTATTACTGATGAACAGCAACTTGACCTCTCGCAGTGGGTTTGTCCCATTTTGTTTGCAATTGTGGGATGCTGTACGTAACGTTGCTTACTGTACCGGCCAACTGCATCAACCAGGTGCCCAGAGTACCCAAGTTCGCATCGATGTTGGATGCATATATCGCCCAATTTAACTTGATTTGAGCTGGTAGCTTCTCAATAAGTTCCTGTAAAAGAACGGGGTTATGATTTATCATACCACATGCTTCCATCATCGAACACATATTGTCCACAGCAAGTGCAAATGGAATGATGGTCTCTAGCTTCTCATGTTTTGGACTTGGTTCTGCACGAACCTTCTGTAGCAATGACTGGATTATTATCTCAGGTCATCCAAAAATTATTCTCAGCGTCTCGATTATGGTGGGAACGTTTTGAGGAAATAAAAGTCTGCTACGGACTGCTTCTAGTGCTAGACCCTTAAGGCATTTTTGGAGTCGATGAATGTTCTCCATGTTTGTTATTCCACAGGCTGCCGTGGTTCCCTCAAAACTGTTTATGAATATGGGCCATTCATCTGGCCTACCGCTGAATATGGGCAAATCGTTTGGCAGCGCTTGTCGTGCTGCCAGTTGGCTCGGTGTAAATTGTGGTGACGAGGCAACAAATTCTGGGAATTGTGAGCCTGACAGGATTCCATATCTTGGTGCGGCAGCAGGAGTGGATGGGATTTGTTCATACTCAACAGGCTGCTGCAGAGGAGCGTTAAGACGTCATGACGTTAATTGTTGTTGAGGTTGCGCTTGGTAGCTGGTGCGAGTCACTTGTGTAGACTGCGCATTTACACAATTATTGACGTGGTTCCAGTTTACACAAACCATTTTCGCATTTGACTCTAGGTCGTCATCTGAGCTGTCTTAAAAAAGTAGCTGAAACGTAGTTGAAACGAGTTGAAACATTCATCCATGTACTTCTTATCATCTTGGATCTGTTGAACCTTTCGTTTCTCCTGCAGTGCTCTCTCTTCCTTGAGACGTTGTAGTTGAAGTTTGATTGGACGGGAGCGTGTTGAACGCGTAGTGCTATCTACAGATTTTGCCTGAGTATGTACAGATACTTTTTCCGCAACAGAGATGGTAGAGTCCTCACACATCCAATCTTGTTATTGTATGGATTCATCCACTGCAACGCATGTGAAGTGGAACCAAGAATCGCATGAGTCACATTGTACCATCTGCGGGTTATCCTCAGATTTGCATATCTTGCAATTGTATGTAGCTACGTCATTGTTCACCGTCTTCTTACCTTTCGTCTTGCGGCTACTCTGCCGCTTCTCTGAGGTGGATTGGTGGTTGCGAGGATCATCTGCCATTGTGCAGATACAAATTTACTTTTTTCGGATGCAAATTAGTGAGCCAGAAGTTTTTTAGAATGTCACAAACGTGACTCCAAACGTTTCTTTCAGCAAAAAGAAATAAAATATTTAAGATTTACGATACAGTTTTATTTAAGTAATTAAACAATTAAACAAACTAAACAATTAATCGAGAGTAAAAACATTAGAGCGTTTAAAAAATGAAAACGAGTGCTAAAACAGAGATATTAATCAAGATCTCAAGAGCTAAAAAACTCCGTGTGGTTCTCTTCGTGGCTTTTGCAATTTTTTACCCGCCCTTCCAATTCAAATTCTCGCTGCAGTTGTCGTTTGTATCTGGGTCTCTTTTAGTCTCGTTCAATTATTGTTTACTCTGCTGACGTTTAGATGCCGTTGGCGACGACAGACGCATTTGTGTTTTTTTAATTGGAAAAATAACATTTCCACATTTATGTTCATTATTCTTACAAAAGTGAGTGATTCCGTGTCCCTTCCTCAAATCAAATGACTTTTTGCAAGTTACTGCCCGAGCAGAATGGAGTCGCTGTAGCGGCCGCTTGTCGCACTGTCAAAGTTAAAATATACGAAAACAGTACACAGCGCCACAATAAGAAGCTGTAGCTGCAGCGATCGCTGTCGCCAAGTTGAATAATTTTCAACTTTCTGCTTTAAGTCGCGGTACTTTTTGACATATCTGTGGGTCTGTTCAAATCACTGTATGTAAACTAGCCATTGGGTTCGTTCAGTACAATGAGTTATTTTTTCTATGTTTATTATGAACTGAAATTTGGAAAAAATAAATTGGTTTCGAGAGCAATGATTGTAAAAAAAAGCATTTGAATAAAGTCTTATTATTAATAATTTGAGTATGTTGTCACTGACCCCAAAATTGCACAACTTTGAGAACTCAATTTTAAAATTGCGCAGTGTTCACGCTACAAGTAAGACCATTTTGTTTGAAATCTCCTATGGGCTTGGGTGAAAAAAAAGAAAAAAATAAACAAATTCTTCACATTTATAAAACTGATGGAATTTTTCTAGATACTGTTGTCCTTTTCTCCTTCCAATTTTCTATCTGTCAAGAGCAAGGTTTAACTATATAGACCTACTTTTTCCAAAAAGTGCCAAAGTGAGAAATAAACATGCATGCTAAAGACACCTCGTTAAATCATCTTATTGGTTTCGTTTCTGGTGACCACGTAAGTAAGGCAGTCTGTAGACCCAAGACCTTATCTGCTTCGACTTCGTGTGCCATGTTAAGATTATGGCTTTTTCCGGCGTGTTCTTCACCTAGTTCGCTGACAACTGTTGGCGAGTTGGAAATCCATTTTCCAATTTCGAAGACACCGTGCTGATGGATACGTATTACATCCTTACGTAGTTGTCTAAAAGGTCATCGACGTAGTGGTGTTTCAAAATACATTTTACTGCTCTGGGGTATTCATCGATAAAGAGAACGGCATTTTTGTTTTTGAAAAATTGGGCGCAACTGGGGGAACACGTAGCACCAAATGTCATCACTTGTGTAACATACACATCCGGATTAGTCTTCTTGTCGTCCAATTACCAAAGAAAGCGCTGGACATGTTGGTCCTCTGGCTTAATTCGGACTTGGTGATACATTTCTCGAATATCCCCGCAGATCGCAATCTTTCCCTCCCTGAATCGATGTAATACATCCAGTAGAGACGTCAGCTGGTCAGGTCCCTTAAGAAGAACGGAGTTCAAAGATATTCCTCTCACCTTAGCGGCGGCATCCCAAATGTTTTTGTTCAACACGGGAAAAATTGGTAGGTATCAAATGCAAGTATGATATTGTTGTAGCTCTTCTCTCGTTAGCTTGCGAATATAGCCTTTTCCTAAGTATTCGACTATTTGGTTATTTAGGTTGACTTTCAGCTCTGGATTTCGATACAATTTAGATTGAAGGCAGCGAAAGCGTCTAGTCGCCATAGGAAGGGTGTCTGGGAGTTCAACTTCTTCATATTTCCAAAGCAAGGCCGTCTCAAACCGATCATATTCATCAACTCGAGTTGTTTGAGATTCCATTACCTCAAGAGCACGTTGGTCATCAGGTGAGATCAAAGACTTCGAAGAGTTTTCGGTGACACCAAGACTGTCAACCGAGAAATATTTGGTCATCATGTCGTGAAGAGAATTATCATCTGATGGTTGCGTAAATTCTCAATGATGAAAACTATGATGGATGGCGTGGACTGGTGAACTAGTATATTGTGGCTGGCACATTCTGTGAATCGTCCAACCAAGGCGTGTCTTCGATGCAATCGGCTCATTCTTGTTGCCTTCTCTGTATTTGAGCTGAGTACCCAAGTGCCAGTTATTAAGACCAATTAAAATCCGTGGAGTGGATGCATTATACGAACTAATCGGTAGCCCTTTTAAGTATGGAAAGCTTGTCTGCAAAGTCTTCATGTCGATTGACTGAGTAGGTAGGTTCAGTGCTGAAACCGTATGAACATTAGATATTATATATCTTCTGGAGGAATCCTCGGACGAGACTCGCATTGAAACCACTTTTGACTTATGCTCCATACGATGAATGTCTCCCGTCCATTTAAGGCATAGGGCTTCTGTCGGCCCTTGTAGATCAAGCTCATCGGCTAGTGATGCGTCCATCAGAGAGAGTGATGACCCTTCGTCGAAGAAAATAAACACTTTTACAGGACCTTGTTTACCATGGATTATAGCTGGAAGGATTCGAAACAGAACGCCATTTTTGGTGTCGACATGTGCGTTGAGTTGAGCAGTGACAATTGTGTCTTCAACGTAGTTGTGTAAAAGACGGTGGTGTTTAAATGAACACCCGTTGATTCCACATGGTGCGGTTATTCGACATCGAGAACGCAAGTGTGAGACGAGACACAATCGGCACAGCTTATTTTGCTTCACTGCATTCCATCTTTGAGTGGTGTTGAAATTGTTAAAGCTGCTACAGGCTTCAATCTTGACACAGTTCTGGTTGCATATACAACATCTTTTGCGACCTGAAGTACGGGGATCTGAATTATTACTGATGAACAGCAACTTGACCTCTCGCAGTGGGTTTGTCCCATTTTGTTTGCAATTGTGGGATGCTGTACGTAACGTTGCTTACTGTACCGGCCAACTGCATCAACCAGGTGCCCAGAGTACCCAAGTTCGCATCGATGTTGGATGCATATATCGCCCAATTTAACTTGATTTGAGCTGGTAGCTTCTCAATAAGTTCCTGTAAAAGAACGGGGTTATGATTTATCATACCACATGCTTCCATCATCGAACACATATTGTCCACAGCAACTGCAAATGGAATGATGGTCTCTAGCTTCTCATGTTTTGGACTTGGTTCTGCACGAACCTTCTGTAGCAATGACTTGGATTATTATCTCTGGTCGTCCAAACATTATTCTCAGCGTCTCGATTATGGTGGGAACGTTTTGAGGAAATAAAAGTCTGCTACGGACTGCTTCTAGTGCTAGACCCTTAAGGCATTTTTGGAGTCGATGAATGTTATCCATGTTTGTTATTCCGCAGGCTGCCGTGGTTCCCTCAAAACTGTTTATGAATATGGGCCATTCATCTGGCCTACCGCTGAATATGGGCAAATCGTTTGGCAGCGCTTGTCGTGCTGCCAGTTGGCTCGGTGTAAATTGTGGTGACGAGGCAACAAATTCTGGGAATTGTGAGCCTGACAGGATTCCATATCTTGGTGCGGCAGCAGGAGTGGATGGGATTTGTTCATACTCAACAGGCTGCTGCAGAGGAGCGTTAAGACGTCATGACGTTAATTGTTGTTGAGGTTGCGCTTGGTAGCTGGTGCGAGTCACTTGTGTAGACTGCGCATTTACACAATTATTGACGTGGTTCCAGTTTACACAAACCATTTTCGCATTTGACTCTAGGTCGTCATCTGAGCTGTCTTGAAAAAGTAGCTGAAACGTAGTTGAAACGAGTTGAAACATTCATCCATGTACTTCTTATCATCTTGGATCTGTTGAACCTTTCGTTTCTCCTGCAGTGCTCTCTCTTCCTTGAGACGTTGTAGTTGAAGTTTGATTTGACAGGAGCGTGTTGAACGCGTAGTGCTATCTACAGATTTTGCCTGAGTATGTACAGATACTTTTTCCGCAACAGAGATGGTAGAGTCCTCACACATCCAATCTTGTTATTGTATGGATTCATCCACTCCAACGCATGTGAAGTGGAACCAAGAATCGCATGAGTCACATTGTACCATCTGCGGGTTATCCTCAGATTTGCATATCTTGCAATTGTATGTAGCTACGTCATTGTTCACCGTCTTCTTACCTTTCGTCTTGCGGCTACTCTGCCGCTTCTCTGAGGTGGATTGGTGGTTGCGAGGATCATCTGCCATTGTGCAGATACAAATTTTCTTTTTTCGGATGCAGATTAGTGAGCCAGAAGTTTTTTATAATGTCACAAACGTGACTCCAAACGTTTCTTTCAGCAAAAAGAAATAAAATATTTAAGATTTACGATACAGTTTTATTTAAGTAATTAAACAATTAAACAAACTAAACAATTAATCGAGAGTAAAAACATTAGAGCGTTTAAAAAATGAAAACGAGTGCTAAAACAGAGATATTAATCAAGATCTCAAGAGCTAAAAAACTCCGTGTGGTTCTCTTCGTGGCTGTTGCAATTTTTTACCCGCCCTTCCAATTCAAATTCTCGCTGCAGTTGTCGTTTGTGTCTGGGTCTTTTTTAGTCTCGTTCAATTATTGTTTACTCTGCTGACGTTTAGATGCCGTTGGCGGCGACAGACGCATTTGTGTTTCTTTAATTGGAAAAATAACATTTCCACATTTATGTTCATTATTCTTACAAAAGTGAGTGATTCCGTGTCCCTTCCTCAAATCAAATGGCTTTTTGCAAGTTACTGCCCGAGCAGAATGGAGTCGCTGTAGCGGCCGCTTGTCGCACTGTCAAAGTTAAAATATACGAAAACAGTACACAGCGCCACAATAAGAAGCTGTAGCTGCAGCGATCGCTGTCGCCAAGTTGAATAATTTTCAACTTTCTGCTTTAAGTTGCGCTACTTTTTGACATATCTGTGGGTCTGTTCAAATCACTGTATGTAAACTAGCCATTGGGTTCGTTCAGTACAATGAGTTATTTTTTCTATGTTTATTATGAACTGAAATTTGGAAAAAAAAATTGGTTTCGAGAGCAATGATTGTAGGAAAAAAGCATTTGAATAAAGTCTTATTATTAATAATTTGAGTATTTTGTCACTGACCCCAAAATTGCACAACTTTGAGAACTCAATTTTAAAATTGCGCAGTGTTCACGCTACAAGTAAGACCATTTTGTTTGAAAGCTCCAATGTGCTTGGGTGAAAAAAAACGAAAAAATGGACAAATTCTTCACATTTATAAAACTGATGGAATTTTTCTAGATACTGTTGTCCTTTTCTCCTTTCAATTTTGTATCTGTCAAGATCAAGGTTTAACTATATAAATCTACTTTTTCCAAAAAGTGCCAAAGTGAGAAATAAACATGCATGCTAAAGACACCTGTTTGCAAAAAAAAGTATGACAGAAAATTTTAGTCACCATACACGATTTTCAATTGTTTTTTGGCAAGCAAGTGTCTTTATAATAGATATTTTTTTCTTTCTCCACGTTTGCACTTTTTGCAAAATGTAGGTCTATCCCAACTAAAGTCTTAACTACATTGGCCTTCTTTTGTACAAAAGTGAAATATTAAAATACTCGCTAAAGAAACATGCTTGCAAAAAGTAGGCCTATGTAGTTAAGGCTTAACTGGAAGAACACAAAAGAGTGCCGTTACTGGAACTGAAGCCATAGCTGAAATAGCTATCAAATAGTACCGTGCGTGCTATTTTTTATGTGCCCACAATGCAGCTGCACAAAATATTATTTCTTTTTAAAAGTTCAATAAAATATACTGTGTTGTGCTCTGCCATGTTGAATTTTTTTTGTTTGTTTTCTGTTGTATCAAATACCGGCATACTTTGTGTTTTATATATTAAAAGAGAAACATGATAGTCTCGCATTTGTAACAGAAATGAAAACAACATGCAACATATGGAACACGCCTTGTAAAAATTGGAATTCCAAACATCTGAACAAACCCAAACAAATCTAAATGTCAAAAAAACGTTCTCTCTGCGTTACACCAATGTGGACGACCTTTGCGACCTAGTGAGCGATTTTAATGACAGCTTGTGCTACAGCGATTTTTACCGCGACCAGCGACTTGTATTGTGTTCAAGGGGTTAAGGAAAATGAGATCTCAAATTTATCTTCGAACAGACGGACTTGAGCAGGTGAGCTAAAATTTTTTGCTCAGTTCTTTGAGATCCGCAACTTGCCTCACATATCGACCATTTATGCGACGCGGAAGCCCTAAAAATTTAGAAATCGACTGCCATTCGGTTTAAAATACATATCAATTTATTTATTTTTCAATTTTTGCCTAAAATAAACAATAACAAATAATTTAAAGGTCTTGAACTAAATTGGATACTGTTATCACATTCAATTTTAGTTTGATAAGTTTTGACTCTTTTAGGGAACAGATTAGCGAAAGTTCGCTATTTGTAGTACAGTGATAATCGAATTCGCTTAAGTTTTGACATTTGAAGCGAACTTAATTTTAGCGATTCGCTATTTATAATAAGGGCCATAATTTTAAAATTTGTTTGCCTTGGATTGTAATATTAGAAGCTATTTAAATGTTTAAGAAGACCATATGGACTCTAAAATATGAAAGATACCTTTTTTACAAAGAAAAAAAACTATTAAACGCATAATCGGACGTTGCGTGAGCCATGCAACCTAGTCGCGTGATCCCAATCTACGAGTTCATTTCAAGAACACAAGGCTGCTCCAAAGCATCAAAGTATGCCCCTGGGTCGTGCTCATAGTCATTGAAAAGAAATAATGCATTCCATTCCGTCATTTCAACGGTGGTGTTTGCCGTTGTGCCCAAGCCAAACAGTGGAATACCGGCCAAGGTCGTTGGCACAAGAAAATCCGCTGAATTCCTTTTGCAGCTGTTGCGCAATGTCGAAGCCAACGCTGATAACAAGGGACTATCACTATCATTTTGCTTTCTAGATATTTAGGTCTGTTGGTTAGAATATGATGATGCAATAATTTATGAGTTTGATGGCGATGCTCTCTTTTGATCATCTATTTGGTATTTCAACCAGTGACCAAGCCAAACAGTGGAATACCGGCCAAGGTCGTTGGCACAAGAAAATCCGCTGAATTCCTTTTGCAGCTGTTGCGCAATGTCGAAGCCAACGCTGATAACAAGGGACTATCACATCCAAGTGAATCGCGCTCAATGTCTGCGTCGTCGTACATACCGTTACCGTGCAATACCTACTTACATGTAGTCACCCTGCTACGTGGAAATGATCCTCACCGAAAAGAAAGAGGTCGTCGCAAAAGCACTCAAGGACACGCCAGCCAAGAAGAAGCTCTCCAAAAAGAAGATTCAAAGGCAAAAGGAGAAGATGATGAAGAGCGAATAGATGTTATTGGTTTGTATTAATGATTTTGCTCGAAAGTTCAATAAAGCTTTTCACAGTCATACTGTTTTATGGTTCATTATTTATAGTCAAAATCATCATTATGGTTCATTTTACTTTAATATATAAGTAGTCTCTAAATTAGATTAATAGTAGGGCCAAAAGTTTTAAATATTAAATGAGGCAAAACACTTTAAAGGTTGTTATATCCATTATTTGCGCTTTGCGTTAAAAATTGAGTTGTTTTAAGAGTGTAAGGTAGTTTTCTAACTCTTAAAAAAATGTCTTGATTTTTTTTGAAATAATTACCAGTTGCTGACTACATCAAAACCTTTGTTCAGCGTCGTTGTTCCGAACAGTTTGGAACAGAAAAGTACAAGTTTTTGCTGTTAAATGACAATTTTCTGTTCTAAACTGTTCCGATTTGCTGTTCAATGAGTCTGTTCCGAACAGTTTAGATAGACTGAGTTCGGAATTATTTGTTCTTAAAATATATGAAACCAACATTATTTTTCAACTGTTTTTCTTAGTTTAAACAAAAAGTGTTGATTGATTTTTATTTTATTTTTGCCAATTCCTTGTTGCCTATTTACCTGTAGAATAAAATTAGTCTGAATTCGATATCTTTGTACCTTCTCGAGATATTCGAACAAATAGCATTTCGCAGCTCCTTTTTGATATGCTGAAATAAGAAAACGGTTTATTGAAATTGGTAGAAAATCTTTTCAGCACGTTATGACAATATTATCTATAAAATAAAATTCATCCGAAATCGATATCTATATTCGTTGTTGAGATATGGTAAACGAAAAAAGTACCCCGAACGTAAGTACTTACACATATACAGACATCTTGCTAAAAACGACGGATTCTGATTCTCTATCGATATCTTCTCAAAACGTGAAGATAGCAAAATTGTCAATTCAACAAATCGCACCAATTACCTACAATAACTTACAATGGGAAGTTAATAATAAGCAAAAAAAAAAGATTTTATAGTTTTATAGCTACCGAAAACCGGTAACAAAAATTTATTTTCGCCGGTACTGTGTCTATCAATTTTCATAGCTCATATCTATAATCAGAGATTCTAGGGTGTTAGGATGTGATGCATTTCAATTTTGAGCATTTGATGCTCTTCTTTCAGTAGCGCTGCCACACCGTGCTTCCAGTTGAAGGTATTCGGTATCACCTTCACAAGGACTACTTGTAACAAGAATATATGTTTTGGTTTCCTGTTACATCCAAGAATCACAAAAATAACAGTTTAATAAGTTTCTAATATTATTTTGTGGACTTAGATCCGGTACTGATGATGTCAACAATTGCTGATATACTAACTTTTTTTATGATTGAGAATACTGGGTACTAGACTGGTCATTAATTGCTTACCATTTCGCATACCTACCTAGTCAAACCGCTTCAATCTCTGCCATTCTTATTTGCCAATGAAGAATTCTCGTCTATGTTGATCCTGAAAAGAAAATCTGTTTGAAACACAATGCATTTCCACACTACCCATGAGGGATGCCTTATAGTGCGTTAAACAAATTTTTGGTAAGGTGCGGGTTTCCCCAAGAGGCCTATTAGGTTAGGTTGGTTAGGTTGAAGTGGCTGCCAGCAAGGGACTGACACACTTAGACCATAAGTTGGTCCGTTGTGATACCACGTGAATCTAGAGAGATTTTCTCCCCGCTCGTTAAAACCAGTTGGAGCTTCTAATGAAGCGTGCGAGACTACTTATGTCTATGTTTGTCAGATCACTAGGATCATTGAAGAAGAAGTCTCCGAGATGGAGCCTACGTCTTTTAGATAGGGCAGGGAATGTGCAGAGAAGATGAGAAACAGATTCTTCCTCCTCTTCATCCATACAGCTCCTACAAAAATCGTTTGCGAAAACTCCAAGCCGCTTTGCGTGCTTGCCTATAAGACAGTGCCCGGTTATGACACCAATTACGGAGCTGATATGCAATCTGTTCAAAGATATCGAACACCTAGAGCGCCTCACATCTAGCGTAGGCCAGATCTGTTTTGTCGCCAGGCAAGTGGTTAAGTTGTTCCACCTAAGGTTTGTTCTCCTTAAAGCATCTTGCTTCAGCAAAAATTTGCATGTAGCTATAGGCATACCGGTGTCTACCTTTTCAGGTAAAATAGGTAGTCTTGTTCCAACTTTGGCGAGTTCATCAGCTTTACAATTACCCGGAATGTCCCTATGGCCCGGCACCCAACAAAGGAGAGTTTGGAACTGCTGCGCCATCTCTATAAGAGATGATCGACAGTTAAGGGCTGTTTTAGAGTTTGTAGAGACACAGTCGAGAGATTTTATGGCAGCTTGGCTGTCTGAGAAGATGCGGATATCAGAAGTCAACATCACGTTTTCTTTAAGCCAAGATAAAACTTCTTTTATCGCCAAAAGTTCCGCCTGAAACACGCTACAATGGTCTGGAAGACGAAATGCGAGACTTAAATTTAATCTTTCTGAGTACACGCCTCCACCAACCCCATCCTCGGTTTTTGAACCGTCCGTATAAAAGTGAATCGAGTCGTCTTCCAAGAATGTCACGTCCTCCCATGTGGATCGGGAGGGTATGGCAACTTGAAAATTTTTATCGAAACGGAATTGTGGGATGGTGTAGTCAATTATACTTGGAAGTGATCTGTATGAGTTCAGAATAGCTGAGTGGCCTATTTCATTATTGGTCCACTGTGAAGAGGCTTTAAGACGGATTGCCGAACTCGCTGCCGTTTGTTTACTAAATATATCGAGGGGTGTCAGATGAAGAAGAGTGTCCAGTGCCGCGGAGGGAGTAGAACTAAGTGCTCCACTTATACACATGCAAGCTGATCTTTGGACTTTACTAAGTTTATCGCGGTTAACCGCTATATCTAGAGCTGTCCACCATACTGCCACCCCATATGTTAGAATCGGTATAATTACCGAGATGTATAGCAAGTGAGTAATACGGGGTTGGAGTCCCCATTTACTTCCAATGGCTTTCTTACAAGAGAAGAGTGCTACTGTGGCCTTCCGAACTCTTTCTTCTATATTAGGTTTCCAACTTAACTTCTTATCTAAAATAAGACCCAGATATTTAGCTTTGTCGGAGAATGTTAGTGGAATTCTTTTAATGGCGGGAGGATCTATGTGTGGAATTTTATATTTCCTGGAGAAGAGGACAAGATCAGTTTTGTGGGGGTTGACACCCAGTCCACACCGTTCTGCCCAGTCTATTAGCTTGTTTAAGGCATTTTGTAAGAGATCCTTTAAGACAATAGGATACTTACCTGATACAGCGATAGCAACATCGTCCGCATAGGCAATCACTCTGTAGCCCTCCGCTTCCAGGCTTATAGAGGCCTATTACACCGAACTGAAATTGAAAAAGAATTTCGTTGAGTGATTTATATTTAAGTGATTAAATAATTATATACAAATCATGTTCTTCTTTTGATCCGGGATCTTTTCATTTGATGATAGTTTCGACGTATCCTTTTTCGAGCTAAATACAAAAAAACTAGGAACACCTATTCTTAAAAAAAAAGTGTAATATATTTATCAATATTATTTATATTGTGGTGAATATGCCCAGTTATGTAAGCAACAACACATTAGTACAACTTTGCGCGCCATCTTTGAGTGAAATAAATAATTAAATCCATCACGGTTGGTGTCGAGGCTACTGGAATAATTGAATGAAACCCTTGTATATGAAATCCATAGTACTATCATGGTGAATGTCGAATGGACTGACATCTTCATTCAGTGGGCAAAAGAATTTCATTAAATTCCACAACCCTATCTCACGGAGACATTTGAATTTTGTGGAGAATTATTTGCAAGAATAGGAAAGGAATAGCCTAATTTATAACAATTAGAGTGAAATAGGTAGAAGGGATGTTTTTTGTTGGTTTACATTTTTTTGTCGGTTACTTTTCTATGCAAAGGTGCAGAGAATTTAAAAATGTGAAATAAAATGTTGGGTATTCTCCTTGGTTTGTTGGGTTTTGTGCGGTTAAAGAGGAAGGGGTGGTTTTTTTACAGCTTTGGGTGACTTGTGTGCAAGAAGACATCGGTGACGGCGGCGGGGCGCCATCTTAATTACAAGTCTCTTCAAGAACTGTATGCAAAGGGAATGGTAAGTGGGTTAAATGCAATTAACAAAGCTGCAGTGTGTAAGACTAGTGCATTCGCTGCCTAATGCAATTAACAAAGCTGCAGTGTGTAAGACTAGTGCATTCGCTGCCATTTCCTAAGGAATCGGAGCACCGATCAAAGAAGCTGCTAGAGCTTGTTCACTCGGATGTTTGTGGACCATTTGACGTGGAACCACTGAGTGGCTCAAGGTACTTTGTTACCTTCATAGACGACAAGTCCAGGAAGATCCATGTTTACTTTATGAAGGCAAAAAGTGAAGTTTTAAGTAAATTTAAGCAATTTAAAATCCAAGTCGAGCGACAAACCGATCGCAAAATCAAAACATTACGTACCGATAACGGTAAGGAGTATCTGAATGCTGAATTTAATGAATTTTTGCAAAAGAATGGAATTCAGAGACAGCTCACTGTCGTATACACACCACAGCAGAATGGGGTGTCCGAACGTGCCAACAGAACGCTGGTTGAGATGGCACGGTCAATGTTGATTCACTCCGGTGCTGAAAAGAGTTTATGGGCGGAGGCTATGCTGACTGCGGCCTACATCAGGAACAGGTGTCTAACTAATATACTGGATAATAAAACTCCGTTTGAGGTATGGTATGACAAGAAACCAAATGTGTAACACCTACGTACATTCGGTTGTGTAGCTGTGAGCATGACAAACCAAAAGATAGCAAATTCGAGGCAAGGGGTGAATCTTATATCGGATAATCTACAGTTTCGAAAGCATATAGACTGTTTGATAAAAATACCAAGAATTTGATGGTAGAGCGGCGAGATGTTGTTTTCAATGAGAAGATGTTCGACGGCAGCCACATCAACGATGGTAGCGGTGCCAGCAGCAACAACAACAACAACAACAACAACAACAACAACAACAACAACAACAACAACAACAACAACAACAACAACAACAACAACAACAACAACAACAACAACAACAACAACAACAACAACAACAACAACAACAACAACAACAACAACAACAACAACAACAACAACAACAACAACAACAACAACAACAACAACAACAACAACAACAACAACAACAACAACAGCAACAACAACAACAACAACAACAACAACAACAACAACAACAACAACAACAACAACAACAACAACAACAACAACAACAATAACAACAACAACAACATCAGTAGTAAGAAGCTCGAGGACTACATGTATTTTCATGTCGACGATGAAGCTGACGTAGAAGAGGTAAATCCTGTGAAAAAAGGACCTACAAAAAGCACATATTTCAATTTTATCGAAATCGGTCCAAGAACAACGAAGTTAAAATTTTTTCGCACCACCCTAACTTAAAAATATTTTTTTCTTCCATAATTGTCTGTCAGCTT
Organism: Melangyna quadrimaculata; assembly: GCA_949320155.1. Classification (NCBI taxonomy): domain Eukaryota; kingdom Metazoa; phylum Arthropoda; class Insecta; order Diptera; family Syrphidae; genus Melangyna; species Melangyna quadrimaculata. The sequence continues at coordinate 228,011,474 of OX439483.1, read as the reverse complement.
TTACATATTTAAATTTTTTCGAAATCGGTCCAAAACAACGAAGGTAATTTTTTGAACCACCCTAACTTAAAAATATGTTTTTCTTCTATAATTGTGTGTCAGCTATAACATATTTCAATTTTATCGAAATCGGTCCGAAAACAACGAAGTTAAAAATATGTTTTTTTCAATCATTGTGTGTCAGCTATTAACATATTTAAATTTTTTAGAAATAGGTCCAAAAATAACGAAAGTGATTTTTTCTGCACCACCCTAAATTAAAAATATTTTTTCTTCCATAATTGTGTGTCAGCTATAACATATGTATTTCAATTTTATCGAAATCCGTCCAATAACAACGCAGTTGAAATTTTTTTGAACCACCCTAACTTAACAATATGTTTTTTTTTCCACAATTGTGTGTCAGCTATAACATATTTAAATTTTTTTGAAATCGGTCCAAAAACAACGATGGTGATTTTTTTTGAACCACCCTAACTTAAAAATATTTTTTCTTCCGAAATTGTGTGTCAGCTTTAACATATTTCAATTTTATTGAAATCGGTCCAAGAACAACGAAGTTGAAATTTTTTTGCACCACCCTAACTTAAAAATATTTTTTTCTTCCATAATTGTGTGTCAGCTACAACATATTTCAATTTTATATAAATCGAACACAACAATTATTTAGATTCCTCATGGAGTCATGGATATGTTATTTACCATCACATGAAATCGGCCCCCCATTTTCATATTGGCTATTCAACTCGCGTTCTATCGAATTTACCTAACCCATTGGTATACAACATTATTTGTCCTGTTTGTTGCCAACTCAAGCGCCCGCCGAGTGAAGAAATACCATGGTCAGTGGCTTTCTTAGATTAGTGACATTAAATATTTTTTTTGCGGGGATTAGTCGTTGCGAGGATGTGTCGTTGCGAGGATTTGTCGTTGCGGGGATGTGTGATTTCGAAGATGTGTCGTTGCGAGGATGTGTCGTTGCGAGGATTTGTCGTTGCGGGGATGTGTCATTTCGAAGATGTGTCCTTGCGAGGATGTGTTGTTGCGGGGATGTTGTTTTGTGAAGCTTTAGGGGAACTAAAGATCATCATTTCTTATTTCTATAAAATGAATTTATAGTTAAACAAAAAAAAAAAAAACATTCAGTATCAGGGCCCACAAGTTCTAACTCCTTTCTTCAGAAAGTTCCAACGCATTAGGAGCCAGTTATAGCGATAAGTTTTCACCTGTTTGAACTTTTACTGATTTTGTGTAAGCGGCCAGTTCAAGCGACCAAGAAAACGTATCAGGAAAAACTTTCAAATGGATTTTTTGCACAGTTTTCATTCGATTTGAAACACAAATGCTACACTTATCGATTACTTATAACTCGAAGAATTTTGTATGCGAAAAAAAAAATTAAAAAGAACCATAACTTTTTATTAAAAAAGCATTTATTTAATTTCCTTATGCAAATTCAATTTTTCGTGTCAGCAAATCGTAATTTCTTACAAAATGAAACAAAATATTCCAATGATTTGAGTTTTAATTTCACTCATTCAACTGGCAGAATTGCGGAAGAAATAATTTTTCGTGTGCATTTTAATCAGGAAAACTTGGCGGTATTTCATTTTCATTTCATTTTATTGGTTGGCAAATGTACACAAGATACTTAATCCTAAATTGTACAGTATTTTTGGAAGAGCCTAGATAAGAAATAGACATATATGTTTAAAAACATAAAAAAGTTACATATTTCAATTTGATTTTTTTTGTGACAGTAAGTAATTAAATAATAAAATTTCAAATATATATTCCATTTTATACTTTAATCATTGATGCAATTTTAATTTAGTTTGCATTTCGCCAACCTTCTTTAAAACTAATGACAAATTTAAGCTACAAATAAATCCAACTACAACTTTTGAAACTACACATTTATTTGAGGACTAATACGATCCTTGAACATTGATACAGTAGGTAACGCCTGAACGTTAGATGGAAGTGAATTCCACAGTTTTAGCATCTGAACAGGAAAAGAATTCTCCATTACTGATCGGTTCCATCGAGGAAGTAAGAAGTTTTTATTTCTTAAGGACGATGTGCGGTGAAAGAACTGATATAGATAAGATGGTTTTTTTAACAAGAATAACTTAAAAAAAAATATAAGTGATCTATATTCCACATATTCATCCAATGAACAACCAATCAATTGCAATTTGAATTGTGAAACATGACTAAACCTCGGCAGTCCAAAAACGTACCGGACACAATCATTAAAAGCAACATTCATTCGGCGATTGCACTCATAATCAAGCTTAGGGTATATTAATCGTCCCAATGTGAAAAAAGGAAGCAAAAGTGTTTTAAATAACCTCAGTTTCAAATCTGGGGGGATAAGGAACGCAGTTAATCTTAAAGTTCGTAAACCACTGTAAATCCTACTAATCATGAGCTTCACATGGTCACAGCACTTAAGGCCAGAGTTTATTACAATGCCTAAATTTTTGGCCTTATTAACAACTGGCAGAGCAGATCCATTTAAATAAATAGGGTTGATATCACAAAGCTCGGGATTCTTATAAAAGCACATACATTTTGACTTATCCGGGTTTAGAAGAAGCTTATTGTTTATTACCCAGCTATTTATGAGTTCTAAATCTTCATTTATACGGACTATAAGGTCTTCAGTCAGACCAATAGGACGACTTAAATATAGCTGCACATCGTCTGCATACAGATGAATCCTAGAGCTAAGATTGATTCCAGCCAAGTCATTAATAAAGAGGGCGAATAACAGGGGACCCAATATTGATCCCTGGTGAAAGCAACAAACTGTTAGACAACGTTCCTCTTATTCGAACACACTGAGCACGATTTGATAAAAACTCACTGACAAGAGACACAGCTGACCTACAGAAACCAAACTGAAATTCAAGCTTATCTTCAAGGATTGTATGGTCAACACAATCAAACGCCTTTGAGAAATCCAATAGGGCGAGTACTACAACATTGTCATTTTCAACGTTAGTTCTAATGTCAGATGTGATTTTAAGCATAGCAGAGTCACAGCTGTGATGTTTACGAAAGCCAGATTGCCATTGAGTGAGAAGATTCTGAGATTCTATATGTTCCAGGATTTGAATGTACATTATTTTTTCGAGAAGCTTAGACAAAATATTTAGAATACTAATTCCACGGAAATCACACAAGTTTTCAGGTGAGGCTTTTTTTTGGCAATGGTAACACAATTGCTTCTTTCCATTTGAGTGGAAAAATTGATTTAGTGAGACAAGTATTAATAATGAAAAGTAAATAATTTTTCACTAAAGGAAATAAGAGTTTTAAAAATTTTGGCGAAAGCTCATCAGATCCAATAGAGTTTGATTTTATTGAAAAAAAAAGATGCTGTGGAGTTCAATAAGGTTTATACTACGGAAAGAAAACAAGTCAAAAGAAGTGGAAGGTGAAATGGGTAGATTTGGTTGCATATGACTATCATCAAAGGTGGGAGTTGAATTACCAAAATAGGTGTTCATTTCATCCGAATTAAAAGGACATTCAACACTAATTTTCCCATGCACACCAGAATCACGGAGATTCCGCCAAAGGGTGCGAGGCTGGAGATTAAGATTAAACTTCGAACGAAAGAAGTTCATTTTGGCTAAACGCATCTCAAATTTCACTTTGTTGCGAGCAACTTTGAAAAGTCTTCGGCTTTCAAAAGTTTTCAAATGTCTTTGGCGAGCATAAGGATACTCACGTTCAGCAATAAGAGACTTCAGCCTAGGAGTTATCCAGTCATATCCGTAGCTTTTTTTCTTTACAGTTCTAATTGGAATAAATTTTTCAAACAGATATTTAGTAAAGGACATAAAAATGTCAACTTGTCTATTAGCACAAATAGATTGAAAAATTAAATCCCAGTTAAGCAAACTGCATTCTTCCTGAAGGGCACTTAAGTTTATATTTCGAAAATCCCGAAAAGAGAACTCATTGTTTAATATCTCAGTATCAAATGAAAATGAGTAATTGAGAAATAATAAATCATGATCATAGTTGCTAGGTGGAGTTATTTGATCTAAAAGATTTACTTTACCAACATCAGATACGAGAGCCAAGTCAAGTAAGGAAGGAGAAGATGAACGGAAATATGTCGGTAGGGAATTCAATTTTGATAAATGGATAGTTTGTAAAAAATCTAACAACTTATTAGAATTGGGATTATTGAGCAGTAGATCGACATTGAAATCTCCACCAACAATAGCATTTTCATAAGATTCGGTAATCTTAACCATAGCTCGGTAGAACTCATCAGTAATTTCTAACTTAAAGATTTTTGGTGGAATGTAAACAGCCGTTATAGCACATCTATCACTACACGATATAACTTCGAGACAAAGAAACTCCAACGGTCTTTCCTTAGACACACTCAAAACCTTAACCTTCAATGTATCTCTTATATATACAGCAACTCCTCCACCAGAACGTCCAAAGCGATCATTTCTATACAAAGTATAGCCTGGAATGTCGACTAAAGATGAAGGAACATGATCTGCCAACCATGATTCAGTAACAAGGATTACATGAACATTAGAGTCTACAAACGCATATCTCATCTCATCGATCTTACTACGCAAGCTCCTTACGTTAATTGAACATACATTCAAACCTTTACCTTGAGACCTCTTACTCATTGCACGCAGAAGAATTTTCATCCCATCCAAACTAGTAAAACTATATGCGTTATTGTCCATCACACTCATATTCAGACTAGGAGATAGCCACTATTCTTCAATGACAATAAAAGTAGTACATTCCTCAAAAAAATTCATAAAATTAGATATATTTGTATTCATTCTGTAAACAAGCAAAAAGTATAAAATAAAAGAAGAAAATTATTACTAGTAGGAGAAATGCAAAAAAAAAAAAAAAAAAAAACAATTGATAGAAATGCTAGTAATATGTAAATAAAAACAAAATATAATAAATTTGAAGAGAAATAAATTTAGTAATTAAATTAAAGAAAAATCCAAATATTAAATTTAAAAGAAAATAAATGAAAAAATGTAAATAATGCAAGAAAAAAATAAGCAAGAAAAAATTTAACAAGAAAAAAATTTTAAATTGAAATAAAATAATCATTATTTATCAGCACTCAATGTAGCCAGCTTGGATCGAGATTTGGTATAAAATTATTCGGGAGGGGGAAGTTCACTCATATTAATAATTTTTAGTTCATGAGAGTCGGCCTTTAGTTTGATGAACACAATTCCACTTTTAGTTTTAGCTGAATAGATCTTATTTTGCTTACGGAGACTTAATGCAGCACGTAGTATTTTGCTGTTCATAGCTGTCAAACTTTCATTTACGTATATTGGACTGTTTGACGTAAAGTTGTCAAGATAAGCAAGTGTAAAGCCATTAAATTTGCGAATTGCAAGCAAAAAAGCTTTTTGTTCAGCATGACAAGATAGCCTTACTACAATCGCTGGCGGGTTATTGATGTTCGATGAATTGCTCTTGATTCGAAACGCTTCAATGTGTGGAGAAAGTACATGGTTAACACAAGACGATATGTTTTTTACGATGCAGAGAGCACTTTCATCAGGAACTAGCGGCACACCTTTAATCACAATATCATTTAGACGTTTGATTCGCTCGATGTCTTCCAATTTGTCTTGCAGAGAAATGTTGTTCTCTTTAAGTTCGCGGATTTCTTCCTCACATCTGGTGATTCTGTTGTTCATAGACCCAATTGCAGATTCGATTTTACTAGATAACCTTTCCTCTAAGCTATTTAGCATTTCGTTAAACTTAGCAAGGAGCCTTTCATCCATCACGTCCAAGGAAATAGAGACAATGGGCCTTCGGCGAGTTGATTTTTTGGGTGGAGCTGTTTCAGGTGAAGGGGATTCTGAATTATTTTTACCTCTGCCCCTTTTAGTTTTAGTAGTTGAGGTTGAGTTCATTTGCAACGGAGGTGGTAAAGTGAAAGAATTGGTTTCTCTTTTAATGTTTAAATTCTCTTTGGTGTATTATATAACTATTTTATCGTAATTCAGCACGGCAGATATAATTAAGCAGCTCATATGATAAACCTTAAGAGATTAGACATTAGATACAGCCATGTGATTTTATCAGTTTAAGAATGAGTGGGATAAAAAAGTCAAAAAACACTGAATTTCACTTAACTCTGAACACCAAATTAAAAAAAAAAATATATTAAAAAAAAATGCATAAATGCGAAGCAAAATAACAAGTATGTTGCCCAGTAATATGAGTTCGATGGATGTGTTATTAAGGTATATTGTGGCGGATAATTTATGACTACACCAAAGTGCCGATGTTATAAAAGCACGTCTATTCCATTTGAGCTCAAGAGACTAACTTGGCGGTAGGCTGGTCAACTGACATAATTTTTCCTGTTCGCTATAAACGACCATCAGGAAAAAATATTCAATTTCATACTGTTTTAACCTTTCCTGATGCGTTTTCCTGATCGCTATAACTGGCCCCTATCTTTGGAAGCGATTTTTTCAAGTGTAAAATTGAACTTTAAAGGGGAACAAAATGAAAATAGATACCGATACCGTTACCGTAGAGTTTTACTTATTTTCATTATTATATTTTCAATTTATATTTTGAAATTGTTAGCTTTTGATCAACTTTTAAATTTAAAATGAATCAACCAGAACGACGTTTTTTACATTAGGGAGTTTCATTTTTTGAAAGATTTGATTTTCATAAATGAAGTCGCTCACGCCCCGAGTCTAATGTGCCAGTTATAGCTATCATTGGAAACCATCATTGAAAATGTTAATTGTTGATTTTGAGAAACTTCGAAAGTTAAATCATTGATTATTTTAATGCAGAAATATAGCTTAGGACATCAAAATTATTTCTCCTCCAAAAAATATTAATTTAGACCCATATCTTCCCCATAACTTAACTTTTAATTTTTTCAATGATCAATGGTAAGGTAGTTCATCACTGAAAAATTAAAAGTCATTTTATGAGAAAAATTGTGCAAAATTGAATTTTGTTTTACCTAGAAATAAATATTAAGTCAATTAGCTTTGGCATCTAAATAATCACATATTTTTTCTTCAAAATGTCTCAAAATTGACGATTAATATTTTCAATGATGGTTTTCAATGATAGCTATAACTGGCCACTAAGTGAGAATAAATATATACCAAATGTCATGAAGATTGGAGTCTTTCGGGGTTGCACATTATTATCACTTATTTTTCTCAAACTAGTGAAATATGAATATTGAAGTTTTTTTTACTAATTAGTTTTCGACAAAGAAAACCGAAGTCGCTCTATTTAAAAATTTCTTATTTGGTCTTAATATTAGTAAATTCGATCGTCGGTGGCCCATGGGAGAGGGTGTGTCAGAATTTTGTTTAACAAAGAGTTACAGTTCTAGTTACTAGCTAAGATTTTAGACATTTTAAGCTTGACATACTACCTGTTGCCCTGAAATGCACTGGTGTGAGCAGATGGCAAAAGTAGTAACATGAACTGACCTGGGGTACGTGACAATGTCATGGGTTTGGCTTTTGATACTACATCATCTAAGACACGACTTCTCTAAAGGGGTCGGAAAACGTACCTATTTGTTGTTGGATTTCTGTTGGTTTATCTTTGGATTATCTTTTAGATGATAAGGGAAATAAGACTAAAAATTAAGATACCAAACTTGCATGGAAAAAGGAAGTGAAACTATTTAATGGTAGAACCTAGTCTTAAATTAAAAATATCCGAGCAATTTCCTTACAAACAAAGAGGTTCCTTGAGTTGTTTCGGAACCATTGCGTTGAATAATAGGGAAGGGATTCTTTAAGGAGTCATATAATCGCTTTACAAGTGGTCAATGATCCCCCACAATTAGAGATTGCATACAAAGTTTAATAAATCAGCCAGGAAAAAATAACAAAAACAATTACTATTGATAAAAGTAGAGTATCACAAGAAAGTCGTCACCAAGCGAACAAAAACGGAATTTCGTAGTTCAAATTTCATTAATATAAACCATATGTTTATCCTTATCATACTACTTTTTTCATAGTGTAAATTTGCAATATTTCTTCCAATTTTGTGATTTCAGTTCTCCCAATAAAAGTAATTAACTTTGAAATTTGAAAAATCGGTGTTTGCCTCTTTTCCAAAAGTAATCAAAGTGTGTATATATATGTATGTATGTTTTTAAATAATATGTAATCAATGTTTTTATTTAACTTTCGATAGAAGGGTTTCGATCGCCTCTCCTAGTGCATTTATCGCCATATAACTACTGGCACTGTAAAACAAGGTAAGGGCAATAACTTTGTGAAAATTTGTTTGAAAATTATATTGATGTCAGATTCAATCACCCCTCTTGTAAACAATTTTATATCCTTCCTTAATATTTTTTATATTCAAGTGAAGCCGACCATTTAACCTTTATTTAAATGTTTTAACCTTGAAGATGCGATAATTATAACCGACGTTATAATCATCGCCAGCGTACCATATCGATCTCAAAATCGCAACGCAATCATTCTCAACTGCTGCAGCCGAACACGACGCCGACTACGATGAGCGACGGGCAACCTTTTATTTGATTTTTCTTGATTTTGTTAGCTACCTTCAATGAATCGGAATGAGATTTGTGAAGCATGTAAAGTAAGTATCTTTTAATATATCAAATTATAATTTGTATTTTTTTTTTTTTTTCAAATTAAAAATGTTGAAGAAGTTGGGAATAAACAACAGACAATAGACAACACTTTGGACTTTTACTAATATTGGTGAAAAATTCTAAGTTTAAAATACTTGGAATTTACACATTTCAGAGTGAGGTTACTCTGTTTGTTAGGTTTTTTCGATTTTTTCATAACACATCAAAATTATCCTGCCAGTTCTCTGGCATATATGTTGTAGATAGCTGGCAATACCCAACGTGTATGGCACCACAGCCTTAAGGTATAACTATAATAGAAAGAAGTCAGCTTTCGCGGTCGTACGAAACTGAGCGAATACAAAGAATTGATATGATCCGCCCATAATTGTGATTTGGTATTTTCGTTAAGTTTTCGTTAACTTTCGCTATCGGTAGCGACATTCATCGAGCGCTCTTGCGAAAGTAAACTGACAGATAACAGAAATCAAAATAAAAAAAAAAAAATTGCACGGGTTTTGTGTTGTGAATTTTTTGTGAAGCAAAGTTTAAACTGCATCAAAAACAAAAATATCTTTGTTCTGCTGCAAAGTTTTTGTTCAATCGAATTAGAACAATAATTAATTTGAAAATAATTACATTTGTTATTCCAGTTTATTCTCGATTTTATACGAGCTGTGTGCAAAGTTTTTCTTTAAAATTTTATTAAATTTCTCAATAAAGTGAGTGCTGCAATGGCAAGAAGATCATCAGCTACTGGAGGGGAAATCATTGGTACAACTTCAAACCACTTAAGTGAATTATAGGTTACATGTCAATTTGACGTTTCGGAACGCTACTTTTCGTTCTGTTTTGACATTAGCTTCCGACAACCACCGATTATTATAGTTCTACCTTTAAACTTATACTTTATGTTTTCATAGATTGGTATCATTGAATTATTTTTTAAATTTTATACCAGATACAATGTAAACTTCATATTATGTACCTTTTTCATTCTTCAATAAAATTTATCAGGTTATGGGCCCAGGAGTGCTCTCCGTAATTAATTAGTTTATTTTTTGAGAATTTTATTAAAGTAAAACCGAAAGTTTCAAGATGAATCATTTCCAAATTGAAAAATTGGATGAGTCCAATTACATCAAAATGAAGAGCGTCCTGATTCATGGTGGCATGTGGCGAATCGCAAATGGGGAAATGAAAAGGGAATCACTATAGTAAATCATAATAAATCAATATAATATGGAGCGTGAAGCCCGCTCAATTGAGTTATATTAAAAATGCAAAGTCTTCGTCTGAAGCGTGGACAACCTTATTCTTAACCTATGTGCGAAAAGGTCCCATACAAAAAGTGTACCTGTCTACTTAGTCTCCTTTTGGTGGAAGGAGGTAATATGGTTCAACATTTGAATGCGTTCATTGAAGTGACGGAAAAGTTGATTGAGGCTGGAATCGAAATGCAAGATGAGCTTCTTGTTATTATATTGTTCTCCAGTTTGTCCAAAGATTTCGAGAACTTTGTCATTGCAATGGAAACCCGAGACTCGTTACCTAATTTCAGTTTCCTCAAGCAAAAACTTCTCGAAAAAGCAGAGAGAAGAAAAGAAACCGAACAAGCAGATGCTCATGAGC